>OY757003.1:2423000-3634500 GCA_963580505.1 Ennomos erosarius | reverse complement strand
TTTTTGTGAAAGGCTGACCTTTTTATTGTCGTTTTTGTCCTCGTTAGTCGTTTGAACTATTTAATATTAGTCCAGTAAAACAGTAGCTTTGCAACTTATGAAATAATTAGTCGTTCATTTTTTGTTACATGATAAAATGCATGTTTAAAAAACTTATATAAAAAAATTGGAAAAATTTGACCGTCGCTGATTAATTTTTATATATATTCCATGTAAGAACATAAATAAAAAATATAAGTAAAAAGTGCTGGCGGTATATATGACTTCTCGCATTATTATCCTATTAACCACTCAGGCGCGGTGCGGCGGGCGTAGGTATGTCCCAAAGCGCTCCTCAAATAGCGCGGTATGGTTTTGCATATTTACGGTTTATACGAATAAACTAAGCAGTGTTTTAAAATTTCAAAACTAGTTTTGATAAGTAGCATTACTTGGCTATCTAAACAAATGCATTTTTACGTGTGTTGCAGTATAAAAAACACACACAACAACACTACGCATAATAATTGACGCTCCGCCGTACCTAAAGGAAATTACTCCGTCGCCGGCGCGCGCCGGCTCGGCGCGAGATGCAATTTAGACTGAGGCGTTTTTTTTTCTCCTGAACCATAGAGACTTTTACTTTATTCGATTGTGATGTTCAACTAGTTTCAATTTTAGTCGATTTATAACGAGTGATACCTCAAAAATTGATTGCCATCCCTAGTAGCGTAATCAGCTGTAAACCACAATTGTGGTGGGGAGCGGTCCACGTTGCGCGATGCCGGCCGCACATGTGGTTGAAGCGCCTGAGCGGTTATTATTAAATAATTTAAAAAACTCGGAATATAATAAATCTAAGAAATGTTTAAAATTTTCTTCCGATAAAATTTTAAAGCGACTTGATATTTTTTAATGACTGAATTTTTATTGACATCTACTGTAAACGCCGAGCTGTAGTTTTCTTATTCAGGTTTTTTAAGGACATTACCGTGAAAACATAATCAGCGTCAGTCAACATTTTCCAATTTATTCATCTTAGTTTTCTAAACACGGACCTATCATCTGAGAAAAAATTAACGACTAATTATTTTATAGGTTACGACCCAAATACACCCTACTGCTACTGGACTATATTCTCTGTTTCGTAAAGACATTAGGAATAAGTCTCATTTATATGCTTAGAAATTAATTTTTATGATTGTAGCGCCAAATATTTTTTTTAGCTTTTTTGAAGCTTATTTAGACAATTTTTTTTATCTTAGTCGCACTTGTCGACCTTGTCTTCTTTAGTCCTAACTGTAAAACATATAAGTTAATAATGACTATAACATATAATTAATTAAAGAAAAAGACGTTTAGTATATTTAAGTAAATTTCAAGTTCCTATAAGCAACTACAAATTTGGGACCAGACAGAAAATAATAGACCTTATATTATAAAAATAGGGGTTATTTTCGAATGTTTTGGTACTTTTGGGTGGTGTAATAAAAGTTCCCAGTAAAGTTTGAAATGTTTACTTCTAATGTTTTATCACTCGCACCATATGTTTGAAAGAGTCGCGGAAGTGAGACAGCTATATTTTTCCGCTGTCTTCAGAAATAATGGTGTTATACAATGTACTGTTTTAGGTACTTACCTAGTGTTATTTAAACTATTTCTCTACTAACAATAACTATAAGACTGGATTAACAGTGAATTATTAAATAAAAGTATTATTGTTTCTTGCATTGGGTGTTTAATTTGCTTATACTCCTTGCATGCAATATTATACTATCTGTTCTAAACAGGTTTCATATTTTATAGAGAAATAAATAAATATGTGTGGACATTTCACACAGCGCCATCTAGCCCCAAACCAATCATAGCTTGTACTATCGGAACCAGATATTTGATAACAATACTTAGATACTTTTTGTTTGTATATACAAACATAGAATACAATAGAAGTAGGTATACTGGTTATACTGAATCCGAATCAACAAACAAATCATGACCTAACTCTCGCATACTCGTCCATTTTTAGGTAACTTACCGTTGAGGTCGTTGACCTCGCCGAGGCCGCCCGATGCGATGTACGCTTATTCTGAAACTAGGGAGCTTATTCTGTTTTACATTAAAATATTAACATGTATTATTCAGTTGCTATGTATAAACCAAAAATAGCCCGAACTTGAAAAATGTAGTAATCGTGTCTAGAGAGTTACTAGTTAGTGTCCAGTGTATTTATTTGGCCCAACACTTCGCCAACACGCAATAAATGCCGCTTGTTAATCTTGCGTTATGCAGAAATAAAATAATTGGTTAAACAGCCCGCGTTATTCCGTTGTATGGGACGACTTACAGCATGAGAAGTATTGAACCTGTTTTAAAGCACAGCTTGTATAATGATTTCGTTTGCTTGCGTATCATTTACATCATGGGTTTTAGTATATCACTAGCATTAGTTGGTTCTCACTGTTAGAATAGATTAAAATACCATAATCTGCCTATCTTATCTAGGTAGACCGTACCTATTAGTTTCCAATTATTGGGTAGAGATGCACGCCTATTGACTCATGCTTAGCAACATATGGTTTATTAAATTTTGTTCATTAACACACATTAAAATGCTATTTTAAACTATCTAGACATTATTTTAGGTCTTGGGATATCATTAGAAATGTATAGTGTAGTATACATACGTTTAGATAAAACACCGTATGTCAGTTAGGTTAGGTACTTACGGTCTTCTTTGTAATGCATAATCATAGTAACGAATAAAAATGGTTGTTAAACATTTGGCGCTTATAACTTTTAATGATGGGTATGTATTTGTATAGTTCCATACGAATTGAATATGTCAAATTACAACAAATTAATACAAAAACATTTTATTTTTCAGATGAAAGGTACAGACTGCTTGCGTCGATTCCGGCTACTTTGTACATCATGGGAAGTTTCACAATGATCGTAGTATCGAATCTTCTTAAAAATAGTTGATAAGTGAAAGTAAGATGTATTTCTAGGCTGATAGATATTAATTTGGTGTAAATTGAATCAATTTTCAATGTTAACGGCTTACCGGGATTTTTAAGTTTTAAGGTCAAAAAGGTGTACTTAAAGGTCACATGTAGTGAAAGTTTTGCAAAGAAGATAGTATCAACTATTTATGTTATCTTATGGCTGCTGTTTGCTTTTACGTATACGTTACGTATCTCGCACGTCATGCTAAAATTTACCTAAATTTCTAATACACGTCGGGCATATTATTCTGCTAAACATTGATTATTAGGCGTATGTAATAATGGAAACAGAAAATCAATATTACTGTTGTATATTTTGTCTGTATGTACGTGTAAGTACTCCTTGTTTGTACAGTCGCCTGCACTAAAAAATATATAAAATTCATTTATTTCGCGTAACACTAGACTCATATAATTTGGTACATTATAATCAAAATTAATTACACCAGTTTGTAAAGTACATTAAGATTCCGGAATTAAATAGCGTACATTCTATAAAATATGATATAAGTGATAAATTCATTAAAATAAGTAAGTAATGCAACTAATAAGCATGTAATGATTTTTCAAAATATTGTCACAATTACTTATTAGTGCATGCGACTGTACAATAAGACCCAGTAATTTCCAGTAAGTTCGAGTCTGAACCTAGATATTATTTAGATATTCGTAAAGAAAAGCATTTTGTGGCTAAATCATTAGAATGAAGTAAGTAAAAGGCGGAAAGCATTTGTTATTTCAGTAATTATGTTAAGTTTTATACGTAATTTTTACAACTATTTATGTTTGGACATTTTTAGTACCCAGTGACTTATAGTGACAAATATTTATTACTGCTTTTGATATAACTTAGAACAAACAAAAACGTATGTGTGACACATATGGTGTTTTCGTTAATTTTACTGTAAGTATCTATTATTATTATTTGTGTACCTATTACTGAACATGCGCAAAATCATGATATCAACTAGGTAGGTACAATACGTACCTATATCATTAAATATTTTTAATCATATTTGTTGCGCTATGGTTTTTATAGACTTGAATGTTTATTGCATTATTTATTAAAATTTATTTTAAATAGTAATCATTCCTTGGCTTTATTTTATTGTAGGTATTTAAATATTTTGACATTGGATTTATAATTGTTTTTAATTACTTTACAAGTACTTTTTACTTTATTTAAAAAAATGATATATAATTCAAAGATTCGAAAGAAGTCACACTAAATAAGTTTCATTGACAAAAGTCTAGTCGTACTAACTTATCCAGTAATTAATAAGGTGTGCAATAAAGTGTCTGAATAAAAAGATATCATAAAATACAGAAAAACACAAAAATATGAAAATTGTAGTAACTTATTTAATACTTATCATGTAAATGGTGAATGTAAATTGAATTATAATTATCGTTGTTCAATTATTATTATGAATGAGCATTAAATCGTTGCATTTGTTGGGTGTTTTATTTTATTTTGTTTTATTTTATTACTTATTTATTATTCCTTCTTAGGGGTACTAATACTATGCTAATACCTAAATAGCTAGTCAGACTATGGTAAAACTGTCCGTCACTTAACACTAATTTATGAAAGTAATCGTAATAAATATAGTGGGAATAACAACGGGAACTCCAGGAAAATAGAAAAAGATTCTCCCGTTTTCCCACTAAATTTTCAATTGACTATAGTCAGCTGCGCTACAGACAAGAAAAGGGCTCGCGAACTGATCGGGTAGACCATGCAGGTAAGATATGTATCAACATCAATAGGATAGACCCATAGTAGTTAGATGGTAGGTAAGGTATCAATACACTAGTAATTTCTACGCAATCTTTGTATGTATGATGGGCCCGATAGCTCAATTGGTAGTATCCTTTTCCTTGCCTTCTGAACTGAGGGCTGTGGGTTCGATTTCTACCCGGGACAAACATTTATGTGATGAACATAGATGTTTGTTCTGCGTCTGGGTGTTAAAATGTATTCTATTTATGTATTTACAAAAAAAATGTATATAAGTATTGTATCAGTTATCTGGATCCCATAGTACAAGCTATGCTTAGTTTGGGGCTACATGGCGCTGTGTGAAATGTCCACACTTATTATATTTATTATTATTAAGCTAGCATATATTAAGTGCTATTAGTTAGTGATAATGCTATAAATATTTATTATGCTCGTGCTTTGAGCTTCGCCGATTAGGCGGCTATATTCAAGTGACTACAGAAGCCGCACAATCTTAGAGAAAAACTAGACTTGACCAACACCTTGCCTTATTATTGTTTTAAATGGGTGTTAAAACTTGTATAACAGACATTAGAACTAAAATTTATAAAACTTTATTTTTACCGACTAAATTTAACTTTTATATTTTCAACAACATATTTATTGCAATTTTGTGACAGAAGCGGAAGTACTAGGTAAGTACTAAATGGTACTATGTATGACGGCAGTTGGCAGCATTGGAAAAAAAGCGGGAAACAAGTTTTAATTGTCTATGTGTGAAAATTTATGGAGCGAAAAATCATTTGGTCAAGGTAATAGTAGCTAGCTTAGCTTATTAATTTATTACGAAAAAATTACGAATTACTTACTTATTCATTTCATTAATTACTAGTTGTGGCTGGCGCGCAATGCGTGTGTAATGAATGTGAGTAATTAGTGAAAGAAATAGTGACGTGCATTTATGCAAAATCAGGTATGTAAATTATGATATAAAATAAAATAAAGTGAGGTGTAAGTAAGTATAATTATTGTAATTTAACTCTTTCAGTATTTTTATTAAGCCGCGCGGCTTTATCATTGATTCATTGAACAACCAAATCTTTGTGCAATGGATATCGATATAATTATCTACCTACCTATAGAAAATTTATTAACTAAGTATTTAAAGTTTTTCTGATATTTTTATCAATATTTGGTTGTGTTCTGTGACTCTGGTCTACTGCTATAGCTCTACTGTGTATCTTTTTCTGTTTAATAATAAGCAAATACTGGGAAAAGTCATAATCATGTGAGAATGAACTTAAAAAAGACCCTCCCAAAAGCCAGCCACCTTGAGCGGCTGCTCGCCTCCTGCATCCTCCTTGCGGTTTTCACCAGTCCACCTAGTGGGGGGCCTATGCTGCGTCTTCCGGTTCGTGGTCGCAAGCGCCTCTCGAGAACCTTCCTTCCCCATCGGCTACTAGGTGCCTACTTAAAGAATAAGAAATAAGTGTTCCTACTAGGTAACGCAGTCGATATCGGCCGTGTAACTATTTAAGTACGAACCGGCCAATAAACTCGACTTGATTTTGGTTTTCTTTTCAGAACGATGACACAGCGTTGCTTGCGGCAAAAGCCGCGGATCAGTTACTTTGAACCAGAAGAGCCGAGGTTGGACGAATATGTCTGTAAGTAAATACCTACCTATATAATATAAAATCATTAAGTACCTACTTATAGCTATAGAAACTATTCGGCGTAAGAAAAAACAAATTTTCTATTATAAGTCATCATCATCATCATCAAGACCTGTGGGGTGATCACGTAACTTTGACAGCAATGCAACAGGAGAAATTACATTCTGAATTTGAAAATTTTCATAGTAACTATAATAATAGTAAATATGTGTGGACATTTCACACAGCGCCATCTAGCCACAAACTAAGCATAGCTTGTACTATGGGACCTAGATTACTGATACAATACTTATATACTTTATTTTGTTTGTAAATACATACATAGAATACAATATAACACCCAGACGCAGAACAAACACCTATGTTCATCACACAAATGTTTGTCCTAGGTAGGAATCGAACCCACAGCCCTCAGTTCAGAAGGCAGGGATACTACCAACTGAGCTATCGGGTTCGTCAACTATGCACATAAACTAAGTATTGAAACTGTCAAATCCATACATTTTTGTGTTTCTATTGGTTGCAATCAAGTTACATAATCGCCTAGCTGAACACGTCCACTGCCTAATATAGGCCTCCCCCACAGAGCGCCACTGAGCGGCTGCTTGCCTGCATCCATTTCCCGCTAGTGAAAGTGGCGTTTTGGGGGGAGGGTTGCATTTAGCAGACGTCTTCAGGCTGTTGATGCGATGTGTGTGTGACAGTGGGGAGAAAGGTTAAATCAAAAAAGTATTCCCATTCTCTCCACTACCATAGCAGTAAGGAGAAAGGGCCTCTAACCCCAGCGGTCCTTTCCCTTTTTTAGAGGGGGGCCTAGAAGCGGGGGTAGGGACCTTGTACTACCACTATGTTTGACTTGGCATCACAGACCCCGTTTCAATTTTAAGCACAGCTTATGTATGAAGCGTGATATGGAATAATGATTTTAATTTTTATTTCCAGTTTGCGAAAAATGCGCCGACTACGTCTACGAGTATTGTTCCCTTCACGGAGCTTTGCTTGTCATCCCAGACGACAAGGTAGTGTCTTACACTCATAATGTAAATAAAATAGTTACCAATATAATAATATTAACAAATTCTTGTTTTTAGGGTTCCGTATCCAAAGGGTAAAGGGAACTCTATTACTAAAGCTCCGCTGTCTGTGTGTCTGTTTGTCTATCTGTCTCTCTGTCTATCCGTCTGTCACCAGGCTGTATTTCATTATCTGTGATAGTTAGACAGTTGAAATTTTCACAGATGATGGTTTTCTGTTGCCGTTATAACAGCAAAAATACTAAAAAACAGAATAATATAAATATTTAAGGGGCTCCCATACAACAAACGGGATTTTTTTTTTTTGTAAATAATGGTACGGAACTCTTCGTTTGCGAGTCCGAACGCGCTCTGCCGGTTTTTATGCGAAGCCGCAAACTTTGTAACCCGCTCACAATCCATTCATATAGGCTGATAATAATGATGATGATGATGATGATGATGATGGTGATGAAGTTAACACCTTTTCCTCTATAGGTTCCCGCTAAGCACAATTTCCCATCCTACGTCCCGAGAGCGGCGCTAACCATTCCTCATGTTTTCCTGCACCTCAACTATTCCACTATACCAGGTTTGATTCCCGACTTTTTTGGAAAATTCTATCAACCACTTAACCGTCAGTACCTTATCAGTTTTGGTATTATTTAAGATTTTTTGTCTACATTTATTTACCTATTTTGTAAGATATTTAAATAACTAATCCCCAGTTTTTCGCACGTTTGTTAAAGTTGCCTGTTGATCATCGGTATCGTCAACCAATGAGTATTTGGAGATGGATAGTATTTGGTTAAGTCAACATGAGTTCGACAAACTTACGAGAAATCAAGGGTAGATGTAATCTTTGAGAGTGTTGAATAAACGTGTTTCTTTTGACTGGCCTTATATCTCACTTGGTAGCTCTGCCTTCTGAGCTGCAGGTTGTGGGTTCGATTCCCACCCTGGACACACATTTTGTGATGAACGTCGATGTTGTCTATATTGTGTTTTAAGTAGGTATACTTATGTGTTTTCAAACAAAAACGATCTAAGTAATCTATCAGTTATCTCGTTCCTTGGTTCTGGTTCTAAGCTTTGCTTATTTTGGGGCTAGATGGCGCTGAGTGAAGAGTCCAAAATTCATTAATTTGAATTAATTCTTTTTTCTTTCTAATAATTATTATTAAACATTAACAAATGAACAAGTTTGGCCGTGTGGTCCCAGTGTGCGAACAGGACCACCCCCATCTCTTCCCGTGGGTGCCGTAAGAGCCGGCTAAGGGAATATCCAGGGAATGTGCAGCAGCATTAACCTCGGTACATTAAAACCTGCTAAGTATCACCAAACCGCCTGCCAAGCGTGGTGATTATGGCTCCTGTGCTAAGCGTCCAAAGTGTCGTTTATACAAGGTGACCTTGAATTGATATGTTATCCCGAAATGGGGGGACTGGGTCCATGATACCCTACAAGTTGTGAGAGTCTTACTTGAAACTGGGTGTTTCCAAACTTCCATGGTAAAATAGTAAAAAATAAATCCACTCGCAAAATTGCACGTGCGATCGCTACGAGAATTAACAAGATACTATAAATTCATTTCTAAACATAGGTCGTTAAACTCAATTATGTGCACTCGGTCAAGGACGAAGTTCAACCACCCAGCTGCGCTAAGGCTATTTACGAACGTAAACTTTACATGGCATTTCTTCAATGAAAAACTACTAATTTAGTAAAGTCGTAGAAGAAACATTGTCTATCTTGGGGTGTAGATTTACCCCCTTTCGGGATAACATATCAATTCAAGGTCACCTTGTAGAGGAGGCATGCGTTCAGTGGACGGTCTTCCGGCTTTTGATGTGATGTGTGTTACTATATTTAAGTAATATAGTTATTATATTATCTGTGGTGATGTGAAACTACCTAGTTTGGTGATATTCCCCAGGAGCGGGCCTGGGTGTGTTCACAACTTTGACTCTCCCTTGCGGAGTCCGTTTCGGCCCTTACCGTGGGGAACGAACTAAGGAAATCACTTCTGATTATAGCTGGCAGGTCAGTAAGCATTTATACCTAGCTAAATGAGTACTTATGTAAAAAAAAAACTTGACCTTCATTTTTATGTTAGTTTATGAAAGTATAGAGCAATCTATGAAACTAACTCCATGTTTTTTTTTCAAAAAATTAAATGGAAATGAAAATTGCAAGCAACTCCACGAAAAGCATGATTCCTTGTTCATCGATATCTTAAACTTATAGATAATAAGATAGCATCTTTTTATATACCTACATTTGTATTGATATAAGAAAACGTATATATATTATCTTTAAATATTATCAAAAATTATTAGCATTTCCTTAATAAGTAGTTGAAGACAGGTTCTACAAAGACCATTTTATTGTATGTACACAGTTTACACATAATATTTCTTTTTTATTTTTATTCTAAAGTCAATTCTGGGAAGTGTTATTATTAAATTTTATCATGTTTTTATTTATTATTATACTTACCTATACAATTTTTTCCCTACTTTTTTTTAATTTCCAGATATACGACCGCAATAACAAACCATGTCACGTAGTAGACGCAGCAGATGGAAACAAGTCTAACTGGATGCGATATGTGAACTGCGCTAGACACTGGACTGAACAGAACATGGTCGCGTTCCAGTATCAAGGACAGTTGTATTACAGGTGACTACTTTATTTGACGATTTGAAAGCCGTGGGGAGCCGATGGATGCAGGAGGCGTGCAGCCGCTCAAAGTGGCGCTCTCTGGGGGAGGCATATGTTGAGCAGTAGACGTCTTCAGGGTTGATGATGATAATTATTGTTACCTGACTTAAAAAATCTGGACACGAAGGGTTCCGTTCCGTGACATTTTACAGAATGTAATTTAATTCATTAGCATAAATTGAGCCCATGATAATACATCATTTATAGATGATTATTAAAGAGTAAAGAGTGTAAATGAAAATATTTTTATTGAAAACGATGAAGATTGCCGCGGCGCCTAACGCAGTTGGCACGGGTGAGTTTGAAGCATCTAAACGTTTTTATACCTTGTATGTACTAATTAAACACAGTACTTCATTATTTTAATTAAATTTTGTATTGTAGCATTTGATTAAGTAAGTTATTCCATTTTTAAGTTATTATTATTACCAAACCAATGTGGTAGAATTCAAAAATTTTGGTCCACACGTGACCGGTATCAGGAGTAGGTACTTAGTTTCAAAGGATGCTAATGAATTCAATTACACCCAGTATAAAAAAGAGCAAAAAATCACGTTTGTTGAATGGGCCGGTAAATGTACAATTTGTTCTATTTTTTAGTATTTGTTAAGTATAGCGGTAACAGAAATACATCATCTGTGAAAATTTCAACTGTCTAGCTATAACGGTTCATGAGATACAGCCTGGTGACAGACGGACAGCCAGTGGTGGATTTACCAATAGGCTGAGTAGGATGGAGCCTAGGGCGGCACATTTTATGGGGCGGCTAAATTTTTAAATTTTAATTTTAATCAATTATCATCAATCATCATCAATACTACTACTAATAATAAAACTGTAACTCGGCAAAATCTGTGCATTGAATATTTTTTAAAAATTTTGACTGCTTTACACTTCTAAGTCGATATAAAAATTTACACAATTTTTTTAAATTTTTTGTCTGTCTGTCTGTCCCTTTGAACACGCATCACGCTGGAACCACTGAACGGATTTGGCTGAAATTTGGTATGGTTATAGCTGATTATGCAGAATAACATTTAGTATACTTACTCTAAGTGGCGCTCCCTGGGGGAGGCCTATGTTCAGCAGTGGACGTCTTCAGGCTGTTAATGATGATGATGATCAGTAAACTTACTTTTTGTTTTCTAAAAGGGACAAGTGCGGGTCGCCCAAGCAATAAGGATGTAATTTTTATCAAGATTTTTTGTTGGTATATTATAATTATATTTATATATAAATTTTAATTCCAATAAAAAAATTAATAACAAAAAACAAAAAAATCCAAAACAAATATTATACTCACCCTGTCGAAGGGAAGATAGAAGAGAAAGGAAGGCAGGCTGCGCCTGCCTCCCTCCTATTGCTTATTCTTCCGTCCTTTTCCCCTATATTTTTACCTTTCCATTCTCTCTTACCCATAAACAGAGTTAAGACTTAAACTAATTAACCCGTGCGAAGCCGGGGCGGGACAGCTCGTTTAAAATAAAATTAATAAAAAGTTTTTGACATCATAAGATCAGACTATCAAGTGATATTACTTGATTACAGAACGATCCGGATTATACCTCGGTACACAGAGCTGATGGTATTCTATGGCAGCGAGTACGCAAACATACTTCAAATAGATCTCGGCAGATACAACTCGCCCAAATCATATGCACAAAAATTCGGTAAGATGAGTTCATCTTGAAAAGTTTTGCTGTTCTGTAAGGCAAAGTGGCCGTGTAGTTAAATAGTTCCTGCACAGTGTTAGAATAGGACCACCCTATCTTTACTGGCCTGATAGCTCAGTTGGTAGTAGCTGTGCCTTCTGAACTTAGGTTGTGGGTTCGATTCCCACCAAGGGCAAACATTTGTGTGATGAACATAGGTATTTGTTCTGTGTCTGTACCTATCAAACAAAAAAGTATCTAAGTAGGTATCCTGTGCGTTATCCGGGTCCCACAGTACAAGCTTTGCTTAGTTTGGGGCTAGATGGCGTGTGTGAAATGTTTACACATATTTATTATTTATTTCTTCCCGTGGGTGCCGTTAGAACCGGCTAAGGGAATATCCAGAGTGTGGGCAGCTGTATTCTTCTAGGTACATTAAAATCTGCGATCACCAAGCCGCTTTCCAAACGTGGTGATTATACAAAATACTAAATATGATAAGCGTCCATAGTGGCGTTTTATGGGGAGGCCTATGTTCAGCAGTAGATGTCTTCAGGCTGCTGATGTTGAAGGTAACAAAAATTAAGTACCTAGTATTTACAAGAAACTTTTTCTTTTTACATATTTTATTCTACTTGTGTAGGCATTTAAAGTTTTTAAGGAAGCAAGTTATTTCTGCTATAAGCTCTCATAAGCACGGTAGGGATCAGTGGTCAATACCACTTTTTGTATCGGCCACCCGTACAATTACCGTAGCGAAGTTGCTTAACTTTGTCCTGAATAAATGTATTTTCTTTCTTTCTTTCTTTACCGATCGTTTAAGAACGCTGGCTAATCTTTTCATAGTAAATATCAACTAACGGTTGATTATGATTTATTCTGTGTTAATATAGGCTTCTTAAACACAAACAAAATAAATTATCTATAATTGTTCTGCAGGGGCACCGCCACCAAAAAAACCCAAATTTGGTGTGAAGACCAAAAAACCCCTACTAGCGTTGGTATCAAAAGCCCCAGAGATAACTAAGCAAAGCAATATTATAGCTGCCACAAACACAACCACACCTAGCAATGTTACACAAGATACTTCAAATAATACGAACATTTCTGAAGAAGTAAAACCTCAAGCAGGTATGAAATTCAACGTTTTTTAATTTGCTTTAGTCTGCGAAGAAACGTTTCAAAATCGTCATAGAATCCTACTAATATTATTGGATCCAATCCGGTGAGTTGGAGGGCGCGGAAACACAAACTTTTGCACCAAATTCTGCTGGTTGCTAATATTTTGAGGACTATTAATATCTTTATAATTAGTATGCCTTGTAAAATTGTATTATTTGGCGTGTACAACTAAAGAGTTTATCTTAATAATTTAGTTTAAATAACTTTACTTTTCAAAGGTCCACCTGCACCAAAGAAATGCAAAGCAAACAAGAAATCAAAACCAGAATTAATTGCAAGCCCATCAGAACAAAACGTAGAAAGGACCCAAGTAGAAAAAGCAGTAAAGGTGAAACCTAGCAAAGAAAAACGCAAGAAAGTGAACAATAAGAAAAAGACAGCAAAAGCTAAACAGGAACTTTGCAAAGATACAATACAAACAGCTGATATGAAAGAAAAATTGGATACTAAACCGCTAATAAATACAACATGTGAAGAAAATATTGGAAATTCTAATACTGCCATAGAGGAATCAAATACTGCTATCATTAAGGCTGCCGATGAAAACAAAACATTGAATAAAATTGATGCGAAAAATGAAAACTCATTGCCGGGTAGTTCCCAAATGAACCAAAGCTCAATAAAAACACAAAATGTAAGCCTCATTAGAATACCTGACGCGTATTTCTGTTGTGATGTGTGTAACCATCAAAGCGTTACCAAAGATGCGTTGGTAAAACACATGCGATATCATGACACGAAAAAAAAATTTGCATGTGACAACTGCTTATACAGATTTTCTACAAATATTCGTTTAACTATACACAAGGTACAGCATCATGGCTTTAAAACCAGTTCCGTAAAAATGCACGAGTGTAATATTTGTGATTTCAGAACAGTAAATCAAAGTAGTTTAAGCAATCATTTGTTAAGACATGCAGGTTTAAAACGCAATACGGGTGAGAAACCTTATACATGCAATACGTGCAACTATAAATGTATACAATCAAGTACCTTAAAAACACATATAAAAATACATACGGGTGAGAAACCTTATACATGCAATGTGTGTAACTATAAATGTATACAATCAAGTCAATTAAAAACACATATAAAAATACATACGGGTGAGAAACCTTATACATGCAATGTGTGTAGCTATAAATGTATACAATCAAGTCAATTAAAAACACATATAAAAATACATACGGGTGAGAAACCTTATACATGCAATACGTGCAACTATAAATGTATACAATCAAATGACTTAAAAAGACATATAAAAATACATACGGGTGAGAAACCTTATACATGCAATACGTGCAACTATAAATGTATACAATCAAGTACCTTAAAAACACATATAAAAATACATACGGGTGAAAAACCTTATACATGCAATGTGTGTAGCTATAAATGTACACAATCAAGTACCTTAAAAGCACATTTAAAGAAACACACGGCAGAGTAGCTTTAGTAAGTACCTACAATCCATATGTTATTTGTTTAATAAAGTGCTATATAAAATGAATCATCTCTTGTAAACAGGTGAATGTTGATGATGATGATGATATAAAATGACCGCCGACCCGGACAATGTGGACAAACCGCGGAGAGCCGATAGACGCAGAAGGCAAGCAGGCAAAGTGGCGCTCTGCGGGGATGCCTATGTTCGGCAGTGGACGTCTTCAGGCTATTCATGATATAAAATGAATTTGTAATTAACTGAACTAATATAAAAATATAAATCATTTTGATGCTACCGGTGTATGTCATGCGATTTTAGCGTATACTTACTTATGTGTTGATATTTTATAAATATTCGTTCAGTTAATTTCAATTATTTTATTTTATTAATGTTTAAGAGAAACTAACAATTAATTATTGATCATCATCAGCCTGAAGACGCCCACTGCTGAACATAGGCCTCCTCTACAGATCACCACGTTGAGTGGCTGCTTGCCTCCTGCATCCATCGGCTCCCCGCGGTTTATCCAGGTCGTCGCACGTCGGTCATTTTATACAGCACAAAATTTGTACATTTTTAATAGACAATAGGATAATAATTGTCTTTGGGTAAGTTCAACACAGAAATAAAATAATTGAAGAAAGCTTTTGCAAAATTAGTTGTAAAATATAATATAAGTAAAGTAAAATACTATAGATAAACATAATTGTAGCTGAATAGTAATTTTGTGTGTTTATTTCTCTGTGTAGAAATAGACAATTTTTATTAGTAAGGAGGTAAGAATGCAAAATAAATACAGGGTTATTTTTTTATGTGAACAGCCTCACACATGTAACACATTATTCACGAATACAACGTTCAGATGCTTACTCGTATTGTGCCTTTGCATTATATAAATACTACATAAGTACATGTATATTATATTGTGTCTTGTCTTGATATAAATAAGCATTCAGCTGGTAATATGTGGTCAATGATGTTGGTACACATCTATTTAGATTTTTTTAGTATTACTTTTAAGATAAAATATGTATGTGTTACTGTTTATCTGATCCTTGAAAATATACAAAAAAAAAACAGCCTTTTTCCTTTTTTATGTACCTATGTAAATAAATGTTAGTACGAAATATGAATTTCGTACTAGCTGACAATGAATCATTAACATAAGTTAATGATTCATTGTCAGCTTTTCTAATATTTATAAAAGGAAATAAACGGATTATTGGATATTATTGTTTTGTAGTGTATAGCAGTCTTAGTTACTTTAGTTTGTGATACTCTGTGGTTAATTGTCTGTAGAAAAAAAGAATTACATACTCTGTCGTGTGGGCGGAACCGTAATGGCGTGCGTGCGTAGGACGATTGTAATAACATTAAGTTAATTCTAATAAAGTATTTGTCTGATCAATGGGGCTGTTTTACTATTATTCTAGTACGGATGCTGATTTTTCATTTTTTGTGAAGAGAGGTTTTATTATAAGTATTTTCTTTAATGGTGAGAGCTATGATTACCTACCTGTAGGCCTAGCACGAAAATTTACGCGCGCGTAAGTGTAACGTTAACGTAAAACCCCCCTATTACGATTGCGTCTGCCGCTCAGCTGCTGTCTAAGTTAATACAATTTTGAGAGCAGTTGAGCGGCAGACGCGCGTCAGCAGCGTTGCTAGCTCAATCGTAATAGGGGGGCGGATCAAATGTAAACTGGCTTACGTTAACGTTACACTTACGCGCGCGTAAATATTCGTGCTAGGCCCACTGTAATCATAGGGTGAGCGTTATTCTTGCTTATAACTTTTTGATAGAAACCTAATATAATATGTTTGTGGTAGGTAGGTAGGTACCTATGTACTTAAAATGTTGCTTAAAATTTTGATTTTAAGATTGAGGTTTCGATTGTTTTTCTGTTTAATGATAATTAAAATAAAAAAAGTTTCTGTACTTAGTTTTTAAATGGTGGTAATGATTTTCAAACTTTGATAGATTAAATTTTATTTTTAAATGTCATTCGTTTTCTTTCATGCATCTGTATAAGTTCATAGAAGACAATAATGCCTCCAGTCACAGTTGAACAAGGAACTTATATTAGTATACGTATAAGGTCCGTTCAGTTGAGTTCAGCTTTTATACTTTTTCAGTAGAGGGGCGTCGCCGCGTCGCAGGTAGGATGTGACGTAGATACTCGGTTGCGATCAGTTTATGTGGTTTATGCTGTACGTTTAGATTTGCACCTACCTTAAAAACCTAATAAGTCCACTCAAGACATTCCCAACAAATACCTATTCTTACTTCGTTAAGTATCCTTACGGAATACCTAACGAATCGTGAAAAATATAAGGACTACCGAGTTAGAATTATTCAGTGGACCAATGAGATCACGATTCGACGATCGCATTTGTAGGTACCTAGGTATACGAAGCTTCAACACAATACAATGCATTTTGACTATAAACATTTCATAATTACTTAAAATACTTACATTTAAATATTCCATACACATAAAAATCACTATTCAGTCCCTTTCAAAGGATATCCTCTCAAATAAATTATATATAGGTACCTATTGGTTTTTAAACGACATTCTAATAATTTATATATGTCACCGTCTTTTTGTAAGAACCGTTTGTTTGTAAAAAAACGCGGTTATTTATAAACTGACGATTTATTGCAAACGGGCAATGTGTTTCATAATAATACGGTAGATTTTTCGGTTATTTATAATTAATCAGCATCGTATTGTTTTATTGTAATTGTGTATTTCTAGTTAAGTGTGGTCAAAACTAACCTAACACTCTTCCTCGTTTCGCTCCGTCCTCGTAACCTACTGGTTACTGGTTAGCCACTAGTGACCCTAAAAAACAATAAATTGCAGCAAAAATACAACGGGAAACTTACAATTAATACGGGTTTGTTCACAATTAAACGCTACCAAAAAACGGTTTTTTTATAAACTCCCCGCCCCACCGACTATTTATAAATAATCGAAAAATCATCTGTTTTATTGTAAGACAAATTGTCAGTTTGCAATAAGTCGACAGTTTACAAATAACCGGTTTCATTTTCGTTTTTATTTATATATAAACAAACGGTTTTATCAAAAAGACGGTGGCATATACAATACATACCTACATAATATTGGTATGAAGAAAATTTGCATGAGATCCGTGTGCTATGATCAGCCGTCAAACCCGTCAACGCTGACGAGGGTGAGCTGACGAATGTCGCATTAAACGGACAAGGATTGACGGGGCAGCCATAGATTAATATATATGTCTATGGGGGCGGCCCTATACACACGCACTCATTATAGGTAAGCGTAAGCAGTATGGGCAAAGTTTGCCAACTGTTGTCGAACAGTTGCTTCAAATAATTCCCAACAAAAATTACCACCCGGTGATGCCCGTTCGTGAAAATATTTAGATTTATTTATGAATATCAATGTAAGTAATGAAAAACATTTATTTGGAGTCTATTAAACAAAACAAATACAACCTACGATGATTTAGTAAACAGGTAATTTGATTAGTCAAGAACAAAAATTGGCAATAATGACGAAAAACACTCAAGGTGATATAAAGGCTGAAAATAAAAATTATTTTTTTAACTTTAACCGGAGCATTATCAAGTTCCCGAGTCCTCTGGTTGATATTCATACCCCCGTATTCTAAAACATTTCACCAAAAATTCTTCACTTGACTTCCACTTAACTTTGAGGGAAACTCAAGGTACATCGCGACGTACCTTGATATGACAGTTGCTTTGCTTCCCTCGTTTGAGAAAAATTGACTCAGAAATGTCAAATTGATTATAGGTATATTGTCAATTAAAAATACCAAAACACATAAATGAGGTTAATTCAAGGTTAAGTCGAGTGGAGTAATCTCATGGTAACGACTTAGAATATGGGGGATAAACACCAACCTAACTAGACCAATAGATAGGTATATAGGTAGGTACTCAGGTACTGTACTAGGCCTTACCGTTGAACGCACGTACAATAGGTATTAATGCCAATTTATGAAACTGCATAAATAAACATCGCCGACCGTATGTTCCACTAGGCCAAGATGGACCGACGATCTGGTGAAAGCCGCGGGGAGCCGATAGATGCAGGAGCCGAGCAGGCGCTCTCTGGGGGAGGCCTATGTTCCGCTATGGACTTCTACGGGCTGTTGATGATGATGATAGAACTAATGCAGACTTTCAGGCTCCTCTGTGTGAGTGCACCAATTTCTATAAAGTTAAGCTACTGAATATATAAGGACAATCGTATCAACGTTCGATTGGTGATATGCAGAGATTGTACCCACTTGAGCCTGGGTTTAGATTGAGGTCGGTGATATGTGGACAAGTGTTGTGTATGACACTTCACGCTTTCAGTGCTATTATGTGTACATAATCCTGTAGGATTGGGTGGAGCACGAAGGTTGTGAATAGGCGTGTGAAGGGTTCTTTCATTTTTAATGATACTTTGAGGCCAGCGAAGATCTGAAGTCTGAATAAAACGTGTCGTTGTTTTGGTAAGATTTCTAACTTTGGAATGTTTGTCAACCTACGAGTTGACCTATAGGTACTTATGTAGGTATGTGTTAAGGGTATAATAGCAATTCAGAAAGTTTTTATAAGTATTTAGTTAGATACTTAACTCGCGAAATTTTGTCCTTATCGAGCGTCAACCTTGCACGAGTTGCACGACTTCCTTCAACATCATCATCATCATCATCATCATAATTATTAACAGCAGAAGACGTCCACTGCTCCCTACACATAAAGTCCCTCGATTTTGTTCTCTAGTGAATAGTAGAGAACAAAATCGAGGGACTTTATGCTTTAGCTATATTAATTTATACAGGTACCTACTAGCGATGGCAATTAATGCGATTTTGCGTAAATTTCATAAACATGCTAATTCACAAGTCTTAGCATGCTAATTGTTTTTGCTATGCTATATGCTAAAATGAAATGTAATGGAAATGAAAAATGGAATGAAAAATTATATGAAAAATGAAAAGGAAATGAAAAACGAAATGAAACATGAAATGAAACTTTATATTAAAAATTAAATTCAAAATGAACTAAATTAATTGATATGAAATTTCATATTTCACAGAATTTCGCAACTACATTTCATTTACGAAATGCTAATTGAGTTTTCACATGCTAAAAATGAATGCGAATGCTAATTAATCCATCACTAGTACCTACTTATATACACCGGTTAAAAATTTGGTACTTAATTAAATTTTATACATCTTTTTGGACCCAGTAAGTGAATTCTTGGATATATGTACTTACCTGCATATGAAAAAATTTACTTATGTGAGTGTGAGTACGACAAGTCATTCCTCCATAGTCCCGCACTCGCCGCGCCGACACCATTGTCAAACAAAGTTACAAACAAACATAGCTGAATGTAAGTACACGTTTCAGACGCCTGAAGTGCTACGTCTAGTGTATATGAGTCGGTACTTGGAAAAGTGGCTTCCGTCGCGTCTCGTTACATTCACACACACGTCTAGAGTGTGAACTCACGTGAAAAAAAAAACAAAAAAAAAACTGCTGTGAATTTGTGCAGCAAGAGATTCTAAGTTAGAAACCTGAGCGTAGGTTTGAAGATTATGTTATCATAGCTACATATGTAGGTACAAATCCACAATAATAGGCACTCTTAATTTTATAAAACACAGTTCTGAGAGTACCCAAAATCATAACATTGTCTTATACTTACCACAGATAATACTTATATCTGTAATCTTGCTGTAGGTATATAATTATACACTTGTTAAACTATAGCGATTTATATATTATATTTCATGTACTTAAATGTAGTTTCATTTATTTATCTGTTAAGTATTACCCGATTAATTTTTATTTTTTAATTTGTTTCTCATTTGCTACCTTTTTTATTGCTATTTTTTTGTATTTGTTTTTCTTTTTCTTTTGGGCTATCACTGTTTGTCTACATATAATCCGTGACTTCACTAAGCGGTCCCAACGGGAGACCAGCGCAGGTTTGTAAGAACTAGCAGCATGCTGGGTTGGGCCGATTTGTGACAGATTGTTTAAAGTGTATTTCTTTTGTGCCTTTTTTTCTCTGTTGCAAATAAATAATTTTTCATTCTTTTCTTTCTTTCTCTGTAATACGAATGATACCCGATAGGTAATCTTTTGTAGCGATATTAACTCAGTTGGTATTGGTAGGTTTTTATTGATCACAGAATAGGTAAGCCGGTTATGACGGTACCTACTTCAATGCATACGTCCTTGGGAGATAAGTGCGAACTTAACAGCTGTCAACTGTTAGTGCAGATGGGCATTATACTTTATGTACTTACCTACTTACTACTTAGTTACTGGTAGTCTAACTGGCTAATGGTGGGGTTATTTAACCATACCCTCCGTAGGTTAGCTAGAATGGTCGCGACTTTCCATAGGGTCCACTCCTCCAGCGGACGTAGCCTTCTCGATCCTCTTATCCCGGCAACAGCCCAAGCCGTGGCTCGCACCCCAGGGGTGCCCTTGAGCTAGTTGGCCCCCACTTTTGTCGGCTTTAGCGCCTGCCCTCCACCCAGTGACGCTGTAAAGGTCGGTAGAGACCAACAGCATTAACCCGTTCAAAAAAAAGGTCCATAACTCCAAAAAACCACCTTGAGTTTCTTAAAATTAATAACTCGATGTCATAATATGCTGAGTTTTTGTAGTTTTACTCTATTTTCTTATTTATACAAACGTTTTGTTTGAGACCCAACAAAAGTCATTATAGTCGTGCTTACGTCGTAATTAAGCGGCAGACGACGCCGTAGCTTAGTGCCTAGGCATTGTCAACGAAGACTAGGTACCTAGATAGTCTGGAAACGTATGAACTTGCCAAACAAAGATCTAGACTTAATGGAAAAGTATTGTTTGCTCTAGTCCAAAGAAGTAAAGAGTTGAGACTTATTCCAGTCAAAAAAAATATTGGCTCGTGTATGTCTGCAGGCCAAATCGCTCGAAGAACTGGCAATCGATGAGAAAGAAAGGTCGAGAGAGTGGCGACCACGAACCGGAAGGCGCAGCGTAGGCCGGCCCGCCACCGTGGACCGACGATCTGGTGGAAACACGGGGAGCCGATTGATGCAGGAGCCAAGCAGATGGTAAAAGAAAGAAAGAAAGAAAGAAAGAAAAAAAACAGTGACAAACAACAATAATTATTATTCTATGTACAAAAGAAAAACGAAATTTTACCAATTTTTTAACCTCCTTAGTATTGAATTTCGAAACACTAAAAAGTACCAGTTCTTCTATTTTTATACTTGATTCTATATAAATATGTGTTAATGTGTTATAGATTTTTTATACCAACGTTTTCTACCCTTTTCACCCAATCAGTGGTTGAATTTTCAAAAATCCTTAGTACGCGCTTACGTGATAAAAGGAAGCTACCCTTTCAAGTCCTTACGTTCAGCAGTTTGGGCTGTGCGTTGTCTTTTATTCAGTCAGGAAGTCAGTACAAATGCTTTTATTATAGGAAATACATGTCGTTTCTAGTCTAGTGATTCTGGGTAGTCTCTCTATGGAAACATTCATGTTTACTCGAGCTTTTGTCTCATATCTCGTGTCTACTTAGTTCGTCTCCTCATGATGGTGCAATTTTAAAGGTAGTCTCACTAAGCGACGTCATCTTTCAATATTATTGCAGTTTCTTTAACTGACTTATGATAAAACTACGTAAGTCTATTATAGTTAGTCTATTATAGTATTTCCAAAAAAACATTAAAATAAACAACACAACGAATAGCGCAACGAGCTATGGAGAGAGCAATGTATGGAGCCGCGAAGAGCCGATGATGAATGCAGGAGGCGAGCAGCCGCTCAAAGTGGCGCTCCCTAGGAGGCCTAAGTTCAGCAGGGGACGTCTTCAGGCCGTTAATGATGATGGTGAATGGTGATGATGATGATGATGATTATTAAGAAAAATAAGAGTTGCTTTTTTAGTTTTGAAAAGTAAATACCAAACGAAATCTTTCCACAGCGGTCTCTTTGACTCAAAATTATTGGCATTAGTAAGTAACTCCATACACTATCACAAACGGGTAAGATAAGCTTCCACATAGCTAACTCTGCTTGAATTTAAGGATGCCAAGCCAAGAGTTTACATTTAGCTTACCACCGAGATTTAACTGAAAAACTTTACTGATGAAAATTAAAACTTTACTGATGACAATTAAAACTTTACTGATGAACAATAAAACTTGACTACTACTATATTGCTACCTATATGTACTTGGTCTACCTTTTTAGTAATATTGCCAAAAATCTGAAAGCATGATTAATAATTAATAATAGTTATTTTCAACACATTTGCTCAAAAACTGCATTTACGAAGCCTGTATACATTGTTCGAAAGTTAATTATGACGCACCATACACCGGACCGTGCGGTAAAATCGAACGCAACGCCATCGCCATTGTCATCGCCATCGCCACAGTAGTGGTTGCAACTTTACTACATTTTCATATTACATTAGAAACGTGTTTGTTGCTACTTTCACACTGATAAACAAAGTCTGTTTCAGTATCTACTGTAATGTTTTCTCGCAAATGTGTTGAAAAATGTTGTATGATATACAGACGGAAATTGGTTTTTACAAACTCGTGACTATGGTAAGCCCTCGCCTTCGTCTCGGGCTTACATTTGTCTACTCGTTAGTAAAAACCAATTTACTGCCCTTATATCATAAATATACTTACCATCAAACAAAAAAAAAACTTTACGGAGGTTATGAGGTAAGTAACAATTAATTTTAAAACTGGTAAATAGGTGTAAGGTACACTCTATTATACAGCTATGTTACAGATTGTATCATTTATTTATAGGATAAGATTTTTAGATTATGTAGATTAAAACATCTCCAATCTCCATATCTATTACAAAAGCATATTTGACAACCCTATTTCCAAGCTAGGGTCTAATATTCGGCAATTCCAGCTAAATACAGTCGGAATTTACATTCTAGAATCTAGATGTTCTAACGGTGTCTAACTAAGACCCAAAATTAGCTTAGCGTATAGCCGGGTTTGTGAAATAATCAATGTTTAGATTTTAGCTTTAGATGATTATATTTATAGGGTACTAGCTACTGCCCGCGGCGTTGCCACGCGTGGACTACGTTACTTTTCAGGTTTCGGTTTGGGTAATGGCTTTATTTTTAAAAACTGATTTTCTATCAGCCACACTGAGTTTTCTGCTCGTATAATCACTTCCACGAAGTAAAAATGACATGTCTTAATCATGGATGAAATAATTAATTATAATATTTCCCAAAACAGCGTAGGTACGCTAATTATTATCCTCGATATTCCTGGACCAATTTTGATGAAATCTCCACTCATGGCTACTTAACTATAGAAACATTTTCGATGATATTTCGATAAGTATCATCGAACTCATGATTAATTAAAACCTATATTATATTAAAATCTAGGCTTTCAAAACATTTTTACAATAGGGCAAAGTCTGGGGGTCTAGCAAAGATACCAACCGCTAACGCTAACGCCAAACGCTAACTCCAAAATGTACTGAAATGACGTTTCGGAAATCGCTAACTTTTCCGTAGCGAATGTCATTTCGATACATTTTTGGGTTAGCGTGAGGCGTTAGCGTTAGTGATTGTGATCTTTGCTAGACCCCCAGGGCATTTTACATAACATGTTTCGTACACAGATTAGAGAAAAAAATCTACTTCCATCATTCCAAAGAGTATTATTATACTTCTGTATCATTCAAAGAGTATTTAATTTATACGTAACGTAAGAGTATCATTGGCCCACTGCATTAGCCTATGGTGGTAATAGTATGCATTGGCCCTCAGACCTGTGGGCCAAACATAAACGTCATGTAATGCCAAAAATAGGCGTAGCAAGGGTCAAGATTATACTCCCAAGGGTAAAGCTCTAACTATCACGGTTCATGAGATACAGCCTGGTGACAGACGGACAGACAGCCTGACAGACGTCGTCAGTCCGTTTTGGGTACGGAACCCTATTACTAAGGCTTCGCTGTCCGTCTGTCCGTCTGTCACCAAGCTGTATCTCATGAACCGTGATAGTTATACAGCTAAAATCTTCACAGATGATAAATAAATTTTTGTTGCCGCTATTACAAAAAATACAGAATAAAATAAGTATTTAACCCCTTAAATACTTATTTTATTCTGTATTTTAGTATTTTTTCTCTCTCATACATCAAACGTTTTTTTGCTAGTTTTTATAGATAATGATACGGAACCCTTCGTGCGCGAGCCCAACTCGCACTTGGCCGGTTATTTCTTTAATCTGCGGGCACTTAAGTATAATTAACATGTTTGTATCTTGAATGCAATCGATTCATACTACTTACATATTATTTGATGGTATATCTATTTTACTCAAAAAACCCCAAACAACCTGCAAGGGCATAGAAAAACTAATAATGGTTAATCAAATCTAATAAATTGTAAAATTTCATTCCACTGTTTAATGCATATATAATACCGAAATTAACTCCTATTACTCTTTGTTCATGGCCTTGCACAAGTTTTTTTTCTTTAATCTGTGCCTCCAGATGGACTTTACGTGAAACATGTGAAATATTCAATAACAACACGACGAAAAATTACTATACTTAAAACTGGCTAAATACACTATGTGTGGAGCCATAATACAACATAAAAAGATTACTGTGACACAAACTAACCGTCAGTAGCAAAAAAAAATTCACCATGAAGCGGCCATGTTGTATAAAATTCCGTCCGGTTTCGTAATGATATTTAATAATTTTGACCAATTTTTTTTAATGATATTTGTATTTTAATATATCCTATGTTGTGCGCTGGTTATTTCTAAGCATATTAGTGCAACCCGCATGAAAATCAGTTCAGTATCTAGGGATTTGTTCAATAACAAACAAACAAACAAACAAACAGCTACAAATTATTGTCCCTAGATGGCGTTAGATACGATAAATTAGAAAATGTATGGAGAAGGGCAAAAAACCTTGTAGTCCTGCATCGCGGTTACGATATTTTTTGAACAATAGAACCTATGGGATAAATTAGATTTGACATCATTATGTGTGTGTTCCGTAGCGCATCAGATTTACACATTTATTATATGTAGGGATTATGGCATTCATACCTACGACTGACTGTAATAACCAAGGGTGGGTTTTATGATGTTTGATGATTACATGCAGAAGGTTTTAGTGTAGGTACAGAGACCAATGCCGCTGCTCATTCCCTGGTCATTCCCTTAGCCAGCTCTTACGTCACCCAGAGGAAGATGGGGTGGTCCTAATCGCACACCGCCGGGACCGCACGGCATGGTTCCTAGAATACGCGACGCAATTACTAATTATACAATTTCTTAGGAATCTATTGATACATTTGTGTTAAAAGGGCTACAAGGAAGTGAGTCTCTCGCATTTATTATTACAAGTACGTTTACCACATCTTGTAGTTTTTTCTTAGGACAATAATCTAAATATTTTTTTAGTTGGGTGTAATGTTTTACTTACTAACTTTATTATTATTTACACATGCAAAACTTTGAGTGTGTGAACGATTTGCCGACACAACACTTCGCCAATGTATGTTTTGACATCAGAACTCCATGCCTGTATAGGCAATAATGGTTACGTAATTGTAGTCTCTTTGCATCTGCCTATATTGAATCGTTTGCTGTACATTGCAAAGTTTCTGTCGTCAAAATACTAATAAATGAAACCACATTGTGTCGGCTATCAATTCAATTGAGAATGACTGTTATTGATTATTTTATTACTTTACGAACATTTAGGAAAAAATTGTGGATTTCACGCTGAACCTCTTCTTCGTCTTTTAATATGTTTTTATTTAAATAAGCTAATAATTTATAGTTTTACGTAGCATTTCATCTGATGTTAGGTAATAATGCCGACGATAATGGTAATGCTGCAATGTGATAATGCTGCGTTTACACGCCTCTTGAAAACTTCCAGAAGATATTTATCATCCTAACTTTCCAAAAGGCGTGGCTACTTTTCGCCAGAGGGATCCGACATGCTAATGTCGAGGTTCTCTTTATTTTATTGTCTTGGGAGGTCCATTGTAATTGTTTTCTTGCGGAGTTGTATAATACGAATTTCATTCTGTAGGAAGTTTTCTAAGCATTATGTTACTTATAAAAATGGTATGGTGGTGATGGTGGTATGATATGGGCATTATTGTGTAAAAATATATTTATACTTTATTATAATTACTTACTAGGCCCGAGTTTTTGGGTAAGGTCAAAAGTTCCAAATAATGTTGGACAAAATTCTAAGAGCTATTTTAGTTCTCCTGCGGATCTCCTCATTTCAGATCGTGCCTCACAAGGAAACACCGAGCAATCGAGTACTTATAGCTCTATCTATACCCCCTGCGTGACTTTGAGCTTACTCATATCGTAAGGCCATCTCATAAGAGACCCCCCCATATTCTAAGACGTTACCTCGAGATTACTCCACTCGACTCAACCTCGAATTAACCTCATTTTTGGGTTTTGGTATTTTTAGTTGACAATAAATAATCAACTTGACATTTCTGCGTCAATTTTTCTCAAACGAGAGAAGTGAAGCAACTGTCAACGCAAGGTACGTCGCGATGTATTTTGAGTTTCCCTCAAAGTTAAGTAGAAGTCAAGTGAAGGATTTTTGGAGAAATGTTTTGGAATACGGAGGCATGTCTCAGTGCAAAAGTCAAAGTCATCACTGGTCACACACACTGTTGGAAAACTTACATAGGCTTCGCAATATTCTAAAATCTCTACTTACGGCCAAATTATATAGGTCATAAATTTAAAATTATATATCAATAAATAATAAAAAAACATCTACCTACACACTACAAATTTCTACTTATGTACTCACACCTCAACAATGTAATCTTATTTCAAAGCACCTGCCGTCCAACCCCTACAGCAATTAAATAAACACTAAGCCCTATAAACCACTCCTATAAATAAACAGTTCTCCCTAATTTATGTGCCGGCATTCTGTTACGCTTTCAATTTAGCCTTCTGTAATATTTAGTTCAGTGGCTGCAATGGTTTTACTATTAAAACCATTGGTTTAGTATTATAGACTGGCCATTCATAGAGCTTACTTCGGTTTAAACAAAAATCCTACTGGAGGTAGTTTTACCAATCCTAAACGTAGACCTACCATCTTCCAATGCTAAACATAGGCGTCTCCCATAGAGCACTACATTTAGAAGATTTATTAACTTAATGGAGCAGCTAATATTGTATTGACTTTAGGTAAAAACATAATAACCTTATTAGACTTGCGGCTAAATAACTAACACCATTGCAAAGATTACAGCATGATCATAAGTCTTCTATGGCATGCATGACATTGTAACTCGTGTTACTGTCAGCATGGTGTAAATATTCCACTAGTGCAGCTTACTTCAGTGAGGTAGTTTTAGTGTGCACTAAATATTACATCCATGGTTATTGGCCTAGTTTCCTTATTAAACAAAGTTAATTGCTTGATAATGGACAGGAAATCTAAACCTCGAATCAGCAAATAGTGAAAGATGTATTAGGTACAGTCAGTTTTAAGTTATATACATACAATTTAGACAAAAGGATTAGTGTTACGTAATAGGTAACCTAGGTATGTTCACGTCAATTTTTTGTTGCGTTTTTATTGGCAAAGCGCCTTCTCGACACAGATCCTATAAAAAAATGAGAGAAGAGTTTTATTTATGTTGATTTACAGCTTATGCTACCTGTATTAAACTGACCACTTGCACTTGCCTACATGATAAGAATAAAAGCAAAGCTTACAAAGCCCGTTGATAGCTCGTGAACATAATTTCTCCTACAAACACGACTAACTTGCGCGGGCGGAGGCGAAGTAACAAAACGAGACAGTCATACGAAAATACAAAGAACAGAGCAAGATGGAACAAAAGACACATCGGGTGTCCCGGATTAGCAGTTGAAATACACCACTAATTTTCGTATGAGGGAAAGTTGTATCATTGGTCCACTGGATTTATAGTCAATGGAAGGTGTATAACGAGTTTCAATTTTCATTTTGATGAATGAACGAAACTCTAAAAACCGTACAAACTTTTACTTCCGGAAATTCAACATTCCACGGAGAAACGGCCGGCCATAAAACTATCATAACGCAATAAAAGACGGAACAAGTCATAAAAAAACTCATATCCTTTTCCGGGATAAAGGTCAGAGTCCATAACACTCATGTTTTTTTTTTCATTTGACTGATATCTTTAAGTAACGCGAACTGAGGCAAACTGTAAGAATTATTTTCATCACAGTTGCTCGTAAATTGACTCTTATCCTACCGCTTTCGGGATCATAATCCAAGAAATTCCCAACGTGTGCTTTTTACTTTACATTACCGCACTATTGATTTATGATGATAACCCGATTCAGTTAAGTGTGTATCTCGCTTCAAGTAATACCTATGCAGAAGAAGAATTTTTAATTTACCCGGCTTTTCTTTTTCTCTTATTTTGGCTACACACATAGTGTATTTAGGCAGTGTCAAGTATTTTAATTTTTCATCGTGATAGAGAATATTTCTTGTAATGCCAATTCTTAGTCATAGTCATAGTCCAGTCTAAATCATGCTCTAGAAAGTATTGGAAACTTTACTAGAAGCTTCTATGGAATTTTGGAAGCAACACGAAAAACCACGTTACACCACATTATATTATCACTTGCCCACTCATGCTCGTAATTCAGCTCTTGAAGCGTAAATCGCCACCAATTTTAAAAATTAACACTGGAAATAGCACAAGTTTTGAGAATTAGATGCGTGAACTTTTCCGTTTTCCGTTAAGCGTTCCCGCCAAAACCTTTTTAAAAATTGTTTAGTTCTGTATAGTTGCAATGGTTTTACTTTTCTAATAATTTATTAAGCCCCAGTTTCTGACGTTTGTCAAACTCATGTTAACTTACCAAATACTATAATGCTCATTGGTTGGATGAAATAAAAAAAAGAAGGATTGAGTTTTCATTGACATCGAACTGAACCCCAAAATGGCGGACATATTACATATGTGTGTCAGATGAAAGTATGGCGACCGGCTGCATATGATGTGAGTGTTGCGTGCCCCGCTTGTACGTATGAAGCGTTCCGGCTTCCTAAGGGTGCTTCAGTTTTGGATCAGACGGAATTCCCTCCTTCTTTTTTTATTTGCTCCATGGCTATAACTATAAACTATAATTATATTATTTTGGGTACCTACCTATATACTTACTTCTTGCAACCATTTGCTCCCCGCGGTCTAGCTAGCAGCCTACACTGCTTCCAGTTCGTGGTCCCTAGTTGGTGAGTAGGTACCATTCTTCCCCATCGGTTAATGTCGGTTGTTGCTGACGACGGTGATAGTAGAAAATATAATACAGTGCGATATAGTAAAAGAAGCTTATAATTGCGCGAAAATCCAAAGAAAAAAAAAATTAAATAATATTTTTATTTTTATATTTTGGCTTCACACATACTGTATTTAGCCAGTGTCAAGTAGTGTATATTTTCATCGAGTTTTACGTATTTACGTATATTATTTTACGTAGTCAAGTCTTAGTCATAGTCCAGTCTCTTTGTCATTAAATAATATTACATAGAAAAATTAGGCCGACGTCCTGTTTTCTCTAATGTCAACTAAAATCACAGAGTACATACTAAAATATTCTTTTCAAGATTACTAAAAAGAAAGTAAAAAGAGGCTATACTACAACCTCCGTGTCGCTTACATCGGTTCTGCGAGCGATGTGTGTGGCCTGCTATTGCCATTTTTAGGTATGTTACCTCTGTGTGTATTAAGTAGGCACCTAAACCATCCATTTCACTAATTATTGACACACTTTTTATCCCTAGAGCGTATATTTTATTTATTTTATTTTATTTTATTTTATTAGGGGGGCTTACAGCTAACATAACAAATTAAGCATCAAAACAAACATAGAGAGCCAATTAAAAGCCTCCACTGGGGTATAAATTGTATATGTACTCGCACTTGTCATGATTTAAGGAATTAAAAACATTAGCAATTTTCCTAGACTCTAGGATGTAGGTAGAATTAGTTTAAACGGATAAGGCTTTTTTCTAGAGGTTTCTGAAAATCAGTTGCGAGGGAAAATGAGAATAATATTACCCAAATATTGTTTAAGAGGTCGCCCGAAGAATCCAACTCGGCTGGGCAGCGTTCGGGAAGCTTTGACCTATCTTTTCGTCCAAAAACCACAAAGCCTGAAAACAAAAGTTTTCAATCAATGTGTGTTGCCAGTGGTGACTTATGGAACTGAGACGTGGTCTCTAACTGTTGGCCTCATTAGTAAGCTCAAAGTCGCGCAACGAGCTATGGAGAGAGAAATGCTCGGTGTTTCCCTGCGAGATAAGATCCGTAATGAGGAGATCCGCAGGAGAACTAAAGTGACCGATGTAGCTCTTAGGATTAGCAAGTTGAAATGGCAATGGGCAGGCCACGTCGCTCGTAGAACTGACAACCGATGGGGAAGAAAGGTTCTCGAGTGGCGACCACGAACTGGAAGACGCAGCGTAGGCCGGCCCCCCACTAGGTGGACCGACGACCTGGTGAAAGCCGCGGGGAGCCGATGGATGCAGGAGGCGAGCAGCTCTGAGTGGCGCTCCCGGGGGAAGGCCTATGTTCAGCAGTGGACGTCTTCAGGCTGTTAATGATGAATAACTATTATACTCTTCTCTAGGTAGACCGACGACCTGGTCAGAACCGTGGGGAGCCAATGGATGCAAGAGGCAAGCAGCCGCCCAAAGTGGTACTCTTTGTTTAGTTGCGGATGCCTGCAGGCTGATGATGATGATGATGATGATGACTATTCTCTTAGCAAGCAGCTTGGTGATCGCAGTAGATTATACTTATTTAGGAATCACGAACTTTTTCATTAAATATTAATTTCTTGATTAATTTACCTAGATTACGATTTTTAGGTGTAAGTAGGTATTAGTTATTCATAGATAGGTAGCAGAAGTTGACATGGCAATGGGCAGGTAACTTTGTTGAACTGGCAACCGATGAGGAAGGTCGACCACGAACCGGAAGACAGAGCGTAGGCCGACCGACGGTCTGGTAAACGCCGCGGGGAGCCGATGGATGCAAGAGGTAAGCTGCTCAAAGTGGCGCTCTCTGGGGGAGGCATTTATTCAGCAGTGGACGTCTTCAGGCTGTTGATGATGATTGGTTATTCTTGGTAGCAGCCAGTTCAACAGCACCATATCGTCAGCGAACATAAGTAACCATGCCGCATCAAATTCAAGCAAGTTCCACAATTCGCGCATCCCGTAACACTTAATGTTAATAGGCAGTATAAGATTTCACTAGAGCGAGATAAGCCCGTGAATAGGCCGCTTCAACCGACGAAATAATGATAACAATACTTATTTATTGCTCGTATTGCGTAAATGCTTTTGAGACGAGGACTGAATGTAGTGGATATTGAAATTCGTATCTATACCGGAATCCGCATACCGGAAAAACATATGTAATAAATTTTAATAAGAAAAGTGCTGAAAAGTGGCTGTGTGTGTACGTTCGGTAAATTTTCTATGATAAATTACGTAATTTGATTTGAACCTACAGATTCATTGATGATATAACACAATAACCAGTCCCACTCGCACTCGCCGAAATGTTTCTTTGTTGTAATGTGTAGTGACTTTAGGTCCTTTAGTCATATAATGGGTACTATTTATTCCGGAAAATCATAATTGGTCGTAATAGTGTGATTATTTTGCCCGCGGGTACAACTAGTGATTAATAAATTTTTATACCGGAATACCGGTTTTGCCAGAAGTTCAGCCTTCATTGGCATAAACCCTTCTAGAAATTGTTTTTGGTTATACTAAGATTTTATTGTGCCCATACGTAGGGCATTGTGAAGATTACCCAACGGTGTCTGAATGGAAAGCGGTGTAAGTGGCGGAGTTTGAAGAGGTTTTAGTTTCAAGAGGTGCGTTTTCAACGCGGTTTCCCGCAACGGCGGTGAAAATTGAAAGGTCAGATTAGGAGGGAAGAATGTGGTTGATTGCTTGTAGGTTATTTTTAGGGGTCTGTATCCCAAATGGTGCTCACGACCATATTGTATCCTTTGCATAAATTGAATTTCTGTTAACCGGGTAATTTTGGAGTCATGCTCCAAAGTAACAAACAATAAAAATATGGAAACGAAGTTCGGTTTACAGCAGATTTTTAAATTACCGGAAAAAATTTGACGAGCAGAAATTTTAGATCAACCCTGTAAGTCGGTTGCAAAACGTGAAGAATTGGATTACATTACTTATCGCGGTATTAGATAGCTTAAGTAAAGCATGTTGCGGCTAAAGGGACGGATGGATGCAGGGTCATGGGTGACCCATAAAAATGGTTCATCCTTTTCCCTAGCCCCTTCTCTCTTCCCTTGGTCTAGGATTTAAAACTAATTAACCCGTCCGAAACCAGGGCGGGTTAGCTACTTCATACTAATTTAGATGAAGTAGGTGTATGGAGGTCCACGAGTCTAATCGAAAGCTATGCTTAGTTTGGGGCTAGATGGCGCTGTGTGAAATGTCCACACATATTTATTTATTTATTTTCCTCCTAATAAAATAAAACTCCATAGTATCCGTTTATTCCCAATAGCAAGTTACCAACTTTGATAACAGGTTTCTTTTTATAAAAAAAGAAATCAGGACAGTGGTTACTTATTTGCGCCTTTTGGTGTCGAGACGCTGGGGCCGTGGGGATCAAGTGCTCACAAAATTTACAAAAACCTTTCGGAAAGACTGATCGATGCAACATGTGACCAAAATGCTGGCCTCTACATGGCGCAAAGACTAAGCATTGCCATACAACGGGGCAATGCCGCCAGCATTTTGGGCACATTGCCCACTGGTAGCGGCTTCTTAAATTAAGTTTCTTTACTTTTAGTTTTAGATAGATCATTTTAGTTTAGATTTAATTTAGTTTTAGTCCTTTTTTTTAAGTAGGTATTATTAATGTTTTATGTTATTTATTATTTAAGTTGTTGAAAAAAATATATATTCCTATTTCAGTACTTTGCAGAAACCTAGTAGTGAAAATGTTATGAAAATGTCTTGTAAAAAAGAAAAGATATTTGTCATGAAACGAATTACATGATATATTAAATTCAAAGCTCCACATAAATAAAATAAATAAATATGTGTGGACATTTCACACAGCGCCATCTAGCCCCAAACTAAGCATAGCTTGTACTATGGGAACCAGATAACTGATATAATACTTATATACTTTTTTGTTTGTAAATACATACATAGAATACAATATAACACCCAGACGCAGAACAAACATCTACGTTCATCACACAAATATTTGTCCTGTGTGGGAATCGAACCCACGGCCCTCAGTTCAGAAAGCAGGGATACTACCAACTGAGCTACCGGGCCCGTCATGCCAGGAAACTTGCCAAAAAACACCTTGTTTGCTCTACCGGTCACCTTAAGATGCTTTTTTGTCGTGGAAATTGATGATGATACTTAATCAAATAATTTTATTGTTATAATACTAGCTTTTTCCCGCGGCTTCGCACGCTTGTGTTATGTTATTTTTACGTTATAGTCTAATAGTAGATCATGCAATTCGTACCAAACAACAAAATCCACTAAATCTTTTCGAAGCTGAGCACAGTAACCTGTATTAATCATTTTCACCAAAAGAAAAATTTACGATATTTAAAATTTAATATATCCTATGTTTTGCGCCGGGTTCTTCTAAGCTTATTAGTGAAAACCGCATGAAAATCCGTTCAGTATTTTCGGCGTTGTGCCGTAACAAACCAACAAACAAACAAACAGACAAAATGTCTAAAAAGTAGCTTAACGTGAGCAGCAAAAAATTGCAAGCCAACCTGTGTTATTTTTTTTTCGATATCTTGCATTTACAGTTTTTTTTATCTCTACAGTTTTATTATATGTATAGAAAAGGTACAAAACACAATTATGTTACAGTACTTCACAGTCATTTTCGTACAATACACTGAATATAATATCAGTGAAGTGATATTAGCACAGGTGTAACTGTTCGTGTATATAGATGTATGTTTTAGTATGAGGTGTATACTGGGTAGATAAATACTTATCAAAGTATTGTGATGCAACACAATTATAACTTCTGGAATCAATAGCCATTAATATGTTGAGCAAATACCTATACTAAAGATTGATTTAAGATAGCATAAAACAATTACTGTATTTATTAATTATTGGTGTATAAGTATAATAATAATATGAGGAAAATTATTACGCGCAGAACGCAATTGTAATTATTGTTTGTGGAATCAAACACAGCTGTTTTTCACTGCGCGACGCGCATAATGTATTTACGTAATTGGGCATAACATACTACTAAAATGTTAAACTAAATAAGGAACACCTAGTCTTTAATACGGTAGCTAAAGTGAGCACAAAAACCTATAAAAATCTTTGTTTTGGCAAACTTAAAAATAATGTGATGGGAACCGACTTTAAGCATTCACTTAATTTACAGCATTTGTAAATGCTCGAACGGGAACTGAAGATGCATTTGAAGGTATAGCATGCCAGCTAAGTAGGTACCTACTATTGACTATACTACTTATATTATACTCTCTCAAATCTGTTAGAAAATCTATAGATTTCCGATTCACTAACAAATAAAATTGGAGATTTGAAATTTCAATTTCTTTTCTTATCTTTTACTTACCGGTTTATATTAAAATTAAATGCTGAAGTTTTGCAATTAACAATAATTTAAAACGGCCATTCGTACGTCCGACATTCTTAAAATTAATAAAAAGGAACTTCCTGACTGAAAAACCACATACGGCACAGACATCTAGACATCTAATATTTGTCAAAATTATAGATGAATGAAGAATGAATTTTTACGACCAAGTTTGAGCTTTACTTTGCCTGGTAGTCAATCAGTCACTCATGTGAGTACTTCTGAGGACACTGTTTTTAACATAATAATTCAAGATTTTCATATCCATTCCACACACTGTTTTAATTCTACCTAAGTATAATAGATAGTCCATGACATGACGTCAGACCAATACATCATCCCACTGCTGGGACACGGGCCTTCTCTCATGGAGAGAGGCTGGCCAAGTGGTAGGGTAGTGGATGACAGTCCTTGTGTACACAAATTACTGGTTCACCGATGCTGCTTCAGCAAACGTAGACTGCTCCATAGGTCAACGTGTTACGCCTTCACCTGCAGCTTCGCTTAACATCAGGTGATGTTCATTCAAAAGTTGGTTAAAAACTTATATATTATGAGGATCAATAATAACGCTACCCAAATTCTATTCATCATTTTTAATAGGAGATACGAAGCAGAACTTATGATGACAATGCTTATTAAATTAGATTATAGGTGAATATTATAGATGATAGTAAAAATACTTTAAAATCATTCAGCACTTTACAAAGTTATTCATCCAAAGAGTGTACTTATTAACTTAGATATATTCGAAACGGCAGGTTTGGAATCTGAGTCATTGGTTTGCTCCATCAGCTCGTCAAACTCTTCGGAAGATGTCTTATATTCAGGCTCTTCTAAATCTGAGGGCACATCGTCATCATCACATTTGCCACACTTTTTCGTACTGGTTTTAGAATATTTCTGCTTTCTGACTTCGGAAAACAAGGTCTTGAAGAATGAAGCTGCGCTTATACCTTTTTTCTTTGTATTTGATCCTGAAGAATCTATAGAAGAAGATTCTGTAGCGTTCGAATCTTTCGCATCAGTTGTCTTTTGAGAAGTTAAAGATGGCAAGGAATTGGTTACCGATGAATCAAAACCAGTTTTGGCATCATATTGTTTGTCTTGTTTAGTAAAGTTTGGAGTCGTGTTTGGTATGTGTTTGTTATATTGATATTTGTTAATAGGACCACGGTAAATAGGACTACCAGTATTTGCAGGATATAATTCTGTAAAACCTATAGAAGAATAATCTTTAGTAGGAAAATTATCAAATGGATATTCAGTAGTAGGGTTACCTTGAGTACTATAGTACACAGTTGAACTTTGGATATCTTTAGGATAATATGTAGCAGACTCAATATTACCAGGATATTTATTAGCAAGATAAGGTATTGCAGTGTTTTGAGATTTCACAGAACTAGTGGCATCTGCCTCAGCACGTGAAGCACCGAACACATTTAACTGGTTACCAGTTTTCTTGTTTCTATTATTTTGTGGAGCCCAAGTAGTAGGATAAGGAGTTTCAGTAACATCACCGCCATAATAAGGATAAATCGGCGAGTTGCTTGGTATTGGCTTATATTTATTTTGACTATCTACTGTCTTTTGTTTGAAATTGGGCAAATAATACAGTGAATCACTTGCTTCTTTATTAGGAATTGAAAAATCGAAAGGATCCAATGTAGGTTGAATAAAACCATTTGAATAAACATTACGATCAATACCGTCATTGTTACTGAAGGGTGTATTTGTGGTGAGCCCACCCCAACCGTCTTCAGTTAGTTCATATAAAGGTGTGGAGCCTTGCTCATAGTCTTGTGAAGAGGTAAAGGAGTTAGTAACTGTAGTTTGTGAGTAATTCGGGAAATTACCTGGATACGGTTTCTTATTGGGAATTGGATTGCGTATTTTATGATGCTGGTTGCCTAGATGAGGTTGGTAATACCTTGTCGATTGTGTATCAGTAGGTGCAAGTGTAGTGTACGCGTAAAGATTGTCTATTGGAGCAGGGTGAACTTCATACTCATTAGGATATTTACCACTATTTTCATAGGTTTGCCAGTTTATTTGATTACCTAACCAACTGTTTTTATTATTGTAATCTGTTTCTTTATCTTTAAAATTGGGAACTTCAGATTGATCGTCATAGTTTTGCCAATCTTTGTCTAAGTCTAGGTCATCACTATAAAGAGGTTCTTCTTGGTCTCTATATTTATTTTTGATGTTATCTTTGACAGGGGTACCGTTGTTAGCAATTACGCCTGGAGTACCCTGCAAGTTACTGTCATTTATAGGAATTTCTAAGTCTAGTTCGTCAATGTTTTGCCGGTTCATCAGTGTTTTGGCTGTATTAGGTTTGCCATCATACGACACTACACCCTGATCTCCAGAAGTAGTGGAGCTAGCTTTTGATTGAGAAACACTACTTGCGCTAGTGCCGCTTATATTAGTAGTACTGCCTTTTTGAACGCCATAGTAACTTTGTTTATTTGGAACATTTTCTTGAGGATAGCTACTATATATTGCATCCTGATAAGAAATGTCAGCTGCGTCGCTTGATATGGCTTGAGCATCACTTGCACCAGCTACGCCTTGCTTAGTATAACGGGGACCATATTCTTGAGGATTGCTATTAGTTCCATCTTGATTTGAAGAGCCAGCTGCAGCACTTGATGTGGCTTGTGTATCACTTTCACCGCCTTGTGGAATATAACCAGGACCAGAGCTTTGAGGATACCTATTTTGAGTTGAAGACCCAGCTGTAGCACTTGATGTAGCTTGTGCATCACTTGTACCAGTTATGCCTTGTTGAGTAGAACCAGGACCATATCCTTGTGGATTGCCATATGTTCCATCTAGATTTGAAGAGCCAGTTGCGGCATTTGATGTAGCTTTAGCATCACTTGCACCAGCTATGCCTTGTTGAGTATAACTGGGACCATATCCATGAGGATAGTTATGTCTTTCATCTTGATTTAAAGAGCCAGCTGCAGCACTTGATGTAGCTTGTGCATCACTTGCGCCAGCTATGCCTTGTTGAGTAGAACCGAAATCATATCTTTGAGGATAGCCATGTGTTTCATCTAGATTTGAAAAGCTAGCTGCAGCACTTGCTGTGGTTTGAGAACTACTTGGACCAGCAACGCCTTGCTGAGTATAACTGGGACCATACCTTTGCGGATAGTTATGTGTTTCATATTGGTTTAAAGAGCCTGCTGCAGCACTTGCTCTGGCTTGAAAACTACTTGGACTAGCAACGCCTTGCTGAGTATAACTGGGACCATACCCTTGAGGATAGTTATGTGTTCCATCTTGATTTGAAGAGCCAGCTGTAGCACTTGTTGTAGCTTGTGCTTCACTTGCACCAGGTATGCCTTGTTGAGTAGAACCAGGACCATATCCTTGAGGATTGCCATATGTTCCATCTAGATTTAAAGAGCCAGTTGCGGCATTTGATGTAGCTTTAGCATCACTTGCACCATCTATACCTTGCTTTTTATAAGCGGGGCTATATCTTTGAGGATAGCCATATGTTCCATCTGCATTTGAAGCGCCAGCTGTAGCACTTGATGTAGCTTGTGCATCACTTGCACCAGGTATGCCTTGCTGAGTAGAACCAGGACCATATCCTTGAGGATTACCATATGTTCCATCTAGATTTGAAGAGCCAGTTGCGGCATTTGATGTAGCTTTAGCATCACTTGCACCAGCTACGCCTTGCTGAGTATAACTGGGACCATATCCATGAGGATAGTTATGTGTTTCATCTTGATTTAAAGAGCCAGCTGCAGCACTTGATGTAGCTTGTGCATCACTTGCACCAGCTATGCCTTGTTGAGTAGAACCGAAATCATATCCTTGAGGATAGCCATGTGTTTCATCTAGATTCGAAAAGCTAGCTGCAGCACTTGCTGTGGTTTGAGAACTACTTGGACCAGCAACGCCTTGCTGAGTATAACTGGGACCATACCTTTGCGGATAGTTATGTGTTCCATCTTGATTTGATGAGCCAGCTGTAGCATTTGATGTAGCTTGAGCATCACTCGCACCAGCTATGCCTTGCTTAGTATAAGCGGGGCTATATCCTTGAGGATATCTATGCGTTGCATCTTGATTTGAAGAACCAGCTGCGGCGCTTGATGTTGCACTATTAGATGTAGCTTTAGCTATACTTTGACTAGTACTCTGCTGTGTTATGGGTTGACTGGGATAATCAGTTTCACTGAATGATTCGGGGTTCGATTCAATCTCTCCAAACTCTGAACTTATTTTTGACAAGTATTCTAGCGCGTCACTGGAAATGCCACTTTGAGCTTTAGAATCATCTGTAGCAATAGGATTTCTATGTATGACTCTTAAATGGGCATCTTTGATATTGAACGGGAGACCCAATGATTTTAATGTCGATGGAAGTGAAGATTTTATTTTTGACAACTCATCGCTATTAATGTTGCCATAAGGTTGTACCGGATGTGAATCGCGAATTGATGTAGCGCTTGATGTCGCTTGAGCATCACTAACAGTGGCAGTTCCTTCTATATCTCGTTTTCCATATTGTGGATTATTTCCAGTACCTATATTTCCAAAACCACTGTTAGATGTAGCTTGAGCTTGACTTTGACTGCTAATTTGCTGACTGGGATAATCCATTTCGGTGAACGATTGTGGGTTGGACTCAATCTGTTTAAAGTCTGTATTTATTTTAGACAAGTAGTCTAGCGCTTCACTAGAAATGCCACCATGAGCGTTAGAACCATCTTCATTTCTATGTATAACTTTTACATTTGAATCTTTAATGTTGATGGGAAGATGCAACGTCTGTGTTCTTTGTGAAGACAATGGAACCGATAGAAATTTTATCCTTGACGAATCATCACTGTTAAGGATGCCACCAGATTGCGATGATGGTTGTACTGGATATAAACCAGAAATTGCTGCTCCTTGAGCATTACTAACAGCGTTATTTCCTTGCTGAGTAAGCCCAAGGCCATAATTTCCATATTTTAGAGGATTAGTAAAGTACATGTTTTGACCAGCATTTAACCTGTTTTGAATTGAAGAAGCAGCAACAGCGTTTGTTGTGGCAGTAGCAGAACTAGCGCTTCCTTGCTTAAAGAGTGCGGGACCTTGACTTCCATATCCTAAAGGATTTTTATATGGAAGGTAACTGTTATAACTATTACTTATGCCATTTAGAATTGGAAACCCAGCACTTGATCTAGCTCCAGCATTACTAGCACTAGCAATTCTTTGCTGATTGATCGCGTAACCTGGTTTTCCAAATGCCAGAGGATAATTACTGGATAGATAAGAAGTTTGACCATTAAACGCCCCATTTTGATTTAAAGAACCACCTGGACTTAACGGTAAAGTATAAGTGTTCATTAAAGGCTGAGCATTGAATGGTGATGGGGTGTTTTGGTATGCAGATGATGCAGAGCCGGAACTGCTGTACGAGTTTGATTGGTAGGTCGGCTGCTGGTAGGTTTTAGATGCCCAGTTCTGGGCTGGTGGCTGTGTTAGACCTGGTTGCGTCTGGGTGGTGGGTTGGAGAGACCACTGTGGTTGTGCGAAGCTCGAAGGAGGACTGGCAAATGTGCCATAAGGTGAAGCTGAAGCCTCCAGGATTGAAATCGTCGCTACAACGACGTAGATCTGGAAAAAAATGTGTTCAAAATTATATCAATGGATTTATTTATTTATTTTATTCACAAAATCCACAGATCTTAAAATAGTGTACAGTTTCACTTAATTGTAGATCTTACATCGAATTACGGATTTACTTTATAATGTTTATTGCATTAAAAATAGAGAGCAGAAAAGTATACAAATTTACGCAGGTAAGGTAGGTAACATGAAAAAGAGAAGAGAAATGAAAGATGTAACAATAAAATTCAGCCCAGAAGTAACAATAAGCAAGTACGTGAATAGATATTTAGATAACTGTGATTAAAACTTTAACAAGTATAACTTTATATTAACTTTACTTACTTTTTATATTTTAGTTATAACAATTTTAAATATAAATTCTAGTTTTTAGGTCTAGTTTAGTTTAATAATTGATGATGATCCTGAGTGTAAATTCTTATTCATTCTGATTATATTGTGAATTTATCATCACTAAAAACTGTCATGTAGGTCTGTACTTCTTAGGTATTGAGTACCACATTCACAATTTAAAAAAAAAAATTGTGAATGTGGTACTCAGTTTTGATTGACTTATAAACGTAATATGACTACAAAAGTCATAGACCGGCCGCATACACACAATTTTGATGTCAATAAAAGATTGTCAATAATCTTTCTTCTTCTTCTTCTTTAATGGCTTTCTATCGCTGTTTTGCAATAATTCTGCCAATGTCAAGTGAGTATAATTTGTACGGTTATGTCAAGTCAAAGTCATATTTTGTCAGTCAAAACGCCAACAGTAAAATGGTGGAAATTTTACTGAAGGCTCTAAAAAAGGCCGTTGAAGCAAAAACGAAAATACATGGTTTTATGATCTTGAAACTATTTGCCAACACTCGTGCACATTCACGAACACATAACGGATAATAATCCACCCTTATTACACATTAAAAAGTTCAAGATACACTAGTTTTGAAAAATAAATTCAAAATTCACGACCGCCGTTGTCGGATTTTCTTCAAAGACCCTAAATAATCTTTATCTTTACAGAACGTACACACACAAGATTATTGACAATACGTGCTTTATTGTCAATTTTGTTTGTGTGTGCGGCCAGCCATACAACATTAAAGCATTTTAGATTTTATATTTATGCCGTACATTTTTTCGTTTTTGTTGTTGTTCTGATTTTTCTATTATGGACCAAAATACAAGTGTTATAACGTAAACAAAATAAGCGCGGTAGGTAGGTACAATGTATTATTGCCCCACGCAAAAAAGAGAACTTTGCATTGTTTTTCTAAATGCTAACATAAAAAGAAGTAGAATTAGAATTTAGTATTCATAATAATGTTTTAAATCAGGTATGCCTAGTAGTAAGTAGTAGTTTTAATAGTATAAGTTAAATTTATATTAGTAATGGTCATTTTATAATTCTTGGTCTTGGTCATCTTAAATCTGTTATTTATAAAACGAAACAATATATAAAATCATAAAATTAGTTGTTTAATGTTCATAAATTTTATTGCATGATAAAGCTACGCAACTGCACCACATATAAAACTGTTGTGATCATGGCAGTAATATTATATTTAAAATAATAAAAATCATGATATAATTCTAATAACACTTATTGTTTAATTAATATAATTATACACATGGGAATGATTTTTAAAGTGTAAACCACACTAATAATAAAATGATAATATAAATAATGATATAAATATTTTTGTAATTTCATTTTTTTAAGAAGTTTTATAAAAAACATAGATTTAGGAAATATAAATAAATGAGTAAATAATGAAATATAATAAATAATATTATTTTATGATATCTTAATTATAATTTTTTATTGAATTATTTTACCTAAGAAAAGTCTAGGTAATCAAAATACTCTATGTGTGATAAACTTTTTTGTGCTTATTAATAATAATATCATTAATTTCTTCATACTTACATAAAATAGATAGAAAATGCACAAACAACAAAAATATAGGTAAGTGCATGCTATCCATTAAATTGGCCTATGCCAATAATATTATAGCTAACACTATTGACCTATATCAAAATTAATAATAATAATACCTATAATATAGTAAAATTCTTACTTACCCCAATACAGGACTTCATAGTAGTTGTCTTTTGCAGAAGCATCTGCAGGCTGTCAGAGTGACCGTAACACTTTGTGCTTAACTATCACTGGTAGGACAAATTATGAAAATATTCGGAAATATAATAATTATAATACTACACTGTTTGTTTTTCTGAATATACGACACAACTGTTCAAATTCATATTTCTAGTAATGTGACGTTAATGACACCGAATAACTTTGTCTTCCGATTACGCTTTTGTTCTTAATCATATTATACCCACGTAAATATCATTATATTTGGCAGCATAATAATTATTATGTCAAATAATACTTTAATTTCATGGGAGGGTTTGTAATACATTGGGTCAATAATATCGATTGGTACCTTATATTGAATAATAAATAATAAAATACCTACCAAAACAAAATTTTCGTACTTAATTAATAAACTATAGGTACTAAACTCAATTAGTAAAGGGTGTGTATTAGTACCATTTTTATTACTGTTAGTACCTAAACGAAAACAAAGTTGAATTAAATATTTTTAATATAAGTAAAAGAAAAATTAAATCATCACCCTAATCCCACATCTCATGGTTTTTTTTTATTGAAAGTGATAGGTGTGGGAATTATGCGTAGTGTGGGGGTCCGATGCTATTGTATACTTCTTTTACCCACCGCATGGAAGGTGGGAATGGGAGTGAAGGGAAGATGGGAATGAAGGGCAGGGGAGGGAGGGGAGGGGATAATATTGACATCCCTTTAAGATATACAAGGTGACCTTGAATTAGTTATCCCGAAAGGGGGTTAATCTACACCCCAAGGTAGACAATGTTTCTTCTACGACTTTACTAAATTAATAGTTTTTCATCGAAGAAATGCCATGTAAAGTTTACGTTCGAAAATAGCCTTAGCGCAGTTGGGTGGTTAAACTTCGTCCTTGACCGAGTGCACATAAATAAGTTTAACGACCTGTGTTTAGAAATGAATTTGTAGTATCTTGTTAACTCTCGTAGCGATCGCACGTGCAATTTTGCGAGTCGATTTATTTTTTACCATGGAGGTTTTGAAACACCCAGTTTAAAGTAAGGCTCTCACAACTTGAAGGGATAACATATCAATTCAAGGTCACCTTGTATAACTTCTATATATAGAAGAAGCAATCCAATAAAAGAATGTTAATTTTACTCCGGCATGTTTTTTTGAAGACGGTGGCTACTAAGGGGATCGGCATTGGGAACATGCCCACATCTTATGGGTTGAGGTGAGTCTTAGGAATCTCCCAATAGATGTCGCTGTTAGTTGTATTTATAAAATCCTTCACCTTTTACAACCAACGGGCCTGCCTACTAAACTTAGATATTTTGTAATTAATGACGTCATTATTTATAATTATTATCAGTCCATACTTTTTTTTTGAAATACATAATTGTAATTATAAAAACTTAAATAACATAATATATATACGAAACTAAACTTAAATAACTTTAAAACTAATTCAATAAATATGTATACCTAACTAAAAACGAAAAACCTAATAAAAAAGTCTATATCGCTAAAAATTAAAACCAATTAACTAATTTAATCTATACTTATAATAAAACTTGTTGCATATAATTATCACTCATATTTGTATTAACATTGTATGTGTAGTTTTAAATAAATATAATACGTAATATATTTATAAATACATGAATAAATAAAACTGCACCTAACTAGTGCAATTTTGTTCATTGAAGATATTTAAAAAAAAAGTTTGATATCTTATTTTTTCATTTTTGTCTGTCTGTCTGTCTTGGCTGAGCATCACGCCGAAACTACTGAATGGATTCAAGTGAGACTTAGCAAGATTTGACTTCATACTCCAAATGTCATCATCATCATCATTAACAGCCTGAAGACGTCCACTGCTGAACATAGGCCTCCCCCAGGGAGCGCCACTTATCACCAGGTCGTCGGTCCACCTAGTGGGGGGTCTGCCTACGCTGCGCCTTCCGGTTCGTGGTCGCCACTCGAGAACCTTTCTTCCCCATCTGTTGTCAGTTCTGCGAGCGATGGGGCCTGCCCATCGCCATTTCAACTTGCTCACTTTAAGGGCTATATCGGTCACTTTAGTCCTTCTGCGGATTTCCTCGTTCCGGATCTTATCTCGCAGGGAAACACCGAGCATAGCTCTCGTCATAGCTCGTTGCGCGACTTTGAGCCAAAAAGTATAGTAACAGCTAATCTATTATAATGTTGAAAAATATTCTTTATAGTTACAGATATGCTGCAGTGTTCATTGTTTTAGTTTTAAGCAGCATTATTCATGAAAAATGCTTTACACCTGCATAGCGATTCATGAGCCTCAGCGCTGAGGTCTCCTGAATGGCTATGCTGTTATCTTCTAAAATAACAACTACTTAGGTCATACCCCAGATAATATAGGTCATACATAACTAACTCTAATAAAAATTTGACCACACAAAAATTTTAATATTACATGCCAAAAAAAGATGATAACAGGTGACTACACACAAAAAAAACACCAAAAATACAATTATTAATTTTATTATTATATTTTTAATTCATTATTTGTTGAAGATCGATTGCTTCAAGGATTCTCTCACGCCAGCGGTTCATAATATCATTGCAGTCGCATTGGCATTGTGGAGTTATTTCCGCTGCACTCAACACGAGAACCAGGCAGGAGATTACCAGGAAAATCTGTGAAGTGAAGAAAAAAGAGATGACGTCGTGTTACGGGCAGAAGGAATATGCAAGTTGCCTATCAAAAGAAGGAATATGCAAGTTGTTTGACTGTATCGAAAGAAGGAATAAGCAAGTTGCTTATCAAAAGAAGGAATATGCATATTGCCTGACGGTATTGAAACAAGGAATATGCAAGTTGCCTGACTCTATCAAAAGAATGAATATGCAAGTTGCCTGACTGTATCGAAAGAAGGAATGTGCAAGTTGCCTGATGGTATCGAAAGAAGGAATATGCAAGTTTCCTGACGGTATCGAAAGAAGGAATATGCAAGTTGCCTGACGGTATCGAAATAAGGAATATGCAAGTTGCACAACTGTATCGAACATATTTTGTCAATATTTATGATTTTTATAGCAGTATCAGCGAAACCTAAATTAGGTTTCGCTGAGCAGGCGATACTCAGTGCGGGTTCAATTCCCGCTCGTGATTCAAATTTTTCCTTTACTAATCTGTATATTTGTCAATGCGTTTTATTTTAAATCGTTAAACCTGATGAAAAAAGCCTATTTATTACACAGTAAATGGTAATAGGGCCCAAGTTCAATGTTATGAAACCTTAGGTACCTTGCCTTGGTAAGATTTATTTATTGGAAAACCTACAGCTTATTTTAACAAAATAATTCTTCAAATGAACGATTGCCTGTTGCTTTTCTATATAATAATAATTTCGTAGGTAGTGGTATTTGTAAATTTTATGAAGATCATTTATCAATTTCTTCTTACACTGGTGCGAGGTGTATAATATGTAGGTCATTTTGTAACGTTTTTTTCATCATCATCATCATCATCATCATCATCATCATCATCATCATTGTAAACATTGGTACAATGATCCTGTCTCTATAATTAATTATTTTTTTATGACAATGAATGACGTGACGAGCTAGTCGTTCACCTGATGTTAAGCGACACGGCCGCCCATAACAGTTGCAGTGTCACTCGGAACTTTAAAATAATAAAGTTTCGCATGACACTGCACTGCACACATCATCCTGAGACACCCCACAGTTCAGATTACTAGACTGTGAGATAGGTCATAAAGTCTCAATTGCCCAGTAATTTTATTAATTTGATGTAGCTAAAAAGTATTACTACTATGAAATTGACGATATCTATATACTTACGTATAATAAAACTGTAAAACGGTACAAAGAAGATAAATTTAGAAGAGAATTTTTTTTTTTTGGATGGCATTTTGTCTTTCTGTCTGTCTATGTCTTGGCTGAGCATCAATTCATTGAGTATATTGATTCAAATGATAATTGGTATAATTTGAGTAAATGATTTTTTTTTTTTTTTTTTATATGTTTGCTCCACACATAGTGTATTTAGCCAGTGTCAAGTATTGTATATTTTCATCGAGTTTTAGAATATTTTACGTAGTCAAGTCTTAGTCATAGTCATAGTCCAGTCTAAGTCGGGTCATAGTCCAGTCTAAGTCATGCTCAAGTAAAGTGGTGGCAACTTTACAAGAAGCTTCTATGGAATTTTGGAAGCAACACGAAAAACCACGTTACACCACATTATATCACTTGACCACAGTCATGCTCGTAATTCAGCACTTTATGCGTAAAACGCCACCAATTTTAAACATTAACACTGGAAAAAGCACAAGTTTTGAGAAATAATACAATGCAACGACGTGAACTTTTTCACGTTCCCGCCAAAAACTTCGAGTAAATGTTACGAGGTAACATTTAGGCCTTCGTTCTCTATATTCGAGTAAAGTTCCGAGTTGGCTAGCCACCACGTAATGTCACTTGTAACTGCAGTAACGAATTTCAGAATGTCTGAGTAGCGCTAGCCGACCCGTAAACCAGGCTGCTACTTACAGGACACATCAGCTGCCGATTAGTACGGTTAACCGACGGCTATAGCAAAACTTGTTGCAAGCTCGCATGTGTTTGTAATTTATTATTATAGTTTGCATGTCACAAATACTGAGATCTACGGAACTGAAAACAACCAACCCTGTTGATTACGCTACTGCTATAAAAACATCGACTATTCGTTTCTATTTCGAGATCAGATACTTATGAATTGAGAAATCATTGTATTTAATTACTAAAACAGTCCGCTCAGAACCGTGGGAAGCCGATGGATACTGGAAGCTAGCAGCCGCTCAAAGTGGTGCTCTTTGGAGGAGGCCTATGTTCAGCAGTAGATGTCTTCAGGCCGATGATTGTGATGATGATGACTACTAAAAAAGTTTTTGTTCAATATATTATTACCTTTGTTTAAATACTTATATAATATTATGATATTTTTGAGTTGTTAATTTTTATTATTGCGTCAAGATAAAACCATATTTCAGGTACCTATAGTATGTAATCTAAATTCGTATTACATTCCTCATTACATTAATTTAACCAGTTGATATTGATACCCTATTTTGTAAAGGTAAATCTTTACATACTTACTGTTTTTAGGTAGGGAATAAATACTCTTTGAAGGGCACCTACCGCACCGCAGCATATAGCTGGCACATAAAAATCTCAAAAAAAATAAAAAACAAACCCAAAATGGCGTCACTGACAGCAGTCAGTGTGACTATTGAACGAACGAAATGAACAGCTGACGTTGCTACAGATCATCCTAAATTTTTACCCACTGAGTAGCTGATCAAAACTCTGTTTTCGTTCGTGAAACTGAAAAGAACTACTCGCCGCCTTTACGTCCCGATCAGTATTACTCACTGGCTAAGGTAATCGTAACTTTGATCAAATATAGAGAACGAGGCCCTTACTCAAATTATATTCGCTGTATTCTACAAGCATTACTTTTAGTCCCTATATTCAGCACAGTTCGGAAAGGGGATGAAAGTTTTTTTTTTGTTTTATGTAATGAGTGGCAAACAAGCAGGCGGCCCACCTGATGGTAAGTGGTCACCGCCGCCTATGGACATCTGCAATACCAAGGGCATTGCCGGTGCGTTGCCTACCCTTAGAGAAGACTCTTTTAACACTTTTCATGAAGCTCCCCATACTGTAGTTATGCGGAATAACCTCAGGTGGAAGATCATTTCACATCTTGCAGGTTCGTAGAAGAAACGATATGTACATAGTTGCAATTCATTAACGCGTTGTCCGATTTCATTCATTATGTTTTTGTTAGTAAAGAGGTACCTACCTTGTCCTGTAAATATTTCAAGGTGGTCGTTTTTGTGGTCAGAAATTACAGACATCCTACCTTCAGTATTAGTTCCATCCTAACCTGGGCCATTATTCCGTATCGATTCTTTACTTCAAAACCACGCGAATTCCTTGTCTTCACAGAATTCCCCCTATTACATAGGTCCAGTCTCCATACTTAACCTTGTTTGAACATGAATCAAACCATAGAGCACATTTTTTTTAATTTATAATGTCAGTTCCTCTTTCAACATATAGTATTACCCGATTTAGTCGGGTACCTAAATAAAAATCTAGCTAAATGTAAATAATAAAAATTATAAAACGCCTACATTAAAAACATATAAAATAATAAAATGAATTACCATTACTATCTATAGACAAGAAAAAGGTCTATAGATAGCTCATTCAATCTTTTGATAAAAAGGATTCAAATTAAGTATAACCAGCAGTTTATTCAACATTTCTTTTAGTAACTCACGAGTTTTTCAATGTTACCAAGTTAAAGGGATTAAAGAACAACAGTTATGTAGGTACAGGGGGTCTAGCAAAGATACCAACCACTAACGCTAACGCCAAACGCTAACTCCAAAGTGTACTGAAATGACATTTCGGAAATCGCTAACTTTTCCGTAGCGAATGTCATTTCGATTCATTTTTGGAGTTAGCGTGAGGCGTTACCGTTAGCGATTGTGATCTTTGCTAGACCCTCGTGGGCCTCAACGAAAATAATGTTTTATATTTTAGGATAAAAAAAATAACCTTTAAAATGGGAAAACAGTGGGCGCGTGGAACGTTTATAGTTGACAATAAAACTATTATCAGTAACTTCTGTGTTCTGTGTTCTTTACTATAGAAATGCGCTGAACATATTGTTGAGCGAGTATTAGGTTTCCACCAATCTTCATTTCGACTTTTTTTAACTACTTTTATCCAACGATCAGCTAGACATGGATCTGTTGGAAATCTGTACAAAAGAAATCGGGTAATTATTCAGATGTCGTGTGGCAGTACTGATTTTAACATGTCAACTTTTTATTGTGAATGGTTCTAACTCTTCGTCAAATAGAAATAATTAAAATAATCTTATAAAAATACATGATTAAGGCCACTTACAAGTGAAATGTGATCGTATGCTTCCGTGATTCGTGCCTCGAGTGATTTCGGCAGTTTTATCACGCAAAACGGCATTTTTTTGGTATGTATTCAAAAGCACGCCCAAGTAACGACTGATTTTGATTTTGACAGCTGAGAATGAATCACACCCAAAGTGGTGTGTACGGTTTTGCCCTGCTTTAATTTCGTATTAGTAGTCTGGATAAAAAGTCTTTGCTTGTCTTAACATAAGAAATCTGCAATACTCTATTCTCTATGAAACGAAAACAAAACCGCGCGAAATGAATTTGGAATTGGCGCGATTTGAACTGTCAAAAATCACATGTTTTACCGAGACGCGTTCCGAAACATCAACACATCAAAAGATATGACCACTTATGTCAGTATATTTTATTCAAAATAAAGATAACTAAATAAAAAAAAAATCGAGGTTGGACGCTGAGCCTCAGCGCCAGTGCTGCCAATTGCGGGGAAAATCCCCGATTTGCGGGGAACTGAGGGTTGCAGCGGGGAGAGCGCGGGGAATGACAAAAATCGAGGAATTTCGGGGAATTCAGACCTTGTTTTTGGTGGGTAAAAATATTTTTTTTTCTTGGTTATCCGAAGATAAAAAAGTGTTTCGCGCTCGCTTTGCTCGCACTTTTATTGTTTCTTTAAACCAGCGCGCTTGTACTGACATAAAAATTCTGCAAAATTGTTTACAACACTGATTTGGTGCCAGCAGCGCAGCTCTGTTCAGCCTAAATGCCAGTATAAATTAAATTCCTTAACTATTGAATCATATTTATATTATTCGAGAATTGGTAATTATTATTATTGATTTACCCAAAATTTAAATACAAATTACTTAAGATGATTTATTGCACATGGGCACTGTGGAATCAATTGCTCAAACGGCCATACTTATTTTCTGGATTATAAAATGTGGCAAATACAGAAATTTTTCGCGCTCGCTTCTCTCGGTATCATATTACACAGTCATTGCTGCTTTCAAAACTCCGCATGCGACGCCATACTACCATCGCGCTGCGCCACAGAAAAGTTGTCTTAGGTTATGATAGGACTTGGCTCTAAGTCGCGTCGTGTAGTTTTAGGGAAAAATAATCAAATGGATCCGGCATGAGAAATTCCGGATTTGGCCCCGGGAAGGTAAAGAGTATGTAAACTACCAAACAAACAAACAATAAACAGAAACAAAAAAAACAATTGCAATTAATTAATTAAAATTGAAACTATAATGCAGGGGGGCAAATCTGTGAATAGTACCTAAGACTACGGACTTGGTCTAGATCTAAGTTGTATATAGTAGTATATTAAACAAATCATGTATAAAACGTAAAGTAAAACGTAGTGTTTTTGTTCCAAAAATGTCGTTTCGGTAAAATTAATTATAAAGTTGCGGGGAATTTCGGGGAATGGAGAATTTTTAATTGGCAGCACTGCTCAGCGCTGAGGTCTCCTGAATCGCTATGCAGAACTGGCTATGGGTTCGATTCCCAGTTAGGACAAACACTTGTGTGATGAACATCAATGTTTGCTCTGTGTCTGGGTGTTATACTTTTGCCTATAATAAGTGCCTATGTATTTATAAAAAAAACTGTGAATATTTTTACAGTTATCTGGTCCCCATAGTACAAGCTACGCTTAGTTTGGGGCTAGATGGCGCTGTGTGCAATGCTCACAGATAAAAAAATGTAACATACCATAATGCGCGACTTCATAGTTGTTGTTTTCTGTTGAAACATCTGCAGGGTTTGAGAGTATAATGTAACACTACTACTTTGAAAATACTATTCGTAGAATAACATTACACTTATGCAAATATTAGAAAATATAATTTATAACACTATACCTAAGAATAAGTATAATAGTATCTAAAGATGGTAACTTCCAAACAACGCTTTCTCAAACCCACTTTTTTGGTATTTTTTTGGACGGACTAATGCTGTTGGTCTCTACCGACCTTTACAGTATGACCGGGCGGGAGGGCAGGCGCTTAAGGCGAGAAGTAAATAAAATAAATAAATATGTGTGGACATTTCACACAGCGTCATCTAGCCTCAAACTAAACAAAGCTTGTACTATGGGAACCAGATAACTACACATATAGAGAATAGGTACATTAAAACATCCAGACACAGAACAAACAACAAAACTAAAAAATCACGCAAATGTTTGTCCTGGGTAGGATTCGAACCCCCAGCCCTCGGTTCAGAAGGCAGGGCTGCTACCAACTGAGCTGGGCCCGTCTGCAAAGTGGGGGGCAACTAGCTCAAGGGCACCCCTGGGGTGCGAGCCTCTGCTTGGGCTGTTGCCGGGATAAGAGGATCGAGAAGGCTACGTCCGCTGGAGGAGTGGACTCGACGGAGCTACTTTTTTGGTATTTTAGACGATAAATCCTACCAATGGAATGTCACACCAGAACTTTTATGTTGCTTTCCTGATGTGTTGTAGCATGTTTCACAGTGCAAAATTGTCAATCTGAAAATTTTCTGTGAGCTCTTTACGCAGAGAACACTGACCCGTGCCGCGCGAACGGTGTGTGCCATACATGGCACCAATTAAACGGCTTACATTTCGCGAATGTACTGGGGGTTCCTAGTATATTATAAACCTTAGAATAAGTACATATAGTACTAATTCTAAGGTTTGTTTGTTCTGAATGTACAACACAACTGTACAAATACATATTTCTAGTAATACTGATGTTAACGATACGAAATAGCTGTCTTTTTTTTAGTTTGATACTTAAAAATGATCCGTTGCTATTACTTGCTAATAAAATTCCTGGCTGATCCCTTAACCATTTGCTTTTCCGATTAGGTCCCTTGCGGTTACTTTTTGCACTCTAAGGATAACAAAATATGTGAACCAAATTACACTAGATGGAACTAAAAATGATTATGATGTGTGATGTGGTTTTTGAGATATAAGAAATAGAATAAACTACTGCATTATTAGGTGTTTCTAAAGTATGAAGCACCTGGAGACCAGAAATAAGGCGCGGATCTGTCAGAGGCGGAATAGAGCCCGCTAAATGGTTTGTGCACACCTCACCGGCACAGACCCGGCGCAGGCCCAACGCATGTTTTCCTTTTTTTATTTGGGACAATGCGACGGGCATGCGGTCCTGTGCCGCGTTGAGGTGTGCACAGGCCCTTAGCGGGTTCCATCTCGCTTCTACAGACGCGGAGATGAATGACGCAGTCTACGCCTACGGGGCAAGAGGACAGCTCCGGGTTCCGACTGGATCCCGGTAACTGTATTACGTAAAAATTGCAACAGCAGTAGCGAAGCGACACCAAACACCTAACAATCGGTCGCAAGATGTCCGCCGTTTGCACACCTGTCACTGAATATACTTTTTTCTTTCTTATATTTTGGCTCCACACATAGTGTATTTAGCCAGTGTCAAGTATTATATTTTCATCGTGTTATAATATATTTCACGCAAAGTCATGTCCTAGTCATAGTCATAGTCCAGTCTAAGTCAAGTAGTCATAGTACAGTCTAAGTCATGCTCCAGCAAAGTGGTGGCAACTTTACTAGAAGCTTCTATGGAGTTTGGGAAGCAACAGGAAAAATCACGTTTCACCACATTATATCACTTGCCCTCACTCATGCTCGTAATTCAGCACTTAATGCGTAAAACGCCACCAATTTTAAACATTAACATTGGAAAAAGCAAAAGTTTTGAAAAATAATACAATGCAACGACGTGAATTTTTCCGCGTTCCCGCCAAAACTCCCCTGAATATACTTTGGCCTTAGACACTAGCGCCACTAGCAACAGTTAGTTCATCGATTGTCCGACAGTCGGAAATCTAGCGCTCGATCACTTTATGCTCTGTCAAAATGACGTTTGACAACAATGATTGCGCAATTTGTGCCTGTTGCAAACTGATTGCGAGTTACGTAACAATAACCCTTTACAATCGCCCTGAGGTTTATCAGGTAACGAAAATATTTGTAGCTCTATGGTATTTATCCTTCACCTTTTACAACCAACTTACGTACTTACTGTACGTCTTTAGCTACCAAAAAACCTAACGAGCTTAGATATTTTGTAATTAGTGACGTCATATTATTATCTATTATGATAATGAAAAATTTTCTTTATACAGCTGTGTTCATTGTTTTAGTTTAAACAACGTTAGTCATGGAAACATTTATCAAAACTGTCGTCAAATAGTTAACGTCCGGAAAATATACCTATGTTATCTTCTATAATAACAAATACGTCGTACGTAACTACTCCAAAAAAAAACCACCAAAAAATATTAATATAAATTGCCAATAGGACGATAACTACAGAAGAAAAAACAAAAATATAAAATATGAAATAATTATATTATTAGATGTTATTTATTAAGTATTTTATTTTTATGATTGAAGATCGATAGCCTTAAGGATTCTCCCTCTCCAGTCGCTTTCAATTTAATAATTTTCTTAAAATATTCTATACCGTCAGTACATTGACAATTCCAGGTAATCTGTGGCAAACTCATTAATACGTCTCCTTCTTCTTCTCGAATACTTAGTTCATGCTGTCCACAGAGCAAAAAAAAGGCTTCGCTTCCCGATAATTTTTTTCAAAGCTGAATACACATCGCACTGTCCAGCACCCAAAGATAATGTAATTTAACCACTACCACAAACTCTACTCTTTCTAGCACCGGCAACTGCATGTAAAATGGAAGAAAATCATTTTTTTAAATAAATGACGTGTTGAGCTAGTCGTTCATCTATAGTTAAGCGTTACGGCCAACCATAGGTAAACTAAACCTAATTTATTTATTGCTTCGACTAGGCTGCGTTACGTTATAGTATTACTACCTATAACTATGACCACATGCGACAAGATATAGCCGGTAACTTTTCCTTTCGCCTCCCCCTTCCCATAGCAGGCAGGGTTATGGCTTAAAACTAATAACATACCCGCCCTAACCGTCACCTCACGAATCATTCATCAAATAATTTGATTCAAAAAATTCACGTTTAAAGAATTGTACTTACCATTAATTGGTAAAACATTTCGATGTGTTGATCAAAGACAGAAACGAATACTTATGTAAATATTCGTAAACTCCAGCTATTTATATCTAAGTTGTATTAGGGCCGGGCCACACGGTGCGGTGCGGCGCCGCATAGACAGACACACGGCCCGTGCGGCGCCGCCGCTGCTACGGCGACGATAAGGGATTTTCCGCAACTGTATTACGTAAAAATTGCAACAGCAGTAGCAAAGCAAAAGCAGTAGCAATGCGACACCAAACACCTAGCAATCGGTCGCAAGATGTCCGCCGTTTGCACACCTGTCACTGAATGTACTTTGGCCTTAGACACTAGCGCCACTGCCAACAGAACGGCAAAAGATGGAAACAAAATAATGTAAGTTTTAGTTCATCGATTGTCCGACAGTCGGAAATCTAGCGCCCGATATCTTTCTGCTCTGTCAAAGTGACGTTTGACAGCAATGATTGCGAAATTTGCGCTGTTGCAAACTGATTGCGAGTTACGTAATAACCCCGCCGATACTATTAAGTACGAGCGTAGAGAAAGAAAAGTAGGTGCTCGGTAGGTACTTTTCTTTCGATAGGTAGGTACTAAGTACCTAAGTATTATTTACAACGCACCATTGTTGCGATACCTATACACTCAGTATCCGAAAAAGTACGAGTGTCGAATCGAATCAGTCCTGGGTGGGGGTCTAGAAAAGATCTTGGAGAGAGGTCGTTACGAACTGGAAGAAGCAGCGTACGCCGGCCCTCCACTGGGTGGACCGACGATCGTGGAGGCGAGCAGCCGCTCAAAATGGCCCAGCCTGGGGGAGGCCTATGTTCAGCAGTGGACGTCTTCAGCCTGTTAACGATGATGATGTTAACGCTAATGGAACGATCCCCAAGATGTTTGGAAATGATCTTTCAGAAATTGCTGTTCCGCAGCTAATGTAATTCCAATACATTTTGGATGTTTGCTACACCACCTGCTAGTATGTTATATGTAGTAAGTTTCAAGCTGCGCCAAATCCCAACTTTTATGTTTTGAGGGGTGTCCTCTCTACTAGACATAGCTTTGCGTAAAGTTGATTTGATATTCCTCTATCCGACTCTTACGACACCCACAGAAAGAGATGAACTGGTCCTATTCTCACACCACCGGGACCACATAGGTAACAATATAAACAAGGTTTTACAATTTAGTCTTTATTTTTATCATAGGCAAACATATTTTTCAATTTATTTGCTTTAGTTCAAGGCTTTATGCTTTAGGAGGACTAATTTTTTGGGTAATGTTTTCCATTTTTGAGAATAATTCAGTTACTAACTCCATAAATTTCTGTTGCCAGAGGTTTCCAACTGTACTCTGGTTGGACTGTGCCGGTGTTTCAGCTGCGATCACCACGAGGACAAGGCAGGAGATTACCAGGAAGATCTGTGAAGAAATAGTGATGTGTTAGGGGTAGAAGGAATATACATAGAATCCTCCAAATCTCAAGTCTTAAGACTTGAGAATCGGAGGATGGCTTTCTTTTATGTAAGCGTGTGCTAAGAAAGGTTTTTTGAAATTTCTACTCCGAAATGGGTGAAAAGGGTAAAAAACATTTGTATATAAAATCTACATTTCTAAACATATCGTTTTGAAACTCGTGGCGACAGTAATAAAAATAAATACCAACTTATATCTTAGTTTTTTTTTAACTTATCCCTCAATATGGTGAATTTAGTAAAGTAATATCCATATCCAGTAATATATATTTCCAAAAATTTTTACTTTATCATATTGATGGAATGTGAAAAAAACATACAAAATAAAGTATATGGGTCTCGGAAATTTTTGAACTTCACCCTAAAGGGGTAAAAACAAACGGTTCCTGAGGGATAATCCACGCAGGTGAAGCCGCGGGGTAGAAGCTAGAATATAGGTATTCGGAACGGAATGAAACCTGCTTGGGTGAAATGTGTTTGGTAGGTACTATATCTTTAGATGAAACGCACACTGTACATATAAAAAAAAAATTTTTAGAAGACACCATTTAAACTACTAAAAGGTACACATAACATGAGAATTGGAGCTTTGGGGCATATATATTATTAATTTATTTTTATTTTTATTTATGCCCTAGGAAGAGACGTAGAGATACACTAATTATACCTGCCGGGCTAGCACGGACGGTAGACAAAATAGTTTTTCGCTATTTTATGTCAAATTCTTCATACAATTTACATGTCAAGTGGAGTAAAATAGGGGGAAGACAATTTTGTCTACCGTCCGTGCTAACCCTGCAGTAATAAAAATTTGAGAAGCAAATATCCTACACCCAAATGAACTAAATCATAGCCAAACTAAATATGGTGTAAAATGATTGTTATGTCTACTGAATGTAAGATGAATCAACATATAGATGTAAAAAGTTGAAACGTTATGGACTGGTGTTTTGGACAGGTAGTGAACTATTTCATTCCACGTCCAAATAACTCTTACCAATTGGTAAATCATTTCGATATATTGATCAAATACGACAGAAACGAAAACGCAACGTACGCAACTCACTGACGTTTTGACGAAAACTTCAGCTATTTATATCTATGGCTTTATCTAGGTTTCTTTTATAGCTAAAGCTGTTATTTTGTACTATATTCGCTAAAAACCTGTTAGTTGGGTTTTTAAATTTATTGCACCTGTTTTTAATTAACCTTCGATGATAACAATTATTTGCCTTTTTATAGTTTTAAAGAACTATGTACAGTAGGAATGACAATAGGCATGAAGACTACTATTAAAAATGAATGCAATAATTGAAAAAATAAGTAAAATCGGTAAATAAATGACGGAGTAATAAGCTTTTAAAGTTTTTCCTGTCCCGGTCTCGCGAAACAGAGCGCCTCCACAGTTACTATGAAAAATCGACTTGTGACGTCACATGCCAAAGAGATTGTATGTAAAGCTACCACAGCTTAGTAATGAGGTACTATGACGACCTTGCTCTGACGTCACTGGCCGTTTATGCTATCTCTTTCTATTCTGGTTTTTAAAATGCTTGTAACTTTGTAATTTTTTGGGATATTTTATTTTTGTTTTCACTAATGTTTATGTTTTGAGGAATATTGTTCATTTATGCAAAAAAATAATTTTAGTCATCATGCCTATTGACTATGTATTTTAGACACTATTTCTTGCTCTTGATGATAATCATGAGTCATCATCGTCAGCATCACCGTCACCATCAATTAGTGATGGATTAATTAGCATTCGCATTAATTTTTAGCATGCGAAATCTCAATTAGCATTTAGCTAATGAAATGTATTAGCGAAATTCTGTGAAATATGAAATTTCATTTCAATTCATTTCAATTCATTTAGTTTGATTTTGAATTTTTTTTTAATATAATGTTTCATTTCATTTTTAATTTAAGGTTAATTTTTTTTTCATTGTTCATTTAATTTTTCATATAAATTTTCGTTTCAATTTTCATTTCATTTCATTTTTCATATCCATTTAATTTCATTTTAGCAAATAGCATAGCAATAGCAATTAGCATGCTAAGACTCGTGAATTAGCATGTTTATGAAATTAATGCAAAATCGCATTAATTGCCATCGCTACCATCAATGTCACCATCATAGTACTTACGGGAAAAGTACAAGTACTTACATAATATTATATAATAATTACAAGTAGGTATAGACAGGTTCCGATTGATAGGGACTAGGGAGCCGATCGTTGGAAGCAAGCAGTCGCTCAAAGTGGCGCTTTTTGGGGAGGCCTAGCTATGTTAATCAGCGGACGTCTTCGGGCTGGTGATGCTGATAATGATAGATAGGTTTAAGTAGTTTAGTTATGTTGCCACGTTCCATCGAATTTGCTGTAGACCCGAAAACTACAACCTTCGACTTGAGAGTGGGGGTCTAGCATAGATCACTAAGAAGATTTTGGTTTTGTTATTACCTGGGGAAAGTCAGTGATTCCCGAAATTAGAATTTTATACATTTTGAGTTATCTTTTGGCGTTCGCCAATGGAAAGGGATCTATACTAGACCCCCACTAAAATAAAAATGTACAAACAAACAGTACACATTTTTGAAGTCATTATGCGTAGGCATACGACGTCATCAACATAAAAAAGGACATGTATCAAATGCTCATTAGCATAGTAACGTTACACGCTACTAGGGCGTCGCGGTCGCGACGAAGGCCTACTAAGAAGTTACCATTATGTGATAACACCCAGTATTTTTAACCTGAAATTTTATATATACGAACTTGGCAAAACTGAATCCCACCTAAAATATGCACATAATAATGATAGGCTTATTATCATTATTATATGCATATTTTAGGTGGGATTCAGTCTATTGGTGGAAATTAATCAATAATTCAATACTCAATACTCAATACTCATTTATTCATAAACTATGTTTAAATCAAGAAAATGAACCAAACAAATCGAATGCTGAGTTAGCAAGCTTTCAAACAATTCTTGTCATATTCCATTAAAAATGTAAACAAGAAAAATTAAGCTTGATGAAAAAAGTGGCAAAAAATTACTACACCGAAAAATTGAGGCTGTTTCAACTTACCTCTGTTTCAAATCTCTTAGGTCTCCCGTACTCTATTTGCTTTCATATTTCCTGCGGCATCATATACTGTGATGATATCACGATATTTAATAAGCCTTGCGTATCTGTATGCGATCTTAATATTAAAATTTGAGAATGCCGGAGGAATGCTTAATTACTTTGGGTCCTTTTAGCCAACCATATTATTACTACACAAACATACATACACGCATGATATTATTAGTTGCTATGGAGAGAGCTAATTAATATGTTTCCCTGCGAGTTAAGATCCGCAATGAGAGGATCCACAAGAGGACTAAAGTGACCGATAAAGGTCTTACAATTAGCAAGTTGAAACGGCAATGATCAGGCTACATCGCTCACTGAACTGACCACCTATGGGAAGAATGGTTCTTGAGTGGCAACCACGAACCGGAAGATGCAGCGAGGTGTACCAACGTTTTGGTTAAAACCGCGCGGAGCCAATGGATGCAGCAGGCAAGCAGCCGCTCAAAACCCGACTCTGACTCGCACTTGACCGGTTATTCTAAATATATGCATCGATTTAGCTGGATTTATTATCAAGTCAACCATCAAATTACCAACAATTTTGAAAAGATTTACCTATCAGGGAAAAAGATAAAACATTTCAAAATCGTATAAAAATTGTTACAGGTATACTTTTGACGCTATCTCTTATAAAATATGAAGGTGGTATATCATTCGATAAACTGATAGATGGCAGGCGATCATTTACTTATTAGGGCGGGGTATCGGACGGTTTCATGCCACAACTCACATATATTAAACTGATTAAACTTTTTCCATGAACTTCAGTCTCAATTTCCTGTTGCATTGAACTTATACAAGGTGACCTTGAGTTGGTAATGTTGGTATGTTAACCCGAAATGGGGGACTGGGGCCATGAAACCCTACAAGTTGTGAGAGCCTTACTTGAAACTGGGTGTTACAAAACCTCCATGGTAAAAAATAAATCCACTCGCAAAATTGCACCTGCGATCGCTACGAGAGTTAACAAGATATCATAAATTCATTTCTAAACACAGGTCGCTAAACTCATTTATGTGCACTCGGTCAAGGACGAAGTTCAACCACCCAACTGCGCAAAGGCTTTTTTCGAAAGTAAACTTTACATGGCATTTCTTCAATGAAAAATTATTAATTTAGAAAAGTCGTAAAAGAAACATTGTCTACCTTGGGGTGTAGATTTACCACCATTCGGGATAACATACCAATTCAAGGTCACCTTGTAGATTACATAAGGTTTACATGTTACCATAGACTTCACACTATATCACGTTAACAGCCGGAAGACATCCACTGCTGAACACAGGCCTCCCCCATAAGGCGTCACTTTGGACGCTTACCATAAAATTTTGCCATAATCACCATGCTTGGCAGGCGGCTCGGTGATCTCATAAGATAATATTATAGTGAGGATAATACTGCTGGACATTTTCTGGATATTCCCTTAGCCGGCCCTTACAGCCACAACTGGAAGCTCCACCCCGTCGTCGCCGCCCAAGACACGTCTTGAGCGACCCGAAAGATCCTATAGCAGCCGTTGTTTCGGCTGCGCTAGGATCACCGGACCAGTCGAGCCCTTCTGGCTCAGGTAGCGATTTCGGCACCGGTATAGGATACCAGCGTAACACAATCAGACACCGACCCCGCCGGCGAGGTCGACGTACCCCCCGTAGGTTAGCTAGAATGGTCGCGACTTTCCATAGGATCCACTCCTCCAGTGGACGTAGGCTTCTCGATCCTCTTATCCCGGCAACAGCCCAAGCCGAGGCTCGCACCCCAGGGGTGCCCTTGAGCTAGTTGCCCCCCACTTTTGTCGGCTGGGTGCCTTAAGCACCTTGCCCTTTCGCCCGGTGACGCTGGAAAGGTCGGTAGACCCACAGCATTATCCCGTTCAAAAAAAAAAACAAGTGGAAGCACAGAGCACCAAAAAAAATACGCTTCGTACGCCGTCCTTTGTTTCAATGCTCTGTGACTGGAAGAGATAGGGTGGTCCTATTCATGCACCGCTAGTAGGTACCACACGGCCACCATAATAATATTGTAGTATAAGGGGAATTCTGTCGCTTATAATATTACAAAAAAAACTATGGAATCGTAAACCTCAATATTGCTAAAAATTTTTATAAAGAAGTTATATAGTGAATCAGATTCTTATTTAATTTTAAAGAATCGAAAATATTCTGAAATGATTTAACAATTTTTGATAAATAAGAAATTCAGAAGAAATTCCCTTGAACTTAAAATCCGTTGAAATGAGAAAGAAGTACATAGAATGCGTTTTTTTTGTGATCATCATCAACAGCCTGAAGACTTCCACTGCTGATCATAGGTCCCCCAAAGAGTGCCACCTTGAGCGGCTGTTCGCCTCCTGCGTCCATCGGCTCTTGCAGGCTTCACCAGATCATCGGACTTTTGTGATATTAAACTAATATGTAGAAATAAAGATGAATGTTTGGTTTACACGTTTTTAGATTATTTTACACACCACTCAAATTCGACTAAAGCCCTGTCTTGTTTGCGTCCCTGCATACAGTACTAAACAACCAACGGACGTAGAATGTAAAACTGGTAAATCCCGCACTGGACTTGTTAGAGATTTATGTTGCAAATCTCAATGTATGGACGCGGACGGGATGAAGTCTGCATTCGGAAGTGCTGAAAATGCTTGATTTGTTTATGAACGTAGTGCGCGTTACGTTCTATGCCATAGTTTGTAACATGTTCATCATCATTATCAACAGCCTGAAGACGTCTTCTACTGAACATAGGCCTCCCACACAGCGCTACTTCGAGTGGCTGCTCGCCTCCTGCATCCATCGGCTCCCCGCGGTTTTCCCCAACTCGTCGGTCCACCTAGAAGCCGGCCTACATAGCGCCTTCCGGTTCGTGGTCGCCACACAAAAACCGTTCTTTCCCATCAGTTGCCAGTTTTATGAGCGATGTAAGCTGCCCATTGACATTTCAACTTGCTAATTCTATTTATTTATTTATTTATTTATTTATTTATAAGGATATCTTACATGTCAATTTTGATCGTATTAACTTATAAGAGTACCTACATAATATTTCAGTCAAGAAAAATCTGTAAAATAGAATTATTAAAATATAAATTATCCAACAGTTCCCTGTGATATAGTTAAGGTTGGATCATGGATCGATTTGTCTGTCAGGAATTCATCTACACTGTAAGTAGTAAGCTTTGTCAAGCAGTAGCATCTTGAGCTTGCGGTGGATGGAGCTGTGACTTGGTGCATCAATTATACTCTTATTATTATACTCTTGGGGAGAGTGTTATAGATCTTGATACCTATGTAGGGAAGCTATCTCTGTGATTTGGTTAGCCGTACATGCGGCGGCTTGAGGCGATGCTTACCCCTTGTGTTGTGGTTATGTGCTATATGAGCTATGAGCTATATCGATTACTTTATCCCCGTATTCCGAGACATACTAAAATCGCTCATAGCGCTCCCAGCGCTCACGTTGATTTTTCAGCGTTCCGATTCAGATATTGCGCTCAATGACTGACCGCTGTCAATGTCTCGGGACAACCAATCACGGACGGCGATATCGCAAGATAGCGTCGGTCATGACGTTTACAAGAGATTTCGTTGTCGCGCTCACGGCAATTCGGTGCGCGTTTTTAGCGCAATAATATCGATATTATCGATTTTAGCGTGAATCGGAATAGGGCCTAGTTCTCCTACGGATTTCCTCACTGCGGATCTTATCATCGTAACATGCCCAATTTAATCCAAATAAAGGGCTTAGGTAAGTGTCTTCATTCTTAAAACTAAATATACTACAATAATACTGTACCTACAGTGTATACTAACTTATACTATAGCTACGCTATCTACTACGAAAACACTTTGAGACAAATCCAGCCAAATACTTAAGTACTAGATAGGTAGGTATTTATACCTGTACATTTTGGAAGGAATATGATTAATGATTACTGTTACCTAGTTATTTTACAATTATGAGGACTAATAATTGACTTTTGGAATCGGTTAGAAATTTTTGTAAAATGGGATGAGAAATGATAGAATATTTCTATAGAAATAACAAATATAATTGTTGGTGGTTTCATGGCTAAGCCCATCCGCATTGCCAAAAGCAAAACCCTCGTATGCAAATATTCATGCCACTAAAAATAAAACTACCAACCATGAAATTAACTTATATTTATTACTAAAGTACGTGTAATTTTATTTAGATGTATATGCCATTTTTGTTGCAAGACTGTGTTTTCTATAACTACTCGTGTTCAAGTTTATTTATTAAGGCATTACTTAGGAATAATTTATAACGTTCCAGTACATTCTTTTATGTTAAAGATGGGGATTTATTCAATTAAAACAAAAAATAAACAAAAAATTACAATGCTGTAAAAAACAACTGGCTACAAACAAATGTATTAAAGATTATTATCCAATCCTTGCAAAATATTATAAGTATAACCTAAGATTTTGTAAGTATAAATAGATACTACTTAGTAGGTACTACCTACTTACTACATTCCCAGTTCGTAATTAATATGGACACAGAATAGGTTGTACTTATAACAGAAGATTAAATATGCGATGAGTGCGCACAAAAACAACATAAGCATTTTTATGCTTTCCTTTTAAGCATTTATTTTAAACATTTTAAATTAAAACTGTGGTGATAGTAAAATAAATACGGCAAATAACTACGTAGACAAGGGCCTATAATAGCAACAGAATTTAAATTCGCACACATAAAAACCACATAAAATTGGAAAACAGCGAGGGAAAAGCAATAAAGCATTAATACCGCCATTTTGGAAACAAAACGTCAACTTTCCCGCCACAATTTAATTTATTTTTAATTGTCTATGGCAAAGTCGTTACATGAAATGAGGTCGTATTCTATTCCTGTTTTGTTCTTAAAGTGGCGAATTAACTGCTTAATTATGGCATTAATATGCATTTGCATTTATTCGTATTTAGGACAGCAGACAAATAAAGTTTTCACACGGAAAAAAGACGTTAAAAGTCGCACGTGTGCTTGGCTCATAACTATTAGAATGACTTTTAAATGAGGCTTCAATTTAATATTTATAAACCCATGGTTTGCTGAACTGACATTTTGCTGTTGAGAATTCATGGGTATTTTTGAAGGGGATTGCATGTAGCTCTTCTTTTTCTCCATAAATATATATTCTTATAGAAAAAAAACACACTACTCAAGAGTTTATCGTTAAGTTACGATACGATGTTACTTTAAAGACCACAAATTATTGTTCACCTATGTTCGCAAGTGAATAAATTGAATTGAATTGAAGTATTAGAAACTTTTGTAGGATGAAATGGCTGGAAAATTGATCTTCTCTTTAATTGTGTTCATTTTTGTCTATACGAATGCCATTATTCTAAAACTTTGCTCTAGTCGGACTCGTCTTTGTTCAGTCCTCTAGGAAATGCAATTAAGCGCAGGCATGTCTACGCAAATAATCTTGCTTCATTAAATTCTTTAGAAATAATACTTATTTTATATCTAGATCCAAGTCATCGGCGCAAGCTTTGACCCACTAACCTAATTGGAATGCTTAAAATTTCGAATATTTCAAAAAAATTCTCGTCTTTCGTAGAAATCCTGAGGGCCAATTCTACGTTTTTGTTTAAAAAACGGTACTGGAGGCTAGCCCGTGACATTTGAACGCCTATATTTGGGCTATCTAGAAGCGTTCTCGAGTCATCTCCCCTTTTTAAAACGAGTCTAATTTGCATACTGTTATTGGATGGCGGAAACAGCTATCGGCTAGTAGGGCAGCCAATACTACGAATATTTTGGTGGGATATCTCAACAAACTTAGAACTAGCTTGCTTAGCTAGCTTGCTTAGCTGGTTTTTTTTTTTATTTTATTTATTTCACTGGAATTATCTTAAATTACATATTACACCATTCTGCCAAACTGCTGAGCAGTTTGTCGGCAGACACAAACTCTCATTTCTCTTTCTGAGAGGTTTACAATTAACACCAACTCAGAAAAAAAATAAAAACATTACGACTTTAATTCTCTGTTGCATTAAGTACAAGAATCTTAGTTTAGATTTGAAAGCATATCTCATAATATTAATTACTGTATTAATTACAAATCTCGACCACCGCTCAGTAGATACTATTACTAAAGGTATAGGTACCATAACTAGACATACATAATTAACTGATTATCTAAGTATAATCATGTTATTTGTTTACACATGCCTCGGGACTAAACCGTACTAAAACATAATACTCTTGATATATCCTCGTCTCATTTACTTTCTTTTTATATTTAAACATGAAATCACGAGAATTAAAAAAAAATACTAATAGCCCAGATAATATAATACCTACAGTACTAATAGATACTATTATAATATTATTATGACATGGGTTTATGCTTGTTTAAGATTTATTCTGCAACTTAACTATACTAAACTAATACGAACTAGGTACTTAATTATACTTAAATAATAAAATCAGTAGTAATTAATTATTCTTAATTAGAAGCATATAGGGGGTACATACATCGATACGCACTTATATTATTATTTTTTTACTTTAAACTATAACGTTTTTTTCTTCTCGATTATCCATCCAGCTGATACAGTTAGTAGTTAGTGGGTAGCAGTTTTGTTTTTCTTGGTGGTCTATACACTTCTCTCAGCTGCACGTCATAGCTATCTGTAGGTACTTTCATATGAAGGTTGCTTTGTATTAAATATAATTATTCTTTTATGTATTGCTAAACTAGCTTATTTTAACCGCTATGAAAGTGAATAGGTATTTATTAGACTAGCATCCAACCACATCGTCGCTTCCCATCAGATTGATCGTAGTCAAACGCTAGCCTAGTCATTTATAAAAAAATAATAGCTGCGGCCTTTGACTTCTTACACTTAATGGACAAGCCTACAGTCATGTACAAGTACATGGTAAATTACGTCATATAACCATGATCTACGCGTTTTCCTTTTGGCTTTAGCAGTTATTTCAAGGCGCTCGCGCTGCAAGGATAGGCTCGGGGAAATTCTAACATGATAATGCATTGGCCAGTGTCCACCCGAAATAGGATATCAGAGCAGTACTCACATTAATTCTATTGTAGAATTACAATAAGTGATACCTGTCTAATATCTACAATAATTATGTTTTTTTTATATTCAGCTTGTATGCTAAACGTTCCATCGCATCGTCATATTCCTTCGGAGCATGGTCCAATGTTAAATAAATCCATTAAAAAGTTACTTAATAATTTAGTCGCAAAGATGGTGACTCTACAAATCTTTTGGCCGCTATCCAAAACCGTTCGCGAATGCTCAAGGTGGGAGTGGCAACACCTACCTGATTATGGTATTCCAGCAGTCGTCCCTTGAATTCTACTTTTCTACTATTTACTGAATTTTAAATGTTTAGCTTAAAATATAAAAAGGTTTTATGCAAAAATGGTTGGCGTTTCGATGTGTAACGATGATCGAATGTAAATAGGGCACGGTACGCTAGCAATATTTTGCACAATGAATTTGCTGGCAACATTTTTTTAGGATTCCATGTACAAAACGGATTCTAAGTTTGGCATGGAGTTATATTAACGCGGGAAGTTCATAATTAATTTATTCATTGCGTAAATAGGTACAATAATATAGGTGTTAATGTTACAACACGTTCACGTAGTGACATTGTATAATTTCACAAAACTTGTGCATTTTCCACGTTAGCGTTTAAAATTGGTGTCGTTTTACGCGTTAATTGCTGAATTACTAGCATGAGCGTGGGCTAGTGCTATATAATTATGGTGACACGTGGTTTTTCGTGTTGCTTCCGAAATTCCGTAGAAGCTTCTAGTAAAGCTACTACTTTACTAAGGCATGACTTAGACTGGACTATGGCTGCCCAGACGACTTGGCTTTAAGCGAAATATTCTTTAACACGATGAAAAATTTTAAAACTTGAGACTGGCTTAGTGCACTATGTGTGGAGCCAAAATAAAAAAAAGTTTTCATGTCTAATCTACTAATTTTTATTTGAAAACGATACACACTCTCAGCTTTTAGATTAGAAATTAGTCTCATAGAAATTTCATCAATTATTATTATTATCAAAAGTTTTTAAATCAAAGTACTTCTTAGAAATTGAACCGAATGGAGTCTGTATAATTATTTTTAAAAAGGATAATGATTATTACTATGAGACATTATGTTTAAAAAAAAAACTAGTTCCGCTTCTGTCACTGGATGGCGTAGTAACGACGTATTTCAATCATGGTCGTAGTTTCAAACCACCAAAAGTCAGTTGAGTGGATCACAGAGTACGTTGTCGATTTGTCGATAGAAAACCATTAGAGTTATATGCCTTCCATAAAATAAGGATAGAACAATAAATTCGACACATAATTATCTTGTACAATGTAAGAACGTAAAACTCCCATTTTAACGCCATCTATCGGGTCTTTATAAACTTACAGCTTTTTTTTAAATAGAACGCCTCATTGTAAATATTGTTTTTTTATTTCTAATCTGTGGAATTTATGCCAACCAAAGCTTTAGACTAGAATAGAAAACCGACCTATTTTAATACGTAACACAGAATACAGATAAAATAAACTAGGTAAACAATAGTTCTCCCACATCTATTAAACTACCTTTTCATACGCGTTCCCATTTAACAAAACCTGCCATTCAAAAGGGCGCACCCATTAAATTCGACATTAATTTATGACAGCGTTTGTCATAGAGCCGTAAAACAGTAATTAATATCGCTTTAACGGCACTGTCATTAACGAGTTTCGAGCCATAAAATGTCCCTTAATCGATGGGTATGAAGCTATGAGTTTCAGCCAGTTCTCATTTGATTTGGGTTCGTTTATTATTTTAATAGTGTTGGGAACAATTATGTTATAATGTATCGATAGTTCGTGAACTTGGAATTTCAAAGTCTGGTCGTTAAAATAAAGCATATACCTATGATGAGAGACAATACACCAGTTTATTAAAATGTAGATTGCTGTTCACGCGACAGCGACTCGATAGAGTATCATGTCTATATGATATCCAATTGTAATTATAGTTACGTACCTAACCAAGACTTAATACAACTACTTTACGCTATTATAGATAGCGAGAGAGAACAGTAATAACGAATATATTACAGCAATAGCCAATGTAGTTCTATGAACAAAAACTGTGCACGTGACACGCATAGGTTAAAAAAGGGGTAGGTCCCAACGGATACCACAAATCGGGTCCCATTTTTCAAAAATTGCCATTTAATCCCAAATGTCAATTAATTATAGTCCCACCGAATACCACGTCAAATTTACTGATTGGTACTATCGGTAAATTTGACGTTCTGAGCTCTGTAACATAGGATTCAATCGATTTCATAAATGCTATTGTAACTAACTGCCTTGTACTACAAAATGAGACTTCGATAAAATACTATCGATGTTTTTGTGCAACCATAGTTTAATCTTAGATTTAATTAGACCCGAACAATGGTGCTCATGCTGAAAGAAAAATAGAAAGAAGACAGAAGCTTAAACTAGGGATCCAAACCTAGAGCCGCCTGTAAGTGGTTAGCCGATCGCTTTAAAGCTACTGAGTCATACAAAACAAAAAACACTTTCTGTTAAGACATTATGGTATAGCGAAAGATATACTTTTACCAACTTGAGAAAATAATTTTCCTCTTAAACATTTCCTTAGGGATCTCACAGACATTGTTTTCATCATAATAAACATGGAGAAAGCCGGAAATGGATTTCTCGGGCGACTTAAAAAATGAAACGAAAACGGCTTAATGGTCTGGAATGAGGTGGAAATGTCAAGTTGCATGACAAACTATGTGCTATGAATGGGAAGGTATCTTATCTATTATAGGTAGGTAGGTATTAAATTTTTTAATAAAAGGAAGAGATTACCTACAAGAAAAGAAATGACGTCACTGTGAGTTAGCTAGTTAAAATGGCAATGGGCAGGCCACATTACGAGTTAGAACTGACAACCGATGGGGAAGAAAGGTTCTCGATGTTGACCACGAACTGGAAGACGCAGCGTAGACCGTCCCCCCACTAGGATAGACCGAAGATCTGGTTAAAACCACGGGAAGCCGATGGTTGGAGGAGGCCGTCAGACGCTCATAGTGGTGCTTGGTGGGAAAGACCTGTGTTTAGCAGCGTCTCCAGCACTGATGATGAATATCGTAAAAGTTTTTTTAAGGTTTCCTGATTTTGAACATGAATACAGGTAGCTACTATTAAATACAATGGTATTGAAGAATATAAATAATAATAATAATAATAATAATAAATATGTGTGGACATTTCACATAGCGCCATATAGCCCCAAACTAAGCATAGCTTGTACTATGGGAACCAGATAACTGATACAATACTCATATACTTTTTTGTTATGTAAATACATACATAGAATACAATATAACACCCAGACGCAGAACAAACATCTAAGTATGTTCATCACACAAATGTTTGTCCTGGGTAGGAATCGAACCCACAGCCCTCAGTTCAGGAGGCAGGGATACTACCTACTGAGCTATCAGGCCCGTCATATTTTCAGGGACCCGTCAAAAATCCGAACCATATTAATAACATCCGAACATCGTCGTTATTCGCAACCGTTTTATTATGCTAGGCTTGTTTTTAGCACGATTTTAAACCAAACAATACTCGGTCTAACTCCGCATCCGGGCGGTTTCCGAAATGACCATACATCTTGCTAATTGACGTTATCTCCACTCGCAGGACGTCGGTTTTTCTTTATTTATCCACGTTATACGATGTTGCGGTGCAGGTGATGACGTGGGAGATTTAAAATTTGACCAGATTGTTTTAAATTTTGTTTGCGGAAAGGAAAGAGAATATTTAGACCTAATGACACAACATTCGCCACCATCCCAATATGTTCCCACTGCTGGGAGCCAGACCCTTTTCTCATAGGGATAAGTGTATAAGGTATGGAGAAAAAGTGCCAAGCCAACCAAGCTGGCTAAGTCGGGTTGGCAATGACACATTTTCAAAGTAATTCTTGTGCATGCTGATTTTCTCACAATGTTTTCCTTCACCATTAAAAGAGGGAGTGCAAAATCCGCACATAACCTTGAAAAGTCATTGGTGCAGGGCCCAGCAAGATTTTGCACCTTGGGTGCGTTGATTTAAATACGTTTTTTCTTTGTACTGGCCGAAATATTCTTCACGTAATATGTTTACATAGCTATCTAAATTAAAATCGATTTTTACTATAGATTTTTATGTAGGTTATAACATTTAACTTTAATAAATGCCTCTTCAAGAATCATGATAAAAAAATTAATCTATGTCTCACGGAAGATTTTTGGTACTTTTGATTTGCACTTGCCTTTACCGTAGTACTTACTATAATATTATATATTCCGTGCCTTTACTCTTATTTGGTATTCAATTATAGTGGGTATTGTAGTCCTGAATGTACTGATAGTACGTAACTTTTTTAAATAAATATTGTACATCTAGGATTTTATGGTTTTGTCTGATTCCAACAATTCCCGCGACGTTACGCGTGTTATTTTTATTACATTTTCTGCGTTCGACAGTTCCCGATACAGAAATATGACAGAGGGGCAGTTTTATTGAGTTTCCCCTCCCACCATCCTCCACTTAAGATTAGGGGCACATATCTTCGGACAGAATCGTCATCTTGTTTGTTTTGAAATGTTATACTTCGAAGGATATCATGACCTTTTATTAACTTGAGGAAGTAAACCAAATAAAAAAATTAATGGGTTATTTCTATTTGGTCTACTAAGCGATCTAAATTGATTTTTATTCCGGCTTGATCCATCAGTAAGGGCGCGTTACAAAATTGAAATATTTTAATATTTATTATCCTATTATCTACAAAATTAAATTAATGAATTTAATGTATTAGATAGATATCCACCTCTCATTTCACTATGTAATAACAATACACATTTCATCTAAAGTTTCTGCGAGAGCCTCTCGTTTACTCCCAAGAGTTTTAAAGAGGCTCTTACGATACCTTAGCCCTCTAGAAACAAACAAGTCCAAACATGTCACCATCCTGATCACGTCATGTGAAATAGGTCAAGCATTATTTTGTTTTAAACTCCAATAACTCTATAACAAGACCTCAGATAAAACAAATAAGAAGACAGAGCGCCACAATGACACCTAAAGTAATACCAAATCATAGAACCATTGGTTATGTAAAACTAGATCGATAACCTGAACAAAGTTGCGGAAGCTGTTAGAAGAAAACATAGGTACAACAATTAAGCAACAGCACTCCATTGATGGAGAGCCCAATGTGTTTTGCATGTAGCCTTCCTGATGCTGATGATGATAAAGAAATATATAGGCACCTATTCCACCCACAAAGATTCGTTCGATACCTATTCTTCTATACTAACTAGAGTATCTAGATCTAGGAAACGTTAACTTTGTTAGGATTTTAGTTTTAGGTGTCATTTAGGCCTAATTTTAAAGGCGTTAGTTGACAGTTCTTAAAATACTAATAATATACCCGTCTCTTACATTGCCATCTATTTGACAAGAACAGCAACAGTTTTAGAACTTTTGGACCTGTCAACTAAAGCCTTCAAAATTGGCCCCATTATCTATTTGAAAATTGCTCCCAGTCTTAATTGCTAAGAACTCACAAGGTCACAAAATAAGTAATAAGTAGTAAGTACCTCTGTGGTAGTACCTATCACACTCTGGCGCCTAAAAGTGGTATATAATTACATATCATTATAATATCCGTGGCGACTGTCACAGGTAACACCACAGACTAATATAACGCTCGTGTTGTGTTGTAATGGAACCTTAAAATCTAACTGCTTCTGACTGGCCTATTAATATAATGTAGCTGCACATTTACCATGTCGACATGATTTCTTTAGTCTAAGGTCAAGACGTCCCAAACATCTTGAGAGGAGAGATGATCCATACAGAGGCCCAAGTGGACCCTTACATCGAGTTTGAGGACCGAACAGCTAGTAACCACGTAGCGGTACAACCTTGGAACCGGTACTATTTGCTTACGAGATAATAATTGACTGGCCCGATAGCTCAGTTGATAGTAGCTCTGCCTTCTGAACTGGTTGTGGGTTCGATTCCTACCCAGGACAAACGTTTGTGTGTGTGTGTGTGTGTGGGTATGTATCTATTGTATTCTATGTATGTAAAAAAAAAACTAAACAAAAAAAAAATTAAGCATAAGTGTATTTACAATATCAAAAAGTTTTTAAACATTGTATCTTGTTTCCTAGTAGGTACCAACAGGCTACGCTTATACCATGGATGAAATAAAAAATTGAAGGATTGAGTTTTGATTGACATCGAACTGAAGCCCAAAATGGCGGACATATTGCATATGTGTGTCAGATGAAAGTAGGGCGACCGGCTGCATATGATGTGAGTGTGTGCGTGCCCCGCTCTTACGTACGAAGCGTTCCGGCTTCCTAAGGGTGCTTCAGTTTCGGATCAGACGGAATTCCCTCCTTCTTTTTTTAATAGCTCCATGGCTTATACTATGTACTAAGTTATGATTAGAATAATGCCCGGCTGCATCTGCGCAGTGCAGAGAGATAGGTCCGAACTTGTTGCAAGTAGGCTCATTTTAGCACTTTTACAAGTCAAAATAAATTAAAATACCAAATTATTTTAATATTAAGATATATTTTTAAACATGTAAAATTACAAAGCATAGGTCCTTACATTTTTAGTAGTAGGTACTTGCAGGGTGTTTACCGTTCATGTATATATATAACTGTGCCGAAATATCGGGATCTCGATAACGATTGTCGTTATCCAAACAAGCCAATGGTACGGCCCCCAACTCCAAGTTTCAACAGTTGTCGAAGAGCACCTATGTTCGGGGGTTCCAAACCAATTCGTACAGTACGATCCTCCAACATGTTCAACATCTACGCTACAACTCCTACAAGCAACAAACAAGGTCTGGTTTTGAAGTTCTAAGGACTTTTGGATTTTTGTTGGGTCTACACTAGCCTCCTAATTATGTTTCCACCGAGCGATCATCGAAGTACTTAATTATAAAACCAGATCATTTTTTGCCCAGTAATTTCACTAGCTACATTGCCCTGCAAACCGGAACATAGTAGTGCTTGACTACTTGTAGGGACACATTTGTTAATAATATTGACGACGCCAGCGCTGACCTATATAAAGGGCGCGAGATGTAATTTAGGCTGTCGTCTCTCCACCACTACCGCGTCATGTCATAGTTTATATTATATAGTTATATTAGTACCTATGTATCAATTCAATATTTGGTATTCTGTGTGTCCAACATTTTCCGGAAGATAAGACTTTAGGAAAAGTTTGTTGCATTGGTAAAACAAACTGACTATAACATAACGCGGTAGTGGTGGAGAGACGACTGCCTAAATTACATCTCGCGCCCTTTATACTATAGGTCGGCGCCGGCGGCGTCGTCAATATTATAAACAAATGTGCCCCTACATACTGCTTGGCGGCAGAATAACTGACAAAGCGGTGGTACCTACACTCGATGAACTTAGCAGAAAAGTCCTACCACCTAGCACAACGAATATAATTATTATTTGACGGGCCCGATAACTCAGTTGGTAGTATCCCTGCCTTCTGAACTGAGGGCTGTGGGTTCGATTCCTGCCGGAGGCAAACATTTGTGTGATGAACATAGATGTTTGTTCTGCGTCTGGTTGTTATATGTATAGTATTCTATGTATGTATTTACAAACAAAAAAGTATATAAGTATTGTATCAGTTATCTAGTTCCCATAGTACAAGCTATGCTTAATTTGGGGCTAGATGGCGCTGTGTGAAATGTCCACACATATTTATTTTTATTTTTATTTATTTCATATCTATCTATACTCTGTCTATCCACTTATTGAAAAGGGTTTCGGAATCACTTAGAGAACTTGTAATGCAAACTTCTGCAGGCCTTAGGCAGTTTGCCCAAGTTTGGGTAACATTACTCCGTCAGGGGTAGGGGGATGATTTTAACGTATAAAGTTGCTAAATATGCTTGTTCGTCTTATTCGCCCACATTACACACGTCAGTCATATACCGAGCGTTTTGAGTGCGCACGCCATCCTGAGACTTCAGCATAGGTAACAAAATTACTAAAATATTCAATTCATATCGATTTTGGCGCTGATTTGGTGAACGCTGCGGGGAGCCGATGGATGCAGGAGGTGAACCGCTGCTTAAAGTGACACTTTCTGGTGGAGGCCTTTAGCAGTGGACGTCTTCAGGTTCTTGATGATGATAATGACGATGGTGGAGTTTACAGTTCCAATATGAGCATAGTTGCACTGCATTCAAAATTACATAATTATCAGTAATGGAGTCTCATTTTCCCAGTAATTTCACTAGCTACTGTAGTGCCCTTCAAACGATAACACTGTAATATGTAATGTTTTCTCATTAAACCACTATTAGTTAGGTATTCTGTGCTAGGAACTACTTAGGAATTTTTATCAAATTTTGACGATTGGTTTAAATTTGTTGGAATTTTCGACCATTGGTTACCTTAACCCCAGATAATTATAATAGCTTTAACTATGGATTAAAAAAACCCAACCTTAGAATAGCAAACTAAATGACTAACTAACAACTATAGGACAAAATTAGTAGGTAGAAGGATCAGTAACTACTTACTAGTATAAAGAACGCGCAATAGGCATGATGACTATTATTAAAAATGAACAAGTAAATATTACTTTCATATAGAAGATTAAAATGAATTCAATAATTGAAAAAATATACAAAATCGGTAAATAAATCACGGAGTAATAAGCTTTTAAAGTTTCTACAGGAGGCATCTTCTGCCTGTCCCTTTCTCGCGAAACACAGCGCCCCCACAGTTACTATGAAAAATCTACTCATGACCTCACATGCCAAAGAGATTGTATGAAAGCTACCACAGCTTAGTAATGAGGTACTATAACGACATTCCTCTGACGTCACTGGCCGTTTGAGCTATCTCTTTCTGTTCCGGTTTTTAAAATGCTTGTAACATGGTCATTTTTTGAGATATTTAATTTTTGTTTACACAAATGTTTATCTTTTAAGGTATATAATTAATTTACCCAAAAAAATTTTAGTCATCATGCCTATTACCTATAGAGTACATAGATAATAATAATTACATCTTTTATTCATAATGCTCTATAGCATTTTTCATATCCGTTATTTAATTATTTCTCATTAAAGTGATGCCCTTGACCTTTCAACTTCGTAATTCCTTACCCCCCAATCCCCACCCGTCGGCAAACTTCCCCCATCTAAATTATTTACACCCCCAGCATTAATTCCGTGTTGTCCGACAATATTATAACATGAACATCCTTCCTGAAAGCAGACCGGAAGTGGATACTCTTCCATATTCTGTGCCGGAAGTCGGCTGGGTTGGTGACACGCTACTTCCGGTTACGGAAGTACGATGCCGCATTTCAGTGGTGCGGAAATGACGTATGTTCACCCGTTAGTGGTATGTCAGTTATTATATAGAGTAGTTTATGCCTGTGTGTATACCTACCACTCGATGTTTTTGTGTTCTGTAGGAATCAGTCTCCGAGCATTTATAAATGGAGATGGAAAAGCAAGGCATATACCCCTCTGCTGCTCATATGGCGCTCTTGGTCATACTTACAGTTTATCATAGTGTGCGTGTAAACACTGCGTAACTACGTGCTTATTTCAATATGGTGTGCAGCGTGCGTTTACAGGTGCGATTCGTGCATGTTTACCTCATCCCCCTTAAAAATAATTTTTGCGGATTATAACGTTACCATCTCTCTCTATTGGTTGAATTCTCGAAGGGTTCCGTATTCAGCCTTCACCAGTCACCTTTTAGCGCAATCCCATGTACAATTGTATTTAGGTACTTAATTAAATGCCTACAATCCATACCATAGTAGTTATTATAGGATCGGTGCATATTGTGTCAAGTCATTATTTGTGATGTCTTATGAAGGCTAACCTTTACAGCGTTTGCTAGAAATAATTGAGAATTGAGTATTGAGTATTGAAAACTCTCCAAATAAATTCTCATTCCAATTTTTAAGTACGCGCGGTTTTATGTTAACCCGCTGTTATGAAACAGCTTAAAAATGCAAAAAAAATACTCCAAACGTTTTTACGCCTTACAAACATCCCTCAGTAATGCAACATAAACCCGTTTTAAAGCCTTTAAACCTCCTCATTTCCTTATTTACCGCAAAAGCTATTAAAACAGAGCGATAAAACGAAATACACCCGACAAAATTGAATTTATTACTTCGGTGCCCACATTTGTATCATTCCAATTATTAGGCATCAAAAACCAGTCACTCCTAAACTCTGACATGATTCTAACTCTAAAGAAATTTCCAGGAGATTTGGAGTAGGAAGGTGTCTATGTTTGTTGGTTGATGTTAACCTATATCAATGAATCGCGCATCGAAATTATGTCAGTTGTAAAACGTGAACAATACTACATGGTATTGACAGCCCTGGGTGTAGGTTCGTGAGGATTTGACAACCCTTATTTTATGATGGGCCACAGTTTAACAGGGTCATGTCGCAGTGAGGAAAGTTAACTGCCTTGATTTATAATTATCATCCTGAAGACGCACACTGCTGAACATAGACCATGGTTTTGACCAGTAGGCCTAGCACGAATACAATTGCCTTACGGGCTTACGTTAACGTTACACTTACGCGCGCGTAAATATTCGTGCTAGGCCTACTGGTACTGGATGTAGGTTCGCCTAGTACGGTATGGTTGCGTCTTTCAGATCGTAACTATCTTTTTGCTCTTCAATTGTCGGTTCTACGAGTGATGTGGCCTACCCATTGCCATGATTTCTGCTTTTTAATTTTACTGGCTAGCTTTGCAGGAACGAGCTCGCCTCCTGCATCCATCGGCTCTTGACGATTTTGACCAGATCGTCGGTCCATCTCCAAATGGGGGGCTGGCCTACGCTGCATCATTCGATTAGTGATCACCACCATTCACCCCCATCGGTTGTCAGTTCTACGAGCGATGTAGCCTGCCCATGCCCATGCCACTTAAATTTGCTAATTTTAAATACATTTAAGAGAATATAAATAAAATTTTCAGCCTCGAAACTAACTCATCATTGTCACTCAGTTCACGTATGATTTCATTTAAATAAACTGAACATTTGCATGCGTTTTCTTTTGTTTGAGTTGGCCAACTGAATCACATTCACTATGATGAAAAATAGGGTTGACAGAGCCGAAATTGAAGGCATCATGCTAGGGTCCAAGACTGCATAATTCTACCGTAAGACCCTGATAAACTGGGGGCTTTTCATCGATTTATAGTACATACACAGAGATAGCGTGGAATTTTGATAGATTATAGTACGCCGAGGACCCTTTTCCTGAAAATGTACGATATGAAAAGGAAATCGTTTTGGATGCCATCCATTTTGTGGAAACGGTGAAAATGCGGGTGTGATGGTTCCCTACGTTTGTCATAGTAAGTGTATCTATCGTACATAATATATTTGGTAAAGGCTTCAAATTAGATACTTGTACATAATCATTCAAGCTATACAAGTTCTCCGCAGAGCCTGAAAACAAGGGTTTTCAATCAATGTGTATTGCCAGTGATGACATATGGAACTGAGACGTGGTCTCTTACTGTTGGCCTCATTAGTAAGCTCAAAGTCGCGCAATGACCTATGGCAAGAGCTATGCTGGTATAAAGTATAGTAGTCTATCAATCACATAATAAATTAATAAAACTAAAAATATTTAATTTTATTATAAAAACTAATAGGTTGGTAGGTACATAACATAGACACTAATAGGCATGCTATTAAAAATGAACAAGTAAATATTACTTTCATAAAGAAGATTAAAAATGAATGCAATAATCGAAAAATAAGCAAAATCGGTAAGTAAATCACGGAGTAATAACCTTTTAAAGTTTCTACAGGAGGCATCTCCTGTCCCTGTCTCGCGAAACAGAGCGCCCCCACAGTTACTATGAAAAACCCACTCGTGACGTCACATGCCAAAGAGATTGTATGAAAAGCTAACACAGCTTAGTAATGAGTTAATGTTACTATGAACGACCTTCCTCTGACGTCACGCCGTTTGAGCTATCTCTTTCTATTCCAGTTTTTAAAATGCTTGTAACTTGGTCATTTTTTGAGATATTTAATTTTTGTTTTCACACATATTTATCTTTTGAGGTATATTTTTAATTTATCAAAAAAAAAATTTTAGTCGTCATGCCTATTCGGGAATACTGTACTTAGCACTCCAGCATATCTACAGAATCTTACTATTCTAAGGGCTTCGTTCTCCATATGCGATTAAAGTTAAGATTATCAAGCCAGTGAGTAATACTGATAGGGACGTAAAGGCGGCGAGTAGTTCTTTTCAGTTTCACGAACGAAAACAGAGTTTCGATCAACTACTCAATGAGTAAAAATTTAGGATGGTCTGTAGCAACGTCAACTGTTCATTTCGTTCGTTCAATAGTCACCCTGACTGCTGTCAGTGACGCTATTTTGGGTTCGTATTTTTTTGACATGTTTATGTGCCAGCTATATGCTGCGGTGCGGTAGGTGCTCTTCAAAGAGTATTTATTCCCTACCTAAAAACAGTAAGTAGGTAAGGATTTGCCTTTACAAAAAGGGGTATCAACTAATTAAATAAATGTAATGAGGAATGTAATACGAATTTAGATTACATTGTTTAGTTCAACGGGAAATGTAATAAGTAATACCTATAGGTACCTGAAATGTGGTTTTATCTTGACGCCATAATTAAAATTAAAACAACAGAAAACAAAAATATCATAATATTATATAAGTATTTAACATAATTATTATAATTGAACAAAAACTCTTTTAGTCGTCATCATCATCATAATCATCAGTCTGAACACGTTCACTGCTGAACATAGGCCTCCTCCAAAGAGCACCACTTTGAGCGGCTGCTAGCCTCCAGTATCCATCGGCTTCCCACGGTTCCGAGCGGACTGTTTTAGTAATTAAATACAAGGATTTCTATATTCATAAGTATCTGATCTCGAAATAGAAACAGGAATGGTCGATGTTTTTACAGCAGTAGCGCAATCAACAGGGTTGGTAGTTTTCAGTTCCGTAGATCTCAGTATTTGTGGCATGCAAACTATAATAATAAATTACAATTTCATGCGAGCTTGCAACAAGTGTTGCTATAGCCGTCGGTTAACCGTACTAATCGGCAGCTGATGTGTCCTGTAAGTAGCAGCCTGGTTTTACGGGTCGGCTAGCGCTACTCGGACATTCTGAAATTCGTTACTGCAGTTACAAGTGACATTAAGTGGTGGCTAGCCAACTCGGAACTTTACTCGAATATAGAGAACGAAGGCTTAAGTGTATTTTTGTGTGTTTTTTAGTGTGTTTTTTTGTATGGGTGGGTAGTTAGGAAACTAAAACTGTATACACACCTCGATTGATAAACTAACAATACCTATATACTAGTATAATTATGTATAATTGTATATAGTACGTAATACGTGTACTTATAGTGTCAAACTGAATTCCAAATTTAGCCACTCTAATTTAGAATTAACTAGTAAGCTAGCTTTTACTTAGCCTTTATAATTTTGATGATAATTTAATACTTATTGTCAATATTTTTATGAATTGTTATGTACTTATATCTTAGGTTCTGCTTGTATTTTCTAAGAAATAAATATTTTTAATGGGCAAGTTCAAATTGCAGTGGGCAGGCCACGTTGCTCGTAGAACTGTCATCCGACGGGAAAGGTTCTCAAGTAGCGATCGGAAGATGCAGCGTCGGCCAGCCCCCACTAGGTAGACTAACGATCTGGTAAAAGCCGTGGCAAGCCGATAGATGCAGGAAGCGAGCAGCCGCTCTAGGTGGCGGTCTCTAGGAGCGGCATATGTTCAGCAGTGGACAAATTATTACGAATTAGAATAAAATTAGAATATTTTAATAAGTACCAACAAAAATTTACTTAACTGAATTGAACCCTAAATTTACGAATTATCATGCCAAAAACTGAATCCCAATAAAAAATTGCCAAAATTACTTAATCTTCTCGTAAATAATATTCGTCTTTCCGGCTGCCATTTAAAATTAAACGCATCACAAATTACAACAAAAATGAAAACCTCGCGGCAGTATATCGAGGACCGCATCTGTCAATTACTGAGTTGAGTTAAAGAAAAGTAAAAAAACAAAATGGCGGCTCCGAGGCGGACTTTTAACTTTATGCCAAAACAAAAATGGCGACACGGAGCTGAATGTCAATAGGCGGCGCTTTTGCTGTGTTTTCTTTTTCTAGTTATTATTTTTTAACGTTTGCGAAGATGATTTTGTTGCTGCTGAATAAAGCTAGATTTTTAATGAGGTGAATAATTCTTAGATTAGATTTAAAGGGTGTTACAACAGTGGGTTGAATTGAATGTTACATGGATGGATGGAGAGTATTTACACGGGCCCATCACGGGCCCATAATATTATTACGATCTATAATAATTCCCTATAAATTTAGGCCGAGGACTTATGGTGATGATGATGATGATGATGGTGATAATGATGGATGATTATAGAGGAATAGTTAGGGTATTCTTCTCTTAGAATTCGTTTTTGTGGACACTGCAACTGTTATGGGCGGCCGTGTCACTTAACATCAGGTGAACGACTTGCTCGTCACGTCATTCATTCTCATAAAAAAAAGTAGGTACCTATCTACCTACTGTATAGAATACAGTAGATTCTGTTTTACAAACAAAAAGTATATACATAAGTATTGTATCAGTTATCTGGTTCCCATAGTCACAGTACAAGCTATGCTTAGATTGGGGCTAGATGGCGCTGTGTGTGTTTATTTATTTTATCATATTATTAGATTATTACATAGGTAATAGGTATAAGTAGTCTGCGCCAGATCAATGGCGGCTGTAAAGTGCTCTGCAAGGCCCCACGCTGTGCACACTACTTAGGCGCTTACCTGTTCCCATACTTTTGCTACAGTGAAGCGTCTCGCGCCGACTTTACAGCCGCCATTAAGTTTGCCGCGGAATCTACATACTCTATGCTTCATTATTCGTTCACGTCACAGGTTCACATGAATTTATTATGGCAATAGGTTGTCTAAAATTAACAACGTCAGTACATTTATAACGTTTGTGATGTATCCTTTTTGTATTACGGAAATTTTATTAGTGAAATATTAATTTTTTCGCTTACCTATTTAAAGTAAGTTGTAAAAATGCTAAAAAGAAAATATTTGTTAAGTTTTTTTTATTAGAACTGTGATGTGACGAGCTAGTCGTTCACCTGATGTTAAGCGACACGGCCGCCCATAACACTTGCTGTGTCACTCGGAACTTTAAAATAATAAAGTTTCGCGTGACACTTCACTGCGCACGTCATCCTGAGACATCACACAGTCTAGTAATCAGATTACTAGACTGTGTAATCAGGTCATAATATCCTCCGTATTCTAAGTCGTTACCATGAGATTACTCCACTCGACTTAACCTTGAATTAACCTCATTTTTGTGTTTTGGTATTTTTAATTGACAATATATAATCAATTTGACATTTCTGAGTCAATTTTTCTCAAACGAGGGAAGCAAAGCAACTGTCATATCAAGGTACGTCGCGATGTACCTTGAGTTTCCCTCAAAGTTAAGTGGAAGTCAAGTGAAGAATTTTTGGTGAAATGTTTTAGAATACGGGGGTATATCTCATTGTTCTAGCTACAATGCCCTTCAAACCGAAACACCGTAGTGCTTGCACACTACTGCTGGGCGGCAGAATAACTGGCAAAGCGGTCCGCGGTACCTACCTAGACGAACTTTGCAGATAAGTCCTATCACCTAGTAAAACTTTGCTTTGAGTAAACCATTCGGTCACAGGCCCTATCGTTTTCAAGGATTATATTGGAATCAGATCTGAACGAATTCTAATCTATTCATCTAAATACAATAAGTGTGTTTTCCTCAGGTTATGAATTCCGTTCGCGTTCGTTCACAAACAGTCGGTTCTAAACGACCAGCTCTTATTCGATTTAAATATAAAATGGCGGTCGCACTTACTGCTCTTTCTGACGTCTAATGAATTATGAAAGGCTGTGCTTGCTTTCCGCTTGTAGTCTAGGAGGTTACTACCACCTGTGGCAAGGTGGCAAATTGGGAAATATTCCCACAGGTTACCACCGGTAACCTCCTAACATAGTAAGCGATCCCAGTATCCGAATTTTATACTGAGAAACCTAGTTCGAATCCTGCCTTGGCCCAAAATGTTAAAGATATGTGCTGAACTCGCACCCTTGGTGCGGAAAGCAGTTGCCTAAATTATTAATAGACATCCGCAACGCGGGGGATGTTGATTTGTTCCAGTAAGGCTTTTTTCAATGAATAATTAACAGCTCTTTACCCATTTTAAAAACTGTATAATTATAATGAAACAGCTAAAGCAATGAAAACCCGAGTTAGTACAAGAACAATTCACATTGATTTAAAAAAATGGTTAGTAAATGAACTAATTTGGCGGGCTCGATAGCTCAGTTGGTAGTAACGCCTGCCTTCTAAACTAAGGGCTGTGGGTTCGATTCCTACCCAGGACAAACCTTTGTGTGATGAACATCGATGTTTGTTCTTTGTCTGGATGTTATATTGTATTCTATGTATGTATTTACAAAACAAAAAGTATCTAAGTATTATATCAGTTATCTGGTTCCCATAGTACAAGCTTTGCTTAGTTTGGCGCTAGATGGCGCTGTGTGAAATGTCTACACATAAATTTATATTTATATTTATTTGCAAAAACAAAACTGTTGCGCATAAGCCTCTTAGCCTACAGTGTAAGACACACTCGAAGAGATTTTTTTGTATGAAATTATTTTCTCGAAATAAATTCTTAAATGAACAATGAATAATTCAACGTTGATACGCTTAACGAAAATATCTGGAGAAGTTAAAGATTTGTGAAAATGTTCGTTCGAACAGCGAGCATTCGTGCGTAATTCGCATTTGGTACGAGCATTCGAGCGGTTTGCTAATCATGTTTTCTTATATAGTTACATCTCTACAATAGCAAGTTCGATTCTTCTTCTAGCCTTAGAAACGTACTATGGGCTGATGATATTATAAGAACAAAGCATATTTTCTGTCTGTCTGTTCGTTCATCATCCCTTATAGCCTTATATACCTACACTCAATAAACGTTATGGGTTTACTAACTAGGGTATATTGTCATAACTATTTCAAAACTAGCTGGTAAGACTTATCTGCAAAGTTCGTCTAGGTAGGTACCGCCGCTTTGCCAGTTATTCTGCCGCCAAGCAGTAGTGTGCAAAAACTACTGTGTTTCGGTTGGAAGTGCATTGTAGCTAGTGAAATTACTGGGCAAATGAGACTTTATGACCTGATTACACCGTGTGGTAAATAGATTACTAGACTGTGTGATGTCTCAAGATGCCGTGCGCAGTGCAGTGACACGCAAAACTTAATTATTTTAAAGTTCCGAGTGACACTGCAACTGTTAGGGGCGGCCGTGTTGCTTAACATCAGGTGAACGACTAGCTCGTCACGTCATTCATTCTCATAAAAAAAAACACTTATGTTGTGGCGTGCCGCACTGCAGGACCTGAAACAGAAAAATACAAAAATCAATTAAAATAATAACATGATAACAATATTATTCGAGTGCTATGTAAGCTTACCGCGTCAGATAGGCTGCCTGCACAAACGATCGCTCCTACCATCATTACAGTACTGGCCGCTAGTACAGTAGTGAGAATCACGAGATACCGACTCACACTGCTTGTTACTCGTCGTAATTACTAGTATCGTTTTCTTTCCGTGTCAAAAACATTATAAATTATCATTTGCTAAACTGCAACTGTATAAATAGTAAAATAAAGTGAATAGAACGTCATTGAGTGTATTCCTGATAATACGGAAGTCCATCTCTGCATTTAATTGCAACATAATATATGTGGGACGTTTTCATCACATCTGGTGACGACCCCCCATAATGTATACCCGTCTACACTAATTTTTTCTGCTTCTAAGTTTGCACTTACCTCCCTACGAAGTACCTACTACCTATTTCATCGCGTTTTGGTTCACCCTAGAGATTAGTGCAGACCGCATTAGTGGCTTAAAAATTTCGTCAAAATCGGTTCCACACTGGTTCTTTTTTTAACATGAAATACAAACAAACTGATTTGCATTTGGACTGTCTATAGGCCATCACGGCTATTATTCAGTCCATAATATGTTCTTTTTAGTAGATATATGTACCTATTTAGTTTAGTTTGAGTAATAAAGGCATTATAAACAAACTGACATCGTTTTATTTTTATTAATATAAGGACATAATATCAGGGATACGATCCTTAGAATATCGTCATACGAGTGATATTATGTACCTAATTATAATTATCTTTCTTAATTAAACAGTTAATTATGTTTCGGCTTGGTAATCAAATATTTTAGGAATGTAATCAGTATACGAGTCCTTTGAAGGGGTTTAATTTATATTTTATTTATAGGTTTGCTATATATCTAATAGAAACCCTTGCGGTTTTCCCCACAATTACCAATTTTGTCACGGAAAAAATCCGGGGTAAATGTATTCTAACTCGATTTTAGGGGTTGTTCCTGTTTGTCCCCTCGTGCTGTCCCCGAGAGGGGACAGCACGAGGGGACAGACAGGAATACGAGTGAAAAAGAATTCCTGTTTGTCCCTGAATTCAAATTCGGGGACAAACAAGAAAAAATAATTCTTGTTTGTCCCCGATTTTAAATTCGGTGACGATTCGGGGACAGGCAGGAATTATTTTTTCTTGTTTGTCCCCGAATTTAAATTAGGCGACGAGTAAACCGATATCGCAGCCTACTTCGACTTTAAAAAAGCCTTTGATTTGGTAGATAACGATATCCTGCTATTAAAATTGGCAGGATTTGGATTTACTCCCAAGCTATTAAATTTTTTCTCCAGCTATTTGGGTAATCGTAGTCAGTACGTTCGAGTTGCTGGGCATGAATCTGACGAGTATTACACCCGGTCAGGAGTAAGTCAGGGTAGTACCCTGGGACCTACGCTCTTTCTTTTAATGGTCAACGACCTGCCAAAGAGCGTGGTAACTGCCAGGTGCCTCATGTTTTCAGACGACTTGAAGCTGTTTCTCGCTGTGAATGACGATTCTGACGCTGCGGCCCTGCAGCGGGACATCAACGCTGTGGCTAGGTGGAGTGCTACTAACCGTCTGCCTTTCAATTCCTCGAAATGCCAAGTTATTACGTTCTCGCGCTCCCCCTCCCCATTGTGTACTACGTATTGTTTACCTGACGCTCCATTGGAAAGAGTTAATGAAATTCGTGACTTGGGACTGACTTTAGATAGCAAACTTGACTTTCGGACGCATATGACAAACACCTGCAAGAAGGCTAGCAGAGTACTTGGCTTTATAATGAGAATGGCTTCTCAGTTTGGTGACATGAAAGTTGCTAAGATCTTGTACAATTCGTACGTCCGTAGCACCCTTGAATTCGATGCTGTCGTGTAGGATCCATATGAGGGTAAATATTCAATGATGATTGAAAAGATCCAGCGCAAGTTTGCACGGTGGCTGTATAAGAGAACCTATGGGTATTATCCCTTTCTGTATCCGTCTTTGTTCGTATCAGGTATGGTATGTTTAGACACGCTGGTTCTGAGGCGGAAACTGCTGCTTGTGGTGCACTACTACTCTGTTCTACATAATACGGTAGACAATCCAACTGTGTTGAGTCAGGTGGGACTGCGGGTGCCACGGCTCCGCGCGACGGTCGTACCCCGCTGTGCGCCCAGACTATTTGCAACACCTTTCAGGCGAACATGTCATGCCCGCAACTCACCTACAGCGCGGGCGTGCTCTTTACTCGGCGACATGCTCGTTCAGCACGGGACAGTAGACATATTTGCTGATAATCTGGCTACACTTGTAAAAATATGTCTGTCAATTTATTAACATTCGTTTTGTTTATAATCATTATACTATTGCTATTAATATGTTTAGTTTGACATGAAAAATTATTTTATTTATTGTTTTTATTAGGTAGATCATAAATGACATTCATTCTTAGATTTAATATGCTTATTATGTAATTGATATTGACATGTATAATTTAAAATTATATTTCTGGCTCGTCACACGTCTTGGCGTCGCTGTAAGTGTGCAAGCATTTATGAATAAATAAATAAATAAATAAATAAATAAATTGAAATTAGAAAATAAGTAATATTTCCTTTTATCGCCTCTATGTCAGTAGCACTAATTTACTAGTTTTCATAGTATAAGTGAAAACTCTGTTCTATTTACTCAGACTGTAGGACAGGCTATGTTTAAACTTATCAAAATGTGACTACTTTATATCATAAGTACCAAGAAGTAAGATATTACTCGTAATTGTAACTGTTAGTAACAGAACTTGCAACCGACCTAACGAAAAAGTATTGCATTTTGACAGCTCTCATTTCCACAGTATTTATAATCTATACATATAATAAAACTGTAGAGATAAAAAAATCTGTAAATGCAAGATATCGAAAAAAAAATGACACAGGTTGGCTTGAAATTTTTCGCTGATCACGTTAAGCTACTTTTTAGACATTTTGTCTGTTTGTTTGTTTGTTTGTTTGTTTGTTTGTTTGTTTGTTTGTTTGTTACGGCACAACTCCGAAAATACTGAACGGATTTTCATGCGGTTTTCACTAATAAGCTTAGAAAAACCCGGCGCACAACATAGGATATATTAAATTTTAAATAATGAACCTTTTTTTTTGGTGAAAATGATTAAGATTTCAATATGAAACGGAACGGGATTTTAACAAGATGGCCGCTTCAAGGCTTCAAGGTAAGTTTTTTTTTTCTTATATTTTGGTCCACACATAGTGTAGGTATTTAGCCAGTGTCAAAAGGTAAGTTTTATTTTAGCTACTAATCATAGATGAGAGAAAAAAATGCGCTCTGTGCTACTGCCCGTAATTTTATCTCGGGTTTATCCGGATACACAGATTAAAGAAACAAAACTCTGTTACTATTATGGCGCGGCTTCATATACGCCCGAACCTTAGCTGTTGAGTTGGCGCGCAAAAACCGCTTTGTTGACTATCCTCGATGTTTTTGTAGCGCCCCAACCCGGACATACAGTCAATTTGTTTGCCTGCTGCGCGACCGACGTGGGCTAAATAAAATGGAGGAAGCAGTAGCGTTATATTGCATGTCGGCGAATAAATATGTTTTACTAACTGTGAGAATATTATTTGCGATTACAAAAATAAATTTTAATAGTTTTAATTTATAATTCCTTATCAATATGAAGTAAAACCAATTTTTTTTTATTTGTCTGTTTATCTGTCTCTTTGAATACGGATCATGGTTGTTATAGTGGCAACAGAAATATATCATCTGTGAAAAATTCAACTGTCTAACTATCACGATTCATGAGTACATCCTGGTGTCTGATGGACAGACAGACATACAGACGGACAGTGGAGGTTAAGTAATAAGGATTTACCCTTTGAGGAACCCCAATCATTTTTATTTCATTCTGAACAATCCCCACTGCACTAAGCAATAAGGAAGTAATGTAATGCATGTTTGTATTTATAACATAAAAACAAAAAACAGTAAATAACAATTGGCGCGCCTGCATTACCGGCAGTGTATCATGAGTGCATCACACTTTTCGGGCTACGGCAAAATACATCGCGCGATAACTTCGTCTGCGCTTGATGCAATGCAGATTAGAGAAAAACAATGTGTTCATTATGTAAGTACCTATACCCAAGGAAGTCATATGTATTGCATATAGATAAGTTTTTTCGTTAATCTGTGGTCCAAACTAAAAAAGAGGATAGGTATGAGAATCTTCTTAAATAATAGCACGACACAGAGAACAAGGAATTTCGAAAACTAAAAACTTCTTAGACTTTTTATTATAAGTTATAAGTCTTCACGCGATATCATATTTAGCCAATATTGAAACATAACTAAAATTATTATTCATGTTTTCGATTTAATGGGGTTTGGCGAGGGCAAAATTCTTTATTGGCGCTCTGGTATTATGTATTAGTTTTCAAAAATCTACTACGCGTTACCATTAGAAATAAGTATTTAAAATTGTATTGTATAGTAGCTATAGCTTACCTTAACCTATAGTAGTAACATATTCAGTAATCTGTGCCTATAGGTTCTTCATTTATTGACCCTAGCTTTTTTTTTTCTTTTTTTTTTCTTCTTTCCTCAGTCGAGGATGGATGGCGCCGCACGTCTTGTGCATTTGCCAACGTCATGTTCAATCTTCAAGTTTATAATGACTTGCAGTGTCTTGCGCTTGCGAATTCTTGTGGATTCGTAGAGTGTGCTTTTATTTTGGTAGGTGGTAATTTTAAAAACAAACGTATATTTCGCGAAACCTAGCTTTTGCTACGCATTGTAAAACCTTTTTTATTTTGGCATTAGACAAAATTTGTATTTAGCCAATGATAGGAAGTATTTTATGAAAACTGTTTAAAAGGGTAGGTTCTTGGACTTTTTATAATCATTAATAAGGCTTCACGCAATTATCATACTTAGCCAATATTGAAGCTTACTTAATTAATATTTTTATTCAAGTTTTCGATTTATAAGGTTTTGGCGGGAGCAATGTTCTTTATTGGCGATCTGGTCAAATGTATTATTTACATAAACTTACTACACGTTACCATTCTAATTAGGTAGATAAAATTATTATTGCTACTGCTATATTCTTGATCGACCCCAAGGAAGTTTTAAGGTACCAGGGGTCTAGCAAAGATACCAACCACTAACGTTAACGCCAAACGCTAACCATAGAGTAACTTTTTATACTGGAGGACTGACGCTAACTCCAAAATGTACTGCGATGACATTTCGGAAATCGCTTACTTTTCCACAGCTACTGTCATTTCAATACAGTTTTGGAGTTAGCGTTAGGCGTTAACGTTAGTGGTTGGTATCTTAGCTAGACCCCCTGTAGCACTTATAGCTAATTAAGTTATAGACCCTTACCATTGCTACGCATTTTAAAACCTTTTTTATTTTGGCATTAAAGTAAGCCGGAGTGCGATATTTGTATTTAGCCAATGATACGAAATATTTTATGAAAATTGTTTATGGGTAGGTATTTAGATATAATAATATGTAGGTATTCATTATGGCAATTGTATCCTCGAATTAACAACAACATGGCGCGTAACGTTCGTTTTTGACTGTTTTTTTTTAATTCGTTCTTCTTCTTCTTCTTCTTGCATGTTGAAATATTCATTTATTCATATTCATATTCATTTATTGTGCTCACATATAATACAGACTATATATTAAACAGTAGCTTGTCTTAAGGATCAATATATGTGCCCTGCAAGGGCGCTGCACATTTTAGTACATTTATAAGTTTTTACAAAATAAGTTTTTAATAGTTAAAATATTTTAGATCTGTGGGCTTTTAAATACACCACGGGAGCAAAAAATGATTTATTACTCAGTTATTTCAAGAAGGTTATAGTTATAGTAGGTAAGTAACTATCTTTGTAATGACGATTTTACCTACTTCCTCACTTTCATCACTAGGTAGGTACGTTGAAAGTGCAGTGGGAATGAGACAGCGTGGAAAATAGTGGACATAATAATAATTATAACTTTCGATTCTTTAGGGAGTGGTGGTTTAGTATTAGTAATTCCTAATTAGTATTAAGAAAATTAATTATGTACGCATCGTACAGGTAAATGCATATCTCCAGCAATTTATAAACTTATTATGGACACTGGCTAAGTGTAGGTACTCAATCCGTATGGAGCCAAACTTAAGAATCATCGTGTGTGATTCTTCCATATTTTTCTAAACCGTACCTGACTGCTTAGGTAACTACTACCTAAACAAAATTTACTGAAACATCTGTTAAAGACCTGAGTGAAGTGATGATGATTTCTTTTTGTTGTAATATGAAGAGGTACTTATAAAATTGTAGTTTTTTGTTTGAAACTTCTGTTACTGTTATTAAATCTATATTAGACTCACATTTAAATTTAGGTAATGGCTTAAATAGCTTCCATTCCACATACAGGTTACTGTGCTCAGCTTCGAAAAGATTTAGTGGATTTTTTGTTTGGTACGAAATGTATTATCTATTATTAGACTATAACGTAAAAATAACATAACACAAGCGTGCGAAGCCGCGGGCAAAAGCTAGTACTTAATACATGCCTTATTTTGACGATCTAATCACCGAATAATGAATTGAAATTGTTTTACTGCCTGTAAGTCAGTAAATACCATTGATGTTAACTAGCGATGTAATAATATTCACAATAATACGACTGATCACGTACCTAAATTAAATCGATTATTATTATTTATTTATTTTTATTTCACACGGAAAACTAACAGCTGCTTAGAAGCTAATAAGTTATGATTATAACACAAGAAAGCCTTAAACAGTTTTCGCTTATGGTTATAAAGATCAAAGTTTAAAGTTTAAAGTGTCCTAACAGACAAAATGCTAACAAGCTTATTGACTTTATTTACTGGAAACATCTTAGTCACAAATTCCTTAATTAGATTTCTCTAGAATTTAGGTAAACTAAATTCTGGCGTGACTTAGCACAAATTAATGATAACTATATAACCAGTGGCGTCATAGTGGTGTGAAAAAACCCCCATACACCCGACATTAAAAAATCTAGTATTAATTGTAGGAGAATTTTGCGTGGGGCCGGGAAGAAAAATACTGATTTCGTGGCAAAATTGGATTTATTTAATTAAATCGATAAAACAAAACTTTACACGTCCTAACGTCATTCAATCGTCTTCCATTCTCCCTTTCAGCTATCTCTTTCAATCCTTAGGCATCCATTCATCCTTCCAGTAACCCGTCTTTTTTCTTCACACTTACGTTCCTAGCCACACAGAAAATCCTACATAATTATAATAAATAATAAAGCAAACAAATATTTTCGTATTTATATCATACCTAACCTATAATGAATATTTAATAAATGAAAGTATAACAGACTCGATCGGGTTTTCATTACAAAACACGTCGAAAATATCTTGGGTTATGACCCTAAAAACGGTGGGATAAAAGCCACTTTACGAGCAACTGTGATGAAAAATAAGTTTTCTGATTCTTGTCTTTATTCTTACAACAAACAATCAATTCAATTTCAATATTTGGATAGCAAAGCAACTGTGGGAACTTATTTTTCGCACAGTTGCTCGCCGATTGGCTCTTCTCATACCGCTTTTAAAATAATAATCGAAGAAATTTCTAACGTGTGCTTTTTACTTTACATTACACCACTAGTGGTTTATGATGATAACACGATTCAGTTAAGTTTGTGTCTCGCTTCAAGTAATACCTATACAAAAGAATAATTTTTAATATACCCGGCTTATATAAATTCAGTATTACTCACAGGCACAGATTAAAGAGAAAAAAAAACCCCTAGACCTGCCCCCTATTACGAACGAGCTAGCAGCGCTGCTAACTCCTTCGTAATAGGGGGGCAGCACCCCTATTCTGAATCCATTGACAACGTTTAGATTGAAAACTTACGCTATCCGTCTCTTTCATCTACATTTAGAATGAAAGAGGGGGAGAGTGTAGATTTCGTTTCGTTTTGATGCGTTTAGAATAGGGGTGTATGTGATCGTTGGGCGATATTTATAAAAAAAGTCTGTAGAAGGTGTATTCTATTTTTTCTGAAAGGTTGCGGACGTCACACCACAGAAAACCCAACACACAACTACACACCCACACACCTCCACCTCCTTTATTTATTTATTTTATTTATTTATTACTAAACACAGGCCTCCCACATACGCACAGACGCTTATCATACGGGTTCACCATAACCACCACGGTTAGCAGGCGTCATGGTGATCGCCGAAGATTTTAATGTGCCGAGGGGGAATGCCACTGCCAAATCTTTAGGTATTCAAGGGAATACCTAAAGATTTGGCAGTGGCCGTAAGGAGCCGGCTCTTACGGCCCCCATGGGAAGAGATGGGATTCTCACATCGAAAGCCCAGCAGTGGGATAATAAGCTAAAACAGCAACAGCTCAATCGAGTCTCGGCGACCTGCGAATATTTACGCACAAATATTGAATCTTGCTCCAGATAATTTGCCTAATTATTTTGGCCAATTAATCATCATTATTTTCAAGTATTTACTCTGCCGTTAGAACCAAGACTTACATTAAAAGGTAAATGCTTTAGATAGTTTAATTAAGAAATGTATTTTTCCTAAAAGGTCGACATGATTGCGAAAGAAGTTCATTTTATAATCGTGAAAAGATTTTTGGGTACTACTTCTAACGATAGTAGGCTTTAGAGTGCCCAATTAAAACTAAGCTCTCTATTTATTTATTTATGTATACCTTAGCCAACCAATTGGTAATAAATTAAACCCAAACTTCTATACAAGGTGACCTTGAATTGGTATGTTATCCCGAAATGGGGGGACTAGGACCCTACAAGTTATGGGAGTCTTACTTGAAACTGTGTGTTTCCAAACTTCCATAGTAAAAAATTAATCCACTCGCTAAATTACACGTTTTATTCTTTTAACCAACTACGTACCTACTACAATCAAATCGACGTACAAAACTTTTTTTTACTAATTAATTATTTATTATCAGTATCACACAAAAAATATAAATCAAAAACGTTCCTTCAATTACACACCTCTGTTATATTTCAGTATCAATTTGAGGATACCGTACGTAAAGGGTTACAACTGGTAAAATATTTTACTAAGGCTCCCCTGTCCGTCCGTCTGTCTGACTGTCTGTCTGTCTGTTTGTCTGCCTGTCTGCCCGTCTGTCAACAGGCTATTCAGGGTATTTCACGAACCGTGATAGATAGTTGAAATCTTCACAGACGATGTATTTTTATTGCCGCTATAACAACATACAAGGTGACCTTGAATTGATATGTTATCCCGAAATGGGGGGAATGGGATCATGATACCCTACAAGTTGTGAGAGTCTTACTTGAAATTGGGTGTTTCCAAACTTCCATGGTAAAAACAAAATCCACTTATAAAATTGCACGTGCGATCGCTACGAGAGTTAACAAGATAATATAAATTCATTTATTAACACATGTCGTTAAACGCATTTATGTGCACTCGGTCAAGGACGAAGTTCAACCACCCAGCTGCACTAAGGCTATTTTCGAACGTAAACATTACAGGGCATTTCTTCAATGAAAAACTATTGTACTTTATGCAATTAACCATACGTCATCACTTTACTTCATAAAACAGTGCGTTTTTACACGCTGCGACAGATACACGCGTGAGTGAGAGAATCGGGTGTTGTGATCTCGACTAGGACGCAACAACTATTCATTTAGTAAAGTCGTAGAAAAAACATTGTCTACCTTGGGGTGTGGATTTATCTCCTTTCTAGATAACATACCAATTCAAGGTCACCTTGTATAAATAGGTAGGATGTGTCATACTTTGCTTTTGTGTTTTTAGGTAGTTAGCTGATGATGATGATGATGATGATGATGGTGGTGATGATGGCACATAATAACAAGATGTATTTAATATGCTATGACTAAAAGAAATCTTTAATCGCACACCGCCGATCAACCAATTTGAGGCATAAAGTATCATAGAATTTGTCCCAGAAAACAAACCCAACGCCTCATTATCGTATATTTAACTTAAAGCGATGTAAATCCAATGTAATTAAACTAAAAGGTTTAGCTGGGACATAAATAAGTAGGTATATTTACGATTTTCTGCTCCAGCAAATGTAAACTCTAATAATAATAAATCTGTCAGCCCTTGTATGTATTTTTTCGGCGCTGTACTTACTTTTGGTTAGCCGAAATCTCGTGGACTTTTTGGACGTAATTCTGTGATTCATGGACCTAGGACTGTAATACTGTGTAGAATAAAGGTGAGTATTAGATGGATAAGGAAACGCAGCACATAGGTAAAACCTATCCTACATCTAGAAATATAAATCTCCAAATAAAAGCAATAAGTATTGTTAAGAAAAATCGTACAGATATACCCTAATATAGAAATACCTGAATATACTTTTAGGTTGAAATAGTTGTACCACAAGGACGTAAGTCTGTCTATGGTCGAACCTGGTGGTAGGTACCAGGGGGCCCCCTGGTACCTACCACCAGGTTACCTATGGTCAAACCTCGTGGTACCATGGGGTCGTAAGTCTACTTAATTATGGTCCAACCTGGGGATCTAGCAATGATCCCTCATACTAACGCTAACGCCTCACGCTAACTCCAAAGTGTACTGAAATGACATTTCGGAAATCGCTAACTTTTCCGCAGCGAATGTCATTTCAATACATTTTTGGAGTTAGCGTGAGGCGTTAGCGTTAGCGATTGGGATCAATTCAATTCAATTTCAAATTATCTTTATTCATCATCATCATCATCATTAACAGCCTGAAGACGTCCACTGCTGAACATAGGCCTCCCCCAGGGAGCGCCACTTAGAGCGGCTGCTCGCCTCCTGCATCCATCGGCTCCCCGCGGCTTTCACCGGGTCGTCGGTCCACCTACGATGCGTCTTCCAGTTCGTGGTCTCTAACTGTTGGCCTCATTACTAAGCTCAGAGTCGCGCAACGAGCTATGGAGAGAGCAATGCTCGGTGTTTCCCTGCGAGATAAAATTCGAAATGAGGAGATCTGCAGGAGAACTAAAGTGACCGATGTAGCTCTTAGGATTAGCAAGTTGAAATGGCAATGGGCAGGCCACATCGCTCGTAGAACTGACAACCGATGGGGAAGAAAGGTATCTTTATTAAATAAGTAAAAATACAAGTTAAGTTAAGTTAAGTCAACTTTATTATTTTAAAGTTCCGAGTGACACTGCAACTGTTTATGTGCGGCCGTGTCGCTTAACATCAGGTGAACGACAAGCTCGTCACGTCATTCATTCGCGTAAAAAAAATACAAGTTTATCACAATTCTAGTGTACATTAAAATTCCTAGACATGACGAAAATAATAAATTAAGACGAACGTTTTGCAGGTTATGCGGCCTATATAAAACTTTTAACATTAAGATTAAGATACAATTGGGTAAAATATTTCCAATAATGGCAGTTAGTTACCAAATAAGTTCTTATTTTACATTATGCAAGCTTTAGAAAGAGCAATTGCATTTTTAGAGTAATTTTTAGCTTGGGATCATTGCTAGACCCCCTACCCGGCTAGCATGCGCACCGCGACAAAATCTTTTCGACCCTTTCTCGTGAGGGACCGTGACAAGTCTATGGTAGCGCCTATGTGTGTCTCACTCTAACAGCGACTACTAGTTTTCTCGCAGTCCGCATGTTAGACCATCTGGTGGTACCGTGGGGTCGTACGTCTACCTATGGTCCAACCTGGTGGTACCATAGGGACGTACGTCTACCGATGGTCCAACCTGGTGGTACCATGGGGTCGTACGTCTACCTATGGTCCAACCTGGTGGTACCATAGGGACGTACGTCTACCTATGGTCCAACCTGGTGGTACCATAGGGACGTACGTCTACCTATGGTCCAACCTGGTGGTACCATGGGGTCTTAAATCTACTTATGGTCCAACTGGTTGTACCACAAAGATATATTTCTACATAAGGTCCAACTGATTTAACCACAGCGATGTAAACCACCCTTTGGTCCAACTAATTGAACTGAGATGAACCGAAATAGTAAAGAAGTATATACGCCTAACTATGGTCCATCTTGTTGTACCATGAAGAAGTAGGTACCTACGGCATACAATACAACTGATTGTAGGTACCAAGCGGTAGTGATTGTATCACAGGTCATATTATTAGGCTGATGATTGGAAGATGCCTGCGCAATAAATATCTTTCATTAGCGGTAAACAAGTAGTATCAAGTAGGAATAGCTTTTGTTTAACGCAAACACGTAGATACGATTACGTTACATAACCTTGAGCGTTAAGCCGCTTAACGTCTTCGCGCTTGTTTTTGTTTCGTAAGCAACACAAGTTACTCCTGCGTGGTGGCTTACTGAAGTGTGATTAAAAGGTTAATATGAAAACTAGACTTAACAGCTAGGTCGTTAAATTACTATACATTGGTCTCAACCGCCATATACGTTGATGTGCCCCAAACCTCTAGTGTGAGACGCTACTCGTGTCGTTATTATGGCACCGTCATATGTTCCTGAGACACGAATTCACATGTTAGGGCCAGCGTCGCGGCTAATTCGGCTGAGCAGCTAAAGCGCCACAAATATGATAGTAATATCGGTAGCGGTAACATATTTGAGCCGTTTGGTGTTAACACATTGGGCCCGTGGGGACCGGGAGCTTATCGCGGTTTCCAAAGTTTATGAGAGCGCCTGGTCGATGCGACGCGTGACCAAAATGCTGGGAATTATTTGACTCAACGCATCAGCATTGCAATTCAACGAGGTAATGCTGCCAGCATGTTGGGTACGCTGCCTACCGGTAGTGGGCTGGAGCATTTGGACTGTCTATAGGTCATCCTAGCTAGTTTACAGTTCAAAATAATATATGATATTTGTAGTGGGTAGTGTAGTAGTTAGTTTAAATAAAAAAGGCACATTAAAAAAAATTTCATCAGAACTTTCTTTACGTAAGTTAATCGGCTGAAAGAATAAGGAGTCGGCTAAAAGAATGTGGTAATGGGCCGTATTTCCTGGATCTGCATTAGGTATAATCTACTGCGATCGACAAGATGTCTGCCTAACGATCACGTTTATGGGCGGTTATGGCGAACCATAACTATAAGAACAATAGAATAATCATCAATCATGGCTCCAAGTCCTCGGCAGTTCTCTAACGGTGGAACAGGGTGTGCGAAGAAGCACTAGAAGAATCTGAAAGACCTTAGGTGGACCGACCAACTGGACAGAATTGCAGGGTACCGTTGGATGCAGAAGGCAAGCAGCCACTCAAAGTTGTGCTCTGTGGGGGAGGCCTATTGGTCAGAAGTGGATGTCTTCATGCTGTTGATGAATGATAATGAATTGCCTAAAACATAGAAGAATAACGCTTCCTCTATGGCCTAAAATATGTTCGCTCTCATAATCCTATCTCTATGGTGTTAATAAGTAAGTATATTACTAATGTCTACATAAGAAATAATGTGAGTAATGTGTTCAAATCATTCTATTTATTGTTGTCATAGTTATAAGTATGCCCTCTTCACAACCTGTCCATTATACTTTGGTTGTGAACAAGAACATTGAACATACATTTTGGTTGTAGCACGGGTTGTAAAATGGTTGTAAAGCACGAAAGAAAAATGGTATAAATAAATAAATAATAAATAAATATGTGTGGACATTTCACACAGCGCCATCTAGTCCCAAACTAAGCATAGCTTGTACTATGGGAACCAGATAACGGATACAATACTTATATACTTTTTTGTTTGTAAATACATACATAGAATATAATATAACACCCAGACGCAGAACAAACATCGATGTTCATCACACAAGTGTTTGTCCTGGGTAGGAATCGAACCCACAGCCCTCAGTTCAGAAGGCAGGGATACTACCAACTGAGCTATCGGGCCCGTCTAATAATAACTAATAAGTATCTATGAATTTTAATAGCATTCATAATTGCTGCAGTACGTTTTACTGTACTCTCCTGACGATCGACATGACTCTGAGCTGTCAGACTGCGACTGACACCGAGGATGACAATCACGATTATTACAATTATTACAATTATTTTGACAATTATTATTGTAAGCAAAACAATTATTATTGTTATTACAATTATGGTTATTATGATTTTGCTGTGGATTTACCTTTTTTATACCCTGTCCCATAGGGATCAACTGAGGCTGCATGAACATAAATATGGGAGATAATAGCAAATCACCATTATTAAAAAATACCCCGTTCCCTTTTGTTCCATTATTATTTTCGTCACTATCTGTCCAAGATTCTACGCTTCTAGGTGTGGTCTTCGGTTTCTTCTTTTTAAATTTTACTTGGGCAATCATCATTTTGTCTGGTGGTTTAAGCTGTGGTACCATGAGGCCCATAGGTGGTACTGGTATTGCGGGTGGCATAACGGGGTATGGCATTGGGGGTGGCGGTGGGGGTAATCCATATTGAGGTGGTGGATACGGATACTGGGTTACCGCTACTGGTATAAGAAGATATACTGCTACAAGCCGTCCAACAATTTGAATCTGCAAAAAAACAAATAAATGTAAGAAGAAACATCTAGAAGTAAATCAATATGGGTAAACGGAGTTTTGGCGGGAACGCGGAAAAGTTCACGTCGTTCCATTGTATTATTTCTCAAAACTTGTGCTTTTTCCAGTGTTAGTGTTTAAAATTGATGGCGCATTAAGTGCTGAATTACAAGCATGAGTGAGGGCAAGTGATATAATGTGGTGAAACTTGAGTTTTCGTGTTGCTTCCAAAATTCCATAGAAGCTTCTAGTAAAGTTGCCACCACTTTACTGGAGCATGACTTAGACTGGACTATGACTATGACTTGACTTTACGTGAAATATTCTATTAACATGATGAAAAATTACAATACTTGACACTTGGCTAAATACACTAACTATGTGTGGAGCCAAAATATAAGAAAAAAAAGTTGGGTAAGCAGATTTTCATACAATTTTGCTCATTTTGTGTGAAAAATATCTGAGCTGATAGCATGCTGATAGTAAACATTAATTTAGATATAAATGTTAACTTACAAACTCCATGTTTTTAATTGAACAATAGCTCACTTTAATACCAACTTTTATTTGGTATCGGCGGTTAAGTTTTTCACATGCTTATGCATAGCATACATAGTAATCAAACTGAACTGAAACTGCATACTATTATAAATATTATTTATTGAATGTAAACTTTATTGTGGTATACGCCATGAAATAGGCGGAAAATGATTATTATATCCGATAAAACCACTCTATACACACCAAATACTCTACCTGTGTTTCCTATTTTTAGTATTTACGTAGAAGTTACGCTGAAAATGGTTTCAGGATATTTTAGTAATTTCACAGACCTGCAATATTTTTCTTCAATAGATTTATATTAAAGTTTTATCTTACATATTTAATTAAATGGATGATCTAAGGCTGCTCACCAGGTAATGCGCTGTTCCTTGTATCTTTGAAAAAATCAAGGCAAAATTCGCCCAAGTGAAAACATCCATCTTGTCAATTCTGTTGCATTCTGTTGTATGCAATTTTAAATCTAAAATTAAGTTCTCTTTTAAAAAATTATGGCGGTCTCTCTCGTTATTATAGGGATTTAGCTGCACTAAAAAAATTAAACTTAGTTTAAGGGTTCAAGCTTACGGGGTAATCATAGCTCGTGAATGAAATTCATCATCGGTGTTAAATAAATTTCATATTAGTAAAAATAATCAAAATAGGTTTATTAGTAAAGCTATGATGTTTTTTTAATTACAAAACCAGTTATTGATTAAACTTCGATGCATACTAATTGAATGATCACGCCCTCATACCACCCAACCAACCATCATTAAATTATTAGGTAACTGAAAGCATATCCTTATGAATTCCATACCAGGTACATAGAGCCATCTGCTGAGTCAGATGAGCTCACTGCCACTACACTGCAGCGTGAAATTTTTACTAAAACCCAAATACTACAAAATCCTAATCCTAGTCCTATTTTTTAGTGTACAGTATAATATATTCGGTAAGTTGACGAATAGTAGTATATTTATTACATAACAATAAATCTTTATTGTCCGATAAAAATCTATGGTTTAACAACTTAATCCACTGAATAAATTTGAGAACTTACAAACATTGAAACTATAATGCAATTCGGATATAGAAAATTTTACAGAATTTCTACTAAGAACATTATATTAGTGAGTTTTCTTTTAAATATATATGAATAAGATTCAATACAATGCGTCAATACAAAAAAACGTATTGTTATGGATATTTAAATCTACGTTTCGTTCTTTTCTCTACTTTTTGGTTTTGTTCGTTATCCATAAAGTACAAGCTAAATAAACATAACAGAATATTTCATTATTAATTCTAACAGCAAAAAACCTACTGTTCAACATGGGTCTAATCTATTGGAATTCCATAGTGTTCTCAATCTAAGTGGTGCCGATGGACCATAGGTTACATAATAATTACCTATCAATACGGTAGAATTTGATCAACATCATCACAAGTTAATCCAAGCGAATATAGCAGTAGCTAAATAAACGAAATCTTATTAATTCAGTGTTGCCACAGATTCCACCAAGCTAATAATCTCACCAAGACCCTTTAGCTTCCCACCCCATACTATAGCCTCACCAAGGTGCAGTACAGGCGCCGTGGCATATAATGGGGTTTGTCGGAACTATTAAAGGATTTAGACTATGCCGACGACCTCTGTCTTTTTAGTCACAAGTATGCAGACATGCAAGCCAAAGTGGATGACCTTAAGCAAGAAGCAACAGCAGTAGGCCTCAAGATCAATACCAAGAAGACGAAAGAAATGAGAACAGGAGTAAAGAGCCTAACATTCTACACATTGGCCAGGCGCAGGTGGAGCGCGTCTACCAATTTACCTACCTTGGCAGTATCGTGTCAGAAACTGGAGGAACAGAAGATGATATTCAAGGATCGCCAAAGCCAGGGCCGCTTTTGCGCAACTCCGCCCCGTATGGCAATCACAGAAACTGACCAGAAGGATAAAGTTGAAAATCCTCCGATCCAACGTCAAGTCTGTTCTGCTATATGGGTGTGAGACGTGGAAAGTAACGAAAGATCTCATGCAAAGGCTCCAAGTGTGTATTAACCGATGTCTCCGCCAAATATTAGGGATTTTCTGGCCTGAAAACATCTCCAATAAAGACCTTCTGCAGAGATGAAGTCCAATCAACTAACAGATAAAGCGCCGTAAATGGAATTGGATAGGCCACGCGCTGCAAAGGGATCCAGACCATATCCACAAACAGGCCTTGGACTGGAACCACAAGGCAAGAGAAAGCAGGGCCGCCCAAAACAAACCTGGCATCGCTCCGTATTGGTGGAAGTGAAGAGCATTGGCAAAACAGGGTCTGAAGTCAAGCATGAAGCCCAAGATAGGATAAGTTGCAAAATCACTGTGGATGCCCTTTGCTCCACCCAGGGGACCTAGGAAATAATCATTATCAATCAATCTATACCATCCCACTGTAGGGTAATAGTCTCCCTTATTTTTTCACGTGTCTCTATCAGCAATGTAAACCCAGTTGGCTTCAAAGGAGGTAACCATCGCGCCACCTCTTTCGAGGCTGGCCTTGAGGCCGCTGGCCGTCAGTAGGCTCTGATAAAAATATTATTTTTTATTAATTTCAGGATCAAAGCGCAAAATGCATCATAGCGGTCTATCTACTCATACCGGTAGCTATGCCTCAATACCCATTTCCATATCCATACCCGCCACCGCCTCCTCCAGCATTTGCACCCCTACTACCATTTGTATATCCATCCCCAATGCCATTTCCTATGGTAGGTCCCCCACTACCAATGCCCCCAATGGGGGTCATGCTACCAAAGTTCAACCCACCAGCCAAAACTTTGATCGCACAAATCAAGTTCATGGAAAAGAAACTCACGACAGCAAAGGCAGATTCTAGTGACTGTTTGGACAGCAATGAGGCAAACAATATAGAGAAAACCTACTACAACAAAAATAATTATAATTACAACAATAACTGTCCGAACAATTATAATAATTGTCCGAATAATAACGCCAACAATTGCCAGTATAATCATATTACTTGTTGCGAAAAATCTCACTATAAGCCATGTAAACAGCCAAGGAAGAAGCATCGACGTGATTGTAGTTGCCAGTTACGGCCAAATTCAGATTCAACGTCATGTGAATTTTCCAACGAAGTATTTGAAGCGTATACTACTGACTGTGACGAAACGTAACTTCAACTTTTGCATGGAAAACTGTTTAAATGTTTAGTACTCTTGTAAATAAAATGTGATTAAAGATTATTGTATTTATACATATTTTATTAGCATGCATATCTTAGTTAGTATAATACAATATCCAAAATATCTGCTATTGTCAACAGCTTTGTACACAACCTAAGCATGATAAACAATTTTGTTCACGACTAGATCAACATTAACAGGGCCTTCTACAATATGACTTTGATTCGCTCACAATACTTTTATTAATTTTATATCTTACCTATATTATATCATTTTGTTATCCTCTGTAACATCCCCCTTTTATTATACTGCTATCCTACTTCTACCCAATTTTTTATCTTATGGCCGATTCTGTATGATACAGAATCAGTCTGTATCATATCCTACGTCATATTCTACGTCCTATCCTAAGTCCTATCGTACGTCCTATCCTGCGTCCTATCCTTCGTCTTATCCTACGTCCTATCATAGGTCCTATCCTGCGTCCTATTTTACGTCCTATTGTACATTTTATCCTACATCCTAACTTACGTCTTCTTTCTCATTTTACTTTTATTACAACTTTATATCCTCCTGGCTTGGATTGGTTTACACTGTTCTCGGTTGTACTGTGCGTTGGAGTATAATTAAGTATTCTTTAACCCAACGCCAATCAACGTACAGTGATAAGCAAATTAAGAGCCAGTTATCTTTACTCCATTGCGTTTATCTTCATCTTGATACGCAAATGATGGTCAAGTATTTGAAATGATAGAAAGATAAAGGTAAAGCACATATACAGCTATCTACCTTTACCTACAAACTTTAAGACTTTCTACTAGGTGGTAGAGCTTTGTCAGTTATTCTGCCGCCAAGCAGTAGTGTGCGAGCACTACTGTGTTCCGGTTTGAAGGGCATTGTAGCTAGTGAAATTACTAGGCAAAAGAGACTTTATGACCTGATTATACAGTCTAGTAATCTGATTACTAAACTATGTGATGTCTTGGGATGACGTGCGCAGTGCAGTGTCACGCAAAACTTTATTATTTTAAAGTTTCGATTGACACTGCAAGTGTTATAGGCAGCCGTGTTGCTTAACATCAGGTGAACGACTAGCTCGTCACGGCATTCATTCTCATAAAAAAAAGCTAAGACACGGGCTTTCTTTCGCAGGAAAAGAGTGTAGAGTGGTCGCTTTACCCTTTGGGTACGGAACCCTAAGAAGACGCTAGGGGTGTGAAACTTATTTTTTGCGTGCTTTGTGATAGAATATTTCTCTATAAACATGTATTTTTACCTACCTATAAAGGTACAGGAGCCAAATTAGACAACACAAAGAATACAACAAAATGAAAACATTAATGTCAAGGTCCTCGTGTTTCAACTTTTTCTAATAACTACAATTTTCAAAGGATCCAAAGAAGCATTGTTGTTTTGTTCAAAGCTAAGGGCTACCTAACTTAATAAAAGTTTGTACATTACCGTTCGTTTGTTAAGTGCTTCGAGGGAATTCGATTTGCTTGCATTGCTTTTGGTAATTGTAAAGTTTTTTGTTTTGTTAACTTTCTGTTTCATGTTACTTACCGGGACCGTAGTACCTACTACTTTTGCTTAACCATACATAGACTTCTGGGTCCGTGGATACTTAGAGAGTTAAGTATTTTCTGCTACTACTCGAAAAAGTACTTTCTACATTTTGCCCTCCCACGCTCTTCCGACGAGCTCGCATGAATGAACTTGATAGACTCTGCAAAAAAAACCTAATTAAAAATAAGATAACAAAAGGGTTTATAATTACATTCTGGTAATCCCTCGCGACAAAAAAAAACAATGTATAAAAGAAATATAGAAAGCAGGGTTGTACTTGGGAATCTTTTCTGGGGGTATCTATGTAAATAAAGTAAATGAGACAGAGTGAGGGCTCATTCTTTGGTTTAATCCGGCCGCCAGTTTTTTATCATCGATAGGTTTACATTTGACCATGGTCTCACCTGGTGGTAAGTGTCGACGCGATCAACGATGGAGCATGCTTGTCTAAAAGATACCAGTTCACTCTAAGCCTTAATCCCCAGACTAGATTATATTTGTCAGTAAGCAATGACGCTGGTAAAATCTTCCATTCCTTCGCAGATCTTGATCCCATAATGATCAAGATCTGAGTTATAGTCGCGGACAAGTCGGGGTTTTTACGAGATAAGATCCGAAATGAAGAGATCTGAGGGAGAAGTATACTTCTTTCCCCCACCGCATGGAAGGTGGATAGGAGTGGGAGTAAAGGTAAGGTGGGAATAAAGGGAGGGGGAGGGGAAATATTTTATTAACATCCCCACTTAATATAGATAACTTCTATAAAAGAAGCTACCTAATGAGAGGATGTAAATGTTACTCTGGCATGTTTTCAGGATACTGTGGCTACTTAGCGCATCGAATTTGGGAATGCCGCCGCGCCGTGAGAACGTTTGAGCAGATGATTATTTTTGATACACTTTATATTTCACTTTAATTCACTTCACTTTAATTCAGGGCCAAGTGCCCCCAATGTCCCAAAGTAGGTCCTGTACGTGCAAAAAGTACCTAATATATCCTCGGCACGGCTAATCAAGTACTGGACTGTACCCTACTCAATGTGAGCGGGATGGGATGAGACGCTTCCTATCTTATAATGTAGGAGGCAGGAAAATGTGTAGAATAGACAATAGGAAATAAGATTTTACAATGTTTTTTTACGACGATGATGACGATGTGACGGTTAGTAGTTTTTTCATGTAAACGAATGACATGACGAGCTAGTCGTTCACCTGGTGTTAAGCGTCACGGCCGCCCATAACAGATTGCAGTGTCACTTGGAACAAAAAATTCAAGTTTCGCGTGACACTGCGCACTGCGCACGTCATCCTTTGAAATCGCATAGTCTATAAAAGATTTCTAGACTGTAAGATCAGTTCATAAATCTCATCCCAGTAATTTCACTAGCTTCAGTGCCCTTCAAACCAGAACACAGCAGTGCTTGCACAATACTACTTTGGTAACCTAGACAAAAATTGCAAAAGTGCTACCACCTAGTAGATTTCAAATAAATCTCAAACTTAATGCCAGCTCTACAAGCTTCGTATATCTACCCTCGTGTTTAAGGCGGTTAGGTTTGACACCTTTTCCTTTTCCGGAAAAAAGCCCGTTTTCACGATCTACTTTATTTTCCACTCCCATAGGTTACCACAGATCCTAATCTGTGTAGATTACTCAAATTAACCGAGTTGAGCAAATGAGCAAGGATATCAATCCAGATAACTTAATTTACAAAAACCTAATTATTAGTATTTTTATTTTGAGACGAATTAAAAAATACCTGAGTTCTAAACTGAGTTGTATTTTTTATGTTTATTAACTCAGGGGTCCGCCCTTATACCATCTTACCAATCCAGTCTATACGCCAATTTAGAAGCATAAAATAATAAAAAAAAATTACTGGACTGATAGCTCAGTTTGGTAGTAGCCCAGCCTTCTGAACTGAAAGGTTGTGGGTTCGATTACCAGCCAGGACAAATATTTGTGTGATGAACTTGGGTGTTTGTTTTGTCTATAAGCTATGTTTAGTGTGGGGCTAGATCAGCGAGATGGCACTGTATGAAATGTCCACAATCATTTAATTATTTATATTGACAATGCGAGCAAAACAAGTAATTTAAACATTGTCCTGTCTTATCTATAGCAACATAAAGTACAGCCTGATCTCGAGCTTTGAGCTAATTAATAAACAAAGTAGGAACAATCTCGGGCTCAGAAGTTCATCTCCAATTACTTAGCAGTTGTTCTTGATAAATTATTTACTAACTTTTATCCTATGGCTAATCATATAATAGGTCACATACCCTACGTCCTATCCTGCGTCCTATCCCACATCCTATTCTGCGTCCTATCCTTCGTCCTATCCTAGATCCTACCCTAGTACGTCTTACTTTACAAAGTCCTACGTCTTAACTTACGTGGTCCGTCTTATTTTATTTCATCCTTTAATTTACTGTCTTCTATAATAGAGTACAGCATGACCTCGAGCTTTGAGCTAATTAATAAACAAAGTACACAATCTCGAGCTCAGAAGTTCGTCTCCAATTACTTGGCAGTTGTTCTTGATAAATTATTTACTAACTTTAATTTTCAGTCTGACGCCTCCAACGTAGTTGGGTGTATCGATTTTTTAGCCTGTTGTCAGGTTGTTATAGTTAGTTAGATAGAACTCTAATTAGTACATTTAGGAATACAATGTTATTCCTTTACTTTTTAACGAGCAACATGATTTTATTCTTTTAACTAACTAGATACCTACTACAATCAAATCGACGTACAAAACTTTTTTTTTACTAATTATTTATTTATTATCAGTAACACACAAATTATATAAATGAAAAACGTTCCTTCAATTATACACCTCTGTTATATTTCAGTATCAATTTGAGGATACTGTACGCAAAGGGTTAAAACGGGTAACATATTTTACTAAGGCTGTCCGTCCGTCTGTCTGTCTGTCTGTCTGTCAGTTTGTCTGTCTGTCTGTCTGTCTGTCAGTTTGTCTGTCTGTCTGTCTGCCCGGCACCAGGCTGTATTTCACGAACCGTGATAGATAGTTGAAATTTTCACAGACGATGTGTTTTTATTGCCGCTATAACAACATACAAGGTGACCTTGAATTGATATGTTATCCCGAAATGGGAGGAATGGGATCATGATACCCTACAAGTTGTGAGAGTCTGACTTGAACCTGGGTGTTTCCAAACTTCCATGGTAAAAATAAATCCACTTACAAAATTGCACGTGCGATCGCTACGAGAGTTAACAAGATACTATAAATGGATTTCTAAACACAGGTCGTTAAACTCATTTATGTGCACTCGGTCAAGGACGAAGTTCAACCACCCAGCTGCGCTAAGGCTATTTTCGAACGTTTTTGAATGAATGACATGACGAGCTAGTCGTTCACCTGATGTTAAGCGCCACGGCCGCCCATAACAGTTGTAGTGTTACTCGGAACTTTAAAATAATAATGTTTTGTGTGACACTGCACTGCGCACGTCATCCTGAGACATCACACAGCCTAGTAATCAGATTACTACACTGTGTAATCAGGTCATAAAGTGTCATTTGCCCATTAATTTCACTAGCTACAATGCCCTTCAAACCGGAACACAGTAGTGCTTGCACACTACTGCTTGGCTGCAGAATAACTGGCAGAGTGGTGGTACCTATCTAGACAAACTTTGCAGAAAAGCCCTACCACCTAATAAACTTTACATAGCATTTCTTCAATGAAAAACTATTAATTTAGTAAATTCGTAGAAGAAACATTGTCTACCTTGGGGGTGTAGATTTACCCCCTTTCGGGATAACATATCAATTCAAGGTCACCTTGTATACTAAAACATAAAATATCGATGAATATTTGGGGGGGCTCCCATAAAACATAAGTGATTTTTTTTGCGCGTTTTATAGATAATGCGCGAGTTTGACTCGCACTTGGCCGGCTTTATTTATTCTCACAACTAATATGCCTATTGTGTGTTTTGATTTCATTCAAACCTTCCTCCCTTAAACTTCTAGCGACCCGATTTCGAACACGCATGCATTGTTTTTCAATTGTCATCTCAATGCTGGTATTCCAGAGGTCAACTTGTAAATAAAATATGACTCCATCAGCATGGAGCTAATAAATAAGAAGGGAATCCCGTCTGATCCGAAACTGAAGCACCCTTAGGAAGCCGGAATCTTTCGTAAGTACGTGCGGGGCACGCACACACTCACATCATATGCAGCCGGTCACCCTACTTTCATCTGACACACATATGTAATATGTCCGCCATTTTGGGCTTCAGTTCGATGTCAATCAAAACTCAATCCTTCTTTTTTTTATTTCTTCCATGCTTGAGAGAGTGAGATTATAAATATGAGATTTTGTGATCGAGTTAAACTAACCCAACTATCTGAATGTTCTAAATATAACAAAGTATAAGAAAATATTATTTTCAACTGAAACTCTTTTTAAAGTGGTCCACGGAGTATCAATTTCAAATACAAAACTTAAAAGTCCTAAAACGACTATAAAATAATAACAACCTAAAACCCACATCTCCAGGGTCACTTTAGTAACTTCCTCGATTTACTAAAGCACTAACAAAACTAGTACGTGGCCAAGAACTAGAAAATCTAGCGCATTCTCAAGCAATAAACCTGGGCATATATTCCCAGACCTCGGACACACGGCACAAAGATTTAGACAACAATCTTGTAAGTTATAATTTGAATACAACACCTTATCGTGTAGTGGAAATTAGCAGTAAATCAGCGACACACGGCTGGTAAAGCTGGCGACTAATTTGCTTTAAAAAGCTTTTCTAATTGGTATTCTCGAGTTACGATTTATAGTAATATCGCTTGCTTAGCGGAATCAAATATTTAATTTTAATTTAACGGAAAAGTCAAATTATTAATTGGTAAATTAAATTAAAAAACCGGCCAAGTGCGTGTTGGACTCGCTCACGAAGGGTTCCGTACCATTATCTACAAAAACCAGCAAAAAAAATCATGTTTGTTGTTTGTTGTTTGGAGCCCCTAAAATATTTACTTCATTCTTTTTTTTAATTTGTTGTTATAGCGGCAACAGAAATACATCATCATCGGTAATAGGGTCCGTTTTACCCTCTGGGTACGGAACCCTTAAAAGTGAAGGCAGGTTGTAAGACGTAATATTATGCTGTGATTATCATAGGTTAAGAAAATCATTCAAATTCAAATTTATTTACTTTTAATTTTTTGCCGTTCCCAACATGCTCGCCCGTTTTTCTAACAGTGTGTCATCAGTACATTTAGCAGTGCATTTCCACAGTGCCACCGTTTCACGAGTAGTACTACGGACAGATGAGGCTATTACATTTTATTGTACTGCACTAATGCTCGTATTGCGAGGTGATAATACCGTCTTTTAACCTTGGTTTTATTTAATTGCTATGCTTCTTCACTGTATTTTAGTTCAATGTTGATTCAATCTTTGAGTTAAATTGTCTTAAAATAAGGATTAAAATCTCATATTTTTATTAGGTACTAGCTGTCCCGCCCCGGCTTCGCACGGGTTAATTAGTATAAGTCTTAACTCTGTTTATGGGTAAGAGAGAAGGGAAAGGTAAAAAAAATTGAAAGAAAGAAAGTTTTATTCATGACACCAGCAGATAAATTAGTTGAATATTTTTTAAGTATATTAACTACATCTGACAGTTTCAGAATTGGGAAAAGGATTAATGGGTGGGACGGAAATAGAAGAGGCAGACCCAACCTGCCTTCCTTTGCCATCCCATCAATTTATTTTACTTTTCTCATCTATCTTCCCTTCGAGAGGGTGAGTAGATTTTTTTTTTGTATTTTTTTAATAGAAATAAAATTGATAAACAAATATAATTATAATATACCAACAAAAAATCTTGCATAAAAATTACATCCTTATTGCTTGGGCAACCCGCACTTGGCGTTTTAGAAAACCAAAAGTATCCTAAATGTTATTCTGCATAATCAGCTATAACCATACCAAATTTCAAATTTTTGCCAAATCTGTTAAATAGTTCCAGCGTGATGCGTGTTCAAAGGGACAGACAGACAGAAAGGAAAAAATGCAAATAAAATTGTTTAAATTTTTATATCGATTTAAAAGTGTTAAACAGTCAAATTTAAAAAAAAATTCAATGTACAGATTTAACTCAGTCACAATTTTATTATTAGTAAGTATATAAGTATATTGATTGATGTGTGAACAAAAACGAAAAACCATAGATTTATATATCAGGATATGCCCAAAGGAACATTTTATTTTGTCAAAATGGCGTGGGAATAGTCAGCGCCATCTATTAGATTTCGCGTGAACTACGACAAGTTGAGAAAATTAGGTGCCTATCGCTGCCATTATGTCCGTCAATGTTTATGTTTACAATGATTATTCCAAATATAAATTCGATTATTTTGTTACAAAACCGAGTGTAATATGAAAATATTGAATTATTTGAGGTAAGAAACTTGGTCTTTCTTTTTACTGCACTTGTGAGTATAGATTGTGCAAACCTTCACAATACAACTTGGCATATTTTGTTTGTGACATTCGACCGATGCCTTCTAACTTCCATCACAGAATGAGCGCTAGTGGACGCCAATCTGTGAAATTGGCTCCCACTTTGAAGCGACGTTTTAACCTGTCATTGTCTATGCGAAAAACATTTCAATTTTATTTTCGTTCAATTTTTTTTTATCGTTTGGCGAGTGAAGCTGCACCGAAACTGTGATCAATAATATGTCTATGTCTGGTACATTTAAATTTTTTCTTCAGGCCATTAACTTTTTCATTAAGGAGAATACTTACCATTTGTGAGATTTAGATTAGATCGAAACTTGAACATTATTGATACGAGAATCTGCTAGGCGATTATGTAACTTGATTGCAACCAATAGAAACACAAAAATGTATGGATTTGACAGTTTCAATACGCAGTTTATGTGCATAGTTACTATGAAAATTTTCATATTCGGAATGAAATTTCTCCTGTTGCATTGCTGTCAAAGTTACGTAATCACCCCACTGGTATCTGGATTAATTGAATCTGAGCTGAAAATGAGGCTTTATTACAAACCAAATCGCAAGCTTGTATAGACTCTTATTACTATTAAGTTTATTAGAACAAAGCATCAATCTATTTCAAATTACCAAGACGGTTAATTCCTCAATTTCGCATGACGCTGTCCATTATAAAATAATTCTTTGCAGCTAAATACCGGACGAGAGAAAATGTAAGGGGTCTACTATTGTAATAAAGTTTTCGATGCATTATTGTTTGTTTTCAGCGGTTCTAGTATGGAGTACTATTATCTATTCTGTGGTTCTAGTTAGGTAGCTAGTTATGACGTAGTTTTTTTTTAAACTGACTATGTGCCATTATTCTATTATATACTAACTTATTAATGGAATTTTTGTTCTGTATTTCAGTTAACTAAAGGTTAAAAACTCTTAACGAATTCTAACCAATTGCATGTATAATAATTACACAGTGAGTGAGAGTTTTTAACCATTGGTTACCTTAACGACGGATCATAAAACCGGCCAAGTGCGAGTCAGGCTCGTGCATTAAGGGACCTACTGAATAGGCATGATGACTAAAACTTTTTTTTGGATAAATTAAATATACTCCTCAAAAGATAAACATTTGTGAAAACAAAAATTAAATGTTTCGAAAAATTACCAGGTTACAAGCATTTTAAAAACCGGAATAGAAAGAGATAGCTCAAACGGCCAGTGACGCCAGAGGAAGGTCGTTATAGTACCTCATCACTAAGCTGTGGTAGCTTTTCATACAATCTCTTTGGCATGTGACGTCACGAGTAGACTTTTCATAGTAACTATGGAGACGATCTGTTTCGCGAGAAAGGGACAGGAGATGCTACCCTGTAGAAACTTTAAAAGCTTATTACTTCGTGATTTATTTACCGATTTTGCTTATTTTTTCAATTATTGCATTCATTTTTAATCTTCTTTATGAAAGTAATATTTACTTGTTCATTTTTAATAGTAGTCATCATGCCTATTAATACGTAGATACAACACTTTTTATTAGCAGTGAAACCGCGGGGCGCAGCTTGTCGTTGAATAAAGGACAGTTTTTTCCAAGTAGGTTAATAAAGACAATGGTAGAGCCCCATTACGCCAAACAATTTTTCTCGTTAGAAGAAAAAGTTAACCTCTTCCGGTCGTTTGGTCGAATGCTTCAACAAATACAAGGTAAAGTTAGGTCTATTTTATAGTAATTACTTCAGCAAAAGTGCCTATAATTATCGTCTATGTTATGTAGGATTTTTAGCTTCGCATAAAATAAAGTACGACCTTTGTATAAAAAATAGACATTATAAAATACACAAAAAGATTTACTAGATAAACATAAGTTATTAACGGTTTGTAAAATATGGAACGGAAGAAAGATAAGATAAATATAAAATAGATATTTATTGTCCAAAAGATAAGTACATAAATATTACAAATAAATTTAGCATATTACAGATAAATTTTGACGGGCCCGATAGCTCAGTTGGTAGTATCCCTGCAATTTGAACTGAGGGCTGTGGGTTCGATTCCTACCCGGTACAAACATTTGTGTCATGAACATAGATGTTTGTTCTGCGTCTAGGTGTTATATTATTCTATGTTTGTATTTACAAACAAAAAAGTATATAAGTATTGTATCAGTTATCTGGTTCCCATAGTACAAGCTATGCTTAGTTTGGAGCTAGATAGCGCTGTGTGAAATGTCCACACATATTTATTTTTTTATTTTATTTATTTTTACATTTTTAAAACACGCAAAATCGGTACCGGTACTAATTTGTTACTAAGTGAAATTGTACTTAAAAGATACGTGAGTGTAGATGAAGGTCTAGCCTAGTATGAATATACTAGGTTGCCCCGTGTTATGAAATACCCGTCGATGGAGCAGAAAGGTTCTTGAGTGGCGACCACGAAAGACGCAGCAGGAAGGTCTATGTTCAGCAGTGGACCCATCCAGGCTAATGATGATGATGATGATTAAATACGTTTCGTTTCACACAGTAAGTATTATGAAAATAAAAAGAAAAGTGAGAAAATTTAGAGTTGCAGGGATCCCACATTTTATCTTTCATCATAACGTAGACGCCTCACCCAAGGAATGCTGGGACACGGGCCTTCTTTTATGCTGTGGCCACTTACCGTGCCCATAAATCGTGGCCACACGTCATTTTTTTTAATAATCTGACTATTATTTTTTATAAACTAACCACCGTGCTATATACAAGGTGACCTTGAATTGGTATGTTATCCCGAAATGGGGGCACTGGGACCATGATACCCTACAAGTTGTGAGAGTCTTACTTGAAACTGGGTGTTTCCAAACTTCCATGGTAAAAATAAATCCACTCGCAAAATTGCAAGTGCGATCGCTACGAGAGTTAACAAGATACGATAAATTCATTTCTAAACACAGGTCGTTAAACTCATTTATGTGCACTCGGTCAAGGACGAAGTTCAACCACCCAGCTGCGTTAACCTTTACATGGCATTTCTTCACTGAAAAACTATTAATTTAGTAAAGTCGTAGAAGAAACATTGTCTACCTTGGGGTGTAGATTTACCCCCTTTCGGGATAACATACTAATTCAAGGTCACCTTGTACAATACAGTCCTATTCTGTGGCAAACAATCTACAATTTATGGTTCAGAAGATAAATCACTTCTCATCGACTCATCAACATGCACCTCGTCCAATCATACAGTTTATTAGATAAAATGGATAAAATACTAGTTTGACCACACAAGCTGTTATTAAAAGTAACCGATTAGACCACCGGCGCTCAATGTACGGCCCGCTTAGGTTTTTATTCGGCACATAGGTAGTAGTAGGTTTTACTAGCTGGTAGTACTTTTCTGCAAAGTTCGTCTAGGTAGGTACCACCGCTTTGCTAGTTATTCTGCCGCCAAGCAGTAGTGTGCAAGCACTTGTGTTCCGGTTTGAAGAGCATTGTAGCTAGTGAAATTACTGGGCAAATGAGACTTTATGACCTGATTACACGGTGTAGTAATCTGATTACTAGACTGTGTGATGTCTCAGGATGACGTGCGCAGTGCAGTGTCAGGCGAAACTTTATTATTCTAAAGTTCCGAGTGATACTGCAACTGTTATGGGCGGCCGTATTGCTTAACATCAAGTGAACGACTAGCTCGTCACGTCAGTTATTCTCTAAAAAAAAGTACAGTAGTAAGTACAGGTGATTTTTGAATTGGTATTTATTTGGGAATAAAAAAAACTTCAATTAATCTTAGTGTTTTATGAAACTACTATGAAACTACAGCTCCTAAACAAATAATTTCATTGTTTTTAATATATAAATGTATTGAATTAAATTAAGTAATTACTAATGCTTCATACCTACGTGCGTCCTCCCGCCAACATAAGGCAAAGTAAACATTATTAGGCTACTCTCCAAATTTACAAAACAAAACTAATTTTGTCTGTTAATTCTGTCGTTTTTTGATTAGCACCACGAACCGGAAGACGCAGCCTTGGCAGGCCCCCTACTAGGTGAACCGACGATAAGACCTATATTCAGCAGTGGACATCTTCAGGCTATTGAAGCTGCTGATGATGAAACGTCATGAAAATGAAAACAGCTGAGAACCGAATAAATCTTAAAAATGCACAGCGGCCTACATCCTGTTAATTTTGATATTTTACCCTGCCCACTAAAAAGTTGAGCGTGCTTGGTAAAAGGCGGTATTTTCATAATAAACTCGTTGCATTCGATATAAAACTGATAAAGAGACAGGTTTGATTATGTCTTATTATGAGAGTCAAACTAGTTATTTATTAGCCCACCAGGTATAATTGATAGTGATAATATACAATATTCTATTACTTATATAGCTAATATACAATAGAATATTAATATACAAGTAGGTAGACAGGAAATAACAATGTCGTTAGGATACAGTTGAATACTTATTTGAGTTGCTAACACAAAATTAATAATTCATGAGCAACAAAAAGTTTTGTCGAATAACTAACTTCCTACTCTACAATAATTGATCCTCCTTTGGATAAGCTATACCAATGCACCTCAGTACAGCAGAATTGAATATAAATTGGACTAGAGTGAAAAGAAAAAAAGAACGAAACGCTTTATTTGCCCAAACTGTACACAACGACAAACAACAATGATAATAATTATGCTAAGCAAACGAAAAATAGAAAACGGAACATATTTCTAATTTAAAATCTTGCATATAACCTACATCTATATGTTATCATCATCATTAACAGCCTGAAGACGTCCACTGCTGAACATAGGCCTCCCCCAGGGAGCGCCACTTAGAGCGGCCGCTCGCATCCTGCATCCATCGGCTCCCCGCGGCTTTTACCAGGTCGTCGGTCCACCTAGTGGGGGGCCGGCCTACGCTGCGTCTTCCAGTTCGTGGTCGCCACTCGAGAACCTTTCTTCCCCATCGGTTGTCAGTTCTACGAGCGATGTGGCCTGCCCATTGCCATTTCAACTTGCTAATCCTAAGAGCTACATCGGTCACTTTAGTTCTCCTGTGGATCTCCCCATTTCGGATCCTATCTCGCAGGGAAACACCGAGCACTGCTCTCTCCATAGCTCGTTGCGCGACTCTATTAGGCCAACAGTTAGAGACCACGTCTCAGTTCCATAAGTCATCACTGGCAACACACATTGATTGAAAACTTTTGTTTTCAATCAATGTGTGTTGCCCAGGTTATAGTTATCAGGAAATAAGGACGACGGCAAGTTATTCCACTCATTTGCTGTTGGCGCTATAAAAATGGCACATTGCTGTGTACAGTGCAGTACAAAATGCTGCTGCTATCTTTATTTATTACCTACTTAAATATAGGTTCTACAGAGTGGATGAAACCATCTCACATTTTTTTAAAGTAAGCAAATAAATATTTGCCACACACACGCACACATCATCAACTTTCGATCACTGTTGAACCACCCCTTTAAGGGGAGGCCTATGTTCCTTTATATTGGTGGTACAGAGGAGAATGCTGTTTCCCATGTCCTGGATTTCCCTTTGTCTCTTACGATACTCGCGGGAAGAGATGGGGTGGTCGTATTCGCAGGGATCACGCTTATCTTAAACTATATTAAATGTGAAAATTAGAATGATATAATAAGCAGGTTTTTTACATTTCACACTAGGCCCCAAACTTAGCATAGCTTGACCTATGGGAACCAGTTTTTTTTTTTGAGAATTAATATACTACTAAGGTACCTTTTTTGTTTGTAAATACATACATCTAATATAACACCTATGTTCATCATACAAATATTTGTCCTGGGTGGGAATCAAACCCACAGCCTACAGTTCAAAGGCAAGAGCTACACTACCAACTGCGCTATCAGGCAAGTCAAATACAAATTAAATTATAAAAAGTTCTATTAGGCAACCCTATTTCCATTCTAGTTTAGTTTCAGAATTAAACAAACTAAGCAAGCCCGCATTGCCGAACAGTTAGGTCCTATTGCTCCTAAATAAATTACCCACATTCAGTGTTACAAAGCCTAGCCAGACAAAGGCTATTATTTTCTAGGTACACTTGTGTCAATTGGCTAGACATGAATCAGGGTACGTGGGTTATGGAGCCAATTATAAGCCGCATATATGGGGGCACTAGAACGTTATATAAACAGTATGGGGTAGCCCGCAATTTAAAGATTGTTGTTTGGGGTAAATAGTTAATTACCTAGATCATTTATAACTTAGAAAATGTGTGAACCGATCTTCACAATAATAGACGCGTACCGCCCGAGGTGTGTTGAAGCTCCTGTATTGGGTATGCTCCAATCATCCAAAGGTAGAAACTACCCTCAGTTCCGGCATATTTTTGCCGCTCATTGGAATCTCAGTTTGTGACTGACCGCATATTAATAACGCCTGAACAAAGGGAATTAAAAAAATTTATAGCGTTTTAAATAAAAATACTGTATTTTGCAATCTATCTACTAGCAGTCTTCTTCACTTTCTCGACATATTTTCTCTCCACTATCATTATCATCCATCACCACCATTATCATCAGAAGCCTGAGTTACCCGTGTTAGTCCACTGCTATACGTAAGCAAAGACGCCACTGAACAATCTTCGGCTCTTCTCATCCAACCACTGGCAGCTACTTAGCTCAATTCATCGCTACATGCTAGTCGGACGGCGTTACTGCCCACACTGTTGCTATGTCTATACGTAGGCACCTATGAACGCGGCAAGAGGCTTTCCAAACAACTAAATAGGTAAAGTTAATACTTACACTTGGTCATTTAGATTTCCTGGTTACTAATATTATTGTGATCTAACTAAAAAGGAATGTTTTAATTGGAACTAAGTCCAAATTAATTTATTAAACGTATTTGGTATGAAATAATAATTAAACATTGTTGGAAAACAAGACTAAAAGGCTTGCCGTAGGGCAGTACACTTAGACTGCTTTTATTGCTTTTGTGTGGCTGTTTCATTACACCTCAAAATCAGAATATCTCATGAGCTATTTGAAAAATGTATGTTTTAATTTTACTCATTACAGACTAACATTGTCAAACCATTGACAGACAGATGATTCAAGTCCAAAGATTTTTTTGAGAGAGAGAGATGAGTGACAAACAAGCAGGTGACCCTGATGGTAAGTGGTCACCTCCGCCTATGAACAATTGAACATCTGCAACAACGGGAGCATTGCCGGTGCGTTGCCTACGTTTAGGAGCTAAATGAAAACCGTGAATTATGATCAGTTGGTCTCGTTTTGCTGATTATTAATCAGGGTGCGAAAGAAGGTTCTTCACACAACACACTAAGCACACAATAAATAATGTATTTTAGTTCTTCCAGTAGTCCTGCCTGATACATTATTAGCCAAATCCTATATACTTTCCATCCCAAACTCATAAGGTTGAGTATTTTATCCAACCACAATAAGGCGCGCCAACAACCACAATAAGTTTGCGGGGTAGCTAATTGCGAAAACAATGTCCCGCCCTCGCGATCCGAAACACCGAATTGCCCACTTGCTGCTGCGACATTAATTAGTACTAGACATCGATATTGCACGCGTTTCCATGGTCTTGGAGCGGACGGCACGTCATGACGGTTGACGGGTGGATATAGAGAAAGCATTACGTGACCGCGGCGAATAGATCACTCATGACGTTCTGCTCAAAATAAAACGACCATATTGTCCGCCCAATACTAGTTAACGAGGAAAATTACCAAAAATCTTGTTTCTCGCTCTGCGATGATTACCTTTTTACTACAGCTTCATTTGTCAGGTATGAAAGTGTCCATGATAAACTATAGAATATTACGAATACTATTACACATACATGACAGTGACACTAAGTTACGCATTTCATGGAGGGTTACTACGTCTTTTTTTGTAATCAGGCTTAGCTAATAAGTATATACTTACGTATACATATCGCCATACTAAATAACTGCAACCCTACCACAAACTAATACAAAACCATCATGGTTCGTGACAGTAATGCCGATGGGTCGGATAGCTCAGTTGGTAGTACCCCTGCCTTCTGAACTGAGGGCCGTGGGTTCGATTCCTACCCGGGACAAACATTTGTGTGATGAACATAGATTTGTTCTGCGTCTGGGTGTTATTCTGGGTGTTTATTCTATTTATGTATTTACAATCAAGAAAGTATTTAATTGTCGTTTTTATCACAATAAATAAATAATTATTGTATCAGTTATCTGGTTCCCATAGCTATGCTTAGTTTGGGGCTAGATGGCGCTGTGTGAAATGGCCACACATATTTAAAAAAAATGTTACAATAATATGGTTCGAATTCGTACCATGAACTTATAAAGTATTCCGGCACGAGAACGAGACGTCTACGTTTTTTATATAGCGTTATCACTTTCGCTCGTCGGTGTCAACATGATTAACGGTATGACATGACAGTTGTATTTGAGTGAACGATTTAACGTGACGTCATCAAAACTGCTCTGCGTCAACAACATTACAATATTCTTAGTTTTATATCATTTTTTCAATGTATGATTGAAGTAAAAATACTATAAGTAGTTGTGGTGACCCCCCTTTATTACGCACTATTTTGGCATCAAAAACATCAATCCAGCTTGTTTGGAAAAGATTGATGAAATACTCACAGAATTCCCCCTATTACATAGGTCCAGAATCGAAGTCTCCATACTTAACCTTGTTTGAACATGAATCAAACCATAGAGCACATTTATTTTTTCTTCTAATGTCAGATCCTCTTTCAACATACCATATAAATAGTATTACCCAATTTAGTCGGGTACCTAAATACAAATCTAGCTAGATGTAAAATGTAAATAATAACAATTATATAACGCCTACATTAAAAAATATAAAATAATAAAATTAATTACCATCATACTACTATCTATAGACATGAAAAAGGTCTATAGATAGCTCATGCAATCTTTTAATAAAAAGGATTCAAATTAAGTATAACCAGCAGTTTATTCAACATTTCTTTTAATAACTCACGAGTTTTTCAATATTACCAAGTTAAAGGGATTAAAGAACAACAGTTATGTAGGTACAGGGGGTGTTCAAGCCCGGACCCCGCGGCCGCGAGCCCGCGCGGCGCCGCCGCGGCCACCGCACTTCACCTCGCGCCTCCGATGGCGTTGCTCGATACCGCGCACCTATATTTGTATCTAAACTACCATTCCGTAGATTAAAGTCATTAATACCATTAATCAGCGTTTTACAGTCCGCGACCCATTACCTCCCGGATAGGAGCCTAAACATTGGTCCTACTCCGCCGGTTTGGACTTTTTTCTCGACGGAATAACGTGTACAACGTGTCAGCGGACTTTGGACTTGTCAAGCTGGTCGAGCGCCGTGTCATCGCTTCAACGGTGGATTTGAAGTCGCCAATCTAAAGGAATATTGCATGAAGGAGCTCACATCGCCAAAGAGAAAAATATCACTTACTCAAGACTTCGCCTGTTGGTTAAGGACACGATATTTTGTGAGTTCGTTCCATTATCCTTTCTACTTCCTTTACAATTCTTTTTCACTCACGTTTTCTATTTAATTGAGTCATTACAAGATAATCATAAACATAACAGCTATTAAAGTAATTTTATTATTCTGCGTGCCTTACTATACCTGTGCATTGCGCCTGCTCACCTGTCTATGCCTACCGCCTGCTAGCGGGCTCCTTATCTTGTTACGTAAGCGACATAACGGTAGCACCAGCTGGTCGCCCGGCAGGATTATAGGTCAATAACCTTACCCTCTCGTTTCGCTTTGTTTTCTTCGTGCGTAGTTATTGAACTAATTGCAAATAAACTTTATTTTCTTTCTTTTTCGTATCCTACCTTTACTTTTCATCATGGCTAATCTCGAAACTCTCATTAAAAAACGTAGTACTATGAAAGCTAAGCTTACGAATTTTTGCAACTATCTTAGCATGCTTTCTAGTTGCAAAACCCTTTCTGATCTTCAGCGTATCGATTTGGAAGGACGATTATCAAAATTTGTAGCCTTATACGATGACTTCGACGAATTACAGATGGATATTGAGGTGCTTTCGGTCTTGCCAGACGAGGCCTACGAAGAGCGAACCACGTTTGAGGAGCGGTACCATTCGCTGGCTGCGCAGGCGCGCAGCTTGCTGGCAGTTGCTCGCGCTGCTAACCACGACGGGTCTATGGCGAGCTCGGCAACGGCAGATAAAACAGGTGGACCGATCCAAAATAATTTTATACGCTTACCGAAAATCAATCTCCCTCTTTTTGATGGCAGCTATGAGTCCTGGCTTGAGTATAGGGATACCTACTTATCACTCATCCATAGTAGTGTATCGATCGATGACATAAGCAAGTTCCACTACCTTCGTGCCTCTTTAAAGGGCAATGCCCTAGAAGTTATATCAAATATAGACTTTAAAGGTAGCAATTACCAAACAGCGTGGACCTTGTTGTGTCAGAGATACGACCATAGTAAACTGTTGGTGAATAATCACGTGCAGGCATTATTCAATGTTGAACCTGTGTTGTCTGAGTCGAGCTCATCTTTACGTCGGCTTGTTGACGTCATTAATAAAAATATTCGGGCGCTGAAGACAACAAAGATAAAAAAATAACCTTAAAAATGGGAAAACAGTGGGTGCGTGGAACGCCTATAGTTGACAATAAAACTATTATCAGTAATTGCACTTCTGTGTTCTATGTGTTCTTTACTATAGAAATGCGCTAAACATATTATTGAGCAAGTATTAGGTTTCCACCAATCTTCATTTCGACTTTTTCGAACTACTTTTATCCAACGATTAGGGCGGTTATTCTCTATGGAAACATAGATTCCACACGATATGAAACCACGTCGTTATCGTGTCTTGTTCAAATCGTGTCACAGCGTTAGATGTACCTTCGCTTTACAAAGTTATCTTTATTTTGAATAAATTATATTGACATAAGTGGTCATAATCTTTTGATGTGTTGATGTTTCGGAACGCGTCTCGGTAAATATATGATTTTTGACAGTTCTAATCGCGCCAATTCCAAATTCATTTCGCGCGGTTTTGTTTTCGTTTCATAGAGAGTAGAGTTTTGCAGATTTCTTTTGTAAGACAAGGAATTCGCGTGGTTTCAAAGTAAGGAATCGATACGGAATAAGGACCCAGCTAGACGTAGGTGGATCTGTTGGAAATCTATACAAAAGAAATCGGATAATTATTCAGATGTCGTGTGGCAATACTGATTTTGGCATGTCAACTTTTTATTGTGAAATGTGAAATACTCTTCGTCAAATAGAAATAATTAAAATAATCTTGTGAATTGTGATCGTGTGCTTCTGTGAGTCGTGCCTCGAGTGATTTTCGGCACAGATTTATCACGCAAGACGGCATTTTTTTGGTATGTATTCAAAAGCACACCCAAGTAACGACTGATTTTGATTTTGACAGCTGAGAATCATCACACCCAAAGTGGTGTGTACGGTTTTGCCCTGCTTTAATTTCGTATTAGTGGTCTGGATAAAAAGTCTTTGGAAATACTATTATTTAGATCAAACATATCTAACACACGTAGCTTGATATAATGTACGTGAAGAGAAATTCTAAATCAAATAACGTACACTACTCGATATTATTATGATTTGTTTGTTAAAATGTAGTTTTGTAGGTAACGTATAGGCGACAAACTGTTTAAAGTCAAAGTCAATTAATTTATTGCAAATATCTTAGGTCAAACAATATCAGAACACTGCAAAGAGTACCTATAGACACGTCAACATTTACTGTAATAATCAATCAATTTAGGCTACACACGTCGACATCATAAATCCTTACTTTGTTTTTAATGAAAACATAATAATTACTGAATATAAAAAAATCAATACAATTATAATAAAACTTTAACTGGGCTAATTATGTACATTGAATATTTTTGGAAAATTTTGACTGCAATATGCTTCTTAATCAATATAGAAATAGAAACAAATTTTTTGAATTTTTTGTCTGTCTGTCTGTCTGTCTGTCTATCCCTTTGAACACGCATCACGCACCACTGAACAGATTTTGCTAAAATTTGGTGTGGTTATAACTAATTATGCAGAATAAAATTTAGGATACTTTTTGTTTTCTATAACGGCCAAGTGCGGGTTGGCCAAGCAATAAGGCTGTAATTTTTATTCGAGATTTTTTGTTTGCATTTTATTATTTTTAGATAATAATATGCATATTTAGATAACCAATTTTTTTTTTACGGGCAATATGCTTTTATTACTCAAGCTAACTACTACAATAATAAAAACTAAAACTAACTACACTACACACTAACTAGCTACACTATACCTACTACAAAGAACATATGGACTGTACAATAGACCACGACGGCAAAAAAAAATTAACATAATAAAAAAAAATATACTCACCTTGTCGATGGGAAGATAGAAGAGAAAGGTAAAAAAATAAGGCAAAAGGATGAATGGCAATAGAAGGGAGTCCCATCCATTCATTCCCCTATTTTTTTTTACCTTTCCCTTCTCTCATACCCATAAACAGGGTTAGGACTGCAACCCTTGGTTTCATCTTCTGTGCTCAATCGTGGGTCTGTGGGTCTTATCGCAGATAATAAATTAATTCACCCACAGATACACAACTCTTTTTGTTGATCTGTGATACTCATTCACAGAGTAACTAATCCGGCTAAATGCGTCTCCGCGTGAAGCCAAATAAAACTAAAAAAATCGGTTGTCGACGTCAAACATATGTCATTGTTGGGTTGACACAGACATTGACGTTGACATACAGAATGGAGAAAACTACTTTTGTTTGCTCGATCAGCTGATGTGATTGGCCAGCGATCCCAAAATAATTCAAAATTAGGAATTGCGTGAGGGGAACGACGGCGAAAATATCGTTACGTCCGCCCTTACCAATGTACTCTGTGGCCCGCCCTCGCAAACTCCCGCGCTGAGGCTCGTCCATTTTGATTCCTGTCGCGAGTGGGACTGGCACGATATTGACTTGGCTCGAGACCACGTCGCCATAGGAGCCCAAAGTGCTCCCCATTGCAACTGTTCCAGCACCACACCGCCTCAGGAGTGCTTCCACCTGAATAGTGTGGTCAGTGCCTCTCCAGTCACCTCGCCTTGCTGCTTGTACTTCGAAATTTGAGTGGAGTGCTATTGGTAGTTGCGCTCCTCTGATACTGTGCTTTGTGTGAGATTCGCTAGACGTGTCGGCCCTTCGACTTCTTCACCCCCGCGAAAACAGGACGCCTGCCATTTTTTAACTCGCTCGCGCAACTGGGATGAATATTATGTTGCATTCACCAACTCGTACGTCGGGTGCGGGTGGATCGCAGCCTGATTTATCCAAAATGACAGTGGATCAGCATTTTACGTTACGTAAACGAAAACAATCTGCGCTGGACCATGAATGCGAGTGTTCCGGAGATTTAAAGGAGGTGCGGACGGAATTGTCTCGTATAAGTGCATTGTTGGAAAAGTACGTTGGTACGAACGAGCATATAATTAACAGTATGCAGGAGAGTATTTCTGAAATAAAAACGGAAATTTCCGAATTAAAATCGTCCAATGAATCCACTAAATTACTAATCACTGATAACACTAGTGCGCTTGAAAATAAGATTGCAGCTCTTGAACAACAGGCTAGATCCTGTAATGTTGAGGTGGTAAACTTACCCGATAAACGCGGCGAGAATCTGATTGGGATAATGATTAAGCTGAGTACAATCATACAATGTACAATCACAGAACGCGATATCACGTCAATTCATCGCGTCCCACACGGTGATAGTAAGGACGTGCGGCCGAAAAATGTTATTGTTAAGTTTGCAACCAGATACATGCGCGACAATTTTCTAGCCGCTTTTAGGGCGAAGAAGGGTATTGACTCATCTCAATTATCTATTTCTGGACCTCCGAACAGAATATATGCCAATGAGCACCTTACATTGAGGAACAAAACATTATTTCGAGAGTGCCGAGATAAGGCTAAAACTAAAGAATACAAATATGTCTGGATCAAGCATGGAAATATCCTTCTGCGCAAGTCTGACAATGCACCCGTAGTGGTTGTACGTTGTTCCCAAGACCTCTCTAAGATTAAGTGATATGGATATCTATTTAGATGGATCGTGCTCGATATAAGAATAACTTTCATTGTGTCTCCCAAGCGTACATCATTTCGTAACTATTGTGACGTAGCACTATTTTCTCCGTTCTATGTCACAATAATTGTGGTAATTATTGGTAAGCATCGGTATTTAATAAGGGTTTTTGCGCTATTTCTCATTAGGATTTATTTAGAAATAACACCACATACTTATGAAAGGTTAGTACTTCTGTTTATTTGCTTCCTACGGAGGTTGTATATATGTATAACATTGCTATTTTTAACTAAGTTTTACGCCTTTGCTAATTTCGTATGTTATCTATGCACACAATTTTATATGCATAGTAACGGGATTAATCCACCCCGAGACCTTGTACATAATAATATATTATCGTATTATAATGTCATTATCAGTATTCTTGCGATAGGAACTGTTATTGATTTTCTCGATTATCAATTTATGCCTAAAATGTTGATTGCGTTCTCTTGCTGGATCGGACTGGTGGCCATAATAATGTTAATGCTATTATTACATACTTGTAAGTGTAGTTTTCTTACCCTAATTAGGATATATTATATGTTATATATTAATAATTATTCGATTTGTTGTAGTAAGCTATTTATACTTATATATAATGATTGTAATTGTAGTATAATATTATTATATTTATTAGTAACAAGCTGCACCCCGTGGTCTCTCGGGAGTAGTAGCCTATGTGTTAATTCAGTATATAAACTACCTCTATTCCAAATCTCATCCAAATCTGTCCAGCCTGTGGAGCGTGAAAGATTAATAAAAATACACACATACACTCAACATATGCACTTTTCCCTTTATTATATTAGTAGGATTATATTAGTTTATTATTATTATTTTATATACACACGAGTATGTGAAATCACATTTGTATATTGCGTAATCTTACATCTCAACCTTAATAATAATAATGAATATTATGTGACAATGACAGTGGGGCATTTATTGCGATGTCATGCTTTTCTAAAATGTATTCGGTATCTGTACTACTGTTTGAATTTCTCGGCTAGTGAATATTACGACCGCGAGAGTTCTATCTCTTACACGTTCTTATTAATATTATATATTGTGTTCAGTGACAATGGATAAGGACGTATTAACTTTCTATTACCAGAACTGTCGCGGTTTACGATCAAAATTGCATACTCTTTACATGAACATTTTAGTACACTCTTATGACATAGTTGTGCTGACAGAAACTTGGTTGACGGGTGACATATTCGATAATGAACTTATGGATACGCGGTATGTATTATTTCGATGTGATCGCGACCGTGTAGCCACCGGTCGCCGAGACGGCGGCGGTGTGGCGCTCGCCATTCTTCGCTCGCTGGCTGTGAGTGCGCGGGTGCGCATCGTCCCCGCCCCGTCTCCGTCGCCGCCGATGGCCCCGCCGTGCCTTCCCGCTATCATTGATTATTTATCTATTCAGCTTGAGCTTAGTGCCTCCATATTATATACTATTTGCGTAGTTTATATTCCACCAGGGCTCAAGTATGATGTTTATTTCTCCTACATAAATTACTTACAAAGTATTCTTGTAGGTATTTCTGATGGTTATCACTTCATTGTTGGAGATTTCAATATACCATCTTTAAACTGGTATTCTAAAGGCACATACATGGAGCCGTTGCAGACACCGTCAACTCCTCGTTCAGCTAATTTACTTATTGATTTCCTGGAGACAACGAAAAGTTTTCAATATAATAATATTAAGAATAAATCCTCGAACATACTTGACTTATTTATTTCGAATAATACTCACTGTGAGCTGTATCACGCGGCACCTATGGTCCCAGTGGATGAGTCTCACCCAACGTTTTATGTCTCGGTGCCCATTGAACGTACTAGTAAAATGCAACGCAGCACCAGTATGCAATATTGTTTTGGTAAAGCAGATTATACAATAATAAACAATGAAATTATCAATATTGACTGGGAATTACAATTTAATAATAAAACAGCTGAGTCTGCTACCAACACTTTTTACGAAATAATCTACGGTATTATAGCCAAAAATATCCCTAAAAAACTCGTAAGTAATAATAATTTTCCTGTATGGTTCAATTCATCCTTAAGACACATATATAATAATAAAAGAAAGGCTTGGATTAAGTGGAAAGTTTACAAAAACATAGCAGACTATGAAATATTTTCATTATACAGAAAAAGGTTACGCGACGGAATGCATACGTGTTATAATAACTATATTATGAAGGTAGAAGATAGTATTAAAAGCAATGTAAAATTTTTTTGGACCTACATATCTAACAAAAAGAAAACTGGTAATATACCTGTCAGTGTGAACTACCAACAAAAGTCTTGTAGTGATCCAATAGAAATATGTAACTTGTATTCTGATTACTTTCACTCGGTTTTTGAACCGTCAGCTATTCCGAATAATTACGATGTCGAAAACATTCACGGGATAGATAATTCAAACTCTAGTACGATTATCACTGATATAAGTTTCACGTGTGATAATGTTAAACGTGAACTACTCAAACTGGACTCCACAAAGGGCGCGGGAACCGATGGCATCCCTCCGTCCTTTTTAAAGTGTACGGCGCCTTCCATTTGTATACCTATACAATATGTTTTTAATTTATGCTTACGTGAAGGGATTTGCCCTCAAGTGTGGAAAAGTGCGCGAATTGTACCAGTATTTAAAGGTGGTAGTAAGAGTGATGTGGAGAATTATCGCCCCATCTCTATTTTGCCGGCTTTATCGAAGCTACTTGAGAGGTTAATTCATAATGCTGTTTATCCTAGTTTACATCCTAGTATTATATCCAACCAACATGGTTTCGTTAGACGTCGATCAACAGTCACGAACTTAATTATATACACAGCAGACATCTTTGATAATATAGATAATAATAAACAAACGGATGCTGTGTATACTGATTTTCGTAAAGCATTCGATAGAGTTGATCATAAAATCCTATTAGACAAAATTGCCTTTAATGGCATTCGTGGAAACTTATGGCGCTGGTTCAAATCTTATATCACCAATCGGTGCGAAAAGGTTGTTATTAATGGGTATGAATCGGATACAGTCCCTATTAGCTCTGGAGTCCCACAAGGCTCAATACTGGGACCATTGCTATTTATATTATATGTTAATGATATAAGTAGATGCTTTAAATTCTGTAAATATTTATTATATGCTGATGACTTAAAAATATACCATACCATTAATACATACCAAGACCACTTAAACTTTCAGTCGGATTTGGATCGGTTCTCAGTCTTCTGTAGTGAAAATAAACTAATGCTTAGTCTTAATAAATGCAAATCAATGGTATTTACTCGCAAGAGAAGTACAAGTAACTTCACGTATTCCCTTTGTAATTCTAATCTTGATAAGGTTCAAATAATCAAAGATTTAGGTGTTACTCTTGATAGTAAATTAACCCTAGATATACATATACAGAATATTATTGCACGAGGTTTCAAAATGTACAACTTTGTCATAAGATCTACTAATAATTTCAAAAATGAGCTTACTTATAATTTATTGTTTAAGTCACTTGTCCGATCACAGCTTGAATATGCGGCGCCTGTATGGAACCCTTATTATAATTGTTACATTAAAGATATTGAGAGAGTTCAAAAGAAGTTCTTACGCTGTATGAATTATAAATGTAATCATAGTTTTATCTCATATGAAAATCTACTCAAAAAATATAAGCTAGTGGACCTAAAATCTAGAAGATTGCAACTTAGTGCAATGTTGTTGTATGACATCTGTCACAATCGTTATGACTGCCCCGAGCTGGTGAATAGGCTTGCTTACAAAGTTCCGTTTAGAATCCACTCACGAACTGAGCATAAAACTTTTTTTACGGCTACCCGACGCACCAACTCGGGCCAGCGTTCACCACTGTACCGCATGACCAAATGTTATAACGATCATTTTAATTGTATCGATATATTCCATGTACGCTTTGGCGATTTTCGGAAGTCTGTTTTGGAGGTCTTGAGTGGCGATTGCAGCAAGCGCTCTGCTTGATTTTTCGTTTTAGACTTAGTAACCTGCCTTACCTACTCCGTTGTGTGACTGAGGCCGGATTTTACCAAGGTGGAATAAGTTTTATTCCGAGTATAACGCTAACTGTAACCTTTGGATACAGCTAATTGACAAACGAAATTACTGTTAAAAGGACCCATATATCTTGATTGTATTCAAGGAAAGAGCTTCAAAATTGTTGGTATATTAATTGTTGGTATATTAGTTATATTCGTGTAACTCTGTCATTCTCGGAGCGTTATGCTTGGAGTGGCGTTGTCCTGCCTCGGTGAAATCGGGCCTAAGTATATAAATGGCTGCCTCATCACTACTCTGGGCCCACCGATTGGCAACCGGTTTTGTTGCCGTATGTGCCTACCTTGCGATTCTAATCTAACAAATAGTGGCGGGTAGATATGCCTGCCAATTGGATTTATATTTCTGTGTTCATTTGTCTATATTTGTAAATGTTAGACACTACAATAGTATCAAGTATTACTTAAATTTACTCACTTTTAGGCGATAGTTAGTAATCAGCTACCAATATTTCAACATTTGTTCTGTTTTTCATATATATTATATATATATTATCAATCTGTGGTCAACGATGTTGGTGCATCAACCACTTAAATTTTTGGCCCATATTGTTTTAAGATTATTTTTGTTGTGTACTGTTTGTTGATCCTAATAAACCTAAAAAAAAAAAAAAAAAAAAAAGAAACCCCCTACGGGGTTCTTTTTTTATACCGGGGCGCAAGCGCGGCTACTCGCGCTCGCGCAGGGCTTCCTCGCCTCAGAGCCGCTGCCTCCCTCTGCCCCTAAAGCAGGGTTGGCCTACTCCCTGGGCTTGGCCGCCGCTGCCGTTCCCACCTGGGCCGTTATTCTCTATGGAAACACAGATTCCACACTATACAAAACCACGTCGTTATCGTGTCTTGTTCAAATCGTGTCACAGCGTCAGATATACGTTCACTTTAAATTAATGTTATCTTTATTTTGAACAAAATATATTGTTATAAGTGGTAATATCTTTTGATGTGCTGATGTTACGGAACGCGTCTCGGTAAAACATACGATTTTTGACAGTTCAAATCGCGCCAATTCCAAATTCATTTCGCGCGGTTTTGTTTTTTTTTCATAGAGAATACAGTTTCGCAGATTTCCTATGTAAGACAAGGAATTCGCGTGGTTTCGAAGTAAGGAATCGATACGGAATAATGGCCCTGAACACGGAGCGAGCGTCCGTCCGTCGAGGTCTTCGCTCTGAGACACGGTCCCACTACTACACACCCACTACACAAGCGATACTCGCAGCCAGGTCTCCTTGGCTGCGCTTTATTTTTCTAAGTGCTGTCCGACAACTAACTAATTTTAGTTCTTAAGAGATAACTTGGTCACAGGCAATACTGAATCGGTGTAGGTATCGAACCCACCTACCCTGAGATCCTGCGGCAGAACCGCAGGTATCTCCGTCATACACCCAGGCCTTCAGCAGTGGTAGTAAGTAGTGTATTATTGGGCATTCTGGCTCAATTTCCAATTCCTCCAGGCTCATGCTTCGCCTTCCGTCTCTCCAAATTGATCCAGCAATGCCCAATAATATCATGAATGAAATTTACTTGAATGAAACGGAAATCGCTCGAACGCTCAATAACTTACGACTGGTTTTTTGATTGCGTTGAAAATAGAAACTAAATCCGAATGAGGTTTGTGATTCCGTTCATAAAACAGAAACTTATGTAAAGTTACAAAAAATAACAAACGTTCAAAACACCCAAACGCTCAATAACTTACGACTGTTTTTTTGATTGCGTTGAAAATAGAAACTTAATCAGAATGAGGTTTTGTGATATCGTTCATAAAACAGAAACTTATGTAAAGTTACAAAAAATAACTAACGTTCAAAACACCCAAACGCTCAATAACTTACGACTGTTTTTTTGATTGCGTTGAAAATAGAAACTTAATCAGAATGAGGTTTTGTGATATCGTTCATAAAACAGAAACTTATGTAAAGTTACAAAAATAACAAACGTTCAAAACACCCAAACGCTCAATAACTTACGACTGTTTTTTTTTTGATTGCGTTGAAAATAGAAACTTAATCAGAATGAGGTTTTGTGATATCGTTCATAAAACAGAAACTTATGTAAAGTTACAAAAAAATAACTAACGTTCAAAACACCCAAACGCTCAATAACTTAAGACTGTTTTTTGATTGCGTTGAAAATAGAAACTTACTCAGAATGAAGTTTTGTGATTTCGTTCATAAAACAGAAACTTATGTAAAGTTCAAAACACCGGAACGCTCAATAACTTATGGGTGTTTTTTTTGGATTGCGTTGAAAACAAAAACTAAATCAGACTAAGGTTTTGTAATTCTGTTCATAAAACAGAAACTTATGTAAAGTTACAAAAAAAATAACAAACGTTCAAAACAGAAATACAACGTTCAAAACACCCAAACATTCAATAATTTATGAGTGTTTTTTGATTGCGTTGAAAACAGAAACTAAATCAGAATGAGGTATTGTGATTACGTTCTTGGACATTTTGCTCAATCTCAATTCCTCCAGGCTCATTCTTCACCTTCCGTCTCTCCAATTAATCCAACAATGCTCAATAATATACATGAATGAAACGGAAACGCAACTTTCAAAACACCCAAATGCTCTATAACTTAAGAGTGTTTTTGATTGCGTTGAAAACAAAAACTAAATCAGACTAAGGTTTTGTGATTCAATCTTTCCTGTTGATAAAGCAATGCCTAATTACTGATTGAATTTACTTGAATGAAACAGAAATGCAACGTTCAAAACATCCGAACGCTCAATAATTTATGTTATTTTTATTTTGGTTGAATATTTAAATTAATTAAACTAACAATAGAGTAAGTGGATGTAATAAAACAATATTCTTGATTATATTATCATTATTATTTAATTAAATTACAAAGGATAACCGTTACAAATAAACATACCTTAAAATAAAAATAACTATAATTGATCATGCCCCAAGTTTTTTGAAACTTTACTTATCAGATTTTCTGTGAGGTTGTAAACTTCATCATGAAACGGAGTGTAAACAATATGTTGCACACTTACACCCTCACAGTACGCATTAGCACTTTCATTATAGTCGTAGACTTGCAGTTTTATCATTTTTTGTCCTTTAACGAAGGATTTACTAATAATATACGATGCACTTTCCAAATTGCGCCTTTTTCTTCCTTTTCTTTCCTTAGACTTTTTTTCAGTGGCAGGTGGGGCACGTTGTTCAGCTCTTATTAGTGTTTCCACATCATTCCATGGAGGAATTTGAGCACATTGTAGAAAAAACGGGTCGGAGTCTGTTGGTGTGTCATCCATTTTTTTCTGTAAACAAAACATGAACAGTTAGTTAAATCAAAATTTATTAGCAATAAAAGAATACCACAACTAACTATAAATAACAACACTTACCAGGTTTTAAAGTATGAATTCCTGTATACGTTTGATCTTTGTAATAATAATTAACTTGTGTTGACGCGACCTTCACTCAAGTATTATCGTAGTGTAATGCGCTAAGTAGGTAAAAATGGTTTGCAACTCTGCGGTATGCGGTATGCGAGCGCTATGCAATTTGATACGATGCACTCTGTCTCTGCCTTGCTAGTGATAATCAAGTTCGAACGTGTTATTTAATGCACTTTATGTTATTGAACTTACCTACCTACTTTATTATACCTTACTATTACAAAGATCGGTTCAAGTTATTGCATGTCTAATTACTGTAAATGGCTTGTAAGATCAAGTCTAAACTTGTTTTGTTATCAGTTGAATAGGTAGCTGTTTTATGTGATAGAAATAAAAACATGATTAGTTATGGTACTTACATAATTTATTCAATAAGTAAACACTTACATGTAGGTACATAGTTACTTATTTATAGTTGCTTAAACTATATTAATTATACCTACCTAAGTGATTATACTAGTGCCTTACTATTCTAAGTAAATTTATTTAACATTTTACCGAACTTAAATGTATATACGTACAATTATAAACCTTAGCATTAAAAGTACAGAGGTAGCTAAATTAAAACAAAGACTTATGCCCCCAAGCCTTTGTAGAAATTTTATCTGGTAATATATATCTCTTATCATCGGTGTTTGTTAGCGCAACTTTATTCATTGTCTGCGTAAATATTTCATGTTTTATCGATCTAAACAAAACGTTCTTTTTCCGCACAATTTTATTATTTAACAATACTTCACGATAATCGTCGCCTGATAAATCGCGGATCACACATTTTTTGGTACCTTTAGCTTTTTTTATGATATCGTTTTCGGTTCTGATACAATATAATTTACAACGCAATCCGATAAACTCTGTTACAATCTGTCCATGCATCTCATCTTTGAATAATCCAGGAATCTTTTTGTTGATTAATGGAAGGTTATATTGATTTTTTGGCGCATAGTTACTCGTGTCAAAATACTGCAACAATGATTCTTTCATGTCTTTGTAAAAGTCCTCCGTTGTGATATCATAAACAAAACTATCGGTGTCAGTATAACAAAGTTTCACTCTGTCACCATATTTGGGTTTGATAACTCCATAATGAAAATCGTACATTAAATTTTTAGATAGCTCTAACACCGTAAATCCTACATAAATTGGTTTGTCTAATACAATTCTTTCAGGTTTCATTTGAATGGCAACAAGATTTTCAGAAAAAATTGAAACACTGTGAAAGTTTGGTCGTGCAATCAATCGGTCAGCACTAAGGCTCTTTTTTGTTTTGTTTTTAGTATCTTTCCATTCATTTACTAATTTAACGTTAACTCGTTTTTCTGTATTCTCCAAAGTCTTCCCAAAGATTGAATTATTAAACAATTTGAAAAGATCTTGTTGAAATGGTGTTACAGCTTGTTTTCTGAGCTCAGTGTTCAGTTCAATGTATTCTTTCAAAAAAGCTTTTTGTCTGAATGTTATAACGCGATGGATCTTTTTTAATATTAATCCGTGACTTAAACAAGTTTTTAAATGGACATAGTGGATAACATATTTATATTTGTCGTATAAATTGGGAATCAACTTACAAGTTTTCCCTCCTGGTGGCAAAGCCTTTTCAGCACAAAATGGATAGTCGTTATGAGCATCGTGCAAATATTCTGGGTACAGTAAATCAACCTCTAGGATAAAACCATATTCGGCATCATTTGGAATATTCACAATATTTAATAAAGCAATTTCATTATCATCTAATAATCTGAATTCTGATGTTGGTAGAGGCTGACACATACTATGCCCATATAAGTTGTTGCAGTCTATATACACAAGGTATGAACTAGGCTTAGACGAGTCATACGTTTCCATGAATCTGTTATTACTAACGGAAAATCTATTTGCACAAAAACAAATTCCACCCCTTGTAGCGCCTTGTATCAATCTAATGATTTCTAAATTATTTATTAGTTCCAATTTAATATCCGTTTTTAATAGCATAGCATCAAATGAGAGGCTTGGAGCTGTTAAATAAAACGCTGGATCTAACAGATAATGCAATTTACATAATTTTCTAAAGTTTTCGAAAATATCGGTCAGTAAAAGTACGTCTGTTTTAATGTATAAGTCTGTATATTCCCCCATATTTTGTATATCAAAAGTTGACCAAACATTTTGAGCATGTTTGTATTCTGCGTCTGTTATATTTTGATCAATTAATGAACTGTAAAACATGTCTTTAGCTGGAAGTTCATTTTCTGTATATGACTTCCAACTAGACATATGTTCGTATGGATACACTCCTTTACGAACTAGTAACTCGTGTTCAGTTTCATTTGGAAAGTGTTTTGTCAAATGAACAAAGTCTGTCTTTTGTAAGCCGTTTGCTAATTTTTCCAAGCTAGAGCCCAAGAATTTAAATGAGTCAACAAAACGTATCTGAGCGCATTGATCATCCGAAATGAAAAAAAATTTTGTAAATGAAATGTAGTTCTCTTTGTTTTTTGGTATAACTTTAATCTGACCAGGATAGTTGCACAACTCTTTTATGAATAAATGACTGTCATAACCAGATAAGTTATGAAAAAATACCGGTATACGCTTAGGCACGCGATATCGTAAGTTACAAATTGTATGTGCAGCCCCCCTATAACGCCCTGTTAAGTGACAATGATCACGTATTTTCTCGAATATTATAAAATGATGACAAATATGACAACGATCTGTTTTTTCGTGTGTCAATGCATCATCTTCAGTAAATATAATTGGCACTTCTTGATTGAGAATTTTATAAATGTCTTTTATATCATTCAGAAGTGTTTCAATAAATTTACTAACACAATCAGGCCCTCGATATTGTACAAAACGATTCAATTTACTATCGAATGAACAAACTATATTGTATGCAAATGCTGCAGGCACATGTTTTTGTTGACTTTGAGTATAACTTGTGCCTGGATTTTGACCACAACCCTGATACGGCACAAGGAGTGTTTCAAAGTCGGCATATACAACAAACGGTACATTCTGCTTGCGTTCAAAGTTTTTAAACTCTAGAGTCGAGCCTTTATTTGGGAGTTCAGTTAATACACCGCTACATGAATGTGCGTCAAGAGATTCCTCGGATGTGAAAAAAACAAAACAATCTTCACAAAAATGTAGCATTCCGTGATGTTTTGTAACCTGACTACGAACAAGACGCGATAAATTTTTAATTAAACAAAAATGAGACCTGTTGCCTTGCTCTAACAGTAATAAATTGACTCGCGTTCCTTTTTCATTGTTCGATTTGTAAATAGGACCTGAGACAGATTTGTTATTTTTTAATGAGTAAATATTTATACATATGTCTTTGTTATTGCGCTCAAATATTTGAATATCTGATAAATTAACAGGGAAGTTTAAGTCGACAATATTCAATACTTTACTGAAATGAGGATATGAACTTGTTCGTTCGCAGTTTTTTTTAACTGGATGTAGAGCGGCTACTACACACCACAAAAAACAGTATTCATCATCATTTTTAATATTTATACACGCCTTTTTGTTTTTAATAATTGGCGGTAAATTAATATACGAAGAACCGTTTAAAGGGTTATATTGATTGATGTTTATTTCTAAGTGTAAATTAGATAATAAAGCCCAACCGCTGTCACGGCTCTGAAATTCTTCAATCTTCTTTTTTATGTTTTCCAAGAGTTGTGCAAATAATTCGTCAAAGTCGAAATTCTGGTGTAAGACTTTATTTTTGGTAGTAAATGATTTAACTTCCTGATTGTCATCCTTGAATTGTAAGAACTGACCAAAGTACTCAAAATTAACTTTAACGCTAACGTTTTTCTCAACTGCGTTCCGCAAAAGATTTTCTAAGTTAGACTTAATATTGTTTAAAAATGTTTCTGGCGAACAGGTTTCATAGTTATCAACAGCTAATATCCTATAAGAAACGATGCGACCTTTAAATGCTGATGCTATCTTAATAACACCATTTTCTATAGGAATGCTGCAATTATTTTTATGAGCATTGCTTCGTAAATGTCCTATCCATTTCTTTCTCTCTGTATGAACTGAACACGAAGTACAGAACGGCATTGCTTACTTGATTTCCTATCTTAAATGATAAACATAAAATGAAGTGAGTATCAGTCAGACTTTACTGAGAATGCATATACTTACCTATAATCTTATCTACCTACTGTACTTAAGAATGATTCATGTAACTAGGTACTAAATAAACTTTAATTAGTTGTTATCATATACTAAAGCTCCATAAAACTATGTCAAATAATAAGGCACTTTATTTATATTCAAATAGAAAAAATATAATGTACTATATTTCACTTAAAATTAAAATAATCATTATAAAATTTGGGATCTACGTCTTTCAAAGTATTTTTAGTTAATTTAATCACCTTTTGTAGATGATCCCACTGAGGGGTACCGCTATTTATTGATGTTTTGACGCAAACCAAGGCCTTCTTCCATCGGTCGGCAGCTTTAGATTCAGCGTCAGCAGCTGCGTACACGCGAAGTTCCGCGTAGTACTCCCCTTCAGAGTTCTTGGCTCGTTGCACTATACCGTTGGCCACGCGGTTCGTGATACTCGTGACCAGCTTCGAACCCTGTTGAGAGTTCGACACAGCGCTGCCCTCTTCGTCTTCAGATAGTAATCCGAAGATGTCGTAGTTAGTAGTTGGCTTTTTATTCTTGGTTGCTGCACTGAAATAGATTGAATTTTATTTATTAGTTAATATAATATGCAAAAATTAAAGATTACATATTATTATTTCGATATTTTAAATACAAAATGCAACAAAAGTACAACTATAAGTTAACACAGAAGTGAGAGGGACTCAAATAAATTATTTAGTTCACATAAGTAAGTATACATAAGATTATAGGTGATAACCGATTGTAGTCTAAAACATTTACATGTCCCTACAATCATAAGTGTATTATAAAAGCACACAAGGCACGCGGAATGTGCCCGCGATGCAGAAATGGTCGCCTATCTAAAGTACATGAGTTGCTCGATGACGCAATACTTACACAACCATCTATATAAATCTATCACATTACAATTGTTATAAAGTTATCTTGAAATAAAATTAAAGGAGATCAACGAATGATTTTAGTTAAATTCTTATACAATGAATATGATGTTAACATTGTCACAAAAAATAGTTTAGTTTCCTTGATTTTATTCGGGATCCCGAATCGACCTACTAAGGGTTCAGGTAATCAATACAGATTAGCACCATCAATGATTAGATACCAACAGGTTCACCAAGTACCAACAGTTCCGCTACTTATTATTTCAGCAGCGGTCGGAGTAATGTAAACAGTAAGATGCATTCAATGTGTAGATAGAAAGGTAATAAGATTTAATAACTCACCGAGGTGTATCTGCCACCGCTTTTCTTTTCTTTTGGCTGGTTTTCTTTTTATCAACTGCTTGCTCCTCCACAAAGTGCACGGTATCGTTCTCAGAGTCAGACCTAAAACAATACAGAAATAATTTTTAATCACTTGAATACGTTGTAAGTAAAATAGTTTTGATTTAAGACCACTCTATGATAATTTTGATAGCTCTGTAAAATAAAACGTTTAGTTATTGTTTTTAGAATAAACTATGAAAAATAAAATATGTAAGATTAAAAAATTAATGAAAACTGCACTTATTATCAGGGAAATATGAGAGGCTTATGTTCAGAAACAAAAGTGTTCCGCCTAACGATGACGATGATGATGACAGAGACACAGTATAGGAAATTTAAAAAATACTCACGTACATTTTTGTAGATTTTTTCAAGTTCACAACAAACAGGAGTATAGGGCTTCGGAGCACAATGTTTCTGAAGTCAGAACTTCAGAGTTCAGAACTGCAGAATTCGGGTTCTTCGGCGTTGACTTGGAGCACTTTCACTTGTGATGCGAAGCAGTAGAAAAACTGAATAGTTGTGACGGCGTGTATAGCGTTAAAATGGTTTTATGTAAATCAAAACTGTCAATTCAACAATAATCGTAGGGTTGTCACATATAATTTTTATTAATTATATTGAATGTTAAATTCGTTGCACTTATCAATGCTTACTTATTTGCGTTTAATAGTGCTTACAATCAAGCCAAACACTTCATTACAAAATTATTTTATTAGTAATTAAGGTGCGGTGTAAGCAAAAGCAAATAGAAACTAAAACAAAAATGGAGATAACCAAATGAGGCGTAACTAAAAGTAGGAATCTACGTTGGGTTTTCTAAAATAAAATCGTTCTAAAGTCTCCTAAACTGAGCTGCATACCGCATCAAAAAGTGCTATGATGCGGTCCTAAGTACCTACAGCCATCCGTAAAATATCGTTCTATGTGATAAGAATACCGATTCTACCTACAATATTAATTATTAATATATATATTTTCTAATAAAATGTTTTGGTCAGCCCTAGATCTATGTATGTAAAATACAGTAAGAATTTTCATTCTTCTACAGATATGAAAAAATATCTAAAATTAGTTAAATACTACAAGCACAGATATTAAAATAGTAGCTACAAGTAAGTATAATAAAACTCCTTTCACATATTTAGAATAGTTTAGGTTTTTGATTTACGAAATTTATTTTTACTGATCAAATTCAATAAAGGGTAGCCTCTGCCTTCAATCTAGTCAGTGCTTATGTGATTTCAATTCAAGTGACACATTTACAACTATAATAATGTGCTACGTGTTTTTATAGGTCTCTTTCAATCGATCGATTTAAATCAAGAAAAACCTATATAACAAAAATGTAGATTCATCTTTTCGATACCTTATAATATATTATTTTATACACCGTAGATACTAAAAATATGAAGCAAAACAGCAGCATAAACCTAGCGAGCTAAAATATCAAATTTATGTTCACACGCGGCGGTGGCTTTGACATTCATATGTTCACATCAATTTACATTATGAAAAGTACCTCTTCACAAACGGTGCAAAATGATGTGACTTTGCAATGCTTGCAAGTTTTGAAAGTTACGCGAAGTTGACTCAGTGTTATCGTTGCTAGTGATGTTAATCATCATTCGATTTTAATGTTGATTGTATAGTACCTAATATTATTTGTTATCATACTATGTTTTGGATTTTTAAAGTATATTTTGTTAGTATTTCGTTCATAAAACAATAAAAATATTCCTGTGCCTAGGTAAGCTCTATTATGTTGTTTTGTAGCATTTTATATAACATTACATAAAATATTCATAATATTATAAATTTGCTCATATTTCATGTATGTGTAATAATTTGTTTAAAAAATTAATAACCCACATTGTCTTTCCTTTATCGATGTGAATCGGTTCTATCGATTCGTGATTCGCAAGGCACATCCCTTAATTAACTCATAATACATTCAGTTCAAGTCAGTGTTCCGTCGCGAGTGTTTAACGTTGTGTTTGATTGATATACTGAATATAACTTTTAGGATTTACAGTAGGATTGTATTAAGTGTTTAAGTTATCCTTACAATTAAAAAGTTGTCCTTGATGTTCATGTGTTAATAACTCAATAAAATTCGAATAGTATTCTCGTATAACAACAAAACTTGTGCTGCCAACACAGTGCTGTTTCCGATAAATAACTCAATAAGATTCGAATATTCTTGTATAAATTTTGTGTTGTTGACCGACACAATTTTGTAGTTCTTTTGGGTCATGTTTTAATCACAAGACATTTTCCAATAAATAACTCAATAAAATTCAAATATTCACGAATGTGACCGACACAATATTGTAGTCCATGTGGTCCGTTTTTTAATCGCAGTGCATTTTTGAATACCCGATAAATTTTGAGTATTCTTATAAAATGGTTCTGTGATTTCGACCGACACATTATTGTAGTCCATGCTGGTCACGTATCATCACAGTAAAAATTAAATATTCGATAAAGTTTGAGTATTTTTGTAAAATGGTATTGTGATTTTGACCAACACATTATTGTAGTCCTTGCTGGTCATACATTTCATCACAGTAAAAATTTCTAATATTCGATAAAATTTGAGCATTCTTGTAAATATGGATTTGTGCTGGTCGAGGAGTCACAGTAAAAATGTCTAATACTTATTCTATGTTGAGCATTCTTTTAGAGATACATGGGCTGACCGAAACATTTTTTAATTCATGTTAAAGGCATACAACAATAATTTAAAATAATCCATTATGTTATATTCAGTAACAACGTTTATTAGTGAAGTGAAACCGTGTTGTGTGTCTTCTGCTGCACCTGGACCCGGACTTGGAACGGATATTAGGTACGGTGAATTTCTGTTTCATTAAATTAACATAGTTTCTGTTTAAAGAAAGGAGAATCACAAAACCTCCGTCTGATTTCGTTTTTGTTTTCAACGCAATAAAAGAACACTCATAAGTTATAGAGCAATTGGCTGTTTTGAAGGTTGTATTTCTGTTTCATTAATTTAACGTAGTTTTTGTATAATAAACAGGGAATTACAAAACCTCATACTGATTTAGTTTTTGGTTTCAACGCAATCAAAAAATACTCATAAATTATTGAGCGTTCAGATGTTTTGAACGTTGCATTTCTGTTTCATTCAAGTAAATTCAATCAGTAATTAGGCATTGCTTTATCAACCGGAAAGATTGAATCACAAAACCTTAGTCTGATTTAGTTTTTGTTTTCAACGCAATCAAAAACACTCTTAAGTTATAGAGCATTTGGGTGTTTTGAAAGTTGCATTTCCGTTTCATTCATGTATATTATTGAGCATTGTTGGATTAATTGGAGAGACGGAAGGTGAAGAATGAGCCTGGAGGAATTGAGATTGAGCAAAATGTCCAAGAACGTAATCACAATACCTCATTCTGATTTAGTTTCTGTTTTCAACGCAATCAAAAAACACTCATAAATTATTGAATGTTTGGGTGTTTTGAACGTTGTATTTCTGTTTTGAACGTTTGTTATTTTTTTTGTAACTTTACATAAGTTTCTGTTTTATGAACAGAATTACAAAACCTTAGTCTGATTTAGTTTTTGTTTTCAACGCAATCCAAAAAAAAACACCATAAGTTATTGAGCGTTCCGGTGTTTTGAACTTTACATAAGTTTCTGTTTTATGAACGAAATCACAAAACTTCATTCTGAGTAAGTTTCTATTTTCAACGCAATCAAAAAACAGTCTTAAGTTATTGAGCGTTTGGGTGTTTTGAACGTTAGTTATTTTTTTGTAACTTTACATAAGTTTCTGTTTTATGAACGATATCACAAAACCTCATTCTGATTAAGTTTCTATTTTCAACGCAATCAAAAAAAACAGTCGTAAGTTATTGAGCGTTTGGGTGTTTTGAACGTTTGTTATTTTTTGTAACTTTACATAAGTTTCTGTTTTATGAACGATATCACAAAACCTCATTCTGATTAAGTTTCTATTTTCAACGCAATCAAAAAAACAGTCGTAAGTTATTGAGCGTTTGGGTGTTTTGAACGTTAGTTATTTTTTGTAACTTTACATAAGTTTCTGTTTTATGAACGATATCACAAAACCTCATTCTGATTAAGTTTCTATTTTCAACGCAATCAAAAAAACAGTCGTAAGTTATTGAGCGTTTGGGTGTTTTGAACGTTTGTTATTTTTTGTAACTTTACATAAGTTTCTGTTTTATGAACGGAATCACAAACCTCGTTCGGATTTAGTTTCTATTTTCAACGCAATCAAAAAACCAGTCGTAAGTTATTGAGCGTTCGAGCGATTTCCGTTTCATTCAAGTAAATTTCATTCATGATATTATTGGGCATTGCTGGATCAATTGGAGAGACGGAAGGCGAAGCATGAGCCTGGAGGAATCGGAAATTGAGCCAGAATGCCCAATAATACACTACTGTAGTATTACTTTTGTAGAAACTAATATCTTTCTTTCTCGTTTAGAAACTGAGAACCTGTAGGGACACATTTGTTTATAATATGGACGACGCCGCGGCGCCGACCTATATAAAGGGCGCGATATGTAATTTAGGCAGTCGTCTCTCCACCACTACCGCGTCATGTCATAGTTTATATTATTTAGTTATATCAGTACCTATGTATCAGTTCAATTATATATTTATTTGTGTCCGTGAATCGTAGTTTCCTTGGAGTCCACCGCACCATGAATAGGAGCACGCCGGAGTATGCCAGGCAAGATCATATGTTTCCACATTGGTGACCACCGTCGTTTTTATGGTGCGGTTCGGAGCTCAGGAACACGTGTGCGATGAGCTTTGAATCCGGCAGAGTGCAGCGCAGGTTTTATGCGGCATGGGTTCACGTTACGTGGCGAGAGGCGATTCCCCGTCGATGATTTGCGACCCTCGACGGGTACAGATGATCTACCAACGCAGCTTCAGCTCAGGGAATAGTCAGTCAAGGCAGCGAAGATCGACGCATATTATCCCTGGGCTATGTAGCTAACTGAAGACGCGAATAGCCCATGGAAAGAATATGCCGAAATGTCATCACCATTCGCCAGCAGCCGATGCTTTATAGAGGGCCAGAGAAATCTGAGGTGCCAGCGCTGTTGAGGTATCCAGGCTGGACCTGCAGGTACTTTCACCTGTTGGTCTCACCGTCCGAGGAAGATTCCGGAGGTGCATGCAGAGCGTAGACTTGGAGGGATCGCTCAGTCTCGCTTTATCATTGCCGAGTGACTGGTTTCAGCGGAATTGAAGCTGCACATCAATGGAACATGTGAGCTTGGTGCCGGTTTATGCTGGGAATGAAGAGAGGTTCCTGATTTGAGTGGTATCCAGGCTGGACCTGCAGGTACTTTCACCCGAGGTTGGTCTCACCGTCCGAGGAAGATTCCGGAGGTGCATGCAGAGCGTAGACTTGGAGGGATCGCTCAGTCTCGCTTTATCATTGCCGAGTGACTGGTTTCAGCGGAATTGAAGCTGCACATCAATGGAACATGTGAGCTTGGTGCCGGTTTATGCTGGGAATGAAGAGAGGTTCCTGATTTGAGTTGTGTATAAAAGTGTCACCATGGTGCGATTGTGTTAATTACCTGCCAGTGAATTAAATTTGCCCACCTAGTTTTTTTGTAGAAGTGCAGTATTTTTGATTAAATTTTGGTAAATTGGAATCGGTTTAATCTGAATTAATTGTCTGATCGATATTTTGGTATAATGTTTTGTTTGGTATGTGCTTTATAATGTGAAATGGTATTTTTTGTCAATTTTATGTTTTTGTGTTTTTTGAATGGAATGTTTATTTTAAATTCCTTATATTCACGCAGGTATATTGGAATATTTTTTGCCACTCTGTTTTATTGTGTATGTTATACTTAGGTAATGTTTTTGTTATGACTACGTTATTGATTCGATTTTATATTTTATGTGTTTTTCCTTGTACGTTTTATATGTGACTGACGAATGAATAATGATGGAGTTATATTGCACTGATTGTTTTCGGATAATATAAACAGTCGGTGTCGACTGTCGATGTCAGTGATAACTGAGAAATATGCAATATGAGTAGGGTCGAATCAAGTGGAAGACTAAGAATTCTTTGTTTTAGAGTGGATAACAATGAGTTACTTTGTAAATCGATCGTTTTCTTTTGTTAGTATAAGTTAACGTTAGTAGAGTATTTATGCATCGAATAACGTTATACTTGAGTTGAGATTTGAGAATGTAACTGAAAGATCTTTTGTTTATTCTATTGTTATATTACGACTTTTTTTGTTCATTGTAAGATTTTTTGTGACTTTATTAACGTGTAGATGATTTTTATGGTCTAATTTTATGCCAAAATATTTTTTTTTAGGAAGGGGTTTGATGTAGGGACACATTTGTTTATAATATGGACGACGCCGCGGCGCCGACCTATATAAAGGGCGCGATATGTAATTTAGGCAGTCGTCTCTCCACCACTACCGCGTCATGTCATAGTTTATATTATTAAGTTATATCAGTACCTATGTATCAGTTCAATTATATATTTATTTGTGTCCGTGAATCGTAGTTTCCTTGGAGTCCACCGCACCATGAATAGGAGCACGCCGGAGTATGCCAGGCAAGATCATATGTTTCCACAAACCATTTGAATTCCATAATGTTTAATGTATAACCACCTAAGGTGTAAATTATGAAATAGAGAAAGAGTTGAACCTACTGAGAGTCTCATTTCAACTCCTCAAACCTGTAGGCTCTAAACCTGCCTACCTGTAGTCCTTAATTAGGTTACAGGACTTAAAATTAAGTCTAAGATGAAAACGACAATGGACACACACACCTTGGACTAATTGGTTCAAGTCCCGCACGTGGTGTTTCTGCTGCACCGATTCTCTGCTTTCAATTTCCTGTACCCTCCTTTTTTGTCTTTTTTCCTCTTTCATTCGTGGGAATTAAACGCGGTAAGTTATGTACCATTGTAGTCTAGACGTTGGTTACTCTAGGTTTTTTTAGAACGTGTTAGTAAAACGTTATGGAAAGGATAAATGCAAGTTATAGTAGGCGACAGAAAAAGAAAACTACAGTGGCAGTCGTCGTTATCAACTCAATGCGTTCTTAATAATGGACTGGCTGGCGATGGATGCAGAAAGCAAACAGCCACTCAAAGTGGCGCTCAATATGGGAGAGACTTATGTTCAAGCAATGGCCGTCTTCAGCCCAATACGTTCAAACTGCTGACACACGAGTGACAGGTCTTCTCTCGTCCAAACAAAGTCGATGATGAAGTCCATTATGTAGGACTCCATGCCTCAAGGTTTTTGTTTGTTTGGTGCGTAAATCCGGTAGCTACGTGTGTGGTCCAGCCTTCTTTAAGAGTATAGTAAAACTGCCGCAAAAAATTAATCCTGTATACTTCGCAAAATAGAAGCCACACAGGCTCATAACAAGATTGGTAACAGTTTGTTGACTAAAGAACATTTTTTTCATGTTAAACAGGGTAGCGCTTAACTTTCACCTCTTTTTATTAAAATGAAAGATGTAACGAGCCACTCATTTGCCTGGAGTTAAGCGTCACCATAGCAATCGCGCCGCTTGGAACTCTAAAACAAAGTGCACTGCGGACGTTACCCTGAGACATCAGCACAGTCTAAGTAGGGATCACTAGACTGTGAGATAGGTCATAGTGCCATTTGCCCAGTAATTTTACTAGCTACAGCGCCCTTCGATCTTCGATTGGGAATACAATAGTGCTTGCACACTACTGCTTGGCGATAAAATAAATGGCAAAGCGGTAGCTAACTCAATTAACTCTGCAGAAAAGTTCAGCCCCCGTGTAATCATCATCATCAGCCCGAAGACATCCACTACTGAACATAGGCCTCCTGCGTAGAGTGCCACTTTGAGTGGCTACTTACCTCCTGCATCGTCTCCCTGCGGTTCTGACCGTCCACCTAGACAGGGGGGGGGAAGGGAAGGGGGCAGTCTACGCTGCGTCATGGGACTCAACATGGGGGTTTTCCACCACGCATCGCAGAAAATATTAATGTAGCAGTGGTGTGCAAGCACTACTGTGTTCCGGTTTGAAGGGCATTGTAGCTAGTGAAATTACTGGGCAAATGAGACTTTATGACCTGATTACACAGTGTAGTAATCTGATTACTAGACTGTCTTAGGATGACGTGCGCAGTGCAGTGTCTCGCAACCCTTTATTATTTTTAAGTTCCGAGTGACACTGCAACTGTAATAGGCGGACGTGTCGCTTAACATCAGGTGAACGACTAGCTCGTCTCGTCATCCATTCACATGAAAAAAAAATGTACCGAGAAGAATGCTGCTGGCTGTTCTCTGGATATTTCCATAGCACTTACCGCACCTACGAGAAGAGATGAGATGGTGATGGTCCTATTCTCACACCACCAGGACCACACAGCCGTTGATATGTGTGATGTTATTCTCAAGTCGGGTCTAATTTGCGCCACATTTTTACGTGCAAAAGCCATTAATCACAATTATCTTTGTGCCGATGGATTGCCTGAAAAAGTTAATGACTAGGCTCTTTGTGGCTGTTATGGACACCGTTTTAATGAGTTTTCACTTACCGGCAAAATACAAAAGAAGCTCTTGATAGATTTTTACCTACAATTACATTTATAGAAAAAAAATATGTTGTAATTTTACTGAAAATAATATAATAAATTTTCGGTAAAATTACAACATAATAATATTGAAATTCTCATGAGTATGATGAGTATTCATGAGGTAAAGGCGGTTCAATAATATTTAAAACATAATAATACAAATAAAAGGAAATAAAAAAAGGAATAATAAAACAAAATAAAAAATAATACTGCACTTTTTATTCACTTTTTTTTACTGTAAGTACTAAAGAATGAATAATATATGGGCTGTAGAATTGTAATCGCCCAAAAAAAATAATTAATGAAATGGTGAGAATTTGTTGGAACCAGGGGTAAGCGTCATTTTTTTCGATGCTCTGGGGTACCTACCTACAAATATTCATCATTTTATCCATTTTTGTTTGGTACAACCATTGCAATTCCACAGCCTATATTAATTCTATAGTACAGTAAAAAAAAATAGAGTAAGCACAATATTACCGTATTGTTCACTAGGTGGTAGGACTTTTCTGCAAAACTCGTCTAGGTAGGTATCACAGCTTTGACAGTTATTCTGCCTCCAAGCAGTAGTGTGCAAGCACTACTGTGTTTCGGTTTGGAGGGCATTGACGCTAGTGAAATTACTGGGCAAATGAGACTTTATGACCTGATTACACAGTGTAGTAATCTGATTACTAGACTGTGTGATGTCTCAGGATGACGTGCGCAGTGCAGTGTCACGCGAAACTTTATTATTTTAAAGTTCCAAGTGACACTACAATTGTTATGGGCGGCCGTATTGCTTAACATCAGGTGAACGACTAGCTCGTCAAGTCATTTATTCTCATAAAAAAAATATGTAATTTTACCGAAAACACGAATATGTTTATATTATTGGTAAATAACAAAAAAGTTAAAAACTCTTTTCCTAGACTATAAAACCCTTCTTTTTTCAAAACCCTTAAAACCTTTCTTTTCAAAAATCCTTTTCTATTATCGGACCATCCATCTGTTTTGTTAATCAATGTTTGAAGCTTGCGAATTCATTATTCTCTGAGACACAGTTTATTTACTGTAAGTTATACAACTTGTTATAAGTTTTCAAATATTTGGAAAGGAAATCAGGCCTGTCTGGGATTCAACCCTCGAAAGTTCACGGCGACTGACGTAACTACTTTAATCTTTCGCTGCTCGAGACAAAAGACGAATGATAGAGTTGGGATGCTTGCATGTTTATCGATATTCGATAATATTCATCGATAACAATCATTATCATCAAACTGTAGTCACCTTATCCCGAATATATTATTTATGTGGTCAACGATCCTCCTTTTTTATACTGGGTGTAATTGAATTCATTAGAATCCTTTGAGACTAGATACCTAGTCCTGATGAATTCTAACACATTGGTTTAGTAATAATAATAATTCCAAAAAATGGAATAACTTACTTAATCAAATGCTACAATACAAAATTTAATTAAAATAATGAATTACTGTTTTTAATAAGTACATACAAGGTCTAAAAACGTTTAAATGTGTCAAAATCATCCGCGCCAACTGCGTTGGCGCCGCGGCAATCTTCATAATTTTCATTAAAAAATATTTCATTTACACTCTTTACGCTTTCATAATCATCTATAAATGATGTACTATCATGGGCTCAATTTATGCTAATGAATTAAATTACATCCTGTAGAAGTTGGTTTCTCACTATTTTTAAATGTTTCTTCTATAGCTTTGTATTTGACACATCTGTGAGTTGCAGAGGTCGATTCACACCGCGGTGCGAAAGAGCCTATTCATTTAGGGCACTTGGCGATTCACACCGCGGCGCGAACCACTTGTGGTGTGAAACGCCCCATTACCTTAACTATCACCGTAAATACCACCAAATTCCTTATTTCCCTTAATTTCGTGAACATAAGCTTCTGTTGCTTATAATTACAGTAGTTATTTTAAAGAACAATGGCGCACTTTTCCAGTAATAAAAAGTTAAAATATATAAAGTATTACGTCGTCTGCTTGTTCATTTGTTTTGCTAAAACGCTTATAAATTTGGATAAAATTATGTTAACAGATGGTTTACACCAAGCACGAGAATGGACACGTTTAGTCCCGGCAAATTTTGTCTGTAAAACGTGCAAAGTACGGGAGAAACCGTGTGACCTCTCTAGTATTCTTATTATACTTACATCGAGCTGCCACTGATCGCAGACGCGCGCCGGTCGCGTGTCCAACTTTTTGCTTGTTAAAATACTTCGCCTGCTGTGAATGAACGTGTTCTGAGTGAATGAACGAATGAATGACTCCCGATAGGTCCTCAACCGAAAGTATAGTTGGTTTTAATGGGTTCCGTATGATAAAGTTGACGCTTTGATCGAATGAGTTGTCAAGCAGTCAAGGGTAGTAAGTAGATACCTCATACCTGCAGTACCTAAAATCAACTAATGAGCTAATAATGAGACAAAATTCGTGCACAGTCAATTGGACTACTGGGAATAATTATTCCTAAAAAAAAAAACAAATAAATATGCAACTGTAAGAAATAAAAAGCCGTAGGGAAACAAAAAAAAATATATTTTTTGATTCATCGTAGAAACGTAGCATTGAAAATATTTTACAGATTTCTATAAAAAAAATAATTAAACATGAAGTAACTATGTATAATGTCTAATGGTGTTGTTACCCTGCAAGATAAGATCCGGAACGAGGAAAGCCAGAAGGACTAAAGTGACCGATACAGCCCTTAAAATTAGCAAGTTGAAATGGCAATAGGCACATCGTTCGCAGAACTGACAACCGATGAGGAAAAAAGGTTCTCGAGTGGCGACCACGAACCGGAAGGCACAGTGTAGGCAGACCCCCCATTAGGTGAACCGACGACCTGGTGGAAACCACGGGAAGCCGATGGATGCATTAGGGCGAGTAGCCGCTCAAAGTGGTGCCTGCTCTCTGGGGCTAATAGACTTCAGCAGTGAACGTCTGATAATGATGATGAATTTACTTCATTGCGGAACCCTACCTTTTCGCTGTCTTCATTAAATGTCCATTCCATAACACTATCTGTACTTGTCAACCACTCTCCTGTATTACCTACGTAATTAAGTTGAAAACGGCATGTTTATGAAGGGAGGAAGTAAAACGTATATAAAAATATAATTGAGTCAGTTGTAAGACCCGTGTGTATTCAATTAGTTGAAAGGAGTTTTTTAATGTCCGTTTGGAGTCAATTACGCCGTTTAGTTTGATTAATTAATGCTCGTGGATGCAATAGGTTAGGCGTTCAATGTGGTGTACTATACAGCCAACTAGGTAATGTCGAATAAAATTCTTGAAAGCCTTTTTTAAACTCAAAGATATATTTAGTTTACTTACTATTTCTATGTGGCGACCACGGAAGACGCAGCGTAGGTCGCCTCCCTACTAGGTGGACCGACGATCTGGTGAAAGCCGCGACGAGCCGATAGATGCAGCAGGCGAGCAGCCGCTCAAAGTGGTGCTCCCTGGAGGTGGCGTATGCCTGGATGGACGTCTTTAGGCTGTGACTATTTCTGTATTGCATCAGAATACATAATAGTAGCACCTAGGTCATACGTACTGTAATTGTTTGTAATAAGTAGGTATAGCCATATAACTTCATAGACTCATGATTTTTGTTTTTATTTATGCTGACTAAATTGATCGCTCTACATAGATAGAAGACCGTGAGTAAAACCACGTTGCAAAGCTTATTAAAAAATCCGGTTTCAACCCTGATCCGCAAGCAAACGTAAAACCGGTATAAAAAGCGTAAAATATTGCCCTAAAACGCAGCCAATCTTAAAACCAATCTTTTTTGTATCCCCAGTTAACGATTCACTCCTGATTCTGATCTTCGTTAAGATATCATGAGAAGGACCGAGTTAAATAAAATAACGGATATATTTAAATACCGGTATGAATCGGTATGTCATCGTCTACTAACAAGCACTTAACCGGCGTTGTGGATCATGGCTTACAATTGAAGTTAGAGATGCCAAGGTTACATACGACGTGTTGCCAACCACATGATCATTTCGTCATGCAGCGAATATAACTCTAATAACTAAACTTTGTTTGCAATACTGTGCACGAAAATTGACTTGTTAGACATTGTTATAAAATTGTGCACGTGTAGAGACTTCTTTTGAAACACCGAACTTATCGTGCTCTAATTACTTAGCGACCGATATGGTTCTCGTACAAAACTGTGCCACGTACAGACCTATTCATGGCCTCATAGCAGAAGGCCCGTGTCATCAGATAGAATAATAACTAGGTAATAGGTAATGGCTGTGTCGATTAAACACAAAAAACATAAAATATATTCTTGAACTGAATTCAATTTTATTATTATTGTTTTGACTCGATAAATTGCTATTATTATGTAAATGAGTGTTAATTTTAACCTAAGTAGAGTTTAGATTTCTTAATACTACGATGCAATTAATTATAACTTTACGAGGCATATACCTTGACATTTAGCATTTTACCAGAAATATAAGTACCTACCTAAGTAGTACAATCACTCATAATAATTAGTGTGAAAATGTTTTAAACCTTTAAATTATAGGCGACGGTGTGGAATGATAGTATAGTAGAAATCTTTTAATTAAACATAGATTTAACTACAACTGACAAATTATAATACTGACAATATACCGTAGTTTGCGTCTCAATAAATACCGCAATTAATCTACGGTTTTCAGTCCCTGAGTCCGTATCTTCGTTAAGATATCTTCGAGGACGATTCGAACGTCGTAAAAAAGGACACCTGTTCATTGATTTACAACTGAATAAGTATTTTTGGATGACCTCTTCGGAGGTTATTGAGTTCTTAAAGAGGCAACTTTTGTGCGTACCAAATGAAACGATTAGGTTTAAGGCCCTGTCTGTCTTTTGATTCATGATCTAGTCTTCTCTTTGCGTCGGTAGAACAGCTTAGCGCTCATGCACAGCTACTGCGGTCATCACAACCAGGCTTTGTATTTCCGATTCGCCCATTTTGGCTTGCTTTGCTTGGTCAGTCAACATAGGTATATAAAAATAAAAAATAAATAAAAAAAATAATTCAAAAAATTACATTAGGTAAGTGTCGTGACATACTATAGGTATGTGTCTTAGTCTTATGAATATAATAAAAGTCATTACACTGTATGATGCCTCCACTAGGGTATACCTGTGTTGCAGGCGGCATGAGCGCTAATAAATTGATAATACTAGGGTACATGGTAAAACAGAATTATTAACAATATTTAAAATAAAACAAAAATAACAATTAAGAAACACCTTTACATACAATAGTACACAAATGGTAGCTAATTATTTAAATTATTACCTAATTAATTAATATAACTTATTAATCTAATTTATTTAACAACATTTTTTAATAGTTCAGTCTCATCATAGAACAGAGACTGCAAATGATTGGACACTGTTAATCTTCTATACATATAATAAAACTGTAGAGATAAAAAAATCTGTAAATGCAAGATATCGAAAAAAAAATGACACAGGTTGGCTTGAAATTTTTCGCTGATCACGTTAAGCTACTTTTTAGACATTTTGTCTGTTTGTTTGTTTGTTTGTTTGTTACGGCACAACTCCGAAAATACTGAACGGATTTTCATGCGGTTTTCACTAATAAGCTTAGAAAAACCCGGCGCACAACATAGGATATATTAAATTTTAAATAATGTAAATTTTTTTTTTGGTGAAAATGATTAAGATTTCATTATGAAACGGAACGGGATTTTAACAAGATGGCCGCTTCAAGGCTTCGAAGTAAGTTTTTTTTTATATTTTGGTCCACACATAGTGTAGGTATTTAGCCAGTGTCAAAAGGTAAGTTTTATTTTAGCTACTAATCATAGATGAGAGAAAGAAAATGTGCTCTGTGCTACTGACGGTAATTTTATCTCGGGTTTATCCGGATGCACAGATTAAAGAAACAAAACTCTGTTACTATTATGGCACGGCTTCATATACGAACTTTAGCTGTTGAGTTGGCGCGCAAAACATCTCTGTTGACTATCCTCGATGTTTTTGTAGCGCCCCAACCCGGACACACAGTCAATTTGTTTGCCTGCTGTGCGACCGACGTGGGCTAAATAAAATGGAGGGAGCAGTAGCGTTATATTTCATGTCGGCGAATAAATATGTTTTACTAACTGTAAGAATATTATTTGTGATTAGAAAAATAAATTTTAATAGTTTTAATTTATAATTCCTTATCAATATGAAGTAAAACCAATTTTTTCTTTATTTGTCTGTTTGTCTGTCCCTTTGAATACGGATCACGGTTGTTATAGCAACAGAAATATATCATCTGTGAAAAATTCAACTGTCTAACTATCACGATTCATGAGTACATCCTGGTGTCTGATGGACAGACAGACAGACAGACGGACAGCGGAGGTTTAGTTATAAGGATTTACCCTTTGAGTACGGAACCCCAATAATTTTTATTTCATTCTGAACAAGAGGTTTAGTAGTAAGGATTTAACCCTTTGAGTACGGAACCTCAATCATTTTTATTTCATTCTGAACAATCCCCACTGCACTAAGCAATAAGGAAGTAATGTAATGCATGATTGTATTTATAACATAAAAAACAAAAAACAGTAAATAACAATTGGTGCGCCTGCATTACCGGCAGTATATCATAAGTCACACTTTTCGGGCTACGGCGAAATACATCGCGCGATAACTTCGTCTGCGCTCGATGCAATGCAGATTAGAGAAAAACAATGTGTTCATTATGTAAGTACCTATACCCAAGGAAGTCATATGTATTGCACATAGATAAGTTTTTTCGTTAATCTGTGGTCCAAACTAAAAAAGAGGATAGGTATGAGAACCTTCTTAAATATGAGCACGACACAGAGAACAAGGAATTTCGAAAACTAAAAACTTCTTAGACTTTTTATTATAAGTTATAAGGCTTCACGCGATATCATATTTAGCCAATATTGAAACATAACTAAAATTATTATTCACGTTTTCGATTTAATGGGTTCTGGGGAGGGCAAAATCCTTTATTGGCGCTCTGGTATTATGTCATTAGTTTTCAAAAATCTACTATCTATTATTGCGTTACTGCTATATTCTTGATCGACCCCAAGGAAGTTTTAAGGTACCAGGGGTCTAGCAAAGATACCAACCACTAACGTTAACGCCAAACGCTAACCATAGAGTAACTTTTTATACTGGAGGACTGACGCTAACTCCAAAATGTGCTGCGATGACATTTCGGAAATCGCTTACTTTTCCACAGCTAATGTCATTTCAATACAGTTTTGGAATTAGCGTTAGGCGTTAGCGTTAGTGGTTGGTATCTTAGCTAGACCCCCTGTAGTACCTACTTAAGTTATAGACCCTGTCCCGGAGGTCCCCCCAAAGCTTCTTCAAATATTTGATGCGAAAACTAAGAAAGCAGGTGAATAGCTGAAATGATGATGAAGGAGGATGACCTCGTCACAACCCTTACCATTGCTACGCATTTTAAAACCTTTTTTATTTTGGCATTAAAGTAAGCCGGAGTGCGATATTTGTATTTAGCCAATGATACGAAATATTTTATGAAAAATGTTTATGGGTAGGTACTTAGATATAATAATATGTAGGTATTCATTATGGCAATTGTATCCTCGAATTAACAACAACATGGCGCGTAACGTTCGTTTTTGGCTGTTTTTTTTTTTATTTGTTCTTCTTCTTCTTGCATGTTGAAATAAGTTTTTAATAGTTAAAATATTTTAGATCTGTGGGCTTTTAAATACACCACGGGAGCAAAAAGTGATTTATTACTCAGTTACTTCAAGAAGGTTATAGTTATAGTAGGTAAGTAACTATCTTTGTAATGACGATTTTACCTACTTCCTCACTTTCATCACTAGGTAGGTACGTTGAAAGTGCAGTGGGAATGAGACAGCGTGGAAAATAGTGGACATAATAATAATTATAACTTTCGATTCTTTAAGGAGTGGTGGTGTAGTATTAGTAATTCCTAATTAGTATTAAGAAAATTAATTATGTACGCATCGTACAGGTAAATACATATCTCCAGCAATTTATAAACTTATTATGGACACTGGCTAAGTGTAGGTACTCAATTCGTATGGAGCCAAACTTAAGAATCATCGTGTGTGATTCTTTCATATTTTTCTAAACCGTACCTGACTGCTTATGTAACTACTACCTAAACAAAATTTACTGAAACATCTGTTAAAGACCTGAGTGAAGTGATGATGACTTCTTTTTGTTGTAATATGAAGAGGTACTTATAAAATTGTAGTCTTTTGTTTGAAACTTCTTTTACTGTTATTTTAAATCTATATTAGACTCAAAACATTTAAATTTAGATATTGGCTTAAATAGCTTCCACTCCACATACAGGTTACTGTGCTCAGCTTCGAAAAGATTTAGTGGATTTTTTGTTTGGTACGAAATGTATTATCTATTATTAGACTATAACGTAAAAATACCATAACACAAGCGTGCGAAGCCGCGGGCAAAAGCTAGTTTAGTCCTAAAATAACTTAAGGGCGTAAATTGACAATGTCTTATTAAGTCTATTCCAGATAAGCGAAAAATCGGTTTGTAAAATTAAACTTTGACACTGAAAGTGAGGTACATACAATTTCTTTCCGTCTCTAACCCCCATATTCTAAGACGTTACCTCGAGATTACTCCACTCGACTCAACCTCGAATTAACCTCATTTTTGTGTTTTGGTATTTTTAGTTGACAATAAATAGCCAACTTGACATTTCTGCGTCAATTTTTCTCAAACGAGAGAAGCGAAGCAACTGTCAACTCAAGGTACGTCGCGATGTATTTTAACCCCCATATTCTAAGTTGTTGCCACGAGTTTACTCCACTCAACTCAATCTCGACTTAGCCTCATTTTTGTATGTTTGGTATTTTTAATTGACAATATATAATCCACTTGACATTTCAGGGTCAATTTTTCTTAAACGAAAGAAGCGAAACAACTGTCAACTCAAGGTACGTCGCGATGTACTTTGAGTTTCCCTCAAGTTAAGTGGAAGTCGAGTGAAGGATTTATGGTGAAATGTTTTAGAATACAGGGGTGAGTTTCTCTCAAAGTTAAGTAGAAGTCAAGTGAAGGATTTTTGGAGAAATGTTATTTGGAATACAGGGGTTAGTGTTAGCAAGGTCGCCATTATGCGCTAAAGTGGCATGCTGTTTTAGAACCGTGTACATTATGAAACTTTGGCGGACTGTTAGTACATTACTTTCGCACAATATACTACATTACTGTTTTCGGTGCACCACCCCAAGAAGTAATACAATGGTGCCGATTCGGTGGTACACCGACTAACCTAAATTTTCTCTAATTTTAATTTAGTGCTGTCAAACATCACTTTGCTATTCGGACATGACAGCTCTAAATAAAATTTAGAGACGATACGTCTAAATTACTCAACTTAGTTTACAAGCATGTTTAAGCTATTCGGCAAACACATTTTAGAGAAGTTTCTGCCTAAAATTTTAAACGTAAAATGTCAAAATACGACGGCACCTAAAATATGGCGATTAAAATTAGATTATTATGAATCCAGTAATTTCTCTGATAAAATGGTTGTTTTGTGATAGGAATGCACAACTAAAATATTGCACAGCCGTTGCAGGTAGCGGCTAGTGTTACTAGTCCTGGTTTCTTCAAAGCATCACCAGAAAATACTCATCATCATCATCATCATCATCACCATCATCATCATCATCATCATCATCAACAGCCTAAAGACATCCACTGCTGAGCAAATGCCTCCCCCATAGAGCGCCACTTTGAACGGCTGCTCGCGTGCTGCATCCATCGGCATCGGCTCCCGCGGTTTTCCCCTATCATCGATCCACCTAACGGGCGGCAGGGCTAGCTCTTTACGCCTTTACTAAAACTCAATGCAGCAAAATGTATATGGCATATTTATTGGTCAATTTTTACATCCTTAGATAGGTGCCTAGTAAGTACCTACGATAAATAAATAACGTAACGTTTTGCGTTATCTGTACATTTTTGTACATTTTTTATCACCTAGTTACAGCTACTCGACACTAGAGGCGCGAGTGGCGTTACTTCATTTAGGTGCACGTCTAAGCAATCCTAAATTAAGTGCTACGTAAATACCGAATGGCTTTTGTGACATCTCGCACCTAAACTAAAATTTTAAAGTAGGCTAAAATTAGAGTCCTCTAAAATCACCGAATCGACACCAGTATTGAATGATAGATTGGCCCAAAGCTTGATAGACTTGTTTAATCTTTTATCCGCAATTTAACGCAGTTTTTTAAGACAAATATATCTTACGTATTCTATTAGGTAGAGCGGAAATATGTTTTTTGAAAGAGGGAGTGTCATCAACTATAATGCCAAGGTATTTAATAGAATCCGTTTTATCAATAAATGGACACGTGCACGCATCAGGCAGGGAGATATCACAGGAGTGTGCACGAAATTGATCGTGATTATAAAGAGTTTGTATTTTACGCATGCAAAAACTAATAAATTTCGTCTTGTCAGCGTTAAGTGTTAGTAGGTTACGTATATGCCAGTTATTTGCAACATTGAATCATCGTTGCGCGTAATCATGCAATTCTGTGCCGGAGTTAGCGGAAAAAATTAGAGCAGTGTCATCAGCATACGAAATGATTTTACTATGATCTAGATTTAAATTACAGAGGTCATTTATGTAAACTAGAAAAAGGGTAGGACCGAGGATGCTTCCCTGTGGAATCCCGAAAGGCGGAATTTTCATGTAGGTGCTGATCACATTGTCTATTTTCACAAATTGATATGAATGATACGATATGAACAGAGGGTAAACCTACGAAAAGAAGTAGATTGTTAACAATATTTAGCACAGAAATCTCATTATTAGGGTTCCGTACCCGAAGGGTAAAGCGAACCCTATTACTGAGGCTCCACTGTCCGTTTGTCTGTCTGTCTGTCACCAGACTGCGTCTCATGAACGGTGATAGTTAGACAATTGAAATATTCACAGATAATGTAAGTATTTTTGTTGCCGCTATAACAACAAATACTAAAAAACAGATAAAATAAATATTTAAGAGAGGCTTCCCTACAACATGTTTTGTGACGTGCTTTTTTGCTCGTTTTTACAGATAATGGTATGGTAGTCCGATTCGCACTTAGCCGGTTATTTTAGTACGACATTTTAGCTCGCAATTCATTCATTCAATATTATGGAATACCTAGTTATTCAAAACTTGCTCGGGTGAATGTACTGAATGGGGTTTTATTAGTGTTTCTGTCACGCTGAATGGATTTTACGGCCTGGTTTTCAATCCATTTTCTGAATAGGCTCGAATCTTATCGTTATATATTGAGAAGAGAAAGGATGTGTGTCAAAAGTTTTGAATGGATACCATAGAGGTCAAATAGATAGTCCAATTTCATAGATTTCTATATCTAAATATACTTATAATATAGAACTGTAAATTCGACGATAATATAAAAATAACGTAGATATTGTTAAAAGATAAGAATGTTTATAAATAAAAACTTAAACTTAAACCAAAAACTTTACTTAGCTAAATCATACACTGGATGATAAATACAAATACAAATTTTTATTTATTAACACAAATATGGTTACAGCAATTTATGTAATGAATCCATAGACTCCTGAACTAGTATTCACTGTGTTTCAGGAGACAGTGGCTTCTCCTAATTAACAGTTAAATGTGATTTATGTCAGAACAACAAAAAAAAAATTTGGAAAATTTAACAAAATAAATAAATAATTGTTATATTTTGTGATGACTTCGCATCAGACTGTTTATGTGTATGTGTATGTGTGTATGTATGTGTGTGTGTATGTGTATGTGTATGTGTATGTGTAAGAAAGAAAGAAAGAAAGAAAATTAATTTATTTGTGACAAAAAAGAAAAACAAGTAGGTACAAAATATGATTGGCAACAATAAAATTACCATTTGCCACAAATCGGTCCCAACTCAGCATAATGCTGGTCGTAAAACCAGCGCTGGTCTTCCGTTGGGGCCGGTTCATTACAGCTACAGATTTAAAACATTTACATGGCTACATATTAAATATAACTAAATTACTAAAAATTATAGATACTGTGAGATGACAATCAGAAAAATTATAATAATCTACCAAACTAAAAGAAAAACAATATAAATAGTTGCAAGAAAAAACTGCAGCAACTTACAAATTATAAAAATTGAAATAATCAAGTAACTATGTATGGAAGTATAGTATTATGATGGCTGAGATAAAAATTATAACAAAATAAAAATGAAATATCATGAAAAATTTAACATAATAAAAATTGTAATGCATTAACATATGCTTTACATAAGCAATGCGGTGCGAGTGTTCTTTGTATGTAGGTATCTTGGTAATGGTAGTGCATATAAGAAAGGGTTAGATGGCGCTTGTGTCATGCTTAAGAGTTTCCTCCGCTTTTTGGTGTTCTAAAAGAAATTTCTTTATTTTAATTCGAAAACTGTAGATACTTTGCAGGTTCCTTATGGGCGGTGGTATATTGTTCCAGCATTTTGAGGCTGAGTAGCGGAAACTCCCCCGAAACGCAACAGTCCTATGAGGCTGCGTCATGAGCTGTGCGGCGCACTGTCGAGACCCATATGATCTACGGCTGGAGGTCCAAGTCAGTTTTTCATAAAGATAACTAGGAGCTTTATGTTTAACAACGCCGAAGAGAAGGCAAGCTAGATGGAGCTTACGACGATGTCGCATTTTTAGTAAATAGTGTTTATTCAAGAATGGTGTCACATGGGCCCTTAACGGAATATTAAAGCATAACGAGCACAAGCATTTTGGACTCGTTGTATTAACTTTTGTGTTTTAGCTAGTAGACGGGGACCAACAACTACATCCACATAATTTAATTTGGATAATATGAGAGACTCTACTAAGCTAATACGTAAACTCTCTTTTAAAAATGGTCTTATTCTATATAAAACTTTTAATTTGTAAAAACAATTTTTTATCGAATTAGCTATATGTTTTTCAAATCGTAAGCTGCAATCCATGAGCAAACCCAAATTGCGTGCTTCGTATACTCTTTCAATTGGCTCATTCATAAGCATAACATTCTTAGATGCACTGCCGAAAATAAGGAACTTAGTCTTAGCAGGATTAAGCAACAAACAATTGTCCATTGACCAAGCCGCTATCCTTGCAAGATCTTCATTCAGTTTTATAATAATAGCACTGTCAATTTCAGATGGGTGAAAGGAAATATATACTTGTATGTCATCTGCATAGATATGGAATTTACAATTCAAGATACGTGTTTTTATATCTGCAGAGTACAAAATAAATAGAAGAGGTCCCAAAATCGAACCCTGAGGTACTCCTCGCTTAACTGGCACTTTGTCTGAAAACAACGTTGAACCATCACTCAAACTCAATTTAACATATTGGCAACGCTGGCTGAGATAACTGTTGAACCATTTTAACGCTTCGCTATCAAGTCCATAATAACTTAGCTTAGACATTAGCAAATTTAAATTTATTGAATCGAAGGCTCTAGAAAAATCTAATAATACTAACAGTGTGCCCATGCACTTATCCTGGGAACACAGTATATTGTCGGTCACATCGAGTAGAGCTGTAACAGTGCTCCGGCCTTTTCTAAAGCCTGACTGCACTTCAGGCAAAATACCGTTTTTTTCAAGAAAAACGGACAACTGCATAGAAACAGCTTTTTCTATTATCTTCGACAGACACGGCAATATACTGATTGGTCTCAGATCTTTTAAGTCCACCGGGGAAGAGTTTTTAGGCAATGGGCGCACGACCGCCACTTTCCATATTTCAGGAAAAGTGCAAGTTGTAATGGAAGAATTGATTATGTCTGTTAAGCTGTCTATAGTATTAGGAAAAGTGAGTAAAACCATATCTAAACTAATTTTGTCACAGCCTTCTGCATTAGATTTTAAACTTTTTATTATATTTACCATTTTATCCATGCTAATAGTTTCTAAATGAAAGATCGCATCACTAAATTTATGATATTCAAAGTACGTTAACAGTGAGATATTAACATGCTTCTTTCCTGGTACGTTTAAAAAATGGTTATTTATAATGTTAGGGTCATTAAAGGATATGGGTAGCTCAGTATTATTCTTAGGAAGCAAAGTGTCTTTAAGATTTTTCCATAATAGTTTTGGATTGTGAATTTGATTGTTTATATGATGTTTGAAATAGGATGACTTCTCGTGAAAAAGTGCTGTGGTAACTGTTGGCTTTAATGATTTGTAATAATCCTTTTTTGCGTCTGATTTTGTTCTATGGTAGTCAACAGCAGCCTCGTCACGTATTCTCATCATTATTTTAATTATATCAGTAATCCAAGGATAGGAACGATGTCTTATAATGACTGATTTTTCTGGTGCATGTAAGTCGAACAAATTTACAATATTAGAGTTCAAAACGTACACCATCTCATTAACTGAATTAAGAGTTGACATCCGCTCCCATTTGAGAGCTTGCAAATCTTTATTGAATAAATCTAAGCAAATGTCTTTCTTAGGTCTATATGTTATCTTGTAAGGCAGAGGTTTCTCACGCTTAATGTTAAACTCACTAATTACCAGACAGTGCCCAAAAAGTGATCCCACATGCTCCACTGTAATTTTATTTGAACGTAAATCGGTACAAATAATATCTATTAAAGTTTGGCTCGTGTCGGTAAAATGAGTTGGCTCTGTAACTAGCTGCAGTAAATTAAAACATGCCAAAAACGACATTAACTTTAGTGTTTTAGCGTCATTGGTAAGGAAACAATTAATATTAAAATCACCTAGTAAAATTAAATTATCATATTTGGGAATTGAGCTAATGGAGTCAGTAATTGCATCGAAAAATAAATCAATATCCATCCAAGGTGGACGGTATGCTGTACCGACCACTATCTTCTTTCCGTTAAGGGTCAATGTGAGCCACATTTGCTCGACTAATCTATGCAGTGGGTCTACGGGGTGCACATACTTACGTATACCCAAGTTAGCATTTTGTCTGATGAAAAAAGCTACGCCCCCCCCCTCGTGAACGCCCGCCTTGTGGCCGAGGGATATGACGTATTCTATATCCCGGTACCTCGGGTGCACGGCCTTCTTCCCCTGTTTTCAACCATGTCTCATTTACTGCCAGCAGCTCGGGGTTACTTCGAGTTATTGAGGCTATAAAATTATCGTGATTTGTGCCTAGGGAACCTGCATTGTACAAACCTACTTTAAAATGTTTGTTACTAACCATCAAAATTATTAAAAATCGTCAAAAAGTGGTGAAATAGAGTATAGTGAGATTGTGTGAAAATATGATATAGAGAATAAATGCAAACGATCAAATTATTGTAAGTATTGAGATAAGCAGTATTTACATGAAATTGTTGGTTTAAAAAAATAATTACACGGTAAGGAATATAATGTTTTTTATTAATCCTACTATATATACTTCGTACTTTTCCAAATAAATAGGACAGAGAACTAATTAAAATAAGAACAACAAAACTGAAAAGTAGAGATATGGTACCATTAGTAAAATTGTATAAACAATAAGGTTTAATGTAGCTGTTGAATAAGCCAGAAAAAGTTACATAAAACACTTTCAAACAGTTCCAGTCCCAAAAACCTTACTAAAATCTGCATCAGATCTGAATGAGAACGCCTGTTTCCCGTCAGACTGCCGCGCAAAAACGCGCCCCCTCTTCGTCCATGAATAGCGCCACTGACGATTGCGACATTCCTCACGGACGCGATGGAATAGCTGGCGGTTGGTACGCGTTAGCCGCTCGTTAACATAAACACGACGCGGCGGCCCCGTCAACCCAATATCCGCCGAAGAGAAGTTGCGTCGAACCCGCGCAGCGCCCAGAAGGTCATCACGCAAGCAGCGGCGCGCCAGCCGGACTATGACACGGCGAGGACGCCCCCGCGTTGCGGTGTCACCACTGCTACCACCGCTCCTGTCCGCAGCTCCAACTCGTTCAGCGAAAACAATATCATGTTCCTGAAGAGTCACTCCCAGCTTAGCTGCCAGGATGGTGATGGTGTGCACGACGTTTTCTCCGTTCTCTTCCGGTAGATGTCCGATATCCAAGTCAGACAAGAGATTTTCCTGATCTCGATCGTTCAATTCCAGCTTTAGTTGGATCATCGTCTGCTGCAGCTCAGATACATCCTTGGATGAAGTGGATTCTGCCATTTCCCTTGACTCCACCACTTCAAGTCTGTATTCGATACTATCCACCCTCCCAACAAGATTAGCCAAAGAAGCGCGAACCTCCTTACGAAAGTCACGCTGCTCCGCCATGTACGCAGCGAGCTCGCGACGCATAGCGCGGATATCCGTATCCTCAGTAGAGGGCGCAGTATGCGCAGACGCGGAGGGCGGGGTGGTCTGAGTTTTGTCGCCATTGTTGCGAGTGGGTGGAATTAAAGCCCCAGAGACACTTTTTACGGAAGTATCTCTGTTATCTCCCTTGCGCTGCCTTTTTTTGCATTCTGGGCAAGCCCAATCGCTAGAAACTGCCGAGCAATCTGGAACCCCCACACATGCCTTGTGAAAAGTGAGGGAACATAATGAACAGGTGGCGGCACCTGACGGCGACAGGAATTTTCCGCAACCCATGCACTTTGCCATTATCGCTGGTTAAGAACGTGCAAGCGTTATTCACCGGTACCAAACGAGCTCAGTACGGTCAACTCCCAGCGGCTTTGTCGCTAGATGGCAAACTACAATCGATGTTGATCGGACGAACTAATTTTAAGGCCAAAGACTATGGCTACCCACTTTTAAATAAAAATCAATTGCAGATTACGACTATGTAAATCGCAAATAACCTTAGATTCCCTACGAATAAGGGTTGACGAACACTCACACAGTCATCGCAGACGATTACGCACACATTAAATTTACAGGCACGACAAACTTTACAGTGATACTATTTTTCCCGACAAATAAATACACAAGCGTATGCTGACCGTAAGCCGTCCGTCACCCATGTGTATGTGTATGTGTATGAGTATGTGTACGTGTGTGTGTATGTGTACGTGTGTGTGTATGTGTATGTGTATGTGTATGTGTATGTGTATGTGTATGTGTATGTGTATGTGTATGTGTATGTGTATGTGTATGTGTATGTGTATGTGTATGTGTATGTGTATGTGTATGTGTATGCGTATGCGTATGCGTATGCGTATGCGTATGCGTATGCGTATGCGTATGCGTATGCGTATGCGTATGCGTATGCGTATGCGTATGCGTATGCGTATGCGTATGCGTATGCGTATGCGTATGCGTATGCGTATGCGTATGCGTATGCGTATGCGTATGCGTATGCGTATGCGTATGCGTATGCGTATGCGTATGCGTATGCGTATGCGTTTTAATAAAATTCAGTAGTTGTTATGTTCATTTCGTCAAAATATGTTACTCTATAACGCAAACCTACTAGACGGATTTAAATAAACTTAAGTAAAGTATGTTTAATAAAGTATGGTTAAAACAAAGTTTTCGGAATAAGACTCAGGGTACCTTATGTTTTCCATAACGGTCAAGACCAGGTTGCACGAAGCAATAGGAAAATACTTTTTATGCAGAAATCGTGGTTATTCGACGAAACGTAAGCGTTAGATAGGTTAACTAGCTCACGTAAAGTTGGGTGGTTCAGCTAGTCATAAAACAATATTTTTCTCAGAATTTCCTGAATGCGGTTCAGTGGTCTGAATCCTTAAAATAGAGATTCTGGATTAGATTTGAATAGGGCTTTGAAAAGGTGTTGAAAGAATTTTTAGATGTGTTCCGCGAAGGGCCAAAAATTCCATTAGGTAAGTACATTCGGCATTTCTGAAAAGTCCCATTTATTGCGACTGTGAAAACAATCATCTATATAAGTATATGAATGCTATAGAATCTAAATCATTCATTCGATTGTTTTCTAAAATTTAGAACTTAACAGCGGAGTGAATTGTAATTATTTTTATTTTTTTATGTAATTAGTGGCAAACAAGCAGGCGGCCCACCTGATGGTAAGTGGTCGCCGCCGCCTATGGACATCTGCAACACCAAGGGCATTGCCGGTGCGTTGCCTACCCTTAAAGAGGACTCTAAAGGATAAAATAAAGTATAAACAAATAAATAATGATTCATTGATCCTGGACCCTTGCGTGACATCAAAGCGTCTGAACGGATTTTACCGATTTCTTACATGCATCATCATCCTGAAGACGTCCACTGTTGTACATAGGCCTCCCCCAAAGAGTGCCACATTGAGTGGCTGCTTGCCTCCTTCAACCATCGGCATGTAACAATTTTTTACTTTTTCTTCACTACTTACCCATATCTGGAACGACAAATCGATGGTGCTCGTTAGGGAGATATTAATATGACCGTTTCACTGCGAGCTTGATTAACCAGCCCCATTAGAGCTTAAGAAAAGCCGACATGGATAAAACATTGGGACGATGTCGAGGTAAAGCGGAGAGCGTATGCGGCAGCCGGGTTCCGTATATAGCTATTATTGAATAAGTACTGCCGTTGCTAACTAAAATCACATGTTTGTATTTCAGAGCTCTACTTTTCTTTACGACAACGACTTAATTTAAACAAATGTTTAGATAATACTATTTTAAATAAAATTAGATTTGGAGATTTTTAAAGTAAATAATACAAAAAAAACGTTTGGTATTTTTTTTTTACTGGTGTGGACTCAAGTCTCTGGTATAAGCTATTCAGACTAATTAATATCTAATCTACACACCAAATTCTGTCAAAACTCCTTCAGAGCTTAATAAATATACGCCACAAAAACACAAAGCCTAAACAAAGCTATATATTCATAAGATAATAAATAATAAATAAATAAATATGTGTGGACATTTCACACAGCGCCATCTAGCCCCAAACTAAGCATAGCTTGTACTATGGGAACCAGATAACTAATACAATACTCATATACTTTTTGTTTGTAAATACATACATAGAATACAATATAACACCCAGACGCAGAACAAACATCTTTGTTCATCACACAAATGATTGTCCCGGGTAGGAATCGAACCCACAGCCCTCAGTTCAGAAGGCAGGGATACTACCAACTGAGCTATCGGGCCCGTCCCGTAATGAGTAGAACACAATTACGCTCTACTAATTAGGATTATAATTTATTCGTTCTCATACATAAACGCATATAAACAATCAGCACTATTATTATCTTGCGTCTACAAAGCAAGCATCTTTATTATTTTAGTATCATTTTGCCCAGAGCATAAATTATAGCAACCAGAGCAAATAATTATAACAAGTGTATTCGCCAAGCAAGCTCCATGTTGTATTTACCTCCACTGACCGCTCCATGTTGTTTTGTTTACTAAATGAACAAAATGCGTCTCGGATTAACTTACTGTTTGCGGATCTCCAAAAAAGTAAAAAGACAAGGACATACGCTTCGCCAGTCAAACTGGTTGAGGGCGCCATTTCATTGACGAGAAAATGGGTGGTATTAATAAAAAAAAACACTCAATGGACTGCCAACGTCAAATAATTTTAAACTTTAGTCTGTTCAAATTAGGAAGCAAATTGCGTATCGCAAAAATGGTTGTTATGTTAATTGAGACTGAATCCTCGCGTTCGGAAGCGGCATGTTAAGAATATTTCGATCACTCACGCACTCAATTTTCGCTTTTTTTCTCGAACTACCGTCATTCAATTAAAGCTCAAATTGGTTTAAATAAATAATCGGCGTTTACGACTTATTTTTAGTGTTAAAGGATGTACCGTTTTAACAAGATTGTATCGACTGATCTTGCAATCGACTTCTGTTCATCCGATATTTATTTAATCAAAATGTTTGCAAATCTTATCTCATTATTTGACCGACTGTAAAGCGGAGTCCCGGAATTTTTACAACTAAGGTTTGGTTCAGTCAGCTGTGGTTCAGTCCCAAATAATACACGTAGGTACGTTCACTGGTGATATTACCACATAGCAAAACCTTCGCTACCCTGTAGGTGCGACCGTCATTTTTTTCAATTCTCCGTGGTCTATATGTATGTTAGGCCTATCTCTTCAAACCTCCTTCTGCAATATTGATGTTAAATTTAGTATAGCGACAGTATTTCCTCTTTCCTCCTGGCTATAACCTGGATCGTTTTAAGTCAAGAATGAATAGGCATCTCATGGGCAAACGCGTTCCACCTTAGACAACTTCGTCACTAAAAAGCCAAATAGACGATCGTGACCAACCACCGACCAAGGGTTGGTCCCGATCGTCTATTTGGCTTTTTACCATCAGGTGAGTTCAGGGTCAGGACCATATTGGGCTGATGACATACTTACATTCCAAAAAAGCACGCTGTTTTCAACGTAGTGATGGGACACTGGTGGTGGAGTACCAGGCTGGCATAAATTACACGGAAGTCCCTTTTCTGGTTTCGTAAAATTGGTCTAAGTACTTACTATTTCTTGGATCGCCACTCGCACTGATAAAGACCTCCTAGTACCTAATTGTTGCTAGCCTGGTACTCCGGAGCTAAAGTGTGCCACTTTACAAATCAATTCTTACTGTTTTTTATTTAAAAATGAATCAAGGTGCTTTTTTAATTCAAAATCTGTTTAACTAATTGTATTTTGAAAATGTTTTCGTCTAATTTTTATTACTGTTATTGTGATCTAGTTCTGGGAATGGGTACATCATATGCATCATACCCACATCTCTGACTTACTTTTTTGGATTAAAACTCTCTCAGTCAATGCTTGTCACATAAATTAATTGATTTTATTGCTTTGGAAATTCGCTTATAATCTTTAATAAAATTAATAGATACAAAGAAATGACTTTCTCAATTAGCTACCTTTGATACGATTATTGATGTCTTATGTTCTGCGTACACTCTTGACTTTCACAGAGTATAACAAACACAGACTAAATAATATCATCTTGATTAGTTTAGTTCATTATCAGCCTAAAGACGTCCACTGCTGAACATACGGCTCTCTATAGAGCCACTTTGAGTAGCTACTTGCTTCCTGCGTCCATCGGTACCCTGCAGTTTTCACCAGAACGTCAGTCCACCTAGTGGGGCCGGCTTACGCTGCATCTCTTGTTCGTGTTTGAGATCCGAGAAACTTTCTTCCGTTAATAGTTCTACGAGCGATGTGGCCTGCCTATTGCCAATTCTAAGAGCTATATCGGTCACTTTAGTTCTCCTGCGGTTCTCGTACCTATGTTTCTCAAACTCATGTCAAGTTAACAAATCAAATACTGCGCTCCTTTGATGAAGACAGCCGATGGTCAGCAGGAAATGCAATAGGCGTTCAGTATTCATTGGTTTGATATGAGTTTACTAGGTGGTAGGACTTTTCTACAAAGTTCGTCTGGTAAGTACCACCGCTCTGCCAGTTATTCTGCCGCCAAGCAGTGGTGTGCAAGCACTACTGTTTTCCGCTCTTAAGGGCATTGTAGCTAGTGAAATTACTAAGCAAATGAGACTTATGAACTGATCTACATAGAACAACAAGGCGCGGGGAGTCATTTCACCCTTACGTAGTAGATTTACCAACATGTCGAACCAAGCGTTTTGCTGACTCTTTTATCATGCAACCTGCTAGGGAATGGAACTCGCTCCCGGCTTCTGTGTTTCCTGACAAATATAATTTGGGTCTCTTTAAGACTAGAGTAAATAGGCTCCTCATGGGCCAACGTGCTACAGCTTCGATTGCATCGTCGCTTAACATCAGGTGAGTTGCAGTCAAATGTTGGCCTATTTGTACATAATAAAATCTCACGGTCTAGAAATCTTTTTTATGCAGTGTTCTAGCTTGTCACGTCATTCTTTAACATAAAAAACGAACGAGAATCCAGTCGAAAATTCGTAAACTGTGGCCTGTGGTTCCCCGCTGCATAAAGTTGTAAGTGTGCGCAGAGAGTTAATCAAGATCTTAAATCTAGTCCAGGTATAATTTATTGCCGTTTTATCCATTTTTTTATTGCGATATATATGTTTATAGCACCTCAAGGGCTTGGAGTAATGACTTTTTCTCTTTTCAATTAATTTGCCTACCTCAAAGCAGTGATATATCATGGTTGCATTTAATGTGCAATTAATACAGTAGTACTAGCCTGCTTTAGAGTTTAATAGCGCTAAGTTAATAGATGAAGTTAGGGATGTCAAATGCGTTGCAGTAGGTACGAAATAGAGGTGTGGATATTGGACACCTAAGTGCGAACCATAGGCCTAGGAATGAGAGTAACGAAAATATTCACGCTCTGTGGTGCGAACTTAGGAGCTGTCAAAAGTTAGTGCGGGAGTTTTGGCGGGAACGCGGAAATGTTCACGTCGTTGCATTGTATTATATGCAAAACTTGTGCTTTTTCCAGTATTAATGTTTAAAACTGGTGGCAGTTTACGCATTAAGTGCTGAATTACGAGCATGAGTGTGGGCAACACAGAGTACATTGGTATATATAGAAATAGAGGCCAATCTTCGGTCTCTAAATGGGTAACATCGTTGGTCTGCGGGTATACGTAGCGCTACCTGGTGCCGAAAGTATGCAACGTATTATGAATATATATAATTTTATCTATAGCTATACTTGCCTACATATATAGGTACTAGTTAGTACTTTAAAAATAAAAAACATGTATTTAATCTATTTTCATTTATTTATTACCGAATAAAAAGTAATACAATAAAGTGTTTGTGTAACACTAAGTAATGATTATGAATGAAGTAATTACATTTATAGATTTAATCAAGATTCAACTTAACTAGACATGGATGTTACATATACATGATATCAAATTAAATTCATACCTTGTAGAACTATTTCTATTCTTTATGATCTCTGCCATCTAGTACCGCAAGTTAAAAAAACTAGCAAGATTAACACTGCAAAATTAAAGCTCATTAGATATATTCTATAGTTCTTTAACCCAATGTGCTTTTCAATTTATTCGTGTTGTATACTTCGAGTTACTCGGTCCGTAGAACTAAGATTGACGTGCCTGGTGGGCAAGTGATATAATGTGTTGAAACGTGAGTTTTCGTGTTGCTTCCAAAATTCCATAGAAGCTTCTAGTAAAGTTGCCACCACTTTACTGGAGCATGACTTAGACTGGACTACGACTACCTGACTTATACTGGACTATGACTAACACTTGACTTTACGTGATATATTCTTTAACGATGAAAAATAACAATAAGTACTTGACACTGGCTAAATACACTATGTGTGGAGCCAAAATATAAGAAAAAAAAAGTTAGTGCCGACGACTGTTTACTGTTTTTGAAAAGGTTCTCGAGTGGTAACCACAAACCGGAAGGCGCAGCGTAGGCCCACTAGGTGGACCGACGACCTGGTGAAAACCGCGGGATGCCGATGGATGCAGGAGGCGAGCAGCAGCTCAAGGTGGCGCTCTCTGGGGGAGGCCTATGCTCAGCAGTGGACGTCAGGTTGCTGATGATGATGATGATGACTACGCTTACAATAAACTAACTTATTATAACTTTAGCAAAACACCTAAACTGCAATAACCCATTCGAACGGTACTTCAGATTATTAGCCCAATCGAAATAGCCCATTAAGTATAGTATCGGGAAGTCTAGACTATTTCTAGACCAATAAAATCTAAATTCTATCGGGTATACGATTTAGGGCAAATGGCACTAAATGGGTGGTAACTACCCTATTTACTGCTAAGCTTTGGCAGAATGGGGATGTGAAATACCTACGTACTTTTTCCTTATCGCTGGTTTTTTCGAGAAATATCCAAAAGTCCATATGATTATATGATGAAGTCCATATGGTTATATGGAGTGTTAAAAGAGTCCTCTCTAAGGATAGGGAACGCACCGGCAATGCCCTTGGTGTTGCTGATGTCCTTACGCGGCGGTGACCACTTACCATCATACAACCATGCCACTCATTACATTAAAAAAAAATTTAGAGTAACGATGAAAAGAGACGGGTACCGGGTTACCCTTTGGGTACCGAGTCCTAAAAAAACTTATAGTTTTCGTAATCTTACATAAAGGGAAAAACCGCAAAAACAGATCCATGCTCTTTTGATATTGGTTATTAGGAAATGTACGCTCTATTTTTCATAACATTCTCGGAAATATATACTCCTCAATAAAACAAAGTTATAGAAAACTATACAGCATTTATTATTCACCACAACCAATATTTCCCATAGCTATAAGAAATGGCCCTAAATCACTTCCCTGTGGGAGCCCGATCTGTTCAATCATTCATGCGCCGTTTTCTATATCGATTTAGGTAAGGTTACACGATTGTTACTTACAACTTACAATTGATGGATTTGTAACTTAATTTAAGTTGTAACCCAATCCTCATTACATAAAAAATTTAAAATAAAAGTGGTTTGTTAAAATTCAGCAATGGGTCGAAAGCGTTTGATAATGCGATGTAATGTATTGTGGTTTCAAAAAGTCGACATTGTGCTATCGATTACCGTTATAATCCGCAAGCACCATTTTTCTGTTAATTTCTAAGGGGGATGAGGTAAAGCACACGCGCAAACCGCGCGTGTAAACGCACGCCGCACACTATATTAAAACACGCACACCGTTATATAAGCTAGCGTAGTTACGCAGTGTCTACACGCACATTATGATATTGTAGATGACCAAGTAGCGCCATATGACCGGCAGAGGGGAATGCCTTGCCTTGCCACCTTCTATTTTAAATGCTCTATGATGTAATGTATGGTGGTTTCAAAAAGTTGACATTGTGCTATCGATTACTAGTCAAAATTTAAGTAAGGCTGATATCTGGTAACCACCACAGAATAGGATTAAAAATTGCATGGTTCATTTGTACGACAACCATTGCCGGTTTAGTTGCACATAGCGCTAAGTATCGCAGACAAAATTCAGCTATGGTACCAATTTAATTCTCTACATGGCCAAATGAGCATGAGGCTGGCCTGGCACCACGCACAGACCATCAGAGGCCAATGGCTTAAGTAACGTATCAGCATATCCATATCATCATCACCATCAGTATCATCATCATCAGTCGGACGACGTCTATTGCTAAAAATATGGCGTCCTCATAAAACTCAAAGCATGGCAGCACTTAGTTCTAAATACCAATTTTTCTAATACTAAAACCATATAGCTAACATACGTCAACATGATCCTCGAGATCTATTATTATAGACGAGTGAACTCATTGTTATTCATTCTAATAATATCTGAATAAAGGCTGCCAGAAGCCCTGACATCTGTAATCAGGAATAATAAAAGCGCCAGACATTCACATTCAGGCTGCCTAAATAAGCGAGGATAGGTAGTCGGGTGATCTGAAGCAGAAGAGCTCAACTTTTTCTAACGAAGGCCCGTTGAACTGTTTAGTTTAGAAATGCCACAGGATATAAATTACTACGTAGAAATGCTAAGAATATTGCCATAAAATAGTTCATACGAACGCAAACGTCATCAATTTATATTCGAATTGAATTAGGCAAGAAGTTCATTAATCCAGGTAAGAAATTCTTGGCACCTTCGGCTATATTATAAACATAATGACCCGCCCCGGCTTTCATCATCATCATCATCATCATCATCATCATCATCATCATCAGCCTGAAGACGTCCACTGTTGAACATAGGCCTTCCCCAAAGAGCGCCACTTTGAGCGGCTACTTGTCTCTTGTATCCATCGGCTCCCCCAACGGTTGTTACTTCTACGAGCGATGTGGCCTGCCCACTGCCACTTCAACTTGCTAACTCTGAAAGCTATATCGGTCACTGTAGCTCTCTTGCGGATCTCCTAATTTCGGATCTTGTCTCGCAAGGAAACACCGAGTATAGCTCTCTCCATAGCTCGCTGCGTGACCTCGAGCCCCGACTTTGCATGGAGTTTATTAGTTTTACGCCTTATCTCATTCTAAAGGAAGAGAGGAGGAAGAGGAGAAAAAGATAAGGGAAAAGCATGAATGGATGAAACAGAGAGTGAAGGCCGGTGCTGGCGCTTTTTGCTTTTGTATCCTTTCTTTTTTGTCATATAATCAAATCGTGCCAAGTTTAATTTGAACCCATTTAGTAGTTTTGGTGTGTTGCTCAGCCAAGAACAGACAGATAGACAGACAAAAATGAAAAAAAAATTATAGTTTTGGCTTTAGTATATCGATAATCCTAGAAAAACCCAATAATTCTAAATATCTGGGCCATTATTCCGTATCGGTTCCTTACTTTGAAACCACGCGAATTCCTTGTCTTAAATAAGAAATCTGCAAACCTATTACCTATTCTCTATGAAACGATAACACAACCGCGCGAAATGAACTTGGAATTGGCGCCATTTGAACTGTCAAAAATCATTATGTTTTACCGAGACGCGTTCCGAAACATCAACACATCAAATGATATGACTACTAATGTTAACATATTTTATTCAAAATAAAGATAACTTTAATGTAAAGTGAAGGTATATCTAACGCTGTGACACGATTTGAACAAGACACGATAACGACATGGTTTCGTATCGTGTGGAATTTGTGTTACCATAGAGAATAACCGCCCTGTTAAAATTGGACCTCTTACAGTTTTATCATAGGTAAAGATATATTCAATTAGAATTACATGAAATTATAGTTTGTTATAAAACGAACGAACGGCAAACAATCTTAAATTTACAATCGGGTCACAAGTTGATCACCCTTGACATAGACACACAATTTTGGAAGAAATTATCTAGGACACCAAGTAGGACGCGTCCCGAGAATGCAGACATAAATAAAAACTATTTACACACAGTTCTGTTTGGTATGATATCTTCAGAAAAGGTCAATAGTTTCTAGCTTTATGGAGGTGCTTTTGAGAGTTTTTCTATGGAACGATTACATTATAGACTACGTACTTTTGACTACTTATTCCACTAGTGTTAAACCAACCGCAAGTAATCGTCAGTTTCGCTAGTACAAGATGGCGCCACTTGAGCACAGCATGATGAATATTTCTGAACTTCCGGCTAGTCCTAGAAAACCAGGGCCAAGAAAATGGCGCGAAAGGCTGCACCTGACCACGTTTTCCAGAGTTCTTCGTTCAGTCCATCGTCAGAATTCAAACCGTCAAATTCTCTACTTACCTAAGCTAGATCTACATAGTTATTTTAGTGAACATTCCTTGGAATTCCTTGGATTATATACAGCTAAGTATGGCGTTTGGCGTTGAGACTCTGGGTCCGTGGGGACCGGGAGCTCACCGCGTTTTCCAAAGTCTATTAGAGCGCCTGGTCGATGCGACTCGTGACCAAAATGCTGGCACTTATTTGGCTCAACGCATCAGCATTTCAATTCAACGAGGCAATGCTGCCAGCGTACCCAACATACGCTACCTAGCGGTAGTGGGCTGGAGCATTTGGACTGTCTATAGGCCATCGCGGTCTATTATACAGTTCATATGTTCTTTGTAGTAGGTATAGTGTAGCTAGTTAGTGTGTAGTGTAGTTAGTTTTAGTTTAGTTTAGTTTTTATTATTGTAGTAGTTAGCTTGAGTAATAAAGGCATATTGCCCGTCGAAAAAAAAATGCTAAGTTTATTCTGTAAAATTGCTAAAATACGATTGATTGTGATTCTTCTTGCCCGTTCTTCTCATAAGGCTTTAATAAATCTTTCGAATGGGTGGTAAAATGTGTTTTTCATTTAATGTCCACTTAATAAATAGCGTTAATACATAGGTATTTAACACTAGTGTACGCAGACAAAAAATGCGACGTCATCTACGAGCTTTCGAAAATGGAAAGGCAGATAATATATACCTAACTATAGACTCATTATAGCATTAATTATATTTTTATGCATTTTTTGTGTTTTCGTCTCTTACTCGGGTATTAGATGTAGCGGGAAACTGCAAATTTCTTGGTGTCAGCAGTTTGATTACATTGATTTAGGTACTTACACACATAATTTTTTAGGGTTCCATATCCAAAGGGTTAAGCAAACCTTATTACTAAGTCCATCTGTCTGTCTGTCCGTCTGTCCGTCTGTAACTGGGCTTGTACCATGAACCGTGATAGTTAGAAATTTTCACGGATGCTAATTTGAAATTCGTCCAGTCTCGCACAAAGCAGGTAGCAATATTAATTATTAGCACTTAATATTATCAAATAACATCCTTACTTCATTGTTGACTGCTTGTGTATGAGAGAAATAAATGATTATGATTATGATTAAATTTCTGTTGCCGCTATAACAACATATTAACAACATACGTGATTTTTTTGCTCATTTTTATAGTTAATGGTACGGAACCCTTCTTGCGCGACTCCGACTCGCACCTAGGCGGATATTCAATTATTTTAAGAGGTTATACGAACGGAGTCCATGCGCGAACTAACCATATCTAACCAATGTTACATGAAATTCACTGAATCAAACAAACCTGTTGACACCAAGCAATCTGCGGTTTCCCACTTACAATAAAGGTGTTCTTTAAGAAACTAAATATTTTTTAAATTGCCGAACAAATTTAAACCTAACAAACTTATTTTTGTTCCCAATAAAAATGCGGGTCCTATAATATACGGGCCCATATATTGTACTAAACGGTTAAAATAAATACGCTAAATAAATCTGAAGGCTTTAACTAAAGGAGCTCGGTGATCTCTCTTGTCAGCACGGCATCAGTCAAGTTGAGTCAAGATAAGGTGCTTCTACACATTCGCATTAGTATAAAATAGTATATTTACTATAAATAAGTAAAAGAAAGAAAGAAAAAATATTCATTCAACACTCACAAAAAATAACAAGAATACAAAACTGAATAGGAATGGTAATAAAAAAAGAAGTAAAAAATAAATAAATTAATAGGTACAGTGTGTTGAAAAGGACTCAGCAATCATGCCGGTGTACTCAACACCTGTACTTACATACATACAAGTACTCATACTGCTTGCGAATACACTTAGTACTAGGTACCTAACCTATGACATAGTGAAAGATTTTGCGTATTAAAAAATCTCAGTGTAATTTTCGCTAACGAGACTGTCTGTCACTGTCAAGTACAGATTTTGATCTAACAATTTCTGTACTGTAAAGACGTAAACGTCATTTGATTTGAATAGATTTATAATTATTTACCATCACTTAAATCTTAGCACTAAAGGGTAAACTACGTATGGTAAAAATTACGGGAATTCTTTTACATGGAATGGTAGACCATAAGCCAATTTAAAACTATGTTTCCAAAGTTTATCAGAGCGCCTGGTCGATGCGACGCGTGACCAAAATGCTGGCACTTTTGGCTCAACGCATCAGCATTGCGATTCGACGACGCAATGCTGCCAGCATGTTGGGTACGCTACCTACCGGCAGTGGGCTGGAGCATTTGCACTGTCTATAGGCCATCCTGACTAGTTTACAGTTCAAATGTTATCTGTAGTACGTAGTAGTAGTTTTAGCTAGTTAGTTTGAGTAATAAGAGCACAAAGCCCGTTAAAAAAAATGTTGGTAATCTTGCCGTCTTTCTTTTTCTTATTTCCTGCTACCTATAAACTGGAAGTCTTCAAGTCAAGAGTTATTGTATTAATATCTTCTAGGCAAGTACGCACCACTGTAAATTGCGCTAGATTAGTACCTAATGAGTGGCGTTGATAAAATAATATGCTACTACTATACTAATATTGACAGCCTCCGTGGTGTGGTGGTTGAGCAGGTCGGCTCGTAACCCAGAGGCAGCGGGTTCGATTCCCGCGACAGGACAAGTATTTGTGCACAGAAAAAAAAAAGCGCAAATACTTGTTCTGTGTCTGGGTGTTGTGGGACCATGGTCCTCGTAGTTCTTGGGTCCCTAGATACAGAGAATCCTGTTTAGGGTCCAGGATCTATGTATGTGATCGTTGGGTGTTGTTGTTGTTGTTGTTGTAATCTGTATATATAAAATTCAAAGTCCTGACTGACTGACTGACTGACTTATATATCAACGTACAGCCTAAACCGCTGGTCGTAGAGATTTGAAATTTGGAGGGTATATTCTTCGTAAAGTGTAGACGTCCACTAAGAAAGGGTTTTTCGAAATTCTACCCCTAAGGGGGTGAAACGGGGGTTTTACGTTTGTATGAAACTTTTTAGTCTGTGGATCGATTAATTTGAAATTTGGTGTGTATATTCTTCAGTTAAAATAAACATAGACGGGTGTCACGGTTTTCTGAAAATCATCTTCCATCAGGGTCTAAAGGAACTTCAAAGTTTTTTCTTTTGAAATTTCTAGATCAACGCACAGCCTAAACCGCTGGTCGTAAAGATTTGAAATTTGGAGGGTATATTCTTCGTAAAGTGTAGACGTTCACTAAGAAAAGGTTTTTCGAAATTCCACCCCTAAGGAGGTGAAACGGGGGTTTTACGTTTGTATGAAACTTTTTACTCTATGGGTCGATTAATTTGAAATTTAGTGTGTATACTCTTCAGTAAAAATAAAAATAGGAGTGTGTCACGGTTTTCTGAAAATCACCTTCCATCAGGGTCAAACGGAGTCTCAAAGTTTTTTCTATTGAAATCTAGAAATCAACGCACAGCTTATACTACTGGTTGCAGAAGCTTTAAATGAGTTTCCTATACAAATAATTGTTTTGGAATAAATTAATTGCATGAAAAAAATTATTCGCGATCGCTGTCGCTCGCGCTTTTGGAATTTCTACTGTATTTTGTTTGTAATAATAGCACTGCGTTTGTACCTACTGACTGACATGTAGTTCATGATTTAATTGCCACACGTGCTATTTGAAACCAATACCTACAGTCAAAAAATTTTTCGCGCTCGCTCTCGCTCGCGCTTTTGGTAGTTCTACTGTGTTTAGTTTGTAACATAGCAAACGCGTTAATATCTTCTGACTGACATGTAGTTCATGATTTAATTGCCTCACGTGCTTTTTGAAAACCAATACCTACAATCAAAATGTTTTCTCTGTTTGCTGAACCATGAGCGGCGCACTTGTGAAGCTATACATAAAGAAATAATACCTTTTTGGAGGTGTAGCTGCATTTTTCGTTAGAATGAAAAAAAGGGTTAATTACTATAAGTTTCTATTATCCTGATTCAAAGCTCAGCTAGCTTTGTTTATTTTTCACTAGAATTACGCGGGCGAAGCCGCGGGCAAAAGCTAGTATACTTATAAGTATGTGAGTGTAAACTCCTCTTTATCTCCCTAGTGCGTGTTGAGTATATTTACATTATCACGAATTTATCTGGATCTACATACAAGACAAAACACATTTCGTCTGGTAAAAAACACAAAATATTTTTTTTTTTGTATGTAGATGTGTGTTTATAAGAGTTCATCTGTCTTAGAAAATTATTTCATTAGGTAAGCTGGGGTATAAACTCAGTGATAGTATAATCTTAAATAACTACTGAACTATTAAATTTTTTAAGAAGTTCCTTGAGTACTACGGGACCCTAATTAACTAGGAGCTATAGCTCCGATATATCTCTAGAATTAGCTATAAGTTGAAGTGCAGTGGGCAGGCCACATCGTTCGTAGAACTGACAACCGATGGAGAAGAAAGACTCTTGAGTGGCGAGAACGAACCGGAAGACGCAGCGTACTGCCCGTCACTAGTTGCACCGTAGACCGTCACACCGCGGGGAGCCGATGAATGCAGAAAGAAGGCAAGCAGCCACTCAAAGTGGCGCTCTATCAAAGAGGCTTATGTTCAGCGGTGTACACCTTCAGGCTGATGATGATCATGATAGGTTAGGGATCCTTAATTATGTTATTATGAGCGGGAAACCACGGGACACCGCTAAGAACATAATTATTTATAATTTGTATAAAAAAAATTAAAGGAAAGAAACATAATTATAAAACATCCGAAAGGACGCTCTATCTGTGAAATGGAATGAGAAATAAATGCTCAGTCGTCTATTAACGACATTTCAATACATATCACTGCCTTGGAGATTTTCTGCAGTTTCTAGGTTACAGACAATTATTTCAGAAAGATCTCCCTTTTTAGGCTATTTTAGAAAGCTAGCTTCTGTGGTGTGGTGGTTGAACAGGTCAGCTCATAACCCGGAAGCGGCGGGTTCGATTCGGAGACAGGGGAAAAGTACCTATGAGAAAAAAAAGTATACAAGGTGACCTTAAATTGGTATATTATCCCGGAATAACAAGTTGTGAGAGCCTTACTTGAAACTGGGTGTTTCAAAACCTCCATGGTAAAAATTAATTTCCACTCGCAAAATGGCATGTGCGATCGCTACGAGAGTTAACAAGATACTTACTATAAATACATCTCTAAACACAGGTCGTTAAACTCATTTATGCACTCGGTCAAGGACGAAGTCCAACCACCCAGCTGCGCTACGGCTATTTTCGAACGTAAACTTTACATGGCAATTCTTTAATGAAAAACTATTAATTTAGTAAAGTCGTGGAAGAAGCATTGTCTACCATAGGGTGTAGATTTATCCTCTTTCGGGATAATATACCAATTCAAAGTCACCTTGTATATTAACACACGCAGACATAAATCAAGTGTTGTAATGTTGGGTGTTGTGGGAGCACGATACTTGTAGTTCCTGGAACTCTAGAGACAGGGAATCTTGGTTAGGGTCCAGAGTCTATGTATGTGATCGTTGGGTTGGGAGTTACCTATTTATTATTTGTTTATTTTACTTATTGTTTTCGAGGCAAGCATGCACCATCGTAGGCAGCGTCATCACCTACCATCAGGTGAGGCAGAGGTCAAATGCTATGCCTATAAACAATTATTAAAAAAAATTACTATATATTAATTTTAAAATTTTGTAGAATTCAAGAGTTTGGTGATGCCTTGATAATAATTAATACCGTCGGCCCCTTACTAGGTCGATCAACAATGTGGGGAATCCGGGGGGAGCTGATGGACGCAGGAGGCGAGCATCCGCTTAATGTGACACTCTCTGGAGGAGTCCTATGTTCAGCAGAGGACATCTTCAGGCTGTTGATGATGATTATACCGGGTGTAATTGAATTCATTAGCATCCTTTGAACCTAGGTACCTACCCCTGATACCGGTCACGTGTGGGAAAATTTTTTGAATTCTAACACATTGGTTTGGTAATAATAATAACTCGGAAAAATGGAACAGCTTACTTAATCAAATGTTACAATACAAAATTTAATTAAAATAATGAAGTGCTGTTTTTAATTAGTACATACAAAGCATACAAACGTTTAAATGTATCAAAATCATCCGTGCCAACCGCGTTAGGCGCCGCGGAAATCTTCATCATTTTCAATAAAAATATTTTCATTTACACTCTGTACTCTTTAGTAATCATCTATAAATTTATTTATTTATTTTATAGGTGCATATAACAGATAATGGAACATAAAATTACAATACAACATGATTTAAACAGTAAATAAAATCAATCCCATAATCCAATAACACATGCACTCTGCCTGGTACAAACAGTGATAATTACATACCTATCATAAAATCGAAAAATAAATATTAAAAAGGAAAGCAAACGAGTATAACTTAATTCGACCTTAACGAGACAAGATAAAATACTTATACAACTAACACTGTGTGAAATTTATACGTATTAAAATATATACAAAACAAAATATATAGTTTTATAAATACATAATAAATATATCTAGGTAAAATAATCACTTCTAAAGTTACATTAAATAAATATCTTCAATACACCCGAAAGAGGAAAGGAGACAAAAAAAAATGTTGTGGTAACGTACATAACAAATTATATTCAAGCATCGCATCGCATCTATTTATGTATTTTATTTATTCATTTATCGCCCCTTTAGCCTGTTTCAAGTGCATTAAAAATCAAAAGTACACAGATGGCCCCGGGATTCAAAAACGACAATAATTAATGCGTATTCGCACCCGAGTACCACCCGACTACGGTAAATACTTATAAACATTGTTTCTAAATTGGTTGAGACTAAGTCTGAATATATCTAGTTCGTCATTTTCATCATCATCCATATTGTCAAAGCGGCGACGAACGCTACCAATTAGATCATCATAGGAACGGCACATACGAGGCATAGGACCGTTGTAGGATACGTTATTTCTATAAGTGGTCACCCTAAAAACTCGAGGAATTCTGCTGCGAATATTTAAATTAAAGTTTATCAGCCCTAATAGATGAGGGCTGTCCACCGCCGAGTTGATGATTCTATGCAAGTATAACAGCTCACTTACGTGCCTCCTTTTGGAGAGAAAACTTAAATTAAAATGCTTAATCCTGGATACGTAGCTAGGATATCTACGCAAGAGACCAAAACGGAGGCAAACAGCTCTCGTGTATCGACGTTGGATACGTTCTATATTATCAGAATGAGTTGAGTAAAAAGGTGACCACACCAAAGAGCCATATTCAGTCACGGGTCTTAAATGATGTACTATCATGGGCTCCATTTATGCTAATGAATTAAATTACAGTCTGTATAACTTTTATGACTACATTTCGCAGCATACAGCAAAATTCAAACTTACATATTACCTACTTGCTAGGTATCAAGTACCTATCGAATATTTGTATTAAATCCAGCACAACGTCCTTAACTATACCTACGGAACTAAGGATTTACTAATATTTGCGTTACTCGATAGAGTAAACATTCGAATAAATTCGTAGTCGGGTCGGTATCGAGTACTAAAGTAAATCTTAATAGACACATCAATTTAGCCTCCGTATCGCAGCATCGCTGTATACATGCCACATACCCGCCGCTTCGCCACTGGATCTCAAAATATTATCCGTCAAGTTCTAAATAAGGTCTTTTTTAATAAGAATGAATAACATGACGAGCCAGTCGTTCACCTGATGTTAAGCGACACGAACGGCCCGTAACGTCAATCATTTTAACTTAACTCTTAAACTCCCAGCGACCCGATATCAAACACGCATGGATTGTTAAGTATTCTATTGTCATTTCAGACGCTGGTTTTCCAGGGGCTAATACTTATTTCACTTCTCATCTCGTCATCATTATCATAATGTGCCTGAAGACGTTTACTGCTGAACACAGGCCTCCCTGTGAGTGGTTGCTTGCCTCCTACATACATCGGCTTCCCCCGGTTGTAACCAGATCGTCGGTCCACCTGAAGGGCTTACGTTGCGTCTTCCGGTTCGTGGTCACCACTTGAGAACCTTTCCATCTCGCTCCCCATTTTTCCGAAATAGAAGTCTCCTATTTGATGTTTTTTGTTTATTTGTTAATTACTTATCTGGTACGTCCAAACTGTGAAAAAACAAAATAATTTATAAAAATAATAAATAAATATGTGTGGACATTTCACACAGCGCCATCTAGCCCCAAACTAAGCATAGCTTGTACTATGGGAACCAGATAACTAATATAATACTTACATACTTTTTTTTTTGTAAATACATACATAGAATACAATATAACACCCAGACGCAGAACAAACATCTATGTTCATCACACAAATGTTTGTCCTGGGTAGGAATCGAACCCACAGCCCTCAGTTCAGAAGGCAGGGATACTATACCAACTGAGCTATCAAAAAATCACTAATCGGTTCAGCCATTTTGGCGTGAAAGCCTCGAAACTAACAAACCGACAAAAGATTAATTTTTATAAGTCCTTATTTGGTATAATTTAGTACCTCAGTAGATCAATACTGACCCCTTTAAATTCTGAGCTAAACTTATCCCAAGCTCCACAAAGTCGGACTAAATTTAACCATAGCTTTGTACTTTGTAGTTTACGAGGTGTAAATCAAGCGGTTAACGAGATATAAACCAACGTTTCGAGCTTTAACCACACGTGGATTTGTTTGGACTAACTGACAGTTGATTAAAGTTTTTTTGGACTGTAATGTGTAAAACTGCCTATGAGAGTATATTGTAACTTATAAAAAGCATACTGTGCAAGAACTCTATGACAATATATTTTTGTTTGGTAGGTTTGCGCCTTATGATAGTAGATTCGCCTGAAACGACGCGTTGTTCCTTAATCTTTTACGATTCGTGCTAGGCCTACTGGTCATGGTAAGCGAAGCATTTTTTTTTGAGTGGGTCCTCCTATAGGTTTCCGTATTGTGGGGGTCCGATGCTATTGTATACTTCTTTTCCCCAAAGGTGGAAGGTGGATGGGAGTGGGAGTGAAGAGATGGTGGAAATGAAGAGGGGATATGTTGAGATGAGATACTCTGTAATATCTTTCTTTCTTTATATTTTGTATCAAACAGCGTATCGCTTTTACGTTGCAGGATTGATCCACCTGGACCCAACGCACCTAACTGATCTAATTCAAACACATTGCCGACACAACATACTGACAACATAAGTAGGTATATACATAGATGAAACCATTGATCTTGACTCGCGATGCGTAACTATACACCCAACTAGCCCAACGGCCATGGGTCGACGATCATTGCAAGTCATGCAAGTACTAGTATTGGGGCGCGTAGTTATCGGTATATCGATATCGACACCCTTGACATGTCGTGAGTCGTGACTCGTGAGTCAATTGATATGGATGGCTCACTCTGTAAGTTAATTGAAGTAAGTAGTTGTCTGCGGTTTTAATTATGTAAGCGCTTTGGGTGGTCTTGTGTTATGTCATTTGCTTTTGAAAAGCCTGCACGCCGTGCTGGTTCATAAAATTCATTAGGTGTTTAGAGAATACCACTTGATTTCGATATTTAGAGTTTGAATCCTTTGATATAGTACCGACTATTAAAACAATCAAAACAATTCAGTGCTACATATCAGAACATTAAATTCTAGTCGCACAGTACGATGCTTTTATTTTAACTTGGAAATAAATAATTAAAATATATATATATAATAAATCTCACTAAGCAAAGCTTGTACTATGGGAAGATAACTGATAATTCTATCGCGTGTGCGCTAGATCCTTTGTTTTGTAAATATATACATAGAATACAAATTTTAATGAAACTTATCGATATCGATAAAAGTTATCAACGCTTCTTCCGTGCGCTTATAGCCATAATCTGAACTGACCGCTTCCCAAGATGCTCCGTACCATTAAATTGTGGCCTCATTCTTGTCCTTAAACATTACACAAATACTCGTAAAGTAAATATGCTAGGCTTTTAATACAGCGGCACGCCACAAAAGAGGAGCATCCGCAATAAAAAAGTTAAAAAGTCTCTTAGCAGTTTAGTTTCAATATAAATACCATTCCAGTTTCGTAACAAGATTTTCAAGTTGTATCGTGTTTTTTTTTGCATCTACGCACAGCTCTATCTATCTATTTTCATAGAAATTTAGCAGGTGGTGTTCTAGATAGGTTTCAGACTGTGAATGGATGACCTGAAACAAAACCTAATAGGCTTTGTTCAGTGTACTAGTTTTTATGTTATGTGGGTACCTATTCTATTGCGGAGATAATCTAGGCCAGGGTGTAGTGTTGCATAAATTATTCGTATTGTATGAGACACCAATCCAATCAAATAGGATCCAATTAGTGTACCAATATCGCAGCCAGTATTCGAGTTTCGATTTTGAAATTTATTATCTATGGGACCAATCTGAAAGTATCGTTTATAACCATAGATTTATATATCAGGATATGCCCGAAGGAACATTTTATTTTGTCAAAATGGCGTGGGAAAAGTCAGTGCCATCTATTAGATTTCGCGTGAACTACGACAAGTTGAGAAAATTAGGTGCCTATCGCTGCCATTATGTCCGTCAATGTTTATGTTTACAATGTTTATTTTTATTTTATATATAAATTCGATTATTTTGTTACAAAACAGAGTGTAATATTGAAAATATTGAATGACTTGAGGTAAGAAACTTGGTCTTTCTTTTTACTGCACTTTTGAGTATAGATTGTGCAACCCTTCACAATACAACTTGGCATATTTTGTTTGTGACATTCGACCGATGCCTTCTAACTTCCATCACAGACTGAGCGCTAGTGGATGCCAATCTGTGAAATTTGCTCCCACTTTGAAGCGACGTTTTAACCCGTCATTAGGCCTGTCCTTAATATGTCTATGTTTATAACAAAAAAATCCAAATTAGTGTATAATTGACCCGAATTTTGAGGTAATTTTACAACATAAAAGCGAAATGAGCACTTTTTTGAAGTCGGCAAATGATTTAATAATTAACTCTGAAGTTTGAAAGTCATGTAACTCGTAACGAGCGCAATTTCTCTTCTGCGACAAATCTAGACTAGACTACAACGATTTAGAGGTATACTGCGTTATCTAGCTCTATCTGTAACCTCAGTTACATCGATGTAGATATATATAGGACAATTCAGTAACGGAATCCCTATTTACATCTCTGTTCATTATGGTAAAAGCGAAACTTTGTCTGTTCGTTTGTAACTTTGTTTTTCTGTTTGAATGTTTTTTCTTGTGACTTTCGTACTTAGACGGCTGAAGCGATATTGATGAAATTTTTAGACGGATTGTTTTTGGCTTTACCTCATAGTACACTCATACTTTTCGCGCTCTTTGTTCATGATCATCAAAATCATCATTATCATCATCATCATCATCATCATCTTCATCATCATCATCAACAGCCTGTAGACGTTCACTGCTGAACATAGGCCTAACATTGAGAGTTGTAGCGTAACATTGAGTAATAATAATAATAATAATAATAAATATGTGTTGCTGTTGACATTTCACACAGCGCCATTTAGCCCCAAACTAAGCATAACTTGTATTATGGGAACCAGATAACTGATAACATACTTATATACTTTTTTGTTTGTAAATACATAGAATACAATATAACACCCAGACGCAGAACAAACATCTATGTTCATCACACGAACGTTTGTCCCGGGTAAGAATCGAACCCACAGCCCTCAGTTCAGAAGGCAGGGATACTACCAACTGAGCTACCGAGCCCGTCGTCAAGTGTTGTAGCCGTTGTAGGTGCCAAATTTTATTGAAATAGTTTTTGTAGGTGGTATTTACTTTTGAACGGCTCATACTATCTGTATGTTGTGGTAATAAACTATGGCATTCAGAGCTAACAGTGCGTAAAACTGCATTGTGTCTACCTACGGGCAAGGTCTTTTCAATGTTTCACCTATTTAGGGATCAACTACTACAATACACAAGTAAGTTTTGGACTTGGTTAGATAAATACGCCATAAATCTTTTAAGACTTAGCTAGAGTATAGGTGGAGTTTTACGAACGATAGCTTATTTAATTTAGATATTTATCGATTAATAAAAGCAACCCCAAGGGTTCGCGCTTCTGAGATACGGGTCTTTTCTCACAGAGGGAACGTAAACTACAATCCACCACGCTAGTCAAGTGCGGGTTGGTGGATGACAACAAGTCCATTTACGATCATTTTTGAAGGTGTCATCACGATGATTTTGATATCTTCGCCATTGTAAAAGACTATTCATACATTTATTTTCATGGGAGCACAAATTCCGCACATCTTATAGTAATCATCAGATCAATAATTTAACGTGTTTTAAGGTAGCCAGGAAGAAATCGCTTTGTGCGATAAGTCCGCCCGTTGTTCTACCATTCTTTTTGTTGTATCATGTGCATTGTTGTGTTTTTTTTTATGTTCCATAAAGTATTTTTGTATTGTATTGTGATAGGGCCTGCTTGATAGTGTAGGTACAAGTAAAGCACCCAAAATTAGTTCACAAATGGCGATCATAATATAGTAACGTATAACATAGATAAATAATACAAAAGATTTATATCTCAGTACTGATTGGCCCTTATAGAAATGCTCTCGCCAAATAAAATATTTATGTAACATTATAATATATTTATGTTCATCCAAAATTCAAACAAAGAATAAGGATTGTATCGTACATTGACAAATGTTAAATAGCTCAACCCTATTTCAGCCGGATGGACGAATAATAGTCTGAGAGCTACTGGTAGATATTACTTGTTATGGAAATGTAGTGACTAATAAGTTATAGAGAATGTCTTTCATAATATTATTATAGCGGTAATGAGTATGTCAGCTACGTCGACGTTTTAGACATAATATACAATTGCTTATGTATAGGCATTAAGGTACATACTCTCATATTAAAAAAAAATATGTGTGGATATTTCACACAGCGCCATCTAGCCCCAAACTAAGCATAGTCGTACTACGGGAACCAGATAACGAATACAATACTTATATACTTTTTTGTTTGTTAATACATGCATAGAATATAATATAACACCCAGACGCAGAACAAACATCTATGTTCATCACACAAATGGTTGTCCTTGGTAGGAATCGAACCCACAGCCCTCAGTTCAGAAGGCAGGGATACTACCAACTGAGCTATTGGGCCCGTCATATTGACGTGCGCTTATTTCATTTACTAGGCAAATTGACAACTACAGTCAATTTATGATTAAGATGATTGTTTAACCCTTACAAAAATACTTATCTCCAAGACTAAACTCACGTCAATTTACAGACATAATTACTCCGATATGTCGATATTGTCGATGTCATCTCACAACAATAAAAATAAAACTTATCACAAGCAATTATCGCATGGGGCGCAAGTAACTGTAAAGCGTATTTCCGTGGCAGTATGTGCTAATAAACTGTAATCCATAAGCGTTAGCGTAATTAAAATCGACCGCAGCTCCCATCCCATACTATGTATAGCATCCGCGAATTTTTCTCCACTCCTTCACCCGGTGTTGTTCATGTCCGGGTAAATAAATGTAATCCGGATGATCCGGCCAGGCTATTGGTTATGTGGCGACACGGAGACGGACTCTGCTGGCAACCAGCCTAATAGTACTAAGTATAGGATGTCTACATATTTGAAGATAACAACGGTACTTAGATAAATAAAAAAAATTGCGACTTAAAAGCTCATGAACTTGAGTTTGTAAATGTCTACGAGTTTGAAAGTTGCAATTATCAAATTGACAAATCACTGCAGAGTGCTAAAACGCAAGAGCATCGTACAGTACCTACACTGCATTTCCCCATGACCCGAGCCAGTAAAGCTTCAGACTCAGTACTCAAACTAATAGATATAACATAGAATGGAGATCTTCGAACAATATTGCCATATCAGACCATCCTTTAATCAGTTGAGTCTAATTAGCAATCAGCATGTGAGTAAGGCAAGGCACTCCCTTGTTGTGTACTAACTGCTACTCAATCTATGTTATTGCCGGGGACTTCATTAGGTGCCTTTGCTTTTGCGGCAAAGTTTGATATGTAGGGGTGTCACCAAATCGAAAAAAAACCTATTTCAAAAAATGTAAGAAAGTTAACAGCAGTTTAATTGTTTATTATTCGCAAGCTGATTAAAAACTGAACTTAGATTATTTTTATGGATGTAACACTATCACACTAAAATCCGGAAATTGTAGAACGGATTAGAATTAATTTGAAACAGATAGATAGATAGATAGAAAATGCTTTATTGCACAATCTACAAAAATGTAGGTAAGTACATAGGCGAACTTAATGCTAGAGAGCAACCTGGGTGTAACCCCAGATAATATAATACCTACAGTACAGATGCCTCATCCCATACAACGGAATCACGTGGGCTATTTTACGAATTATTTTATTTCTGCATAAAGCAAGATCATCAAGCGACATTTATTGCGTGTTGGCGAAGTATTGGTCCAAATAAATACACTGGACACTAACTAGTAACTCTCTAGACACGATCACTACATTTTTTTCAAGTTTGGGCTATTTTTCGTTTGTACCTGATGGGACCCCATGAGAGAGAGATTTTTAATATTTGTGCTGGTTGAACTTTGTGTTACTTTTTGTCTGTATGAGTGAAACTGTGAAGCACAACAAATATTTACATAGGCTTTACTTTTAATAGCTTGGCTTTAACCTCGAAATGTTCTCCGAACTTAAACTAGAATCAAATAAACATCTGTCAGACTAGCACATCTAAGCAGGCTTAGATGTTTACGCTCCGAGGCTGACGTAAGACTAATTACTACAGACAAAAGGAGTCGAGTATTGTGCGTTAAAGATTTTCACATTAAAATCCTTTTATAGTACCTATTAATACTTTAATAAATACATTGTTTTCTGAAATAAATGATTATTGTAAAGATCATAATTTCTAAAAGCATTTGAAAGTTATCGCGTAATTTTATTAAAACAGACTGTTGAGATAATAAGAAACTAGTAGATTATAATTTGCATCCCCAAAATATACAAAAAATAAATAAATTTGAATTTAAAACCATTTTGGTATTGGTTTAGTTTATAAAACAAGGTTTCAATAACTTTAGCAAAGCCTCCGAGTATTTCTTGACTGAACTTCAAGCTTAGATATTCTATGCCATTGTCTAACAATGGCATAGAATAAAGTAAGTTCCAACTCCATTCAGCGATTTTGCTTTAAAAAACTTCAATATATATGGGCTTTTTTTATTGTTAATTTTTTTTCAAACAACTTTCCATGCCATTATTTTTTTTTAGTACATGTTCATATTAATTGATTCTTTCACCAATTTAATAATGATAACTATTTTGCAGTCAGGCAAACCAAGAATGTTCATTAATAAATAATGAATAAGTTATGAAAGCACTCAATATGCGCGTGGTATCAAACAATCAGAAATTAACCTTACAAAACTGCCACGTATTAAACCTACAAGCTTTGTAAATGTATAAACGTCTCAGAAAATCACAGGTTTCCGACGAAATGTTGAATAATGAAAATCAATTATACGATATCTTGTGTCTTAGTTTATTCATGCGGATTAATATTTGATAGACCTGGTGATCTCAGCGAACGGAAAATTTAAATGCGAATCGAACTTATCTCTTAGCAATTTAGGAGGAAGTCAATAGTAGCAAGCAATACAATTTATTAAAAAAATACTTTGCCACTAAAAGCATTATGTGAGTAACTGGTAAGATAGTCGGTCATATTGTTTAGTCAAATAATAAAATGATTGCGTCGACAACCCTGAGCATACAGTGAAATCCATGTTGTTCTTGTGATTCGCGGTGGACGCTGTTGTAGTGTTTGATTGATTGACACATAGTCTTCTATACATATCATCTCCAACGAGGTAGGTACATAATGTAGGTAAATAATTGGTAGCCAACTAAACAATGATCATCTACGGGCACTTGGCTATTCTAATTAATTAATATTCTAATAATAAAATATTTTAATTCGTTTAAAAATAAGTTACGCAAACCAGAAAATAAAAAAAGACATAATATTAATACCTATTTATGTTATTTTTTTTTTCTTAGATTTTGGCTCTACATATCGTGTATTTAGCCAGTGTCAAGTATTGTAATTTTTCATCGTTAAAGAATATATCACGTTAAGTCATGTCATAGTCATAGTCTAGTCTAAGTCAGGTAGTCGTAGTCCAGTCTAAGTCATGCTCCAGCAAAGTGGTGGCAACTTTACTAGAAGCTTCTATGGAGTTTTGGAAGCAACACGAAAAATCACGTTTCACCACATTATATCACTTGCCCTCACTCATGCTCGTAATTCAGCAATTAATGCGTAAAACGCCACCAATTTTAAACATTAACACTGGCAAAAGCACAAGTTTTGAGAAATAATACAATGCAACGACGTGAACATTTCCGCGTTCCCGCCAAAACTCCACCTATTTATGATAAGTATGTATAAAAAAACACTACACAATGCTATTCATAATATTATTTGAAAAAGTCAAAATGGGGATTTTAATAAATGTACTTCATAGATAGAAGTATACCTATGGTGAACTCAGACATATTTATAACAATAACAGTATTTTTACGATGTGATAAAAACTTAATTTTAATAAACGAAATTGGCGCCGCTATAAAAGCTTAGATCTATGATCAACATTACATTTACGATCATTAACAAGAATTCACACGCTTCTGATTATACTTACATGCTTGGAAGAAGCTTAATTTTATTTTATGACAAATTATAAAATTAGTTTTAATAACTTTCATGTTAATAAAGCGGATTCTCATTAGCGTTTCGGTTGGTTGACAGAAAAGTGTGAATTTTTAATTAATAAATAATAATAATAATAAATAACGCCCAACGATCACATACATAGATCCTGGACCCTAACTAGGATTCCCTGTATCTAGGGACCCAGGAACTACGAGGACCATGGTCCCACAACACCCAGACACAGAACAAGTATATGCGCTTTTTTTTTCGGGCACAAATACTTGTCCTGTCGCGGGAATCGAACCCGCCACCTTCGGGTTATGAGCCGACCTGCTCAACCACCACACCACGAAGGCTGTCAATTAGGTGGATACGCTCGTTTGCAATAATAAAACGCATAAAAACACGGTGGGTAGCTAGCTGACAGGTGTTTGGGTAACTCTATATTGATATTTGTTTTGTTTTTGTTTATAGTTACCTGTATAAATTTAAATTATACATATTTGATTCAAATAGCTCATTAACCGTTAATTTTAATTAAAATTAGGTAGGTATCTGTAAGATGTGTATAAAATATGAATATAATTTAAACTGTAGAATTGATGGGTATGATAATGTTTAAAATAAATAATAACAGGATTACTACTTAAATCTGATAACGAGCCGAGTGAGTTATAAAATCAATATCTAATTAACTGTTTTTATTAAAAAAAAATACTTTTGTAAATCTATAAAAGACACTTGTATCATTCAAAATAACTTGAAATGCAAGCCTGGTTTCTTTCACGTCTAGTTTCGACTTCCATTTATTAATGACACAAGATTTACTCACAAATCTTGACTTTAATTGCGCTATAACTGACAAACAATAAAAATAACCAAACGCAATTCGAAAAAAAGCAGACGTTACCAATTTTACGATTTCAACCAGGCGCCATTACGCACAGAAAAAAATACTGAGAAACCAGCGTTTTAATTACAAAAAGTATAATGGTAGGTACCTAATTCCCGCCTCGCGCGTCGTTCTGAACCCTTTTAATTGACTTGGGCTAAGAGGAAGTTAGGATCAAAATGACACCAATTCAAATTACCAACAAACAGTTAAAACAGTGGGAAGGTAACCAAACAGATTATTTAAATCTCTGAAACTCATAATCATAAACCAAAAGGTAAACAAAACGCAATCCGAAATTGGATAATGAAAAAAAAATATCGAGTTTGTAATATCGATAAAATGGGCCGCTCTAGTTTTTGTGACGATTCGACCGTATCCGCGTCCCTTTTCTTCCCAAATCCCGTCTCGCGCGTCAGTCGCGCGCCGTCGCTTGCATGGGGTGCGCGTGTTTATCGCGGGAAACCCGGCTCGTGTTTACGTTTATCGCGTATCGAACAGTGATTGACTGTAAAAGTGTTAGATATTCGGATTTCAGTGAAGTTTAGACCAAAGATTTGTGTGTAGTTAGAAGTTTTGTTACAAAACAGATATCGCTGTGCAGTGTTTGAATTAAGTGTTTAGTGTTAGTGAAATAGTGCGTTGGATTCTAGGAAGGACTAGGTCTATCTTCAATTTAAAAACAGGTTGGTTTTCTTTTCATAATTACGATGTTTGTTGAGTTAAAATAAAAGTAAAAGTAGGATGTGTTGAGTAGCTAGGTAAGGTAGAGTTTACAAGCCATTGGGAGGCTACTCTAAAACTGTTTCCTTTGGAATAAATTTTAAAATAGAAACGACGCCGAAATCTTTCGTTTTCAATATTAAAAGTGAAACTCTATATTTTTTATCTTTTATTTTAAACATTTTGCGTTTCTTTAAGTTTTCCGTTGTGCTTGTAGGTATTTATTTATATATTGTTTATTTAGATATTTATTTACATTTCAATCCCACAATATGATATAAGTTATATCAGTCATCCATAAAAAAACTATAACCGTCCGTTCACATTCCAAAAAATAAATAGGTATTTACCTAAAACATATTACATACATATATATTTTTAAACGACGTCCGATCGGTCACACTTTTCCATACTATGTAGTTACGCTTGTAGATCTAGGTATAGGAATTATTATACCTACCTAGATCTAGACACCTATCTGTTGTTGTTTAATATCTGTTCTGTAATAATAACAACATAGTCTAGACTAGTTAGACCTAGGTAATCACCGAATGTTGGCTTACTTCACCTACCTAGTTAAGTGTTTTGGGTACATTATAGATATATGTAGGTAAGGATTATGTTATAATATATATCTACTTTGTTGTTTGATCGTCGTCCCACCGAGTGGACCGACAATCTGGTGAAAGCCGCGGGGAGCCGATGGATGCAGGAGGCGAGCAGCCGCTCTAAGTGGCGCTCCCTGGGGGAGGCCTATGTTCAGCAGTGGACGTCTTCAGGCTGTTAATGATGATGACGATAATATCTATCTACTTTACCATTTGATACGTTATTTCCATAGACATATATTATATATAAATCTATGATTATTTCCTTTGTCAAAATGGCGTGGGAAAAGTCAGCGCCATCTATTAGATTTCGCGTGAACTACGACAAGATGAGAAAATTAGGTGCCTATCGCTGCCATTATGTCCGTCAATGTTTATGTTTACAATGATTATTCCAAATATAAATTCGATTATTTTGTTATAAAACAGTGTAATATTGAAAATATTGAATAACTTGAGGTAAGAAACTTGGTCTTTCTTTTTACTGCACTTTTGAGTATAGATTGTGCAACCCTTGTGCATGTTAGGTTTACATCTAGAAGGGAATATGTCCACCGCATGATTTTAGTACATATTGTTATTTTTTTAAGTAGTATATATGCATATTTCCAGTTTTGTAAACTTTCAATAAAAAAAAACCCTTCACAATACAACTTGGCATATTTTGTTTGTGACATTCGACCGATGCCTTCTAACTTCCATCACAGACTGAGCGCTAGTGGATGCCAATCTGTGAAATTGGCTCCCACTTTGAAGCGACGTTTTTACCTGTCATTAGGCCTGTCCTTAATATATATGTCTATGGTTATTTCAAAGGATATGTAAGCTTAGAAGGCTTACCCATAATATGTGATAGATTTCCATTCATTATGATTTTTTGAAAGCTGTTAGATAGTTATGTTTTCTAGTACCTAGTTTAGTCTGTTTCATATGTTATTTTCTTGTTAAAACCTAGAAATAGTACCTACCTAGGTACGCCTTTAGAGCATCCTCTAAAGGCGTAGGTATAACTTATGTCTATGTTACGCTTACGACATGCCCAACGCTGTTACAGCCTGGGGACAGACGGACAGACAGACAGACGGACAGCGGAGCATTAGTAATAGGGTTCGCTTTACCCTTTGTGTACGAAACTCTAAAAAACATCTAGATAAAAACGAATAGGTGGTAGGACTTTTCTGCAAAGTTCGTCTAGGTAGGTACCACCGCTTTGCCAGTTATTCTGCCGCCAAGCAGTAGTGTGCAAGCACTACTGTGTTCCGGTTTGAAGGGCATTGTAGCTAGTGAAATTACTGGGCAAATGAGACTTTATGACCTGATTACACAGTGTAGTAATCTGATTACTAGACTGTGTGATGTCTCAGGATGACGTGCGCAGTGCAGTGTCACGCGAAACTTTATTATTTTAAAGTTCCGAGTGACACAGCAACTGTTATGGGCGGCCGTATTGCCTAACATCAGGTGAACGACTAGCTCGTCACGTCATTCATACACATAAAAAAAAAAGAATTGAGAACCGTGCGCTTTCGGAAAATCGCTTAAAAATGGCCTTCCATTTCTCTTTCAGTTTTCATCTACGATTTATTCTAATAACAAAAAGAAAGGGTCGCTTAAACCACAAATCAACTGACTTTCATCCCCTGAAAGTCACCCCTGAAACAAAAGGTGTCGACAAGACCCCTTGTCCTGTAAAAACACGGACCCTTGGTTATTTTTCATCCCGACGATGTGTGCCTGGAGATAAAAATAAAACTAATATTGTAAGGTTGGTACAGACAAACCAACCTACTCTGGAGTTGTAGGATTAGATAGATTGGTTCCTTTGTTTTTTTTTCTTAGATTTTTGCTCTACATATCGTGTATTCAGCCAGTGTCAAGTATTGTAATTTTTCATCGTTAAAGAATATATCACGTAAAGTCAAGTATTAGTCATAGTCATAGTCCAGTCTAAGTCAGGTAGTCGTTGTCCAGTCTAAGTCATGCTCCAGTAAACTGGTGGCAACTTTAATAGAAGCTTCTAATGGAATTTTGGATGCAACACGAAAACTCACGTTTCACCACATTATATCACTTGCCCACAATCATGCTCGTAATTCAGCTCTTAATGCGTAAAACGCCACCAATTTTAAACATTAATATTGGAAAAAGCACAAGTTTTGAGAAATAATACATTGCAACGACGTGAACATTTCCGCGTTCTCGCCAAAACTCTATTGGTTCCTTTTATTTCCCGTCTGAATAGTAACCTCCTTCAAGGTCAGGATATTCGTGCATCCTCTTTCTCGCTCGCGCGTTGCGACACTTTTAAAGGTATTAAATAATTTAGGGCCCTAATTTCAAACGCTGCTTAAACTTAGCCAATGCTTAAAATCTTATGTCAATTTTTAATTGATGTGAAATGTCACACGGGAAAACGAGACTGAACATGCCCTAATAGTAGAAACTCACGAAAATTTCAATTTTATTATCCTCAAAAATAATATCACCAATGTTAAAAAAAAACATTATCATCCAAGCAAGTTTTCATGTATTAAAATATAATCAAAAGCTTCGGGTCCGTGGGGGCCCGCTGCCATGGACGCGTACCGGGACTTGGCTAAACGTTTGTTGGAGGCATCAGGTGACCAGAATGCTGGCTTTTATTTTGCACAAAAGAGAAGCATTGCCATTCAACGTGGCAATGCTGCCAGCATTCTGGGCACTTTTCCCTCCACCAACGGGTTATTTTAAGTTTTATATTTTAGTTTTTATTTCATGTTTAGTTTAGTACCTACATATTATGTTATTTAAGTTTTTAAAATAAATGAAACTATAACATCAAAAGGTTCTTGTTTTGTCCTATCCTGTGCCCTCCTTTGTTACTTTGTTACTCTCTCTAATCTCTTTTAACTTCGTTTTTCTATCGTCTCCATCGAACTCGTCTTCTTCCAAGGTTGTGTCAGTTCTGCCTGCAATGAGTCAATTGGATACTTCCTAAAATAATAATATTAATAATTTTATAAATTATACTTATTATACTAGGTATTGTTAAATAGTACTATTCTTTCTGTGAAAAGGTCTTAGAGCATCTATAAATGGAAATGTTAACGTTATAATCCGTAAGCACAATTTTTCTGCCAATTTCTACGGGGACGAGGTAAACACGCATAGCACACGCGCGGTTTCCGCGTGTGCTATACGTGTTTACCTAAACGCACGCCGCACACTATATTAAAACACGCACACCGTTATATAAACTAGCGTAGTTACGCAGTGTCTGCACGCACATTATGATATTGTAGATGACCAAGTAGCGCCATATGACCGGCAGAGGGGAACGGTTTGCCTTGCCACCTCCTTTTTTAAATGCAAAGGAAAAGGTAGGTAGAGGCGACAGCGTTAACGAAATTGAGAAAACTTCCAGAATTAAATTTCCATAACCTAACTTTTTCTAGATTTTTCTAGATTCTGACAACCACAGCCTTTCTCATCCAACTTTCTCATATCAAAAGTTAAATAAAATATCACAGGCTATTCTAGGTCCTAAATATTTATTAGGTCTACGTAAAGGCTGAACAAAAGAATAGGTGGGTGATTATCAAATGTCGCAATTGAGGAGCGGCTAAGCCTGAAAATCTATTAAAACATTTGATTTCCACAGTTGTGTATTTTTTTTTCGAAAATGTATCGTACATGTGTTTTAATGCATTAGTAATAGTCTGTGTATTTATATAAAAGAAAAGATAATATTTATTTGAAGATGAATATCCTAAGTTCTTTGGCGCGTCCATTACTTACCTGTATTTGTTTATCAGAAAAAACTCGCTTATAAAAGAAGAATAAGAATAAAATGTATATGTCATATTGATGACAAATACTTACGGTATTTGAAAAAAAAGTTTTCTATTCATTGTTAGGTTTTGTATTTAAATTATAACACAAACAATTTTGTCCGAGGTAAAAATACTAATATCTTTGGCGCACAGAAACTGTGTAGCTACTCTGCTTAAAAGGACCATGAGAACACATTGCCGACCTTCCCCGCACCCTTTAGTCACGTGCTATTCAACACCAGGAGCAAAAGTGCGCATTCGTTACAATGCGAGAAGAAATATTTTTTTTTCCAACCCATAACGGAGTTTCGCCCGGTAAGTGCCTAATTTCTTCGATGGTTATGGTCTTGCTATTATTTGTTTCTGATGCTTGCATATTTTTGTGCACATTTCCTCAGTCAAACAGTGCGCACATGGCAATAAAAGGTTATAATCGTACATGAGCTGTTTGTGAAAATAAATAATCATTGATGATTTCTAATTTCTTTGGCCCTAATTTCTTTGGATTTCTTTGGCATATTGCGCCAATGAAATTAGCGTTAGTACAAAGAAATTAGAAATAAGATCAATAACATAGTAAATACCATTAAGAAAACGTTAAATGCATTCAAATGTCTATTACACTAAGCTTATGTTGTTTTAAACTGACACTAATTTGTATAATGGCGCCATTTAATATGTAATTTTTTTGGACAACTAGAAATTATTGTGCCATTATGTACAATAACTAAATTAATCAATTTAACTGTGATAATTATAATATACAAGGTGACCTTGGATTGGTATGTTTTCCCGAAAGGAGGGGGGGGCAGGGACTATGATATCCCACAAGTGGTGACACTTGGGAGTTTTGGCGGGAACGCGGAAAAGTTCACGTCGTTGCATTGTATTATTTTTCAAAACTTGTGCTTTTTTCAGTGTTAATGCTTAAAATTGGTGGCGTTTTACGCATTAAGTGCTGAAGTACGAGCATGAGTGTGGGCAAGTGAAATATTCTATTAACATTGATGAAAAATTACAATACTTGACACTAGCTAAATACACTAAGTGTGCAGCCAAAATATAAGAAAAAAAAAAGTTGTGACAGCCTTACTTGAAACTGCGTGTTTCAAACCTCCACGGACTTACTACTAATACTATAAATTCATTTCTAAACACAGGTTATTAAATTCATTTATAATGCATTTGGTCCAGGACGAAGTTCAACCACCCAGCTGCGCTAAGGCTATCTTCGATCGTAAACAATATACGGCATTTTTCTTCAATGAAAAACTATTAATTTAGAAAAGTCGTCGGAGATACATTGTCTAACTTGGGGTGTAGATTTACCCCCTTTCGGGATAATATACCAATTCAAAGTCAGATAGTATATTATGCATATGTATTGCTATGCTATGCCTTTCTTTACCTATCCTGCTGGTGAAATAATAAAACCTGGAAGTACAGGCTGACTATAAAATATTGGTAGAACTGTTTTTATACTATATTAATTCCCCTTGTTTCAGAGCACAAGGTAAATATAAAAATACTTATGGCAAAACGTAAAAAGAAGTCAGCTAACAAAATACACAAAAAAACATAATGTCAAAGTTAGTGATTACGATGCAATATATAACTACACGAGAGAAGACAGGCAGAAAACAAAAAAGAAAATGTTGGAAAAGAAAAGAAAGACTAGCTGAGCACAAGAGATTAGAAAGAATTAGGAGCGCCCCAGAAGATGCGGATTTTAAAGCAAAACAGAGAGAGTTACCATAAAAGAAAAGCTGCGAAGAAAATTTTGTTTGTTAGTAAGATGACAGGTAAAAATCAAAAATTAATACGATAACGCAACAGAAATCATTTTGGAAATTTTACTACAGATAGAAACAGCATAATAAACGTCTCGAAGTGATACTGGATTGATATTACATGTGATAATTAAAATAATGTCAAGTAAACAAAAATTATAAGTTGTTTTACTTAATAGGTACACCTACTATATTTTTTTTACCTAAAAAATAATGTATTTAATGTAATTTCTTATTCCATTGTTAACAAATCTAAGTTCTTTGGCATGTTTCCTAATTTGTTTGGTACGTTTTCTAATTTCTTTGGTACATGTCTAATTTCTATGGCCAAATATAGTTTAAAATCGTTAAAACTTCGAATCGGCTCGATAGATTTTGAGGCGAATAACACATAAATGTAGGCCTTAGAGACCTTTACAAAGTATGTTATTTAATTTTTGAAAATAAGTAAAAAAAAACTGCGCCAAAGAAATTATGTTTTTTTAGGCACTTTTTGATAATCACCCAGGTAACCTGCCATTTTGATTTCCCTAAGGATGCGTGTTGTGTTTTAACTAATAAAATATTGATCCAAAAAATTATTAATATGTGCTATGGATCTTGAGTTTGATATTTTATAATAACTAGAAGCGGTTCCTCCCGCCAACGACATTGCGCGTATACAAAACCGGGGGAAAACATGGACTACAAATCCAGTTGACCAATGATAGCTTCCCCTCATGCGAAAATTAGTGGTGTATTTCAACCACTAAACCTATGCGAGGAAACGGGACACCCAATGTGTCTTGTTCCATCCTGCTCTGTTTTTTGTAATTTCGTATGACTTTGTCTCGTTTTGTTACTTCGCCCCCGCCCGCGCAAGTCAGTCGTGTTTGTAGAAGAAATTATGTTCACGAGCTATCAACAGGCTTTATAATCTTTACCGGGGGCTAAAGAGATAAGTGCGAACTTAGATGCTTAGTGCAGACGGGTATCAGTGGTATTTGGGCGCTATCGTAGAGGTGCTATTTTGGGAATGAATACTTGCGTCATTTTGTTGATTGAAAATCCAACGAATTTCTTACAAAAACAATTTTTTATGAGAATTAATGATATTACTAGCTGGTCGTTCACCTGATGTTAAGCAATACGGCCGCCCATAATAGTTGCAGTGTCACCCGGAACTTTAAAATAATAAAGTTTCGCGTGACACTGCACTGCGCACGTCATCCTGAGACATCACACAGTCTAGAAATCAGATTACTACACTGTGTAATCAGGTCATAAAGTCTCATTTGCCCAGTAATTTCACTAGCTACAATGCTTGGCGGCAGAATAACAGGCAAAGCGGTGGTACCTACCTAGACGAACTTTGCAGAAAAGTGCTACCACCTAGTAATATTGCTCATAGTTCCAAAAATAGGAGCTATTACTGTAAATAATAAAAATAGACAAGTACTCCGTTATTTTAAGCGCTTAATTAAATAAAAAACCAACGGAAAACGTAAACAACTTTAAATCCAGCTTTGTGGAACGCACAAACTAGGGCATCTCAGCTATTCAGTCTAGAAATGCCTACCATCCGCAATGCGTTAGAAACCTAGGCACTAGAGAAGTCTAGATCCTACCACACTATAAAAGGAATGATGTTAAGAAAAAGTAGTGATTGCAAGTACAAGGCTTCTAAGGAGGGTCACCACAACGTTTTATAGCAAAATTACTTCAATCATCCTTTGAAAAATGACATAAAAGTAAGAATACTGTAATGTTGTATACGCAGAGCTGTTTTGATGACGTCACGTTAAATCGTTCACTCAAATACAACTGTCATGTCATACTGTTAATCATGTTGACACCGACGTGCGACAGTGATAACGCTATATAAAAATGTAGACGTCTCGCTCTCGCGCCGAAATACTTTATAAGTTCATGGTACGAATTCGAACAATATAATTGTAACCTTGAAGCATTACTGTCACGAACCATGATAGTTTTGTATTAGTTTGTGGTAGGGCTGCTGTGCCCTTTGACTATTCAACCAAACTGTGCGTTAGGGTGAGTTTCTTACATTGGTCAAGGGTTAAAAATGCACTTCTAAATACTATTTATAATATCTTCTGTTTTTGCTTCCACATTGAAATCTATAATAAAAAAGTTTACTAGGTGGTAGGACTTTTCTGCAAAGTTCGTCTAGGTAGCACCGCTTTGCCAGTTATTCTGCCGCCAAGCAGTAGTGTGCAAGCACTACTGTGTTCCAGTTTGAAGGGCATTGTAGCTAGTGAAATTACCGGGCAAATGAGACTTTATGACCTGATTACACAGTGTAGTAATCTGACTGCGTGATGTCTCAGGATGACGCGCGCAGTGCAGTGTCACGCGAAACTTTATTATTTTAAAGTTCCGAGTGACACTGCAACTGTTTTGAGCGGCCGTATTGCTTAACATCAGGTAAACGACCAGATCGTCACATTATTCATTCTCATAAAAAAAATGTTTACTTTTTTGGGATATTTTCACAATTAAGTAGTCGGATTTTAGTTTTCAGGGTTCCGTACCCAACGGGTAAAGCGAACCGTTACTAAGGCTCCGCTGTCCGTCTGTCTGTCAGTCTGTCACTGGCTGTATCTCATGACCGTTACAGTTATAAGTACAGTTGAAATTTTCACAGATGATCTGTTTCTGTTGCCGCTATTTTACTAAATAACGAAATAAAATAAATTAAGCGGGCTCCTATACAACAAACATGATTTTTTACTCGTTTTTATAAATAATGCTACGGAACCCTTCATGCGAGAGTTCGACTCGCCCTGGGCCGGTTATTTAACTGTACCTTGTTCGTTCTATTTCCTATTAATTACTTACTTATTACGAGTTATTTTTTCATCTGCTTATTTTGTTACTTAGCTTTCTAAAATAGTGTTTTTATGTATTTTGTGATCAGGATCCGCTTTAAAACCTGTTCATATGTTTAAAAATCACACTTGATACCGTTCCCATAAATTTGAAGATCAACAAGGGTAATACGATGCCTTATCTGTTCTGATAAGGCAGGAAATCCAGGCAGATGCGTTGATAACGAACCTGCGTGTAATAGGTAAATATGTGATTAGTACGCCGTGAATTCCAGCGGGAACCTTTTGAATCCGAAATGAGGAGATCCGCTGGAGAACTAAAGTCACCGATATTATAGATTACACTAGCTAATTGTATACAATAGGCATGATGACTACTATTAAAAATGAACAAGTAAATAACACATTTATAAAGAAGATTAAAAATGAATGCAATAATTGAAAAAATAAGCAAAATCGGTAAATAAATCACGGAGTAATAAGCTTTTAAAGTTTCTATAGGAGGCATCTCCTGCCCCTTTCTCGCGAAACAGAGCGCCTCCACGGTTACTATGAAAAATCCACCTGTGACGTCACATGCCAAAGATATTGTATGTAAAGCTACCACAGCTTAGTAATGAGGTACTATGACGACATTGCTCTGACGTCACTGGCCGTTTGAGCTATCTCTTTCTATTCCGGTTTTTAAAATGCTTGTAACTTTGTCGTTTTTTGAGATATTTTATTTTTGTTTTCACAAATGTTTATCTTTTGAGAAATATTTTTAATTTATGCAAAACAAAAATTTTAGTCATCATGCCTATTAGCTAGTTAAAAAGTGGCAGTGGCAAGTTCAACCGTAACAAACAAAAAACAAGAACTGAATTGAGAACGTCCTTTTTATAGTTGGTGTAGAATGTAAGAGAATAGAACAGCGCGAGAAAGGCAATAACTTATTTAGAGCGACACCCACCTTCACCTAAAACTGTCCTATTCAAATAAATAGGTAAAACCTACGTAATATGATTATACACCCAGGGACCAGCGACGTCATTATATCTCGAAACTTTAGATGTTAAAATGTCCTAACATAGTGAGTTCAGGTAAAATATCATTGTCCTAACAGAGGCAAAATTCAATTGGTGGTACGTAAAATTATATCTAGTATCTAACATCTAGTTCGCTTAACTATAAAACTACTAGAAGACGTAGCTTTTAGCACCTTGAGGTGTGGTGCTACTGTCCGAGATCAGCGACCGAATGATATAAGAAGTAAAAACCTAGGCACTAGAGAAGGCACCTGGATTTGATAAGATATTTAGACGGCAATCAACTTGGGAATCCAAGGTACATTTCTTATCTACCAAATAAAAATAATAATTCTAATTATTTTATTTTATCTACCGTCTAAATCTAAAGAATTACGAAGTGAAGTCAAAATTTTAAGTCCGCTTCACACATTCTGGAAGCTTCTGGAAGTCCCGCGTTACCAACTAATACTCGCTTGTAGCACTCGTGAAGCGCGGGTTCTTATATCCGTTCAGTAAAGCAATGTTCGCTTCCGGGACTGTTAGCTTATGGGAATCTGTAAACATGGGAATCTGTAAAAATGGAAGTCTGTAAACATGGTAATCTATAGGCATGTTCAAGTCATTTATTTTGTAAACCATCAAATTCAAATCATTTTTTTTTTGTAAATCTTCAAATTCAAATCATTCTTCTTCTTCTTCTCGTGTAGGCAAGTGGTCAGCCCTGGTGTCAGAATTTTTAGGCCGCCTAGAGGCTTCTGACTTGGCTTAACGACTATTGTCTTACGACAACAGCCGGGACCGACGGCTTAACGTGCCCTCCGAAGCACGGTAGCGCTCAGTTGTAAATACCAACTTTTTGCTGTAGCGGTCACCCATCATAGTAGTGACCGCAGCGAACGTTGCTTAACTTTACCGATCGGTTAGGAACGGCTACTCGTGCTTCGCTATGAGCGCTACATTCAAATCATTTATTTTATGAATCATCAAATTGTATGAATGTAATCTCTACTTGAGCATCAATTAACGACTGAGCGCAATAATATGTTTGTGTATTGCCTCAGATTCCCAAACCGCTACTCGCCCATACCTCGGCGATGCCTGTACATTGGACAATAGAACGTTTATTCTTGTTTTACAGAGCGACGTCAATCCCGAACGTTCCGATTTGCAACTTTATACTTGTTTCATTCGCTATTATATTCGACGTCTCTGACGCCTAGTTTCAGCGTAAGATCATTATTTTTATGCTACTTTCTGTTAGTGTTTGTGTTTTATTAGTCTGTAGGATCGATCAATACTATTAAAGGCATAATTATGACAAAGAAAAGATAGTATAACAACATAATAAAAATGGTTTATTCCATGATATTTAATTACACTTTCGTAATGGCCAATAATGGAACTGTTATGATATACATCTCATAGTACACAGTACTAACCTCAGCTCACTCCAGCAGGATCTCCATTAACAGTTTTACCGCAATAATGAATTAATCAACCTTATCAGGTTGATCCTTCTCGCAATACGTTAATACGAGACATTTTTAATGATCTCAAATCCATGGAGCTAATAAAAAAAGAAGGAGGGCATCCCGTCTGATCCCAAACTGAAGCACCCTTAGGATGCCGGAGCGCTTCGTACGTACGAGCGGGCACGCACACACTCACATCATAGGAAGACGGCCGCCCGCCAGTATTGCTCCGGACCTCACACAAGACGCTGTCAACGTGACGGAAAAAAAATCCAAAAATGCCGTGCTGCGTTGTAAAAAATTGTCGAAATAATAGTAGTTTAATTTAAAAAAGTCAGGAGATCACTTTTCACAAGTAAGCTTGTTATTATTCCACTGATTTCTTCACTTTTTAATGAAATTTTTTAGATGCAATCAATACACAAAACCAACAAGTGCTGCCAGCAATCAAACTTGCAATTTACCCGAAAGTGTGGGAGAATGACCAAATGGTGTTCGAATACAACATATTCACACAATATTGATTATAATTGAGACATGACTAAATGCCGATGCATTTTGTGATTACGAATGTGCATGTTTTGTCCTTTTCTTGAATGAATATTTTACCGGTAGTGTACCTACTAAGTCGTGCATATTTGGGCAGGTCTCTATGATGTAAAACATTAAAGTAGGTATAAATACGAATGATGTGTTCATGAAACGTATTAGGCAACATATGGCTAGGCCCAGGCTATGAATCTTTATGCCAAATAAACAGTTTTATTAACATATATTTAGATAGCACTATATAAACGCCTCCCGAAAAAAGAAGGTCACTGTAATAGTTTTTATTAGAGATGCGCCGAACATGGATTTTTGAACCGAACTGAAAAACGAACATTATTCGGTACAGAGCTTACCGAACCGAATATTCGGCCGAACAATTCGGTTCATTTTATTTTACATGAATTTTCCCGTACATTCAGTCGCTATGAAACTTCAACAAAGGTTCCACTACAAACAATTTTTATTCCACTATTTTTTGTGAAAAAACTATTTTTATGAAAATTTTCTATGAAATGAATTTAAGTGTATGTATGTAATTAATTTTAATAAAAAAAACCCAAACAAAATAAACACCTAAAAACAGAATCCTTAGAAACAAGCGAAACGTTGTATTAAGCGCAATTTTGTATTGTAAATGCAATTACTTACCTAAAAAAGATTATTCAAATTAGATATTGGACCAAATCGCACGCTCTATAGGTCGGTAGTGCCCGTTAGGCACAACATATAAGTTTTCTGGTGACCAAGCGTTTAGTGCCTAGATAAAGCATGTTATCAGTATCTAGAAAAACGATTAAAAAGTGCTAAGTGTTCTGATTATCTACGAATGAGTTCCCATAAAAGATAATTATGGAAGTATTTAGCGGATAGTATTAAAAAAATATTCGGTAATTATTCGGCACTTTTACCGAATATTCGGTATACCGAATAATTACCAAATATTCGGCGCATCCCTAGTTTTTATTCATCGTAATATATGGTACCTGAAAGAGAGTCCACGCGGCGAAGCCGCGGGGCATAAACTAGTAGTTTTTATAAAAATCAAATAGGACAAATCTTGAGGTATGAAAAATAAATAAGACATGAAAATTTGACTTTGACTTGCTCGTGTAGCTTTTTGGACATATTCTTATATAAGGTACAAAACGTCAATCACGCCAACTTCGGAAGTTTTTTTTTATCGGATTCGGGTAATTTTCCCCACATGGCAATCCTTTAATCTGACACACATATATATGTGTCCGCCATTTTCTACTTCAGTTCGATGTCAATCAAAACTCAATCCTTCTTTTTTTATTTCATCCATGCTCAAATCTAAAAAAACTTAGCAAAAATCCTAGATCGTTTCTTATGATGATGTAATTCTTCTTCTTCTTCTTTTTTGCAAAAATGACAGCTGTCACTATTATCTTGACGTTTACCGTTTTACGGAACCACAGACTACTTAGAAATATATATGAGCTCCCAATCGATATTGCCATTCGATATAAATACAAGATACAGACTATTCAATATTAGTTAACCTAACAATACGTTGTCAGTTGTCTAGTGACTGACCAATTTTCTTTATTAACTGTCTAACTTCATCATAGTACCATCTCTCTTTCGTAAGTGCCGTAAGTGCATGAAAACTACCCAAAACACCGATTAGCATCACCGAGACAAAAACTCGACGCTTTTTCTCGAGAGAGACCGTGATAATGGTAGCTTAAGTGTGTCTCACTCTAACCACAATGGCAAGTTTTCTCACGGTGCGCATGCTAGGAAGTAGCGATGGCAATTAATGCTATTTTGCGTAAATTTCATAAACATGCTAATTCACTAGTCTTAGCATGCTAATTGCTATTGCTATGCTATATGCTAAAATGAAATGAAATGAAAATTGATATGAATAATTATATGAAAAATGAAATGAATAAGATGTGAAAAATGAAATGAAACTTTATATTAAAAATTAAGTTCAAAATGAACCGTTTGAATTGAAATGAAATTTCATAATTCACAGAATTTCGCAACTACATTTCATTTGCGAAATGGTAATTGATTTTACATATGCTAAGAATTAATGCGAATGCTAATTAATCCATCACTACTAGGGAGGCAGCGGGAAAACTTGTCGGCGCTATCAGAGTGAGACACACTTAGGCGTTACCATAGTCTTGTCCCGGTCTCTCACGAGATAAAGTGTCGAGAAATTTTGTCGCGGTGCGCATTCTAGCCGGGCATACATACCCCATAGGGGAGTTCAATGTTCATCAGTGGACGTTTTCCGGCTGATGATGACCAGCAAAAAAAATGAGCAAAAAGAAAACAGAAAAAAGAGCAAGATTAGAACAGCAGAAGCAGAACAGAGAGTACAGAGAGCAGTGAATAGCAAAAAGATTTAACCAGCTGAAGTGGTAATGGTAAAGACCTTTTAAAATCATCAAAATAAGTGAAAACAAAATTCCCAACGGAAAAATATCCGGAAAATTCCGGCTTCAGAAGTTATTCCGAGTATTCCGCGGTCAACGTCATGGGATTCCGCTAGTTAAAAAAAATTGTTAAAGAAAGGGTCGTTTAAAACAGCCTCTCCAGAATTCAGAATAACCGGCTAAGTGCGAGTCAGACTCTCGCACGAAGGGTTCCGTACTTAATGTCTATAAAAAAGAGCAAAAGAATCTCCTAATTGTTGTATGAGGCTCTTAAGTTTTATTTTATTGTGCTTTTTAATAGTTATTTGTTGTTATACATCATCTGCAGGAGGCGAGCAGCCGCTCTAAGTGGCGCTCCCTGGGGGAGGCCTATGTTCAGCAGTGGACGTCTTTAGGCTGTCAATGATGATGATGATGATACATCATCTGTGAACATTTCAACTTTCTATCACGGATCGTGAGATACAGCCTGGTGACAGACGGGCAGACGGACAGACAGACAGACGGAGAGCAGTCTTAGTAATAGGGTTCTCTTTACCCTCTGGGTACGGAACCCTAAAAAAACGAGGGTGGATCTTCCGCAAAATAAATTAGAGTCTGTTTAGTATTCAGTAGGGCACAGGCGTCGTAAAGAGGCGGTAAGTGACCTTCCTTAATTCGATTCGGCCTATTGAATGTGCCATTTTTGAATAGCAAGCAAGTAGTGTTAAATACCAACCACCAGGCAAGCAGCCGCTCAAAGTGGCGCTCTTTGGGGGAGGTTGTTCAGCAGTGGACGTCTTCAAGATGTTGATGAGCGTTAAATAAAGAAAGATGTCAAAGATAACTCTTGCAATATAATAACAATCTTTCAAAAAGAAAATTTAGACCTTAACTATCGGCTTAATTATCATCTATTTATTTACCGATTTTGCTCATTTTTTCAATTATCGCATCCATTTTTAATCTTCTTTATGAAAGTAATATTTACTTGTTCAGTTTTATTAGTAGTCATCATGCCTATTCATGAAAGTCTTCATCATCAACAGCCCGAAGATGTGCACTGCTGAGCATATAGGCCTCCCTAACGGAGCGCTACTTCCTTACTGAATCCATCGGCTGCCCGCGGAGTTAACCAGATCCTCGATGTGAGTGAGGAGCCAGGCCTACGTGTCGCCTCTCGAACCTTTCTTCCCACCAGTAACCAACCCGTGACCAACCCATTGCAATTTCAACTTCATTTCAAATTATAGCTCGTTGCGCGACTTTGATCTTACGGTCATTTAAGAGACCGTGACTATTCGAACAATTGGATTTAATTAAATATTGGCTTAAAACCCCAAAATCAATCTATTGGCACCCCTTACTCAGATGCAAATTTACCTACCCTTAAATAAATCAAAGGTTTCCTCTACCCTTCAATTACAGTCCAATCATTGGACCCCATTCAGACGACTACTCACGATGACATTAAAGAAAAAGCCATAGAGGTGTGCAACATAACCTCGTTATCTCGCTACACATTAGTGAAATATCACTTATGAAAGTCACTACTTGCCATATTATGTAGACAAAGAAAGGTTACCGTTTTGATAGTTCTTTATTGGAATCTTTACCGTAAATAGTTTTTTTTTATTGCAACATATTATCAAAAATGTAGGAAAAACCACACAGCAAAAAAACGCTTCCCTTTAAAGCGTCATTTGTTTCATAGCTCTGTGGGAACAAGCGTCAAAGGTTAAAACAAAGAACGGTTTAATATTTATGTATTACAATTTACTGATAAGTCTGATGACCGTGAGAAATTCTTTGTTCTTAGGATCTTTTTAATTCGATATCTCAGAGTTAAAATTAATTTTAACTGAGAAGTTTTGTAAATATTTGTCAGCTTTTTAATTATAATTTATTTAATAACAACGCATAGTTTTATTGTAAAGTTTTAAAACTTCTGATTCATTGCTGTGTGCTCGATGGTAAACTCAAGTGGGTGGGCGATAGAAAAATGTCAACAAACAACCATCGATGTAAGAATGATAGAGAGTGCTAAGGGTACATTTATATCAGAAAAACAATTACTAATAAGTATTTCGTAACCTTTTGTTATTTGATCACATATATTATCTGTCATAAATACTGGACGCTGGACATAACTTGGAACTAGTAATAAAATGCGATTTCCAAATAGAATCTAGATAGATAATAACTAATAAGTCAATATACTTTTTGGCAGCTTGACAAAACTAAAGCCATCTGGAAAATGCCTACAAATGCTTTTGATATCTTACGTATTATTTTTGTTTGGCTGAGTTCTGTCACTAAGCAGTAAGTTTAAGCATCGGTAGCCTAATTTATCGCTTCAAGACCTTTTTGTTTGATGAATTTGTGTGACAGCTGGAACCAACTGTCCTGAGGATGACCTTTTGCTTGACGAATGTCAGTTTAATCCCAGAAAGTCTCAGTACATTTAGAAGTGGTATTTTTCTTATGGCATTTTTCTTTGAAATGCCAAAGTCAAGGTCATAGTTTATTGCAAACTAGCTGACTCGCTCCGGCTTCGCACGTGTTTATTAGTTTTACACCGAATAGGTTATTATTGGTACTTTTATAAGCCAGAACAGAAATACTTAAGAGGACCGTCCTGGTATTTGAAAATGTTATTGCCGTCTCGCTCTATGTCCTAAGAGACAGTAGAGCCTGTGAGTGGATTTACCTTAATAAGTATTAAGTAAACGGTTTTCACCCTCTAAACCTCAACGAAATATTTTAATTTTGGTGTTAATCGTTTGTATATATTATAATGTATGTTTAATCGTCTTGTTTTTTTTGAAAATATATTTCGTAAATGTTCTAATTACAACTACTTTTCTTTTGCATAATTGTTATGCCAAAAACTAATAATCTATGTCTAGAACTATTTTTATCTCTGCACCCGTCTTCTCGTAGGTACATACAATCACATACCTGTCTACAATATTTTCGTTACTCCCATACTAACCTGTAATATTTATGCACTGTAAATTACACACACACACACACACACACACACACACACACACACACACACACACACACACACACACACACACACACACACACACACACACACACACACACACACACACACACACACACACACACACACACAAACACACACACACACACACACACACACACACACACACACACACACACACACACACACACACATTCATTGCATTGCATTTTACAGTGCAATAATAATAATCATCATCAAAATATTTAGCATAATTATACATTTCCACAGTCAAATAAAGAAAATCAGATACGTTCATCCCGCCTTATGCGATACAGCCTACATTTTGAATTCAAAGCCTATTCCGTTTACCATATTAAAGACCAGTCGTGCTAGCGTTTGTAGGAGACACATTAATCCAAAACTTCTGCAATAAATAATTAGAACCACTGACAATATATGTATAATTGTACTATGAATGGACGTAATCAGGATTCAAAATTAACACATTGTAGGGTTAGTCCACTGACCTCCATTATACTAGTACCGCTGGACTACATATTGACCAATAATTATTGAAGCTATTTAATTTTCGCTATTTTCCGGAATCTTGACCTCTTTAAGCTTTCATCATCAACAGCCTGAAGACGTCTACTGCTAAACATAGGTCTCCCCCACAGAGAGCCACTTTGAGTGGCTCCTTGCCTTTAGTGTTCATCGGCCAGATCGTCAATCCACCTAGTGGGGGAACTACGCTGCGTCTTCCAGTTCGTGGTCGCCACTCGAGAACCTTTCTTCCCCATCGGTAGTCAGTTCTAAGAGTTAAGTGGCCTGCCCATTGCCACTTCAACTTGCTAATACTATGTCATATATTGATACCTATCTGCTTGTAATTATTTATTTTATACTGTATGTAATTTTTTTAATTTCAGCGTAAGTACTTTAAGCTTCGTTGATAATCATATTCAGTCTCTGTCAGTAGACAGTACCGCGTGAATAGCACCGAATCGAAATTGTTGCGAAAAAATTGTGATCACCAGGTCTACTATTCGCAGAAATACTATTTCTTTTATTCATGGAAAACCTGACTACATCCCAGGACGTTGGCACCCAAGTCAAAAATACGCACCACATCGTTATTGTCCTAGGACATGCGACATAGTTCCTAAACTATATTCCGACATGATATCGGCATTACAATGCCTAGACTTGTAAAATCTTACTGTTAGGTACATTTGTAACGTGACGAATTCGTTACGTTACTTTATTAGGTAACCTAAATTGGAATAATCAATAGTAATTATTTTAACCGGTATTTGGTTATTTAGATCCACGGGTACTTTAAATTTAGATATGATTGATTTGATGGTTCGGCCGAATTAACTACTGGGCGGTTATTCTCTATGGAAACACAGATTCCACACGATACGAAACCATGTCGTTATCGTGTCTTGTTCAAATCGTGTAACAGTGTCAGATATGTAACCTTCACTTTACATTAAAGTTATCTTTATTTTGAATAAAATATATTGACATAAGTGGTCAAATCTTTTGATGTGTTTAAGTTTCGGAACGCGTCTCGGTAAAACATACGATTTTTGACAGTTCAAATCGCGCCAATTCCAAATTCATTTCGAATACAGTTTCACAGATTTCTTATGTAAGTCAAGGAACTCGCGTGGTTTCGAAGTAAGGAATCGATACGGAATAATGGCCCTGCTGTCAAAATACATGAAGGATGAGGGCAACGTGTGTAAAAAATGTGTATGGCGTTGCTTTACCTAAGCTATTTTTATGTTAGTGAATGACTTGATGAGCTAGTCGTTCTGTCACATAGCTGCTAACCCTACCTAGTTCCCACAGATTAGAGGTGAACTAAGGTAGGTAGAAAAGAGACAACTAAAAGGTTCATAATTGAAGATTGTTAAGCGAAAAGGCCGCCCACAACAGTTGCAATTCAGTGTCACTCGGAACGAGTCGCGTGACACAGTTCTGCACACGTCATCCTGAAACATCAGCATAGCAACAATAAGATGACTGTGAGATATCACAGTCTCATTTGTCCAGGAATTTCACTAGCAGTGCTCATCAAACTGGAACACAGTAGTACTCGCACACTACTGCTTGGCGGCAGAATAACTGGCAAATCGGTGGTACGAAGTGGTACTAGACGAACTTTGCAGAAAAATTCTACCACCAAGTACTGCCATGATTCTATAAAAAACTCTGCATAATTATGCCCATTATTATAATGTATTTAATTAAACGTTAGTTAAGCCATCAAAATGGTTGCATTAATAATAACTGTTCTCCCAAATCGACTATTTTGAACGTGATTATCTCAAGACTTATACCATTTACAGGATTGAAAAAAATGCACGTTAATACTGGTCATATCTTCTTTCCATCTGCCGAAACCGAAACATGTTTACGAAAAGTTTTCTCCATAGAAAAAAATCGTGAAGTGACCTCTAAAAAATCATTCAAACGTCCTAAAATGTTACATTGAAATAGGACACCCCATTGAAATAAATCATAGTGATAAGCTATGTTTCAATGCATCCGTCTATAAGCTTATTTTTTTATAATTTCTTTTATAACTAATTATTTGTACCGAAAAATGGAAAAGTCGAAGTGCAACGCAACGTAATCGCCATATTTTTGCTATGCATAAAGATATATATAAGATACAAAATAAGTTTCAGTCGCATTGGATCCTGTCAGGGCCTTAAGCCTTTGAAATATCATAAATTTTGGCACGTTTTAGCTCAAACGAGCTTTGAATGGCGTTATAACAATGTCCGTACGAGTATTTTGTTACATATTTAAATAATTAATACAATGAATGATTAATTTTCATAGTAATAATTAAGCAAATTAGCTGAGCGTGCCGTGCCTTCATAGTCTTTGTCGGCGTCATAGTAGTTAAGATTTTTAAAATGGTCATTAAGTATTAGGAGCCTGAGCCAGAAAACTTTCTAGGCTAGGTAGGTATGTAACTGAGGATATTGGAAGGGTCATAGGTTACAAATTTTTTTTTTTTTTTTTATGCTAGGTAGCAAACAAGCATACATCCCTCCTGATGGGAAGAGGTCACCGTAGCCGTATTTTATTCAATTCAGTGAGAATTTTATTGCAATCGATTCTATTGTTTTCAATGTATTGTCTATGCTAGGCGATGCCCATAAACCTCAATTCCCACGGGACACATCAAAGTGTGGTTCACTTTGCAAGACTTTCTAAGATAATTTTGTGGTTCTATACGATTTCCCTAGATAGCTAGCTTATTTAGGGTATAGTTGTGGTTTACTCCGATCGCACAAGATATTAAATTTATCAACCACCGTTTCACATTTTGTTGCACGATACGACGCAGCGTAGGCCGGCTCCCCACTAGGTGGACCGACGATCTGGTGGACACCGCGGGGAGGCGATGGATGCAGAAGTTAAGCAACCGCTCAAAGTGACGCTCTCTGGGGGAGGCCTATGTTCAGAAGTGGACGTCTTCAGGCTGTTAATGTTGATGATGACGATTTTGCATTTATGTACGACTGCTTTTTTAAAGTTCCTAGGTATTTTATTCCAAAAATATGTATTTTATTCCAAGAATATAAATAGTAATTGAAAAATTATCAAGCAATTGGTGATTGGTTAAAAACGAATCGGTCCAAACGGCGCGGCGGGCTGCATTAGAGGCACGGCTGAATGTTCGATTCGCGTGAGTTTCACTCATTTGAACCTCGCGGCCTGAAAGCTTTGTGGACAGTGTTATGCGACACTAAATCAATTTATCGGAATTGATTATGATGATAATTTATCAGTTTCCTAATTTTGTTTAAATATTCGATAAAATTAAATTGATGGACAGAAAATGCTTTATTGCACAAACAACAAATGTAGGTATGTACGTAGGCGAACTTAAGAGCGTTAATTGATTAAATTAGTACTTGACCGTGAACGACAGAATGTACTAATAATAAACGCGTTGGTTTTTTTTACATTCCTTTTTTATTTTTCTTAAAGTTGAATTGCATGGTTGAAGCATACCGGAGCAATCACGCAGGGTATTTGTTTGTTTATTAAAAATAGGACCATGACTAAACTTTTAAATTGTATGTTTCATGAACTTTGAGCTTGTTTAAGTCGGTTTGATAAATTCCCATTCAGAAGACTCCAGGGTTTTTTGTTAGCTTTACTGCGTTTTATCATCATTCACCTGCAGTTAAAACATTTTTGTTGACACACACAAGTCAAACGTCAATGAATCATTCAAACATTCTTCTTCTTTAATGGCTTTCTATCGCTGTTTTGCAATAATTCTGCCAATGTCAAGTGAGTATAACTTGTACGGTTATGTCAAGTCAAAGTCATATTTTGTCAGTCAAAACGCCAACAGTGAAATGGTGGAAATTTTACTGAAGGCTCTAAAAAAGGCCGTTGAAGCAAAAACGAAAATGCACGGTTCCATGACCCTGAAACCATTTGCCAAAACTCGTGCACATTCACGAACACTTAACGGATAATAATCCACCTTATTACACATTAAAAAGTTCAAGATACACTAGTTTGGAAAATAAATTCAAAATTCACAACCGCCATTGTCGGATTTTCTTCAAAGACCTCATTCAAACATTCAAACAGTTTTCCTTATCGTGCTTTTTTAATGTGACAGCTGACAGATAATATTTTGTGTGCTAAATTCGACGCTGAGAGTTCTGGCGCCAACTTTTCATTATAGGTAGTCTAAGATAGAAGTCACTTCATTGCATTACAACAAATTGTATTTTTAACCCTCAATTCACAACCCTTGTTATATTGTACCCAAAGCTGTGAACCCTATTACTGAGGCTCCGATGTCCGTCTGTCACCAGGCTGTATCTCATGAACCGTGATAGTTAAAATTTTCACAAATCATATATTTCTGTTGCCGCTATAACAACACACAGAATAAAATAAATATTTAAGGGATTTCCTATACAACAAACGTGAATTTTTTGCACGTTTCTATAGATAATGCTACGGAACCCTCCGAGCGCGAGTCCATCTATCTAAATTTAAGTTTTCTATTAGGAGATGTCGTGTTATTAATTTTAGAAACGCCGCTTTTCAGGGTGTTAATTTCACTTAATAAACAGACTGTTTTAGCCGATGTTGTTCATATTTCCAGCTCGGAATTTTGGAAGCAATGCCTGTTTCATATTAGAAGTAGGCTTACGGGATTTACCCGACAATCTAGATTAGGCTGTCTTTAATAATAAATTCAGAGACTGGACCGAGTTTTTATACAACGAGTTTTAACGCTGGAAAAGGTTTGTAAATCATTTTTAATCTTGATGAAAACGGCGTTTGTTCGTTATTTGTGGGAAATGGAGTGAATCAATTGCCTGTTGATAAAGAACGGACTGTACTCGTTTTAATTACCTTAATGATCGTGATTATTTACTGCTTGTTAAAAGTGTAAATTTATATAAATTTTGTATTAAAAGTGTTTGGGTCTAAAACAAAAACCAATGAAACTTGGTACCATTTTTTTTCAGTTTCGTTGTAAAATTTTATATTTTTTTTTGTAATTGATTTTCGAGGCGGTAGCAATTACAGTAAGTGTAGACTTAAGTACATAATAATATATATTATATTTATTTAGTGATGATGAATGAAATGAAATTTAGCGCAGATCATGAATTTTTTGCGCTAGCCATGGAAACACTGGGCCCGTGGTCGTCCGACACCAAAAAATTTTGCAAGCAGATCTCCACCAGATTGGTCCTCGCTTCGGGGGATCCCAGAGCTGGCACATTCTTCGCTCAGAGGTTAAGCCTCCTTATCCAGCGAGGTAATGCTGCCAGTATTCTGGGAACCTTACCCTGCGGTGGTGAGCTGGATGGCGTATTTGCATTGTAAATTCTGTAAATAATATTTTAGTTGTAATTATTTGTATTTTGTAATTATTTTTTCAGTCACTTATAATTTCTTACTGTCATTTAATTTAAGACTATTTGAATAATTTAGTGATGGTAGTATTGTGTCTTGTGTTTTTTACTTGTTTTGTATTGTAGCTAAAATGCGTTGACATATTTTTGATTATCAAGAAGTTTTCATTGTACATATATCGCTCCTTCTTGATTTGTTATTGTATAAACTTATCTTTCTATTATCCTATAATCGTTGACTAAGTTTACCGACATCTACTAATTAGTTATGTTAAAATATAATATTATATAATTATGTGTTGTGTTATAACACCTTTCGCGACTTGTACTACTCTTGTTGGTGATGAGATGACTCTCTACTCCAGTCCCCTCGTGACCACGGCCAATGTAACTTGGTTGAAACGAAACGTCGACGCTCAAAAATTGGTTTTTGATAAATTTCTATGCACGAAGAGACCCGATTTACTTTAATGTTATGGTTTCAATAAATGAACAATATTATAACATTTTACCACGTATAGATTGTTTTATTGGCTTGAAAATAAGTGGCTAAATTCACGTTTGAAGTGACATTCAATTCTGTCCGACTGGTTAAGTCTATCCAATATTTACTTGCTATGGGGGCGAAACGTATTACCGATTACTAAGATAAGGTTTTAGGTTTTTTGCATTATCGTCTTCTCGCTTTGTAACACGAAGCTTACGACACTAAGAACGTAAGACTAATGCCCGTCTGCACCAAAGTTTGACAGCTTCTATGTTCGCACTTATCTCTCTAGCCGCCGGTTTCCCGTATGTTTCTCAATGTCGTGTCAAGTCAACACCTAATACTGAACGCTCATTGGTTGAAGACAGCCGATGATCAACAGCCAACCGATGAGCAATCAATATTTGGTGTGCTAAATTGACAGGACTTTACCAACAAAGAACGTGTTGCTTAGCTAAGTTGTATTTTAACACTTTAGTGCAGACAGACGTACATTAGTATTTTATTCTTAGTTTAAAAAAACTGACGTCATAGAAAGAAAAGAAAGAAAGAAAATACATTTATTTGTGACAGTAACACACACAATATTACACTACATAAATGATATTACAAAACAATATACACACAAACAGAAGCAGGACCAAGCAGTAGCATAAATAGGTAGCTATTCTATGATCGACGTATATTTAGTAGCGCTAGATCCCGCTTTCACCTCAGCACAAATCCATCCACGGATCCGATGAGCCAGAGGTTCTCAACTTATCATCTCTTACGTATCAAATTTCATCATCGTATTAAGGGACGCGTGAAATCGCGGAGGCGACGTGAATTCTTCTTTTTTTTAACTAGCTTATACCTGCGGTTCTGCTCTTGTCTTAAGTACCTGAAATAAAACAAATTAAATAAATGATTCATTATTTACTTATTTAAGCCAAATTTGTGTTATTTTTTTTGATTGGTTAATTTACTTTGTTAACGAAAATAAGAATAGAAGTTTTAAATAATAAGGCCAACTAATACGAGTAATTAAAAAATGTAAAGTGATAATAACCACGTTTTCTATCGTAGGTAATTATTGATGAATTAAAATATGATGTATTGAGAATCATCGGCAAACATCATGAAAATCGTTTCTGCCATTTTGATCTGTTTTTTTTTATACAATTAATAGGTATAGCATTTCACCACTGTCTCATCTGATGGTAAGTGATGACGCGGTTTACATAATCAACATTCGTTTCCATTTATTTCCGTACAAACAGACATTTTCATTTCAATAAATATACCTTTCCTTACACTCCAAAATTTGCATTTCACGGTGGACTTCCTTCAAATATTGCAAAGAATATAGCTACGTAGGTAAATCTCTCAAATACGCCTTATAATTTGGATTTTCCTCCTTCAATGCCAATTCTTTGGTTTATTTCATAGCGACCCATTCCTTTGTAGGCTTGAGCATTCTTACGTTTATTTTATTGTCTGCTTAGGAGGTATTTTATTGGAAATAAAATGATTGTTTTACCTTAACATAATATCTTTTTACCGTCGGTAATAATTTAATACCTACTTATTTGTTTGTGATAGGTCTTTGTGTCTTTTGATGTTTAGGAGGTTTTCTGAAAGGTTCTCGAGTGGCGACCACGAACCGGAAGATGCAGTGTAGCCCCCCTCCCCCCCACTTGGTGGGCCGAGTATCTGGTGAAAACCGCGGGGAGCCGATGGATGCACGAGGCGAGCAGTCACTCAAAGTGGAAGTGGTAAAATTGTCTTTATAACTTCTAAGAATAGAATTTCTAAATCCCTTTAATTGGAAATGTAAATGTGTAAAATAGAACAACCACGAATTCACAATTAAAATATAACAAACCATTGCCCTAATGCTTGCTAGACAGGGAATAATTTATCCTTTTTACGTAAAGAACATAAAAGGAACCTGCCCTGAGCCACCCTCATAGATTCAAGCCCTAGGCACTTAGTTAATTACAGAATGGAAGTCATTCCTTTCGCAAAGGTTTTAAGGGTTTTTCTAGAAAACCTTTCAGCCTAAAAACTAATGTAAATAGACGATAATATATAAGTGTGTAAGGACAAAGAGGGTATATTTATTATGTGAGAACATTTTAGTTCCACATTACCATAATTTTTAGGCTTAAATAACCGTTTCAAATTGATATTTACTTTGTTGCTTGCTAGTCTGACTGTGTCTGCTTCTATTGTGTCAGTATTATTCAGCGAGCACGTTTATTACAGCAGTCGAACACGAAACGTATAGTGTATTAAATAGGGTCGTTTTATGCTTAGCACAAATATGGCAATTACGTTGCGTTGCACTTCGACTTTTCCATTTTGCGGTACAAATAATTCGTTATAAAATAAACTCTTATTGTTATGAAAAAAATAGTCTACAGATGGATGCATTGAAACATAACTCATCACAATAATTTATTTCAATGGGGTGTCTTATTATAATATAACATTTAAGGGCGTTTGAATGATTTTTTAGAGGTCGCTTCACGATTTTTTTCTATCGAGAAAACTTTTCGTAATTGCGTTTTGATTTCGGCAGATGGAACGAAGATATAACCAGTATTAACATGCATTTTTTTCAATCCTGTAAATGGAATAAACTTTGAGAAAATTACGTTCAAAATAGTCGATTTGGGAGCGCCTTAATTTGCCAATTTTTCATCAGTAGACCTACTGTCTACTGATGAAAAATTGGTGGTGCTGAAAGCTCAGCTCAGCTGTGTGCACAGCATGCGGGGGGCTTGCGGCGCACACAGCTCACCTCTTTCCCCGCACTAGTGATGGATTAATTAGCATTCGCATTAATTTTTTGGATGCAAAATCTTAATTAGCAGTTAGCGAATGAAATGTAGTTGCAAAATTCTGTGAAATATGAAATTTCATTTCAATTCGTTTGGTTGATTTTGAATCTATTTTAATATAAAGTTTCATTTCATTTTCAATTTGTTTTCATTTATTTATGTTTTAAAGGAACCGCTGAATAATTAATTACAAATCAAAAATTATATATTTTTAGACCTACTTATACATTTTTGCGATGTATAGAATGTACTTAGATATTATTTATTCATAATAAAATATTTACACATAGGTATAGAATTTGTTTTATTTAATTTTTCATATAAATTTTATTTTCATTTTCATATCATTTCATTTTAGCAAATAGCATAGCAATAGCAATTAGCATGCTAAGACTCGTGAATTAGCATGTTCATGAAATTTCACATCTAAATTTTGCTAAGTACTGCGCAGCTTTTCACGTTGAATTCATAGCCGCCATTGAATTTGGCGCAGAGTCTACCAGACCTGGCGCACTCCGCGCCTTAGTTACAAAGCTATAAGCAGGCCGCGCATCACCTACCATCAGGTGAGACAGTGGACAAATGCCTACAAATTAAAAAAAAAGTACACGGCACCTAATGAACCGGGTCTGATTGGGTCGGTTCGAATCCAGTTGATCAACGATACAACTTCCCCTCGTACGAAAATTAGTATTTTTTTTTTGTTATAGTTTGGCTTCACACATAGTAACACGTAACACGTAAACGAACATCTTTAAACAACATTGTGGAATGCAAATAAACAATTGAATTGAATTGAATTGAATTGAATTGAATTGAATAGTGTATTTAGCCAGTGTCAAGTAATGTAATTTTTCATAGTGTTATGAATATTTAACGTTAAGTCAAGTCATTGTCATAGTCCAGTCTAAGTCGGGTAGTCATAGTCCAGTCTAAGTCATGCTCCAGTAAAGTGGTGGCAACTTTACTAGAAGCTTCTATGGAGTTTTGGAAGCAACACGAAAAATCACGTTTCACCAGCAGTCATTTTATCACTTGCCTACACTCCCGCTCGTAATACAGCACTTAACGCGTAAAACGCCACCAATTTTAAACATTAACACTGGAAAAAGCACAAGTTTAAAAAAATAATACAATGCAACGACGTGAACTTTTCCGCGTTCCCGCCAAAAAACTCCACTAGTTTATTTCAACTGCTAATCCTACGAGAGGAAGCGGGACACCCAATGTGTCTTTTGTTCCATCCTGCTCTGTCCTTTGTAATTTCGCATGACTTTGTCTCGTTTTGTTACGTCGCCGCCTGCCCCCGTAGGCGAGTCGTGTTACGAGAAATTATGTTCACGAGCCATCAACGGACTTTATAATCTTTGGATACGAACGAGAGCGTTGCAGCGATTGAGATAGATGTTTAGGCTAGAAGAAGAAGGGTAGATTTTCCGAGATTTAGATAATGACAGCTTCTTAGGGTAGGAGAAGAAGCCTAAACTTTCCGAGCTTTTGTCACATTTTGGACTAATTCCAACAAAAAACTGTTAGGTAATAATAAAACCTCAAAAGTCTTCCACATGCATGGTATATCTCCTGATAGGAACGAGAAAGTAGCGTGACCGTCTAATGTTGAAATAGGTCTAATTAAAGTACATATACCAACGAAACAGTATTTACTGTTTGGACACACTATACGGCGATACTACAGTAGCTCAACTTGATGCAGGCGGTTTATCGCAGAGTGAAAAACCATTTGTATGAATGGCGACTCTTGTTACTATACTAGTAGGTAACACTATTTTAATATCTGTGCTATACTGTAAAGTACTGTTTGTCTCCCACAAAGCAGTAACCTAAAATTTTTAGTCGCCTTTCTCTCTCTCTATTGCATGTATCTTCTTCACTCTTCGTACATTTTATACGTGTATTTATTTTTCTTATATTTTGGCTCAACACATAGTGTATTTAGCCAGTGTCAAGTATTGTAATTTTTCTTTGTGTTATGAATATTTCACGATAAGTCAAGTCTTAGTCATAGTCCAGTCTAAGTCATGCTCCAGTAAAGTGGTGGCAACTTTACTAGAAGCTTCTATGGAGTTTTGGAAGCAACACGAAAAACCACGTTTCACCACATTATATCACTTGCCTACACTCATGCTCGTAATTCAGCACTTAATGCGTAAAACGCCACCAATTTTAAACATGAACACTGGAAAAAGCACAATTTTTGAGAAATAATACAATGCAATGACGTGAACTTTACCGCGTTCCCGCCAAAACTCCTGCATGTATCTTCTTCACTCTTCGTACATTTTATACATGTATTTATTTTTCTTATATTTTGGCTCCACACAAAGTGTATTTAGCCAGTGTCAAGTATTGTAATTTTTCTTAGGGTTATGAATATTTCACGATAAGTCAAGTCTTAGTCATAGTCCAGTCTAAGTCATGCTCCAGTAAAGTGGTGGCAACTTTACTAGAAGCTTCTATGGAGTTTTGGAAGCAACACGAAAAATCACGTTTACCACATTAAGTATATCACTTGCCCTCACTCATGCTCGTAATTCAGCACTTAATGCGTAAAACGCCACCAAATTTAAACATTAACACTGGAAAAAACACAAGTTTTGAGAAATAATATAATGCAACGACGTGAACTTTTCCGCGTTGCCGCCAAAACTCCTATACGCATATTATTATGATGAAAACTTTTTTTTGGCTATTGTACTCTTTTTTTGACCATGTCTTTGATACGTAAATTCCCTAGTCCGAGTACGATACATTAGGAGTGTCAGCTAGAACTCATTCATCATCATCATCATCATCATTAACAGCCTGAAGACGTCCACTGCTGAACATAGGCCTCCCCCAGGGAGCGCCACTTAGAGCGGCTGCTCGCCTCCTGCATCCATCGGCTCCCCGCGGCTTTCACCAGGTCGTCGGTCCACCTAGTGGGGGGCCGGCCTACGCTGCGTCTTCCAGTTCGTGGTCGCCACTCGAGAACCTTTCTTCCCCATCGGTTGTCAGTTCTACGAGCGATGTGGCCTGCCCATTTCCATTTCAACTTGCCAATCCTAAGAGCTACATCGGTCACTTTAGTTCTCCTGCGGATCTCCTCATTTCGGATCCTACCTCGTAGGGAAACACCGAGAATTGCTCTCTCCATAGCTCGTTGCGCGACTTTGAGCTTAGTAATGAGGCCAACAGTTAGAGACCACGTCTCAGTTCCATAAGTCATCACTGGCAACACACATTTCTGAGTCCTCTTTCGGCGTTGGGTCTTGAAGAACTCAGCTCCAACAGCTTGGACAGTTTCCACCAACCCGTTGTTCAACTCGTCCACTGTGTTGCAATCGGCAAGGCACTGGAAGTGATTTTGGAGTTCCAGCTGAAAGCCTTCGGGGTTTTGGATTTGGACAGGGTTTGGACGGAGCGTAGACCTCACCACACGCGACCTTTCAAGCTTGACATTGATATTCAATGTGCCTCTTACAATACGGTGATCACTACCGGTTTTCACCTTGCTGATCACAGACATCATCGAATTTCGCTTCTTGGTCGTCATCATGAAATCTATCTCATTTTTCGTGGAACCGTCGGGGCTTATCCACGTCCACTTCCTGGATGGCCGCTTCTTGTAGAAGGAGTTCATCATAAAGAGGCCCTCCTTCTCCATGAAGTCAGCCAGCCTTTGTCCCCGAGGGTTCCGCTGCCCGTATCCAAATGGCCCCACTCTCAGCTCATCGCCATTCCTTGTGCCCAACTTCGCATTAAAGTCTCCCATCACAACGGTGAAGTATGTTTCGGAAGTATGCATGGCTTCGGATATATCCTCATACATAGCTTCTACTTCATCGTCGGAGTGTGCCGAGGTCGGTGCGTATACCTGGATGACCTTCAACGAATACCGTTTGGTTATTCTGAGTATCAGGTACGCTACCCTGGTCGACACACTGTCGACTTTGATCACGTTGTTGACGAGAGACTTGCGGACGAGGAACCCGACACCACCTTGGGAAAGTTGGTCTCCCTCCCGGTAGAAGAATAAGTTACCGGAATTTAGGATTATCGTGTCCTGTCCCTGTCTTCGGACTTCTGACAATCCCATTACATCCCAGCGTAACTTACTCATCTCCTCCTCCAATTCGACCATCCTTTCGTCAGCCCTCAACGTGCGCACGTTATAAGTTGCCAGGGCCAGGGGTCGTGTTTGGTGGGGTTGGTAGCCGGGCGTCTTCCGGTGATTCTTCGCACCCCCTGCCCTGCCGTTACCGTGACTGCTACCGGAGCCACGGGATAGCAGAGCCGCCGGGGACTGGGGGCCGTTATTGTTTGTGCTTGTCATTAGGGGGGGGGGTTGCCATAATCACCACGCTTGGCAGGCGGCTTGGTGATCGCAGTAGATTATGATGGTGGAGACCAAGGAGAATGCTGCAGCCCATTCCCTGGATGTTCCCTTAGCCGACTTTTACGGCACCCACGGGAAGAGATGGGGTGGTCCTATTCGTAACCGGGACCACACGGCATGAACTCATTAATAGCAATTAAATAGTCTATGACAGTTAGTATAGTCGTCAGCACTGGGGAATTCGACCGCGGCTCAGTTTGGAGTATTCGTCAATGAGTTTAGAACGTGCGGGCTCAAATTTAGCTAGTTGCTAAAACTTTTGCGAACTCTCATCACTATCAGTTTAATACGTCCACTGCTGAATATAGGCCTCCCCCATAGAGCGCCCGCCACCTTGAGTGGCTGCTTGCCTTCTGTATCCATGCTCCCCGTGGTAGAAACTTTAATAACTTTTTATTGTAGATACCATGGTATGAAAAAAAAGGATTCGGCATAAAGTCTGTTATAAGAAATAGAAATTGTAGCGGTACAAAACAAAAAGGGCAAGTGTCCTTACTGTTTCTATATTTAGAGATCCCTAATTCGAGGCCAGTATGTAATTACTGGTAAACTACCAACAATGGGTTTGTTTCAAGGCGTGAACATTGTAATTTACTTAGTTGTTACGGACAAAAGCCTTAGGGACGTATTACTATGGTATTAGCATTTTATCGGCTGAAAGAGCCTGGTTTTTGGCAACGATTTCCTTACGGAATATTAATATCGTACTATTAGAGCACTACTAAATGAAGTTAAAAGGTTTTCAAGGGACGACTACGAACCGGAATAAGTAGACTTGGCCCCCTAGGTCTATGTTCAGTTCAGCCAAAAATACCGGAACCATAAAAACCACTAGCATACATATATTCAAATACAATTGTAACCCAACGAAACAATTAAACGTATTCATGATCAGCAAATAAAGCTCAACTTTGGTTAAAAAGCCTTAAAATCAGATTAACTTAATGCCATATCCTAAACAACAAACAGGGTAGCTTTTCTGACTTAAGCTTCGAGACGCAAAACACTGGATTTGGTAATGAAAACAGTATGAGCTGTCGCTTTTTTCATAACATTAGGCTTCTGAATCTCCTTTTCAAACAGGCGTTTTCTCGCGTTTTCAGCGAGTCGTCCGCGTGACTAGCGAACAGCGGTGGATAATAGTTCTAGCACAACCGCGCCACCTTGCCATTTCCAGTACTATACCGTGGTTGGAACGACGAAGTTGATTCTGTCTGCTTAAATCCACCGACCAGCACTGCCGCGTAACTTTTCTGGTCATGGACTTCGTCTGCCATCCTGCACGCGCCAGTTTACGAGTCCGTGAGTGCGAGCAAGAGAGCACACGATTTCCCACACCACCGGCCCCAATTGGAACAACAAACAGTCCAATCATAAATCGTATGCAGATCTCTTACTGGCATTCCAACCAAAGCCCGAAGATATAGAGTCCGGCATTTATTTCCTTTTTATGGAGTCGTTATTGAAACTGTACATAAATCGTATACCACAAAAGAGGATCAGTTTGTAGGGGCAGTAGGTATTTCCGATTTGAATGAGCTCACTTAGTATTGGGTAGTTTATGGTGGTCGGTGTCCATTTTGTCACGCCTTTCGAAGTCGCAAAGTTTGAGGGTTCTTTGTTGAACAAAGTAATGGCATTCCTTAGTTTGATTCAAGGTTTTTACCAATGATACATAAAAAGGTAGATGCACTCAGAACTAGAATTCGAAGTCAAAAATATACCCTTTCAAAAATAAATAAACATAAAAACAGTTTCAGGTAACAATTACATCGACTGTTTCAGTTATAGGTTTTTTTCCATTTCTGTTATAATAAAATTCAATATAAATCTGATATCGAAAAGTAAAAGGGCCAGAATTCATCGCACTTTTACTAGATGTTACCAGATTCACCACTCCACCATTGATATTTAAATGGCTAAGGAATAAATCACGTACGCCGTGAAACCTGCGTGTAATAGACCTCTGCTCAAACTCAGAAATCAATAAGTGTTTCCTCCTTCCTCGTCCATATAAATGAAGCTAGAGGTAAATCAGCTAGAGGTAGAGGAGTAATCATTTCTAGAGGACAATTATACTATGAAACCAGCTTAATTAAAAGATAAAGGATGACGAATTTGTACGCACAGAGTAATCTTTATTAGTGTAAATATTACATTATATTAAAACATCATTTAAAATGCAGCAAAACCTCATAGCGGTAACTTGTCATATTTGACAGTTGAATAAAAGTTACTTTACTTTTCTCAAGGCTGTTGAGCTTAAATGACATTTACTTTTGGGTATACACCTATTTCTGTCATAGACCTATCTTCGTAAATTATCAGAAAATAAGATAAAAATCTGTCAAGGCTGTAAAGTTTGTCGCAACAAGTCTTGTCAGAAAAGTACAAATTGGTACAAAACTTGTTATTTATGAAAATGTAATTTTTGTTGGTGGTCATTACAAGCATGTAAAAGAAAATGAACTACCATGTAACTGTTGTTTTGTTTGCTTTTACTACGAAATAAATAAAAGCACAATGCTTTACAGAATTACAACAAAGGAAGGAAAGGAAGCACTTGGCCATTATTTCTCGCTGTGTTACCAGCAGAAGCCTGATATTGTTGCCGTTGATTTATCTATGATAAACACTGTCTATCTATGGTATACTAAATCGACGTCTTCAAGGAAGTCGAGATATCTTGCATACCTACTTAAGCAAATGAACTGTCTGCATTATGCGGAGGGTTGGTTTATTTGCCGGTTTGTTCGTTGATTTCGTGTTGATGTTATTGTCGAATTTACTCGACTGTCGTCTTCCGTTGTTAAGATCAGTTTGTTTTGTGTCTAGTTTGTTGTGACGAAAATGTCATGAAAAGTGTAGAGAGATGTGGTTTTATGAAATTCATTGTGACTTTTCTATTTTCAAACGACTAAGTGAAGCATTATCAAAGTTTTCCGTCTGGTTCGTTTAGTATCTGGGTACGACTGCCAGTTTCAGACTTTTTGTCATTAGATCGATCTAATGACCGAATGGCAGAAAAGTCTCAAATTGATAGTCCTACTGGTTGTATATTGAATTTATCTTTGTTTGCTTTTTTGTGTTTTGAGAGAAAAGTGAGAGAATCATCATCATCATCACCATTAACAGCCTGAAAACGTCCACTGCTGAACATAGGCCTCCCCAGGGAGCGCCACTTAGAGCGGCTGCTCGCTTCCTGCATCCATCGGCTCCCCGCGGCTTTCTCCAGGTCGTCGGTCCACCTAGTAGGGGGCCGACCTACGCTGCGTCTTCCGGTTCGGTGGGAAGAGAATAAGTTTACAATAAAAAAGGAAAAATACAACTGAATTGAGAACATCCTCTTTGAAGTCGGTTTATGCTGTAATGTTTTCTGTTTTTTCGTTTAATGTGGCTTTCACGCAAAAATTGCTGTATCCATTTTAATGAAACTTTACAATCAGATTGTCAATACATCCCGGACCAACATTCGATATTTTTTTTATTTGTTTATTGTTGTAACAGTAAATGCAAAATCCACATTAGTAACTACAGACAGAGCCGAGCGGGATTCGAACCAGGGTGCGTCGGTTTGCATGTCGCATGAACTACCCCTGGGCCACTCTCACTTGTCCCAAACATACCCAATTTAACACTAATTATCGTAAAAGACTACATCGTTGGCGATTCAAACCACAATATGTGATATAATACGCGTTTAACTTCCCCAAACAGTTTTGAACTACTGTTAGTAAACACATTTATATGATATATGCCGGTTAGTGTTATCCTTTGCTAATGTCCAAGCATTAGTCACATTTGTTGTCTCTTTCACGTGCAATGCTAAATAGCGATAGCCTAGCAGCGCAATGCTTTCTGCAAGCGTTCAAATTTCGAATTTTATTTACTTGACGCTTAAAATCATCATAATCATCATCATCATCACCACCGTCATCATAATCATCAACAACATCATCATCATCAACAGCCTGAAAAGGTCCACTGCTGAACATATGCCTCCCCCAGAGATTGCCACTGAGTAGCTGCTCGCCTCTTGCATCCATCGGCTCTCGTGGCTTTCACCAGATCGTCGGTTCACCTAGTCGGAGGCTGACCTACGATGTGTCTTCCGGTTCGTGGTCGCCACTCGAAAACCTTTCTTCCCCATTGGTTGTCAGTTCTACGAGTGATGTGGCCTGCCCATTGCCATTTCCACTGGAAAAACTTAAAATAGCCTAAAAAAGTATACTAAAAATTACAAACTAGGTAAATAGTTTTATGAAAATTATTTACAAATATCTCGGAAACGGTATAGTAATTAATGTATTTGAAGTTTCATTTCGCCCTAGTTCCTTCCTAGTTCTAGGGACCTTGCAAGAAGTTGGCAACAGCAATTGAAGTTCTTGTATGAAATGCGGCATTCTAAGGAATTCGTACAAACTTTAGGGTCTCTATTAATATGGTGTCTTAGCACGAAAAACTGCCATTAATTAAACTTGGCAGAATATCTTATACTTTATTCCCTATTTAGTTCCAACCTTGGTTCACCTCATGCAATAACCACGAGTTATGATTATGCCAGAAAAGATTTTAAAAATAATTCTGGGTTGCTATCGGAACTCTTAAGCCGCATTTTTGGCAGAATTTTAATAATATTTTTTAAGTTTCCTGTGTCTTTTTCTGCAAAAAATACATTTCGTATTCTCCAAACTCTCATGTTTTCTAATTATACGTATAATTTTTGTTTGCCTTTCGGATACTTTTTTAATAGTCACTATCAGCCGCTGAAGGACGTCCGCTGCTGATCACATGCCTCCTTAATAAAACGCAAATTTTAACGCTTATTATTGGGGGTATTTGCCATAATCACCATTCACCATGCTTGGCAGGCGACTTGGTGATCGCAAGAGATATTAAAGTACCGAGGAGAATGCTGCTGTTCATTCCCTGAATAGTCCCTTAGCCGGATCTTACGGCACCCACGGGAAGAGATGGAGTTATCTTATTCTCAGACAGTCGAGAAGACACGGCAAAAAAGTACTTAAATTATTTACGGAAAATAATTCAAATAATCTTTATGAAATAGCCCTTTTCAGGTTTTCATTAGTATGATATTTTTCTTTTAACTTTTTAACAATGGAAACAAACCGCCAATTTTCTTTTTGGAAACACTCAGCTCTGGAACAAATGTAACTTTCAAAACTTAGCAGTCTTGATACATGGAGACCTGGGGTCTACCATTGGTTCATTCTGTTTTATTTCTCCACTACGCTTTCGTTTGAATTTGGAATGATTTCTTATTAACAAAGTTTTGCACAATAAAATTTCTTGTCTTAAATAAGTGAACAGTTGCTATAATATTCTTGTTTGTCACTTCCGAGTGACCAAAAAGAAAATTACAGCATTCTCGTAATAACATAAATATGAATATAAGAAGAATGATGGGAGCTTTTGATGATTATTTATTCATCTTTGTTTCGGTTTCTTTCCTTATGAGATTCTACCAAACAAGTTCTTTTAGCCTCATAATCCACCCGCGGGGTTTCAGCTGAAAATCAGCGTCTGGTACCAGTAGGCACTTGACATTTATGCTGAGCTGAACGCCCTTTCAGCTTCAACACGAAAATTCTTATTTAATAATTATATGCACAGTATAATGTAAAACTTAATTAAATATGTGTGTTAAGAAATTAAGATCCTGGTGTGTACTTCCATTCCATTCCATTCCATTCCATTCCATTCTATTCATAAAGGGAACCGATATTATTAAGAAAAATCATGCATAATGATACAGTTATAAGATACTGGGTACACCTAGTTAGTACAGCGTATGCTGCGTCTTCCGGTTCGCTACTCGAGAACCATTCTTGCGTTTGTTTGTTCCAACGTTGGTAGCCCCCCGACCTTTGAACGCCAATTTAGCAAATCCAGAAAAGGAAGCCCTAATGGCAACTTACAGAGACAAAGCAAAAGTGAAATAAAAAGGTCACGAAAATAAAGAATTCATTGGTACAAATTGACAATGAAAAGAAAAGGGAGTTCCGTAAAACTTTACCGTAAACTTACCTTTGACCTACATATTTTCTTTTGTATCTGTGTTATTATGTTATATAATATTCATTAAGTCACAAACAGTCGTACTGCCAACATGTTATTAATTTTGTAAGCGTCCGTTTCCTGGAACCTTCTGGAACTCAGTAGATTTCTAAGCATTTTATTATATCAACACTATTATTAATAGAAGCATATTTTACTCGGCCGTTGTTGGCCGGATCCGGCATCGCAACGCCTAACCGTCATTTTATTGACAAGTGTTAAATTTTTATTGAGAAAAGTAACACAAGGGGGGTTACCGATGACCTCGTAAAAGCCGCGGGGAGCGGATGGGTGCAGGAGGCAAGCAGCCGCTCAAAGCGACGCTGAGGAGAGACCTATGTTCATCCAGCAGTGGGCGTCTTCAGGCTGTTGTTGATGATGATGATGATGATGATGATGATGATGATGATGATGATGATGATGATCATGATGAACCATTATATTTTTTATTTATAGATAATAAGTACGGATAATTTTTTTAATGGGGATGAGTGTGGTGCTGTGGTACCCCTTCTATTTATTTCAAACTGCCGCTCCTAGGATCTAATCTTTTTCAGGGCCCTTGCCACAAACTAATACAAAACCATCATGGTTCGTGACAGTAATGCTTCAAGGTTGCAATAATATTGTTCGAATTAGTAGAGAGATAGATAGATAGATAACTCTTTATTGTTTCACCAATGAGATATACAATACATAGGAATACAACGAATCTTACATACTAGCGCAACAATGGGCGGTCTTATCGCTGGCAGCAATCTCTTCCAGACAACCTTTGGATGGAGAGTATCAATAGCCAAAAAACATACGGCGGTGTACCATAAACTTATAAAGTATTCCTGCGTGAGGTCAACATGATTAACGGCATGACATGACAGTTGTATTTGAGTGAACGATTTAACGTGACGTCGTCAAAACTGCTCTGGCTCTGCAACATTACAGTATTCTTACTTTTATGTCATTTTTCAATGTATAGTTCAAGTAATAATACTAAGAGGTTGTGGTTGGCCCCCAGGTAGATTTCCAAGTTATCTGCGTTTGCGCATGCTCTTACAACGGTGAACGACAACATCGTGAGGGACCCGGCATATCCAGGAATCACAAACATAGAATAAAAACGGGCCCGATAGCTCAGTTGGTAGTATCCCTGCCTTCTGAACTGAGGGCTGTGGGTTCGATTCCTACCCGGAACAAACATTTGTGTGATGAACATAGATGTTTGTTCTGCGTCTGGGTGTTTATATTGTATTCTATGTATGTATTTACAAACAAAAAGTATATAAGTATTGTATCAGTTATCTGGTTCCAATAGTATAAGCTATGCTTAGTTTGGGGCTAGATGGCGCTGTGTGAAATGTCCACACATATTTATTTTATTATTTATTTATTTATTTAAATCCAAAAGCACAAACACAAACCAAAAACACAGCAAAATTACAAATTTAGAGAATATGTGGTCATGTACCAACCTAAGATATTTAAGACTTTAGGCTATATTTTTTTAATAGATCCAATGTCCACTAAGCATGGCTATATGTATGGGAATCCCCTGGGGGTCTAGCAAAGATCCCAAACGCTAACACAATCGCCAAATGCTAACTCCCAAAATGTATCGAAATGACATTAGCTGCGGAAAAATTAGCGATTTCTGGAATGTCATTCTAATACAATTTTAAGTTAGCGTTTTTTGAAGTACCCCCAGATCCGGTACTTTTAAAATAATTAGGTAATTATTTTCTAAAGGACGAAGTCACGCTGCATCACCATTTTCTCAGCTGATTGACAAGTTCGGACCTTACGGAAGACGTAATTAAAACTCGAGGGGCGGATAAATTGAAAAAGTTCCGTCAATGGCATGTTATGTATTTAGGGCTGTCATTTTGGCAGAACAAAAAGCAGCCGCACCTTTTCCTAACCGAAGTTTTTGAAGGACTAAAATAAATAAAGGGTTGAGTAAATAATTAAAAAACGATAATATACAAAGTATTTGTGATGTTTTATTATCGAATGTTTAATTTCCAATAATACACTTCACAAAAAAGACATTTCGGAGCGCTAAAGTAATTTTTTTCCTGCTTTATGTATCTATTATCTCCCTTCAGTTATACCAAATAATTTGGCGATTTAGAATTTACGCTGCTTATTATACAATAAAAGTGCTCATTAAATTCTATAACCAAACTTAAACTCTGTAATGTAGTTGCATTTGTACATTCAATAATCACGATAAAGGAAAAAAGGTCGGATGTACATGCAAATATTTGTCCAAACATAAACGTTTCAAACCAAACATATCCGGGTACACATCTCGCGCCTCGGGACAACCCTATATCTACACTGCTTTCACAAAGACGGGGTGTCGTGTCGTCGGAAAAAGTTTGGGAGCCGGTGAATGCCTTCATATTTTAGTTCCGATATTTACTTGAGTGCCGAGTTCTTCAATTTTTGCGGAAACAAAAAGTAAACATTCATTCCACAGAACCGCGCAGACATTACTTTTAGCTACAAAAGTGTAGCACCTTTCCAAATAATTACTAGGCTTTTAGACAAAGGGAAAAGTATTAAATTAGGTTCGTTTCTATGGGGGTTCTTATTTTAACTAACTCCAAAAAGGAATGGTTCACACAATTACACTCCCCATGTTTTTTTTTTATTTTTTATTTTTTTATGAGAATGCTTGACGTGACGAGCTGGTCGTTCACCTGATGTTAAGCAATACGGCCGCCCATAACAGTTGCAGTGTCACTCGGAACTTTAAAATAATAAAGTTTTGCGTGACACTGCATTGCGCACGTCATCCTGAGACATCACACAGTCTAGTAATCAGATTACTACACTGTGTAATAAGGTCATAAAGGTCTCATTTGCCCAGTAATTTCACTAGCTACAATGCCCTTCAAACCGGAACACAGTAGTGCTTGCACACTACTGCTTGGCGGCAGAATAACTGGCAGAGCGGTGGTACCTACCTAGACGAACTTTGCAGAAAAGTTCTACCACCTAGTAGTAGATATTTCAATTGTGTCATAATGGTTCATGAATGGTGCCATAATGACAGATTTTGACACTAATGGTAGTCTACTTATGGTTTGTAGACTACCATTAGTGTCAAAATATGTCATCATGATAGATTTTGACACTAATGGTTAGTCTATTTATGGTTTCCAGACTGACGGAACATCAGTGTCAAAATCTGTCATTATGGTACCATTCACGAACCATTATGACACAATTAGCAGACTTCGGGCTCTTCTGGTTCATGGTCGCCATTCAAGACCCTTTCTTCGCCACCGGTTGTCAGTTTCACGGACGATGTGGCCTGCCCATTTCAACTGGCTTCTAAGAGCTATTTCGGTCACTTTAGTTCTCTTGCGGACCTCATGAAATAAGTAATTTATTAAAGAAAGAATCTTCTTAAAATATTAATCGTGCTGTAATAATCCTTTTTCTACACGATGCAACATTGAGCCGCTAAAGCTTTTTATAACAGAGGCTTATGACTGCTTCCTCTTTCAAACTTAATCCTGTGCATTTAAGGCAGCGGTGCTCAAGCGTTTCACTAGATCAGGGACATTACCACAAACTAATATAAAACGATCATGGTTCGTGACAGTAATGCTTGAAGGTTACAATAATATTGTTCGCATTCGTACCATGAATTTATAGAGTATTCCTGCGTGACACGTCTACATTTTTATATAGCGTTATCACTGTCGCACGTTGGTGTCAAAATGATGTATTTGAGTGAACGATTTAACGTGACGTCATCAAAACTGCTCTGCCTCTGAAACGTTACAGTATTCTTATTTTTTTGTCATTTTTCAATTTATGATTGAAGTTATAATGCTATATATAAGAGGTTGCGGTAGGGATTCATGAAACGTCAACCTGGGCCGCAAGAAAGCGTGCATCGGCTGCCGCCGCTGAAACCGCAAAAGTTCTTTGAAACAGATTATTCATTTAATTCTAAGCAGAGTTTTAAACCGTATTTATTGTTATAACAACACCAAGAAACAACAAGAAAAAGATTTTGTGCCTTTATTATTTAAACTACTACAATATTACGAACTACTAGGTATTAGATGCCATAGACACAGTCTAGACTAGACACACCAGATGCGTAACTAAATACCTACTACAAAACACATTTAATTTTCTACTGTACGTATACTAGCTGCAATTAATGTATTGATTATGTAATTTAGTTGATATAAATAAATGAACTATTATGATAATTCTAAACATATTAGCGCCAGCGTTGACGTATTTTGGTCAAATCAAATATTAAAAAAATATGTTAAAAGAAATGGATAGAGATTTAACAACGATGCGGAGTCCTGTGAGTGAACATTTCACATTGCTCAAAATATGCCTCAAAATCATAGTTGTCAAACGTTAGAGTAAGAGGACATGAGAACCTTACAAACCACTGGCACGGAAAGCTTAATCTGACACACTGAATAATGCATTTTATTTTGCCTTTTCTTACCTTGCCTTGACCTACCTTTTCTTTTTAGTTAATTACGCACTGTAAATGGACGGTGGCGTCGACTTGGTATATCTATAGATGTGGTGCCAGTGTTTTAGTTTTATTTTTAAAGTGTCTTCCAATATTACTTGGAGTATTTGAACAATGTGTTCACGCTAATAATTAGAATGGTTTTTATTAAGTAAATTCTAATTAGAAAAGTATTCTTTATTTAACCGACTGATTGAGCTTCATATTGGAAATTCTCTTACTAGGAATCCAGCATTTAAAAATAAAGTATGATATTACGTGCATCACTAATAAAAAATAGTAAAAAACTAAAACACTTAGGCCATAAGCTTGTTTTTCGGTATGAATGAATACTAAGTGTATGTATGTTCTCATGGAAGTGAAATTGTCTTATTTCAAAATAAATATCTTTAATCTTTAAACCTAAGGATATGATTTTACAATATTTCGATAGATCAATGGATCTTTAATGAATCAAACAAACAGTATATCAAAATTAACAGTTTGGGTTTGTTTGTCGACTCACCACTATGTAATGTTTATATATATATATATATATTTATATCGGCAAACTACTACAACATAAAATTCGCGCTGTTCGCAGCATAGTGTAATTTTTACATCAATGACGGTTACACTTAATACACTTTTATTCTCTATTATCTTACCTCAATACAAAAAGAACCCCGGATGTAATTTGTGCAAGAATAGCAAGGGAATAACAGGTGGGATAATTTGATAAAGAACGAAGGCCTTTGGCTATTATTTATCCCTCTGTAAGGGAAGATCAATGGTGTCAGGGTCAGTGTTTAAGAGCTCATTAACGATTTAATAAAAGATAATAAGGAAAGAAAATGGAATTAATTTTGAACAATGACAGTTGATAATAATTATGTACCTACCTACGAGTAGTACCTGTATCTTAAAACCTTCGACCCTTTAATTAATGGGTTAATGTAACTAACCCTTGGTTGGTAACTAGTTACGAAAGAGAAAAAAAAATAGTTTAAACTTTGACAAAAAAAAATGTTTGGTACCCAATTCAATTAAGTACCAATTGGCCCTTACCACTTACACACAAAATTCGTCGTTTAATTACAAAAGGTTGGCAGCGCTTAATTACTAGGTAATAAGCGTGTGAATTAAAATAATCAAGTCAGCACTGCAATTCCAGATGTTGTCTTTCAAGCTTAAGATGCAAAAATGATAAACAAGGAATTTAACGTCCAATCATATCCTTTTCGCTTCTTTACGTCGTTTTAATGAAGTGAGAGAAGTACCGAAAATACAGTAGTTTGTAAGCAGTATGATTACTTACGTTTCTTCATTGATGTGGTGACGTGTTATTAAAAAGCTCTAAAAAGTATATGACGCACATAAATGTTGACTAAAATGACTGGTGGTTTTTGGAAACTGAAAAATTTTCTAATTGAAAATTGTGTTTTTTGGTAAATTAATGGCCGTATTAAAAATGTCAGTAACGAAACAGTGGTAAACTTAACAAAACTATTGTGAAAATACGATTTATTTTTAATTTTTAGACATTGATTGGTGCAACATAATATTTACATTTACACTTTTTGAAATTCTCTCATAAAAGAACCTGCAAAGGTGTTATTTAAACGCTTACATTTGATTTTTACGCAATTTGCACTCGATTACGCTTAATAGCGTTCAATTAATTCATTATTTTACACTACATTTCTAGAGTCCAAGTCGCCCTATTTGGACAACGATCGTGCGAACATTCAGTAGAAAAAGTTAGCCAAACACACATACTTGCTTAAATCTATGCTCTAAGGTAGAGAACACTGTATTATTTGATCGCATGGTCGTATGAGCAGTGCGTCGTGTGTCGTTCGTATCATAGCAACGCAATACGCTGAGCAAAACGTCCATACTGTTTATAAGTATATAAAAAGCATTGAATTGGGCATAAAATGTAAAATTAAAGCAGGTAGCAAAAGAAGCACTTTTTGTCTCAAAATAACTGACACCCGACAGAATAATTTGCAATCGGGTTGGTATAATTACGGTATTTTGTAAATCGGAAAAATTTAAGTACAAACGGTAAAAGCGAGTGTGGTCCGCTGTTGCCTGTTCGACTTTCCAACGCACCCTGGTTTGAATCCCGCTCAGTCCTGCGCCCAAACACTTTTCAAGTTATGTTCAGAATTTGCTCTCGCTCTTCCAATGGTGAAGACAACTATCAGGAGAAACCCGACATGTTTAAGGGTATCGAAATTCTAAAACACGTTTGTGTCATCCAGCAACCCGCACTTGTCCAACCTGGTGGATAGAAAAACCAATATTAAAACGGCATGATTAACAGGTTGTCCATGAGTTGAAGAATAATGGGCACCGTATCAGCGCTTGACAACATATATTAGTCGTTAAGCCAAGTCAGAAGCCTTTGGGCGGCCTAAAAATTCTGACACCAGGGCTGACCACTTGCCTACGCGCGAAGAAGATAAAAAAACAAGATTTTTAGTATAATAATTGCTCAGTGTTAAACCGATACAAAATGTACGGATACTATTTGAGTACACAGACTCATGATCTGATCTCATAGTCTAGTAATCTGATTACTAGGCTGTGTGATGTCTCAGGATGACGTGCGCAGTGCACTGTCACGCAAAACTTTATTATTTTAAAGTTCCGAGTGATACTGCAACTGTTATGGCCGTGTCGCTTAACATCAGGTGAACTAGCTCGTCACGCCATTCATTCAAATTTAAAAAATAAATAAATAAATATAAATACCGAGTAGGTACCGATACCAAGTATCGGTCGCGGTTGAAGTGATAACTTGTAGACTCCAAACAATGTGTCGAAAGTGGCCTGTGGCGGGAATCCTAATAACCGTAATCAAACAAATAAGGGGTTCGCTTCGGATGGTGCCAACACTGATTCTGTGAACTTGGAATTTTAAACCGTGAACTTGGTGATTGTTACATGTTTTCTACGTTATTTGTTAGTTTAGTACCTTTTTTATTGGTTCTGTACATTATTTATTGGTTTTGTACTCTATTTATTGGCTTTTTACAATTTTCGTACCTTATTAACAGAATCGCACTGTATTTTTAGACTGTTATTGTTTTTTTTTCTATTCTATTTAATGATTTCGGGAATATACTTTTCCTAATTAACGGCCGTAAGTTGACAATAAATTATAATGAAAATATTTCAATTCTATTAACTGAAGTCTTTTCGTAAGTTCAAATTACTTTGTCAACGTAATTACAATGTTTTTAATTCTACAATCATCATCATCATCATCATCATCATCATCATCATCTTCATCATCATCAGCCGGAAAACGTACACTGCTAATAGACACAGTCCTTCACAGAACGCTGCTTGCCTCCTGCATCGAACGGGTCCTCGCGATTATGACCAAGACGTCGAACTCTACTATGAAGATACCTACTTACCTAATTACAAATTAACAAAATAGCTTGTCCTTTTGTCCTAAAAACGGATCAATATAATAATGAAGTCATGATCGTAGGGAATTTCCTCTATAAACTGAATAGCCTTAGTTATCCTTTAAAACAGCGCGACAACGGCCCTAAAACGAGGCCCTTACAGTTATAGGGAGGTACTTAAGGACCGCCTCCTTAAGTACGGAACTTAATATTAATATAGCAAACACAGTTAAGTATCTGTTTACTGCTTTGTGTAAATAATTACTGGCTATATTAGCTCTATTGTCACCATGGCGGAATGTTTGCGCAATATTAGGTCGGGAGCTGTGGGTAGATTGGTTAACGCAAGTAAAACGGTGTAACTGTCGTTCTCTCCTGTAATAATATAATTGTTGTGCCCAACAATAATGATCAATGATCAATAATGATCGCAGTTCTTAACTACACCATCTAAAGTTACATTATGGAACGCAATAAATATCTTGTATTTGTATTAAGTATTAAGTAAATAAAAGTAGTTACATGTATGAATGTATCATAGGAAAATGATAAATCGTTTATATGTCCATAACAATATTCGTGAATTTTTGAATAGAATTAACGCGAAATACCGATTATTTGTTTTGAGACATTTGTTATTATTACGCATTATTTAGACTTCTTAACATGATCACAGTCAGTATAAAATCTTGTTATTTCCAAAATAACAACAAAAATAAAGAAAAATGAACATAGAGACACATTTTAGTGTTTTACCAACAAACGGGGTGGCCTGGAGTTCCATTCCCGCAAGAAGACAAGACGTATTTGTGCAAAGAAAATAAGCTCAAATAGGTACTTGTTCTGAGTCTGGGTGTTGTGGGACTATGGTCCTCGTAGTTGCTTTGTCCCTAGATACAGAGAATCCTAGTTATAAGGTCTAAGATCTATGTGATCGATTTGATATAATTAAACCTCCAGTAACAAAAACCGACACTAGCTCCCCAACTAACCGGGTCCCAAAATTGTTTGGCTAAATATGTCCTTAACAGCTACGCGGGGCTGTTTGTATTGAGCTTACGAAATTAACGATTTTGATTTGTTGACTGAAGCCTGACTGAAGAGAAATTACTTCCTTCAGTCTTCGGGAATTGAACACTCTGCTTATGTTGACTATTCTATTTTATTTTATTTACTAGTTGATCCACCCCGGTTTCGTTCAATTATTATTAGTTTTACGCTTTAACCTCTTACACTCGCGGCTCGCGGCTCGTCCTATGGCTCTACCCCAGATTAGGAGCATAGTGTTATGTACGTATGTGTATGTTACGAGACGGCGAGCCCGGTAACGAGCCCCACTAGCGCAGCGTTTACATTTTCGTCTCGCGGCTGGCGCGCGAGTGTAAACCAAGCATAGGGGACGGAAGCGAGAGGAAAAAATAGTGAAAACGATCAATGTACAGTGCAGAGCTATAGATATAAATAAAGAAATAATAAATATGTGTGGACATTTCACACAGCGCCATCTAGCCTCAAACTAAGTACAGCTTGTACCTACTATGGCAACCAGATAACTGATAGAATACAGTTAATTACATGTCGTAGTCGCTGGCAATGAAGAGAAGGCCACTAAACTCACTCTGTCGAAGGAAATAGAGAAGAGCAACAAAGATGGGCGAAAAGGATGAATAAATGGGACTTATTTAAAAAAAATGCTTGAAATAAGTACTTTTTTTAGATAATTTTAATAGCCAAACGTAAACTGAACAAAACTAATCAATTGAACTGATTTCGAACTAACAAACGTATCAACTACGAGGCTTATAGAAACTTTGTCCTAAGTTCGAAGTTTAACCCGTCGCCCACCAATTACTTAGCAAAGAATTGAGAGAGTCGACCCAATAGTTTGCGTGAACATCTTGTTGCTACCCCTTTATTAAATAAAGATTCCTTAGAAATTGAAGTCTTAGACTGGGAGCCAGTGGTTATCCAATTAGCAACACATTGTATAGATTATTTAGTTTTGGAGCTCTGCGTCGGTTTCTATGTCAACATCCGAGTAGCTTTCAACGGGTATCACAAAACGGATAAGGAACAGATGAAGGTATTGAGTAAAATAGAAGCGACTGTGGACCAGCATTATTGTGACAGTGTTTGGTTATGTGCGGAATTTGCACTCGCTCTGACAATTATAAAAGAATAACGACGTCAGGAAACTGGCTGGCCTAGACTCTCTCTCTCTCTCTCTCTCTCTGTGTGTGTGTGTGTGTGTGTGTGTGTGTGTGTGTGTGTGTGTGTGTGTGTGTGTGTGTGTGTGTGTGTGTGTGTGTGTGTGTGTGTGTGTGTGTGTGTGTGTGTGTGTGTGTGTGTGTGTGTGTGTGTGTGTGTGTGTGTGTGTGTGTGTGTGTGTGTGTGTGTGTGTGTGTGTGTGTGTGTGTGTGTGTGTGTGTGTGTGTGTGTGTGTGTGTGTGTGTGTGTGTGTGTGTGTGTGTGTGTGTGTGTGTGTGTGTGTGTGTGAGAGAAGTTGAAAAAGTCAAGTTTCTAACTGAATGCAATTAACTCAACAACATAACCCGCGACTAAAAATCTTGATGTTTACATCAATTCGTGAAGTATAAGTAGGTTCCATAAAATTTTGCACGAATGATTAAATATTTCATTACCGGCTGACCCAATTCTGCAGTGGTTCGCGTGAACATCTTATTGCTTATGACATGCAAGCGTTTATTAAAATGAAGATTCCTTATAATAAAGTATGTAGTCGAAGAGCTGGCATTTAGCAGTTATGTTTAACATCATTTTCTTTCCTTCCATTCCTTGCGTGTTATGGGAGTGATCTATTTTCAGCAGTGGACGTCTCTAAGCTGATGATATGTGCGATTCTTTCTAGTTTTAGTAAATTTTGGAAGACAAAATTCATCATCATCATCATCATTAACAGCCTGAAGACGTCCACTGCTGAACATAGGCCTCCCCCCGGGAGCGCCATTTAGAGCGGCTGCTCGCCTCCTGCATCCATCGGCTCCCCGCGGCTTTCACCAGGTCGTCGGTCCACCTAGTGGGGGGCCGGCCTACGCTGCGTCTTCCAGTTCGTGGTCGCCACTCGAGAACCTTTCTTCCCCATCGGTTGTCAGTTCTACGAGCGATGTGGCCTGCCCATTGCCATTTCAACTTGCTAATCCTAAGAGCTACATCGGTCATTTTAGTTCTCCTGCGGATCTCCTCATTACGGATCTTATCTCGCAGGGAAACACCGAGCATTGCTCTCTCCATAGCCCGTTTAGACAAAATTATTTGTGACATAATTTAATAAACTTGGGTTTAGTTAGACCTGAAAACCGTCGAGAAATGTGTCCAAAGTTCTAATTGCAACCCCATGGCTGATTCTTTTACTATGATAGATGTCATAATGTCACCATTTTCGTCACCAACCGCCCACCATTTCCTTGTAATTTTCAAAGTCTTCAAATCCTCATGCCATTAGACTTTCTACTCCAAACGGCTAATATATACTGATTATTCAGCCTCTAACATGGCTATAAAACTCTGTTAGACCCTAGGAACCTTACTTTGAAGTGTATCCGGCTCTCAGCCTATAAAGTCTAGGCGGAATTAATAATTTTGCATCTCTAAAGAGGAATACTAGTTTTAATATCACCATTACAATTAATAGGTATAACTACTAAATTTTTTTTTTGATAAATTAATTATATTCCTCAAAACATAAACATTTGTGAAAACAAAAATTAAGTGTCTCATAAAATGACCAAGTTACAAGCATTTTAAAAACTGGAATAGAAAGAGATAGCCCAAACGGCTAGTGACGTCAGAGGAAGGTATCGTTAAAGTACCTCATTGTGTCCTAAGCTGTGGTAGTTTTTCATACAATCTCTTTGGCATGTGACGTCACGAGTAGATTTTCGAGAAAGGGACAGGAGATGCCTCCTGTAGAAACTTTAAAAGCTTATAATTTCGTGATTAATTTACCGATTTTGCATATTTTTTCAATTATTGCATTAATTTTTAATCTTCTTTATATAAGTTTTACTTTTTCATTTTTAATAGTAGTCATCATGCCCATTTTCCATACTATTTTTTTTAAGTAACACTTTTTTTTTTCAAATCTTAATGTTACTTAAAATGTAGTCAAATGTAGCCTAGACTTAGTTCATTTTATCAGCTTATACAGTTTAACTGTCAACCCATCTTACACATCAATTAAATCTAACACTAGCAATAATAACCATAGTCTAGTTAACGCTGGCCATAAATAAGCGAACAGTGGCATCATTTAAAGACAGTCACAGTATGGACACTAAAGGTATTTTACGGTCGCGTGTGGAGAAAATACAAATGCACGTGGCACACGCAGTTATTTTGCACGGTTTGGTAAGCAAGTCATTGGTAACAACTTAACAAGTTGCTTCTTTGCAGATGTATCCAAGTTTTACTAGGTGGTAGGACGAAGTCCGTTTAGGTAGGTACCACCGCTTTGACAGTTATTCTACAACCAAACAGTACTGTGTAAGCCCTACTGTGTTCCGGTTTGAAGAGCATTACAGCTAGTCAAATTACTGGGAAAATGAGACTTTATGACCTGATTTCACAGTATATTAATCTGTTTACTAGACTGTGTGTGATGTCTCATGATGACGTGCGCAGTGCAGTGTCAACCAAACCTTTATTATTTTGAAGTTCCGAGTGACTCTGCACCTGTTATAGATGACCGTGTCGCTTAATACCAGGTGAATGACTAGCTCGTAACGACATTCATTCTGATAAAAAAGTTCCCGTAGTTTTTTCCGGTGTCGTATCGAATTGCTTGCACTATGTTAAAAACGTGCAAGGTGATCTACTGACTATATTTAAATTGCTGATGTCAGTGGCGTAGTTTACAAGTTAAATAAAACTTTATGCCACTAATAACTGTTGCCGCTGACATGGTTCGTGTAAATAAGACATTCGACGCTGTTTTATTATGGGGAAATTATGTGGTACGTCAATGAGTGTGTTTGAGGCCAGTCTAGATAGTTCCATACAAATATGTTCAAACGTATGCCTCTAATTCCTTCCTGGATTATGCCTCTAGATCATTTTGTCTCTTGATGGCGTGCGCAGTGCAGTGTCACGCAAAACTTTATTATTTTAAAGTTCCGAGTGACAGTGCAACTGTTATGGGCGGCTGTGTCGCTTAACATCAGGTGAACGACTAGCTCGTCACGTTATTCATTCTCATAAAATAAATATTGCGGATCAAGCAGTGGTCGAACCAAGTTCGAACCATCGGTTTGTAAGATTGAAAGTAGCATGAAGTACTGCTACGCCATACCAGCTCATTCTTCCTGGTTTCCTCCATCATGCTACCGAATTCCGTTCGACATCACCACCCTATAATTGTACAGTCATCCGTGATATTTGACTTTTGTTTCTCGGAAATTGAGTGCGCCCGAGGGTATACTTTTGTTCACGACGCTTCCTTCTCAGTAGCTGATGTTTTAACGAGCAGAAAAATTGCTGTTTTTCGGTTTTGGTGTTAATAGTAGGACGTTAATGATCGCTATAAGTACCAACGTTTTTAGGATTCCGTACCCAAAGGATAAAGCGAACCCTATTACTAAGGCTCTACTGGCCGTCTGTTTGTCTGCCTGTCTGCCTGTTTGTCACCAGGTTATCTTATGAACCGTGGTAGTTGAAATTTTCACAGATGATGTATTACTGTTGCCGCTATAACAACAAATAAATAAAAAAAAAAACAGAAAGTAAGAAATATTTAAGGGGCTCCCATACAACAAACGTAATTTTTACTCGTTTTTATAGTACGGAACCCATCGTGTGCGAGTCTGACTTGCACTTGGCTGGTTATTTACTTTTTTGGAGTTATGTCAGTTAGTGTTTTTTTTTTGTAAAATTATGTATTTTTACTATATATGAGCACGACTACGCTGATATTAGCAAATTACAGCAATTCCTAAATATTTTTAGTAAATAGAAATAAAACCATCTGCACGTAGCCGTTGTAAAAGTGTAATCAATCTGTCAAGTAAGTATCCAAATTCTATGTACAAAAACGAATATCAAAAACATTTAAAAATAAAAAAGAGTAAAACAAGGATGCATGGTGGCATTAGGCCACATACTCCCCTCTTTTAAGCGGAACAAGCTTTTTTACGGGGCAACGTAATATTCCCGCTTGGGTCCGCACATCTACTACCCGCACTATGCCATCTTGCCCTGGATACACGGCCTCAATCACGCCCCGGGGCCAAGTTCCCCTTGACAGCTCTCCGTCGCCAATTAGTACTGGGTCCTCAATGCTAACCGAAACAGGTGCACCGAGGACGCGACGGGGTGCCAAGGTGGGCAAATATTCTCGAACCCAGCGGCGCCAAAAATGGTCGGCAAGGCGAAGTGCTTTTCGCCAACTGCTCCTGCCACACAAGTCCGAGTCGCTAACTTCCATCGTGTCCATGGTTGTTCTTCTTGATGACTCGCCGAGCAAAAAATGGTTTGGCGTGAGTGCCTCTGGGTAGTCCGCATCCGGGGAAATGTGTGTAAGTGGCCTTGTGTTCACAACTGATTCCGCTTCTGCTAACAGCGTGACCAGGGTTTCATCTTTGGGTGCCCTTTCTCGTAAGGTCACATGAAGTGCTGTTTTTATGCTCTTAACCAGTCGCTCCCAGGCTCCACCCATAAAAGGTGCTGAGGGTGGAATAAAACGCCACCTGATTTGATTGTTTACTGCAAAATCAGAGACAACGTTGTTGCAAAGTGTTCGTAGCTGTCTATTTGCTCCCACGAAAGCTGTACCGTTGTCTGAGTATATAGTATCTGGAGTGCCACGACGGGCGTTGAATCGACGCAGGCACATGATGGCAGAATCTGCAGACAAACTATGCACAACTTCCAAGTGGACTGCTCGCGTGACCATGCAGGTGAATAGCGCCACCCATCTCTTTTCTCGTCTGCGACCAACTGCGACTTGCAAGGGACCAAAGTAATCAAGCCCGACGACAGTGAACGGTTTTCTGTGGTGTGCAAGTCTTGCTTCTGGCAGGTCTCCCATGGGGGGTTGCATTGTGGGTACACGTAACAGCTTACACATCTGACAGCTATGGATTATTGATCTTACTGCGTTTCTCACTCCCAAGATACAATATCGCTGATGCAGTTCATTTATGACCGTCTCGGTATTTGCATGAGCAAACTTGACATGAAAATGTTTAATGAAGAGACGAACAGTTGGGTCTTTGCCGTCAAGTATGATGGGATGTTTCACTTAAAGATCGACATCAGCGGCGGCAGATATGCGTCCAGACAGGTAGATCAAACCTCTTTCGTTCAAAAGGGGAGACAGGGTGGAGAGGCGACTCTTCTTTGGGATGAGGTCTCCACGGATCAAACAAAGCAGCTCCATTCCAAAAGAGTTTATTTGGCTTTTCATCAGCGCGTGAGATTCTGCTCGGTGGATCACCTCCGCGTCTAGGGATCTTACTGTGGCAGAAGCAGTTGCCGCTACATGACGTGCGCTCTGCGTAAATAGTTTGATATTATTTCTTCGATCATAGGATTAGCAAAGACATGACCACGATTTTGAAAAATGAGTGCGATGAACTGGTGGAGTCGTGCAGTTGCTCTTAACATTCTAATCCATGAACTAAAATGAATGATATCTACAACTGCGGGTAAGGGCAACTGACGCGTGTGATTAAAATGTACGGCTTCTGAGGTAGCAAGCGAAGATGGTGATGAAGTCGGCTTTAATGATTTAGATCGGAAACATGGCTTTAGCTCTTCCTCCCCTAAAGAAAAGGTGGTCTGTGGTTCACAGGGCCACTCAGAGGAGGGAGATAATAAAAAATTTGGGCCAGCTATCCAGCGCGACTCAACATCGAGTGTTTTTAATTTACCCCTCGTTGCATCATCAGCTACATTGAGTTCAGTTGGAACCCAACGCCACTCATTTACTTCACTACTCTCAATGATTTCTCCCACACGATGAGACACAAATGGTTTATAATTTCTGGCGTCACTACGCAATCAACCCAGCACTGTCATTGAATCGCACCAGAAATAGCGTTGTTTAGGCTTGTATCGATGGGCGTTACAAATGAAATTTGCGAGACGAGTGGCTATTAGAGCACATTGCAACTCTAGACGCGGGATAGATGTTGGCTTTAGTGGAGAAACACGTATTTTGCTAGAAATGAGTGCAAGTTTAACATCACCGTTGATGAAAATAAAACGCCAGTAGGCGACAGCTACGTGGGCTAGCTCACTTGCATCGCAAAATACATGCAACTCAAGCTCAAAATCATTGATGCCCGACAGATTGTAGCATCTAGGGATTTGCAGGTTCACTAAAGAGTTGAGACTGTTGTACCACTCTAACCAAACGTTTTTATCAGGTTCTGATAGACACTCATCCCATTCAAGACCCTTCCTCCACAAATTTTGAAATAAAATACGCCCTGTAGCTACTAATGGCGCTAAGATGCCTAATGGGTCGTAAATGCGCATGATTTGTGCTAAAACTACTCGTTTAGTCAATCGATTTGGCAGCGGATTTTTCAATCCTATGTTGAAACTGATTAAATCAGGAATGGGTTGCCAAATCAACCCCAACGTGCGCGTGAAGGTGGGTGAACCAAGTTCTACACCTACATTATGTGGGTCACTACCGACTACATCGGACAACAACTCGCTTGGCAATAAATTGAGCGCACTTGGTTTATTGGATACCCAACCGCGCATGATGAAGCCACCATGTTCGTGGATTTTTGTTATGTCAGCAGCCAAGCGAGCTGCATTTTCGACAGTGTCAACGCTACCTATATAGTCATCCATATAGGTGTCTGTGGTTATCGCACGAACCGCGTCTGGAAATTCGCCTTGGAGTTTTGATGCGTTAAGGTTTGTAATAAATATGGCAGTGGAAGGGCTAGAGCAGGCACCAAAAATCATCGACGACATTCGATAAGTTTTGATTGGTGACAGAGGATCATCGCGCCAAAGAAAACGTTGCGCATTCCTGTCTTGTTCGCGAATTTTGACCTGCGGAAACATTTCCTTAATATCAGCGGTTAATGCCACTTTCCCTTCCCTGAACCGCATCAAGATGCCAAGTAAGCACTGTAAAAAATCAGGTCCCGGTAGCAACAACGAGTTGAGGGACACTCCTTGCGATTTCGCGGCGGCGTCATGTACTATGCGCACTTTTAAAGGTTTGTTGGGATTTACGACACCAAAATGAGGTAAATACCAACAAACAGAATTGGATGTCAAAGTTGGACACGGCTCTGCGTACCCTTTATCCAGTGTGTCATGAATATTTTGACGATACCGCTTAGCATAGTGTGGATCACGTAGCATCTGCCTCTCAAGACCTTTGAACCTAGCTAAAGCCAAGGGATAACTGTCAGGTACTACTGGATTATCGTCCTTCCAGAGCAAACCTACCTCAAAATGACCGCTAGGTAATTGGCGAGCGGTTGAATCTAAAATTTTGAGTGCCCGTTGATCCTCAGCACTGCGAGGTTGATGCTTAGTGATCCCTATAGCCTCTAATTTGTACTGTTCCTTTATTAAAGTTTCTAACTCATGACGAGGATCGCTATGTTGCCTAAGGTTTACGTGATAAGCAAATTCCAAAGGTTTAGTCCTACTACTCGACAGTCCAAAAACAACCCAACCTAACACGGTTTTTATAGCAACGGGTTGCGATTTAGTGCCTTGCCTAGTCTCAGATGCAACACTCAAGTACCAGTTATCTATACCTATCACTAGAGTAGGTTTTGCGTCTACGTAGCACAACTCTTCTGTTAAATCGCACAAATGAGGATATGAGCTTATATTGGCGTGTGTGGCTGACTGTCGTAATAAACCTAAATTTTGAATGGAACGTGCCCTGCTAATCAAGAAAGTTTCAGACGTGTGTTTGCCTTTTATTTTAAAATCAACATATTCTACAGCACTATCGCGAGACAAACCTCCTACGCAATCAAGGTGAATTTGTGCTGCAGGGCCTTTTGCACCTATCTGGTTGGCAACCTCAGAGTCAATAAAAGTCGCCGTAGACCCATCGTCCAATAGTGCGAATGTATCGACGCTTCCTGCAGGTCCGGACACCGTCACAGCAACTATTTTTAATAAAGGACGAAGTGTGCAGGCATCACCGGGTGTAGCAGTAGTGTTAACTATTACCTGTTCAGATTTAGACCTCTCGAGCTGCTGCACAGATGTAGATGGTTCGTGTTCATTAATCTCGCTTATGTGTACCGATGTGATACGATTGTAATTCGGATTATGTAACAATGTATGGTGTTTCCGATTACAACCTTTTATTGCACAGTTCGTTTTATTTTTGTTGCAAAACCTAAAATTGTGTGAACCTTGTTTTAGACAACGATAACAGACTTTATTTTCTTTTATGAAATGCCACCTGTCATCGACTGACATTGTCTTAAACTTGTCACATTTTGACAACGTATGGTCTTGTTTACAAAACAAACAACACGAATGATTTTCGCCGCTTTTCTTGTTTGATGCTACTTTAGCACTGGAACCCCTTTCAAGTCCCGAACTGGAGTCCGATACGGCATGCGCTCGCTCACGGTGCGATGGGGCGGCAGATACCGCGACAAAACCAAACTTCATTGTGAGATCGACTTCGTTCGAAAGAAAATCGGATAGTAATTCTACTTTGGACTGGCCTGACCAATTATATTTAGCATAATCTAGCCACCGTGTACGTAAAAGTTGCGGCAGCTTACCTAATAATGCTGCAAAAAGCTCTGGAGATCGTAAGTAGTCGTGGTGCTTCAATAACTTAGCAACCTCAACACAATTGCGCACACGGGTGGCGAAAATGTTTAGGTCCCTTACCTCGTTACCCAGTTTAGGTAAGGCTCGGATAGAATTTACCTCCTGTACTACGATTTCTTCCGGTCGACCGAAGCGTCGATCTAGCGCCTCAATAACGTCGGAAGCCCGTCGCGCCATCACCAGCACCATGCACACTGCTTCGCGCGCAGCGCCTTTCAAAGCCTGACTGAGTCGAGCTAGGTTCTCAAGGTAGGTAGGAACCTTCGGTATCAAGAAAAGCACGCTTAAACATTAGCCAATCTAATGGCGATCTGCCATCAAATGTGGGGAGTGAAATATTATTATGTTTCGCTCTACTATGTGGCGGCCCATTCCTCTGTACTAAAACCTCAAGAGCATCGATGAGTCGCGATGTGCAGTCGTTTCCTCTATAATTGTCAGTAGCGGGCACCCCGCCTCCGCAAATATTGGGCCGAGACGTTGTAGGGTGCGGATTGGCCGCACTGAGAGGGACATGATCGTGACGGTAACCCTGAGGAGATAAGGAAATATTATTTATAGGCTCTACCAGCATTTCAATATTGGTGGACTGTATTGGGTGATAATTGTTATGGTGGGGTGATAAGGTGGTAGTATGGTTATTTGCAACATAATGATCTTTATTACCTTCGCCATGGTGTAACCATTTTCTTACGCTTTTATCGCTCCTGCCACTATGGGAGCGGACGCTTCTCTCAGCATCAATTGCGGCAAGCTCTGCACGCAGTTCCAGCTCGGCAGTTTTGCGTTCCAACTGTAATTCGGCAGCCCTACGTTCCGACTCTAGCTCTAAGTCTTTACTCTCAGATAGTGCGCGCATCTCCGCAATCTCCAATTGGGCGAGGTGGCGAGCATGCTGGGCCTCTGCTGCGAGTTTTTTCGCAACAGCCGTCGCTGAAGAGCGGCTTGTATGCATGGACACAGAGTGAGCACGGCTAGTAGGCAATGTACTGTGAGTAGGGGGCTGTTGAACACTACTACATGTTGGTGCATATTCAAAGGACAATGGTTGTTCCTGTGGTTTGTTAGGCATATTTTTTTTCTGAGATCTTGTAACTACCATTATTATCTACACTGGGTTTACTTACTTTGCTCGAAGGACAAATGAGCACGACTACGCTGATATTAGCAAATTACAGCAATTCCTAAATATTTTTAGTAAATAGAAATAAAACCATCTGCACGTAGCCGTTGTAAAAGTGTAATCAATCTGTCAAGTAAGTATCCAAATTCTATGTACAAAAACGAATATCAAAAACATTTAAAAATAAAAAAGAGTAAAACAAGGATGCATGGTGGCATTAGGCCACAATATATAAATATATATATATTCAATTTCAGTTTTTTAACTAGGTAGTAGACTTGCACTTCACTGATAAGACAGAATGTAAAAACACGTAGGTTTTATTTAAAAAAATAACATACAATATAATAATATAATAATAATATGTGTGGACATTTCACACAGCGCCATCTAGCCCCAAACTAAGCATAGCTTGTACTATGGGAACCAGATAACTGATACAATACTTATATAGTACGGAACCCATCGTGTGCGAGTCTGACTTGCACTTGGCTGGTTATTTACTTTTTTGGAGTTATGTCTGTTCGTGTTTTTTTTTTTGTAAAATTATGTATTTTTACTATATATAAATATATATATATTCAATTTCAGTTTTTCAACTAAGTAGTAGACTTCCACTTCACTGATAAGACAGAATGTAAAAACACGTAGGTATTATTTAAAAAAATAACATACAATATAATAATATAATAATAATATATGTGGAAATTTCACACAGCGCCATCTAGCCCCAAACTAAGCATAGCTTGTACTATGGGAACCAGATAACTGATACAATACTTATATACTTTTTTGTTTGTAAATACATACATAGAATACAATATAACACCCAGACGCAGAACAAACATCTATGTTCATCACACAAATGTTTGTCCCGGGCAGGAATCGAACCCACAGCCCTCAGTTCAGAAAGCAGGGATACTACCAACTGAGCTATCGAGCCCGTCAAATATGAACTAGTGATTGATTAATTAGCCTTCACACTCATTTTTAGCATGTGAAAACTCAATTAGCATTTCGCAAATATAATATAGTTGCAAAATTCTGTGAAATTGAAATTTCATTTCAATGAATTTAGTTCATTTCAATTTAGCAAATAGCATAGCATAGCAATTAGCTTGCTAAGACTCGTGAATTAGCATGTTTATGAAATTTACGCAAAGCCACCCAATGGCCATCGCTAATATGAATGCAAATCTTTTCCAAAACCCTCACGCCTACCGCATAAAGTTACCCACTATCCACCACAAATAATAAATGTGACTTTTATTTTTGTGTATTTCAGGTACATTTAACCGATAGCCAGTCCACACCCGGTTAAGTCCGCCATCCGGATGAAAAAGGGCTAGAGTGCGTAAAACCCTTTCGATACCGGATAACCCATTTCAACCGTTGAGAACAAGGTATGTTTATGCTAAGCCAGTGGGCATTCCAGTAAATGTGGAAGTTACGAACAGTAACCTTATTTTTGACCAGTAAAATGATGTTTCACATAAAAACTCGATAACATAATCAACCAAAAAAGCAAAACCATGGCACGTCTTGCAACATTGACTCTTGCAGCCACGTTTTAAATGATACTTTAATGAAAACAAGGATCCGCGAGTGCGAGTGGCAAGACGATATTGTGCTGCGTCCTGTGAGCAAGCGAGAAAGGAATATTTCAGTGGATTGAAATGAATATGACAGTGAGATTATAGTTATAATCTCACAACCTTTTTTTGTAATAATATAATGTTCCTTACATAAAACGGGGGATTGTCAATATTTTACTTAACGAACTCAGGTTTGTAATGTAAAACAGATTGAAGACGTAATAATTGTTGAACAAACGTCTCGCATTCGATAGAAAGTCGCACCGTAAATTACACAATGATAGATTTACTGCTCTAGTAACTCGTACGTTAACTCGCCCCATGTAAACAAACCTCGCTGTTAGGGATCTTTTGTTTGTCCTGAAAACCGGTTCTGGTCATTGTATTTCGGAAGGCAAGTGTAAATAAAGAGCTAGAAAAGGAAGTCTTTGAAGAAAGTGCTTTCAGACGACATTTAAATGCGTTCAAAATGGATGGAAGTATTATCTAAAATCTAAAATATTATAATATGTACCTATTTGTGCATTTTTGAACGAAATACTTTGAATGCCTCGATGACTTCAAAGAACATCCCGGACGCACTGCAGCTCCGCGATAACCCCACCAACTGTCTGAAGATGCTGTTGTACGCTACTCTGATGGAATTATGCGCCTTCATCGTAGATGCAGTCTAGTTGACAGGTGTCAAAAGTCTAGCAAAATGAATGGAATAACTTAATTTGCACGTCAGGCTCAGCATTGTAAAATGTCCTCACAATCATATTACCTACGACGCACAAGGCATTTGTCGTTCTAGATCATCATCGGCGGTAAGCTTGGAGGTCACGATGTTACCAAGGTACCTGAAACTCTCAACCGCCTTTATTACTTGACCATTCAGATGCAACTCCGGCACTCATTGGGGGCCCTTGTCCGACCTGAAAACCACCATTTCAGTATTTTTGCAGTTTTAGGTTAGTTCATGACTCATGTTCTCTTGTATATCGCTTACAAATACTGAGAAGTTTTCGTAACCCTTTGATCGAGAGGCTGAGCAGCACCATATCGTCGGCGTAACAGTCGCAATGTTAATCGGGACTCTAAAACAGTTTTATACTTTTATATAATTTCACGTGACACTGCAGTCCGCAGTGCGCACGTCATCACGCAATCTAGTAATAAGATCTCTAGACTGTGAGATCAGGTCACAACGATTGGGGAAGAAAGGTTCTCTAGTGGCTGCTACGAATCGGAAGACACAGCGTAGGCCATCCCCGACTTAGAATATTTAAAAAAGGAGGTGGCAAGGCAAGGCGTTTCCCTCTGCCGGTCATATGGCGCTATTTGGTCATCTACAATATCATAATGTGCGTGTAGACACTGCGTAACTACGCTAATTATAACGGTGTGCGTGTTTTAAGATAGTGTGCGACGTGCGTTTACACGCGCGGTGTAAACGCACCCGCGCGCGGGTGCTATACGTGTTTACCTCGTCTCTCGTAGAAATTGGCAGAAAATGGTGCTTGCGGATTATAACGTTAATATCTCCATTAACTTGTCTCCAAGTAACTCCATTGTATATCTATGCTCTAAGAGCCCCGACGATCTAGTGAAAGTGGGGAGCCGCGCAAAGTGGCGCTCTCTGGGGGAGGCCTATGTTCAGCAGTCGGCTTCAGGCTGTTGATGAGGGTTATCGAGTGAATTCGAGTCCTATGACAGTATTATCGATGCCGTCCCTTTTCCTCTCAGTAACTGTTAATTTATGGTGTCCGAGGAATGTTGTAATGATCGTAATTGACTGAGCAAGTCAATGGAACGGATCCATAGATATACGTTCAGTAATTCAGTTAGGAATTAGAATTAATTGATAATTGAATCTAAGGCGTGTGATATAATAATGAGAATTGTTGAAATTATCATTTTGATTTTATAGAGATTACGACGAATCGCAAATCTCCCATTACTATTGGGATACATCGCTCTACCTTCGATACCCGCCGACCCAAAATCGATTTGAATATAATACAACTTTGTTTACATTTAAACTGGATCCCATCCCTACTCATTCAGTCAACGAGCTATATTACCACAGAGCTAGAATTCATTTACATTACGGTAATAGTGATGAGCTCAGCTATCGACTTGATGTTAATAATAGACTTGGCTAATAGATAAACAACACTAAACAAGTGAAGTTCAAATAGTCGATTCGATATAAAATTTGAGTAGTCAAACAGACCATGCATCTAAAAAAAGCCAGCAGAGTATATATTAGTAGATAGCATGGTAAAGTTGGTTACTTACGTTAAATGTTATCTTATGACATTAATTATTAGAAAAAAGTTATAGCTACTTTGTGTTGACTGTAATGGTATCTCTAATTAATATCAAAACCTAACAAGGTCTTAACTTCTATTCAATTTTATTTCCCGCAATTTTTTTTTAATAATAGAACTTGCGGATATTTTGTAGTTGGGTAGAAATTACGAAACTAACGTTTCTTATCTTAAATTGATGTCTACACTATAGTGTAATTTATCCATCAGTGGGCGTTACTCTATAATAAAGTTACTGTGTCTCTCCTATATCATTTTTATGTGTTCACTGAAGTTTGTACGTGAATGATTGATCGACAACCATTTATTTTCGATTACACTCGATGCGTGCGTTGATGTATGTAGAATGGGTTGTTGAAAGTTCCAAGTAGCTTTGTCGGTTAAATGCGTGGTGAATTTCGTAGTCTATTTTCGCAAAAATAAACTGTATTTTGTTGCAATCGTTACCATAAATTGATGTTTTCAGAATCATCAGTGTAGTTCGAAAGAGCAATTTTCATCAGCATGATGGTATCAAACTGTTCGGTTCTATGGGTAGACCATGGTATCTAACCAAAATTTTCTGGTTGTGTGGTTGTTCTATATGTAATTTACCCTGCGTCTCCCTCCAAGTGGAGAGATAAGTCCTTAAGTCCTAATAAATCGCGTTTATTGATGTTTCCGCACCAGAATACTTTTACCCCAACGGTTACCACTCCAGGTCGAGTCTGCCGTTATGCTGATGACCTGGAAACCTGGAGGATCAACTAAACCTATTCTACAAACAGAATGTCACAAATTCCTTATGTAAATGATAGGTTATGTAATTTAATATCATACTCTCCCGTATCATCGATAAACATCTAAGAACCAATTCATAAACCGAAGATATTAAAAAAGTTAGTGTGTTCATATCGCGAAAGCTGTGGAAAACTAGGCTAAGGAATTTCGTTCCCAAAATGAAAACCACTAGTACTTTGGTTATGATCCAACAGCAGTTATGCGCATACCTGTGCCAATATGCGACTGACACTGATAGCACAGAACACGAAAAACAAATACGTTTCGCCCCCAGATTTTTAGTGCTCTGTGGCACAGAATAAGTAATAGTATTATCACACAGCAGTTATGCACTACTGAGCCAATAGCGTGACCGACCGACTGATACTGGGAGCACAGAACACAAAGCACAAAAAAAAAATTACAATGCAATCCAAACTCTCAATACCATATAGCACCATGATTGGCGAGTGGCGACCACGAACCGGAAGACACACGTATGCCTATCTCGTACAAGGTAAACCAATATAAAAATATTACGGTTAACACAGTGGGGAGCAGGATGCAGGAGGCAATCAGCCGCTTAAAGTTGCGCTCTATGGGGGAGGCCTATGATGGCTTAGGCTGATGATGATGATGATGTTGTGGTGCTCAAGCACTAAATAATATCATGGAAAAACTATAAGAGGAATGCCAATAGACCAAGAAAACAGCGTAGATCAGAAAAAAGCCAAAAAACCGGCTTTAAACTAGATGGCGCTGCAAAATGAGCGGGCTACAAGTTTTACTAAAACGCCGTATGTCCGTAGCGCTAATGAGTCACAGCAGCAAGTCAATCGAATTTAATTAACAGCGCCATCTACTGCGTTTGAAGTAAATTACTGGTGGTCCCGCAGTAGTAACTGTTATCTTAATCTGTGTTTTTGTTCATTTAAACTACGTTTCGATACTCCTAACGCCATCTTAATGATCACCTTTGAGTTAGTGAAACCGTCTACGCTGTTTTCTTAGTGTATTAGCATTCCTCTTATAGTTTTTCCATGATAATATACAGTCAAATGCCGCGAAAATAGCCTTCGCTTTACCCGCTTAGGTATGCCCGGAGTTTAAAACGGAAGCCAGAGAGCCCACTCGCTAAATTGGATTTATATCTTATAATCCTTCCTATTGTATCTGTGTTAAATTAAAACGTACATAACTGACTTACCCAGAATATGCTGTTTAAAATGGCGGAAAACAGCCACTGCGCTAGATTATAAGCTTTTTAATTGAATTTTGTGAATTGGTGCGGTTTGCTTAATTTTTCCGCTTTATGCTGACTCGATTATCTGGTTCTTAATAGACCGTTTCAAAGAAAACCACGTTATAAAATATTGCTCACATGAAACAAAATGATTAGGCTAATAATTTATTACATTTATACAAGGTGACCTTGAATTGGTATGTTATCCCGAAATGGGGGGACTGGGACCATGATACATGATACCCTACAAATTGTGAGAGTCTTACTTGAAACTGAGTGTTTTCAAACTTCCATGGTAAAATATAAATTCACTCGCAAAATTGCACGTGCGATCGCTACGAGAGTTAACCAGATAGGTACTATAAATTCATTTCTCAACACAGGTCGTTAAACTCATTTACGCGAACTCGGTCAAGGACGAAGTTCAACCACCCAGCTGTGCTAAGGCTATTTTCGAAAGTAAACTTTTAATGGCATTTTTGCAATGAAAAACTATTAATTTAGTAAAGTCGTAGAAGAAACATTGTCTGCTTTGGGATATAGATTTACCCCCTTTCGGGATAACATATCAATTCAAGGTCACCTTGTATATTAGTGTACATAATACATCATTTTCATCTTCATCATTATCATCATCATCCGCCAACTCTTATAGAAATGGGAGTCACTGCTGCGTATTTTTTTTTCTTCCGCTCATTTCTGTCAGACGTCTTAACATTCACTCTTCTGGGAGCTATTCCTCCCTTATTAGCACGTCGCGTTGTCAAGAAAATTCTGAGTGAATAGCTAATCTACAGTTAGTTAACTCAAGATAACTTGATAAACAGATAGACAAAATGTTCTCTTGCACGTTTGGAAAATTGACGGGTGATAGGTTTGAATGAATTAGTTATATTAATCAGAGCAGCAAAATCATGTGTCATGTTTAACATAATAATAATTACATAATATTAATAACAAATTAAGTGTGGGTTAAAAATTAAATAGAATAATTGGCTAATTTGTTAACACGCAAGATAAAATATTAAGTTAGTTATTTAGCCAACTGGCTAAACCAGGCTTAAAACAACGCGCATGTGGGCCTTATTTAATATGTACTACAGAGTAAGACTTCTATATAATAAGGTATTGTAATAGCTATTGAGCTGTCGTGATCGTTAAAATAGATTGTCGAATAAGATTTTATTAAAGTTATTCATGTTGGTTTTTTCTATTATAGTTAAAACTAACGACCCAAAAAGCTACCACTTTCTGGCTTCCTTTCGTAGGCTCGTAACCTCATACTAACTCGTGAAGAATAAAGAATATAATATAAAGTTGGTATAGGAGGCCCTGGGGACCTATAACTCCCTGGCGGGCTAAGGCTTGACGTACACGAGGGCGTTCGACAGATAGAGTATGAAACACACTCAATGGCGGCTGTGAAGTGCCTTGTAAGCCTATTCGCTGCGCCACCATCCCTCCTGTGCGCATCTAATCTTTCATCTAATGTTTCGCGCCGACTCCACAGCCGCCATTATATTCGAAGTGCACTCTGCGCGAGTACAGAAACCGAGAGTGGCGAAGATAATCAAAATTAGAAAATAATGATGTATGTGATCTCGATTAACGGAGAAAACATAGCAAGACGTGTCATATCTATCACTAAGTGATGGTTCAATATAGTTTTAGTCACTAAACCTCAACTTAGTGACTAAATCATTCTGATCAATGTGCAACAGTATTTTTTACCTTTAAGTAAAAATTACAAAGTGTTGAAAGGTTTACAATAATGATTATAATGACGCAAGTAAAGAAAAAAGCAAATATTGAGATGAAGTCTGACAGAGAAGTGTGGAAAAGTACACCAACTCTACCAATTCTTATCCAAAAATTGGCGAATAGAAGCATGCGATGGCAAGATGTGATTAACGAGTTAACAGAAAGAGACAGAGCAAATCCAAAAACAAATCTACTATCAGCTAGAAAAAAAACAACGCCAAGGCGCTCCGAATTCAAGTTCGAAAGGACTTGAAAACGAATTTTTAATAGTCCATACTTGACGTGAGTAGTAAGCCTAACACTCGAGGCCCGAGGCTCAGAGTTACCAGGGCGAAATAACAAGTTTCCCTTTTCTGGGAGGCCGATTTGTTGCCGACTTTTGACTTTATGAGTGGTTTTGTGTAGATATATTTACTCTGAAATAGGTGCAGACTCACCTGATAAAATTATCGGTGGAATCAGTTTATTCATCGCCCAGGCAATTATTGTATTCAGGGGAAGTGATCACGAAACTTAAAGTGCAATAAAATAAGTGAAAACTCACTCCTAATTTAAAATAAACTGTCTATGAAAACGGTCAAATCTATACAATTTATCGGTTGCAACCGCTATGTATTCAGCTGCATCCTAATAAGATTACTAGACTGTGAGATCAGATCATAAAGTGTCATTTGCCCAGTAATTTCTATAGTTACAATGCAAGACAGTAGTGATTGCACACTACTGTTTGACGGCTGAATAGCTGGCAAAGCGGTGGTACCTACCTAGACGAACCGCAAAAAGTCCTACCACCTAGTAAACCTACAGACCAACCAATCATTTGCCTCGCGAGGCTACTCCCTGTCGTGTTCGTATTGTAAGTTAAGTCAATGAAATTACTAAAGACTGTTAACGTACAGACCAACCAATCATTTGCCTCGCGAGGCTACCCCCTGTCGTGTTCGTATTGTAAGTTAAATCAATGAAATTACTAAAGACTGTAAACGTACAGACCAACCAATCATTTGCCTCGCGAGGCTACCCCCTGTCGTGTTCGTATTGTAAGTTAAGTCAATGAAATTACTAAAGACTGTTAACGTACAGACCAACCAATCATTTGCCTCGCGAGGCTACCCCCTGTCGTGTTCGTATTGTAAGTTAAATCAATGAAATTACTAAAGACTGTTAACGTACAGACCAACCAATCATTTGCCTCGCGAGGCTACCCCCTGTCGTGTTCGTATTGTAAGTTAAATCAATGAAATTACTAAAGACTGTAAACGTACAGACCAACCAATCATTTGCCTCGCAAGGCTAACTCCCTGTCGTGTTCGTATTGTAAGTTAAGTCAATGAAATTATTAAAGTCTAGACAAAGGATTAATGTGGTCAGTGAAGTTATTAGTTATAGACGTGAAATTTTTAGGGTCTGGAGGTGAGCGGCTTGCCATTTCCGAAATGAATTTGACTCGAGCGACGACAATAGAGACGAGACATAAAAATATACGTCTTGCGATTTGTAAGATATTAATTAATTCACCAGCTTTATGACCCAGTCATTAATTGCAGAAAAGAATAAAAATTATACAAAGAGCAACAATAAATTTGTGGGGTTAGTCGTAAATATCCGCGCCCGTTGGCACTCTATTGCAATAAGTTAGCCGAGGACTTCCTCCTGTTGCTTTTGCCAGGAGTCTTGGTTTGACAAAGTGGTGTAATTACCTACACAGGAACAATTAGAATGCTGATATCTAGCAATTAACATTGGCGCAAATACTTGTTCTGTAACTAAGTGTTGTGGGAGCATGGTCCTCGTAGTTCCTGGGTCCCTAGATACAGGGAATCCTTGTTAGTGTCCAGGATCTATGTATATGATCGTTGGCCATTATTAATTTAATTATGGTAGGTATTTACGATCTACGTATTTCAATAGGAGACTTATACTTTACTAGGACTTTGCAAAGTTTGTCTAGGTAGGTACCACCGCTTTGCCAGTTATTCTGCCGCCAAGCAGTGGTGTGCAAGCACTACTGTGTTCCGGTTTAAAGAGCATTGTAGCTAGTGAAATTAAGTGGGCAAACGAGACCACGTTGTCGGTACGAGCGATGTGGCGTGCCGTACCCTACTGGGTCATAAAGTCTACTAAAGTACGTTCAAAAATTATTTTCTCATACTATATATATTATTTTTTAACAAAATTACCAATTATATCATCATACGTATATTATATAGCGTAGCGTATAGTATCATCATTTCCCAAGACCACATTTACCAAATAAAGGTAAAATCCAAAAATCCAATAAAAACATTTGCGTGTACTTACGTGTAGGTTTTCAGGCTTTGTGGTATTTTGGACGAAAAGATAGGTCGAAGCTTCCCGAACGCTGCCCAGCCGAGTTGGATTCTCCGGGCGACCTCTTTGTCGAAGTTGGACCTACCCAATTGGACAGTCTGCCCTAGATAGACGTATTTGTCGACAACTTCGAGAGTATCGTTCCCAACAATTACCGGTATAGGTGGAACATGGGCATTTGACATGATGATGATTTGAATACCACAAAGCCTGAAAACAAAAGTTTTCAATCAATGTGTGTTGCCAGTGATGACTTATGGAACTGAGACGTGGTCTCTAACTGTTGGCCTCATTACTAAGCTCAAAGTCGCGCAACGAGCTATGGAGAGAGCAATGCTCGGTGTTTCCCTGCGAGATAGGATCCGAAATGAGGAGATCCGCAGGAGAACTAAAGTGACCGATGTAGCTCTTAGGATTAGCAAGTTGAAATGGCAATGGGCAGGTCACATCGCTCGTAGAACTGACAACCGATGGGGAAGAAAGGTTCTCGAGTGGCGACCACGAACTGGAAGACGCAGCGTAGGCCGCCCCCCCACAAGGTGGACCGACGACCTGGTGAAAGCCGCGGGGAGCCGATGGATGCAGGAGGCGAGCAGCCGCTCTAAGTGGCGTTCCCTGGGGGAGGCCTATGTTCAACAGTGGACGTCTTCAGGCTGTTGATGATGATGATGACGTGTAGGTATATTTTCGTTTTTAATACTTCAGTTTAGTTGTTGTGTACTTAAACAAAATCTTTTAAAAGAAACCACTCTAACTTGAACGTAGGGTTACCAGCTACAGTTTCGAAATCCCAGCCATTTATCCTGCATTGCCACAAGTAGCATTCTATAGCATTTCTGTTTTGGCACATCCTCGAAACTTACTTAAGTTAGGGTAACTCTTGAGCGGAAATTATTCTAGACGCGTAGTCACAATTCGCGGATTTATATAGCTACGTGATAACGGAGGTAAGCTTAAGACGGAAGGGTAATCCTGACAACAATAGAAGTCAGAAGCCTGACCAATAAAGCCTCTTTTTGGTGTGTTACTATATTTTTCCGGTTTTTTTTTTTCTTATTTCTGGTATAAGTTTAGCGAAAAAAGGCTCCGAGTTCCACTAACACTGTAACTGTAGGCTGTAGGCTGTGTCGCTTAACATCACTCAACAACTCTACTAGCTGATAGGACTTTTCTGAAAACTTCGTCTAGGTTGGTACCACCGCTTTGCCAGTTATTCTTCCGCCAAGCAGTAGTGTGCAAGCACTACTGTGTTCCGGTTTGAAGGGCATTGTAGCTTGAAATTACTGGGCAAATGGGACTTTATGACCTGATTACACAGTGTAGTAATCTGATTGTGTGATGTCTCAGGATGACGTGCGCAATGCAGTCTTATTCTTATTCAACATGGGGGCGCTAAGTCCTGCACTGACGTCCCGCTAGTGGTGTATTGTGCATTTCCCCCTGCCAGCATCTAACCGAGCCACCCCAACTCCTTAAAATAACGTAGTGTGGCTCTAGGCTGCTGGCACAACTGCTCCAGTGGCACTGATGATGGGTGTTGGAGTAATGACGATTGAGGCATTCGAAATGTCCTGAGTAGACTGTTGTGTGTCTACTCGTGTTAACATTCCTGATGTGTATCTGGCTTCCTCTGTAGCTGTGCAGTGTCTCAGTACCTGTTCCACAGTCTCGTCTTCTTTCAGGCACCCTCTGCATAGGGGGCTATCCGTGGCCCCAGTCTTATGCAGATGATAGTTTAAATTGCAGTGGCCAGTGATGAGGCCAACTATAAGCCTAAGATTCTGCCGTACCCTGCGTGCGCAATGCAGTATCACGCAAAACTTTATTATTTTAAAGTTCCGAGTGACCCTGCAACTGTTATGGGCAGCCGTGTCGCTTAACATCAGGTGAACGACATGCTCGTCACGTCATTTGTTAACATAAAAAAGCACAAGGAAACTGTTTTCCAATTATTATTAGTGCTATTCGAGTTGGATTTTCAGGGTTCCTTACCCAAAGGGTAAAGCGAACCCTATTAATAAGGCTCCGCTGTCCGTCTGTCTGTCTGTCTGTCCGTCTGTCACCAGGCTGTATCTCGTGAACCGTGATAGAAAACTGATACACATGTTGTATTTCTGTTGCCGCTATAACAAAAAATACTAAAAAGAATATAAGAAATATTTAAGAGGACTGCCATTTAAATCAAACTTGATTTTTTTGCTTGTTTTTATAGATAATGGTGCGGAACCCTTCGTGCGCGAGTGTGACTCGCACTTGGTCGGTTATTTTGTTGAGAAAGTAGAGTATCCTCTTACGCTCGTTAGGAGCTTTTCTGAAATCGATGCGTTTGTTCGTCTGGTTTATTGCATGAATTTTTCTCGCAATTCTCTTTTGACGTGTCCCGTTACCTTCTACCAGGATTACTGGGGTATACTTTGGAAGCTGTCGAAATTGGGTCGATTCACGGCATGGAGTAAAAAGCCAATGAAGTTCTTATACGAATCTTTTTTATATCTATTTTATGTGTTCCTAATAAATTAATTTTAAAAAGTTTACAAACTAGACTCACAGTAGTAAAAAACATAAACAACCACACTATTCACAAATGACATGATACAAAAAATCTTATTAGGTGTCGTGTACCGACGCGACGTATAAAAACGATGGGTTATGACTTATAAATAAAATTAATAAATAAATTGATTTTTATTTCGACCAACAGGGATCATAATGGGTTAGTAGGGCTTAATCTATATTAGTAACAAATCAAATTATCCACAACACTTGGGTGATTATCAAACGTCGCAATTGAGGAGCGGCTAAGCCTGAAAATCTATTAAAACATTTGATTTCCACAGTTGTGTATTTTTTTTTCGAAAATATATCGTACAGGTGTTTTAATGAAATAGTAATAGTCTGTGTAATTATATAAAAGAAAGAGATAATATTTATTTAAAGATGAATATCCTAAGTTCTTTGGCGCGTCCATTACTTATCTGTATTTGTTTATCAGAAAAAACTCGCTTATAAAAGAAGAATAAGAATAAAATGTATATGTCATATTGATGACAAATACTTACGGTATTTGAAAAAAAAGTTTTCTATTCATTATTAGGTTTTGTATTTAAATTATAACACAAACAATTTTGTCCGAGGTAAAAATACTAATATCTTTGGCGCACAGAAACTGTGTAGCTACTCTGCTTAAAAGGACCATGGGGACATATTGCCGACCTTCTCCGCACCCTTTAGTCACGTGCTATTCAACACCAGGAGCAAAAGTGTGCATTCGTTACAATGCGAGAAGAAATATTTTTTTTTCCAACCCATAACGGAGTTTCGCCCGGTAAGTGCCTAATTTCTTCGATGGTTATGGTCTTGCTATTATTTGTTTCTGATGCTTGCATATTTTTGTGCACATTTCCTCAGTCAAACAGTGCGCACTTGGCAATAAAAGGTTATAATCGTACATGAGCTGTTTGTGAAAATAAATAATCATTGATGATTTCTAATTTCTTTGGCCCTAATTTCTTTGGATTTCTTTGGCATATTGCGCCAATGAAATTAGCGTTAGTACAAAGAAATTAGAAATAAGATCAATAACATAGTAAATACCATTAAGAAAACGTTAAATGCATTCAAATGTCTATTACACTAAGCTTATGTTGTTTTAAATTTAATATGTAATTTTTTTGGACAACTAGATTTATTGTGCCATTATGTACAATAACTAAATTAATCAATTTAACTGTGATAATTATAATATACAAGGTGACCTTGGATTGGTATGTTTTCCCGAAAGAGGGGGGGGGGGGGCAGGGACCATGATATCCCACAAGTTGTGACACTTGGGAGTTTTGGCGGGAACGCGGAAAAGTTCACGTCGTTGCATTGTATTATTTTTCAAAACTTGTGCTTTTTCCAGTGTTAATGCTTAAAATTGGTGGCGTTTTACGCATTAAGTGCTGAAGAACGAGCATGAGTGTGGGCAAGTGATATAATGTGGTGAAACGTGATTTTCGGTGTCGGTTCCAAAATTCCATAGAAGCTTCTAGTAAAGTTGCCACCACTTCACTGGAGCATGACTGAGACTGGAGTATGACTACCTAACCTAGACTGGACTATGACTATGACTAAGACTTGACTTCACGTAAAATATTCTATTAACATTGATGAAAAATTACAATACTTGACACTAGCTAAATACACTAAGGCCTTCGTTCTCTATATCCGAGTAAAGTTCCGAGTTGGCTGGCCAGTGAGTAATACTGATCGGGACATAAAGGCGTCAAGTAGTTCTTTCCAGTTTTACGAACGAAAACAGAGTTTCAATCAGCTACTCAGTGGGTAAAAATTTAGGGTGATCTGTAGCAACGTCAACTGTTCATTTCGTTCGTTCAATAGTCACCCTGACTGCTGTCAGTGACGCCATTTTGGGTTCGTTTTTTATTTTTTTTGACATGTTTATGTGCCAGCTATATGCTGCGGTGCGGTAGATGCCCTTCAAAGAGTATTTATTCCCTACCTAAATACAGTAAGTAGGTTAGGATTTACCTTTACAAAAAAGGGTATCATCTAATTAAATAAATGTAATGAGGAATGTAATAAGAATTTAGATTAGATTGTTTAGTTCAACGGGAAATGTAATAAGTAATACCTATAGGTACCTGAAATATGGTTTTATCTTGACGCAATAATAATAAGTAAAACAACACAGAACAAAAATATCATAATATTATATAAGTATTTAACATATTATAATTGAACAAAAACTTTTTAGTAGTAATCATCATCATAATCATCAGCCTGAAGACGTCCACTGCTGAACATATGCCTCCTCCAAAGAGCACCACTTTGAGCGGCTGCTAGCTTCCAGTATCCATCGGCTTTCCACGGTTCTGAGCGAACTGTTTTACTAATTAAATACAATGATTTATATATTCATAACTATCAGATCTCGAAATAGAAACAGGAATAGTAGATGTTTTTATAGCAGTAGCGTAATCAACAGGGTTGGTAGTTTACAGTTCCGTAGATCTCAGTATTTGTGGCATGCAAACTATAATAATAAATTACAAACACATGCGAGATTGCAACAAGTTTTGCTATAGCCGTCGGTTAACCGTACTAATCGGCAGCTGATGTGTCCTGTAAGTAGCAGCCTGATTTACGGGTCGGCTAGCGCTACTCAGACATTCTGAAATTCGTTACTGCAGTTACAAGTGACATTACGTGGTGGCTAGCCAACTCGGAACTTTACTCGAATATAGAGAACGAAGGCCTAAGTGTGCAGCCAAAATATAAGAAAAAAAAAGTTGTGACAGCCTTACTTGAAACTGCGTGTTTCAAACCTCCACGGACTTACTACTAATACTATAAATTCATATCTAAACACAGGTTATTAAATTCATTTATAATGCATTTGGTCCAGGACGAAGTTCAACCACCCAGCTGCGCTAAGGCTATCTTCGATCGTAAACAATATACGGCATTTTTCTTCAATGAAAAACTATTAATTTAGAAAAGTCGTCGGAGATGCATTGTCTAACTTGGGGTGTAGATTTACCCCCTTTCGGGATGATATACCAATTCAAAGTCAGATAGTATATTATGCATATGTATTGCTATGCTATGCCTTTCTTTACCTATCCTGCTGGTGAAATAATAAAACCTGGAAGTACAGGCTGACTATAAAATATTGGTAGAACTGTTTTTATACTATATTAATTCCCCTTGTTTCAGAGCACAAGGTAAATATAAAAATACTTATGGCAAAACGTAAAAAGAAGTCAGCTAACAAAATAACAAAATAACATAATGTCAAAGTTAGTGATTACGATGCAATATATAACTACACGAGAGAAGACAGGCAGAAAACAAAAAAGAAAATGTTGGAAAAGAAAAGAAAGACTAGCTGAGCACAAGAGATTAGAAAGAATTAAGAGCGCCTCAGAAGATGCGGATTTTAAAGCAAAACAGAGAGAGTTACCATAAAAGAAAAGCTTAGAAAAATTTTGTCTGTTAGTAAGATGACAGGTAAAAATAAAAAATTAATACGAAAACGCAACAGAAATCATTTTGGAAATTTTACTACAGATAGAAACAGCATAATAAACGTCTCGAAGTGATACTGGATTGATATTACATGTGATAATTAAAATAATGTCAAGTAAACAAAAATTATAAGTTGTTTTATTTAATAGGTACACCTACTATATTTTTTTACCTAAAAAATAATGTATTTAATGTAATTTCTTATTCCATTGTTAACAACTCTAAGTTCTTTGGCATGTTTCCTAATTTGTTTGGTACGTTTTCTAATTTCTTTGGTACATGTCTAATTTCTATGGCCAAATATAGTTTAAAATCGTTAAAACTTCGAATCGGCTCGATAGATTTTGAGGCGAATAACACATAAATGTAGGCCTTAGAGACCTTTACAAAGTATGTTATTTAATTTTTGAAAATTAGTAAAAAAAAACTGCGCCAAAGAAATTATGTTTTTTTAGGCACTTTTTGATAATCACCCACTTACACTGGAATTCATAGTCAAGGTGGGGGCTCCTCTAGAGGATGATTCAGGCGCTGTGCGGCAAATTCTAGCTTTATGCATTTCATAAACAAAAGCAGCCCCCAATCTGGCATGATCCGAGGCTGAATGCTGATTGTCCGAATTTCGTCAACCAATCGGTCCACTTGCTTTCATTTCGTGTTATTTTATTATTTTGTGAAGTGTCTTGATATTTAAAATACGAATAAGGTATATCGGTACCGTTTCTTCAACATTTACCAGTTAAAATAATATATTTAACACAAAATAGGCACACAAAATATACAAAAATAATAATATCTTTTAATTTTTTTGTGAGTGACGTGACGAGTGACATTTTGGCGGGACTTTTGATAGTTCAAAAGTCGAGTCAAAATGACACTCGACAGAATTTTCATAGACAACTTGATTGAAATCGTAGAGTATTTAATTAAAATGCAGTTCCGTCAGGGGTTTCTCCAGTGATTGTTTATGAAAGTGAAAGAAGAATGACTACGCATTTAATCTCTAGGTAAAAGTGGAATGATAGATTTTCGGGGTTTGTTCAACCTTTGTTTATGAATACCACTGTTAGAGGCTTGGTTAGTCAGTACCTGAATCCTGCAACATTGATTCAAGTACTGACAGTCAAATCTTTCGGCAAATGCTTTTGCTTATGAGTATGATGCCTGTTTGTCTTTTTCTGTGCATTGTTTTCGAAACAGAGTGTTCTTTTTTCATCTCTTCGATCACTATGATAAGTCGAAATTTTCTTAATTTCCCAAATATTTGCTTACATCATCATTAGAATCGCCACCATCATGAAGTTTACTTATCTTAGCAACACGGGTGCAGTTGTTTCCCCAAATTTTTGTACGTAAACTGTAATTATAAGCCTAAGTTAATATATATCAGAACGGTATTTCAGTTGTGATTAGCGAGTAGTGGGGCAATTCAAGCAACGTGTTTGCGATTCAGGAAAGCGGTAAAGCGCAGTCTTGGGGGTAAGTTGTCATTGGTCCTTTAGAACAATATCTGGTGAATAAACCTGTAAACGTTGGTTAAGCTGCTGTAAACTACGATCTTTATGAAGCGAAGGGAGATTTGAAGATCGAGATGAGATACTTTTCATAGACTTAAAAATAATCTTCTTTTAGCACTGATTTTTTTTTACGGGTTTACCCGTTGGTTTTAACTACTGCTGTTTACCCGTTTTCCGTGGGAAAGCTTAGTTTTCTAGGATAAAAAATGGATAATGTGTTTTCACCCTTGGCTTAACTTATTTGCGACATGGTTACTACTATGTTGATCTCATAAGTCTTAACAATTAGAAAGCAAAATATAAAACGCGTATCTATAAAACGCGTGCAATATAAAACCGAATTCATGGAACCCATTAAAATTACATGATATACAATATCTTGCAATAAATAAAGGAACACAGTCAAAAAAAAAATTTCTAAGAAACAACGAAAAATATAAAAAAATTGCAGATTATCTAAGATTATCCCTGTATCAAAAAAGGTTCCGTGTAAACCTGGCAACTTTACCAAATGCGGTCATAATAAGCTTTAAGCTCCCACCTGCGCTTTAATTTTCAGACCTACATATTTGATTTTAATTTTGAAGTTACTATGCAGGTTCCGAAATCGAATGAGTTTAAAGATAGGGTCAGCATAATACTATGGGGGCTGGTAAGCAATTTGATAGAGAAGGTAGAAAATGAATTCTGTTTATTTTTGGTGTTTGTGAAAGAAAGTGTGTATGAACAATGTATTTAACCAGCTATAGTTATTAGTGTAACACGAGAGCACAGTTGATTTTGTCTTACAGCCATCATCGTCGTCATCACCATCATCACCACCACCACCATCATCAGCATCATCAACAAAAACAACAGCCCGCAGAACGCAACTTTGAGCGGCTGCTTGCGCTGCATTTTCTGGTGCACAGAGTGCTGATGTTAAGTCTTGAGCAAATGAAAGATTCTACTATTCAGTGAAGTAATAGTGTACCTGCCTGCTCGGAGAGCCTAACTATAAACTTACTTATTCCGTGCCCAGGCTTAATGTCCTATGAAATCCATTCATTTTATTTAAATTTCTAAAACCTTAAGGGCTTACTTTAATCTTTTTTCAATTTATATTTTTTAGGATTTACATTTTGACCATTATTTTATTGGATCAAAGATTGTCTGCCAGAAAACTGATAATTATTTTTAGACGGGCACTTTGATGCGGTGCTAAGAAAGGAGATTGGTTAGGGATACCTAACAAATCGTTCAATATTTAAGGCTTAGGTACTTATACGGGATGTAATTTAATTCATTAGCATAAATTGAGCCCATGATAGTACCTCATTTATAGATGATTATTAAAGAGTAAAGAGTGTAAATCAAATAATTTTTATTCTAAAATCTAAAAATAAATTCTAAATATGTGTGGACATTTCACACAGCGCCATCTAGCCCCAAACTAAGCATAGCTTGTACTATGGACTAGATAACTGATACAATACTTATATACTTTTTTGTTTGTAAATACATACATAGAACACTATATAACACCCAGACGCAGAACAAACATCTATGTTCATAACACAAATGTTTGTCCCCAGTAGGAATCGAACCCACAGCCCTCAGTTCAGAAGGCAGGGATACTACCAACTCAGCTATCGGGCCCGTCGTTATTGAAAATTATTAAGATTGCCGCGGCGCCTAACGCAGTAGGCGCGGATGATTTTGATACATTTAAACGTTTTTATACCTTGTACTAATTAAAAACAGTAATTCATTATTTTAATTAAATTTTGTATTGTAGCATTTGATTAAGTAAGTTATTCCATTTTTTGGAGTTATTATTATTACCAAACCAATGTGTTAGAATTCAAAAATGTTGGTCCACCGTTATCAAGAGTATATAGGTATCAAGTTTCAAAGGATGCTAATGAATTCAAATACACCCTGTATACTAATACTAAACGCTTTACAGAACATCTGGCCGAGGCAACACATGCTCATAATACTTGTGTCTATTTTTCCAAAGGATATAAACATTGCTATTCAATGGGGCAATGCCGCCAGCATTTTGGGCAAGTGACCCCATTTAGCGGCTTCTTTGCTCACTGGTAGCGGCATATTAGATTAGTATACCTGCTGCAATTTATTATTATTAGTTTTAGCTTATTAAGACTGGCATGATAGCTCAGTTGGTAGTAGCTCTGCCTTGTGATGATAATGGTGTTCTTGACGGTCCAGACTTTTAGCTGCGTAGTCATTTTACGACTTATCAACTCTGATACTCTGACTTTTTGTGATGATGACTAGCACCGTGTGGTCTAGTACACTAACATGTGGTCATTTTGCTAATTGGACATTTTGAGATGTTGACTAGATGAGATACAGTCAAATTGCTACTTGGATATTTTAAGATGTGGCCTAAGTGAGATGAAGTCATATTGCGATCTAGCCATTCTAACACTAACCTATTAGTATGTTAGTCGAATTAATATTTTAATGATTAAATCCTAATCCTTAATTTACCATGCCCTTAAGCCAATTGTCTCCCGCTCATGATAGCTGTAGGTAAAGTTCTATAGAATTTTAAAACTGACTAGTCATTAGTTACGGGGACCCGATGGATGCAGGAGGCGCGCAGCCGCTCAAAGTGGCGCTCTCTCGGGGAAGCCTGTACTAAGTACTAGTGACGTGCTCTGACTTTTCAAAATATTTTGAGCCCCTTCTATATAGGCCTACGGAGATAATTATTAAATTAATTTTTTTTTATTAAATACCATTTCATCAACAAATAAGGAGATCAAACACATCTTGAGAATTGGAGCTATGGGGTGGGACAGTTCGTTTTGAGCATTATAATGTGTGTTAGAGTATCCAAAAATACAGATTCAGAGCGCGCAATCAATATTAACATTCAGCTATCGTCATCATCATCATCATCATCAGCCTGGAGACGTCCACTGCTGAACATAGGCCTCTCCCAAAAAGCGCCACCTTAAGCGGCTGCTTGCCTCTTGCATCCATCGGTTACCCACGGTTCTGACCAGGTCGTCGGTCCACCTAGTAGGGGGCGGGCATTCAGCTATACTGAAAATGAATCCTTGGAAATCCACAACCCAGCTGTTCAGTAATTAAAAATGAGATAAAGCTATGTTCGCACAATTTTTGCTAAAAATAATATTCGAATAAATTACGCATATTACGAACGTAAATTGCAAAGAGTTTTTTATTCATCCTTATTATACAAAATGTATTCGCAAAAAACGAATGTGTGTGTATAGGTACCTATCGAAAACCCGGTCAAGCGAGAGTCGGGAGTCGCTCACTCAGGGTTCCGCCACTTCCGCAGAGTGCTAAGCAATATTCCTTGCAAAATAACTGTAACATTAGATACCTACCTCTTAGTAAATAAGATGATCAGTATCCACATTATTATCACAGATTATGCTGTTATTTGTATCTAATCTCAGTCTGTATGATATTCAAAATCTATCAAATAAAAATGTCTTATTGAAAAAAAAAAACAAAAAAAAAATCTTATCCAAATCTATCCAGCCGTTGTGTTGTTTCGTTTAGAGGTATCAAATATTCCCACAAATTAAATTTTCATCACATTTATACATATTATTCGAATTCTGCGTTACGTAACTAGAACGTAAATAGAAAGGCTTCCGTTATTTCTGACGTGCTGAACCCCAAAAACATAATCCATCTGTATGAATAAACTAAAAACACTTAGCTTGAAAAGAAACATTTTACGTTGACAGATTTTCTTTATATGCCTTAGAAATCTCGGGGCAAAGGAAGGAAATCTATTTAGATTCGAGTATCTACACAAGTACACTGTATAGTCAGTAAGGATACTCATGCAAAGTTATTTTCATAGTTGGATGGATAAAACTCTTTCAAGGCCGTGACGGCAACATTGGCAACCGAGCAAAAAAAATGTTGACTGGTTCATCTCATCACGATCATCATCGGGAAGAGCTGCTGAACTTTGCCTGCCCCATATAGTACCACCTTGAGCGACTTCTTGCCTCCGGCCTCCATCGACTTCCCTGCGTCACACACAAGTAGTAGTAGTAGGAGTTTTATGTCAATTATCACGTCATTTATTACGGCTTTGCTTTAAACATCCCAATAAAATACTAAAGGATAGATTTCAACACCAAATAAACTGAAGTGCCCATATTGTTATTGTACTTTAGGTTTGACCCGTGCCACCCTGCGCTTACAGAAAAGCCGGGTATCATATTATTAAACCCTGACTTAGTTGTCCACATGTAAGCACGATAGCTATCTTAGAGGCTTGTCCCATCATTTTATCAAGTGCGTCCATCCATACGTTTCAACATTATTAAAAAAAAAACAAAGACGGAATAAAAAAAATTATACAAACTTAAACTTTAAAATTACAGTCAAATATTTTGAAGCATATCTTAAATGAGAAAATAGGTTTCACTGGCAAACTTCTTATAAATTCTCAAATCTTTGCAATGTAATATTAAATAATAAATTCACTCATTTAAATGCTATGAAAATATTTGAAACTGGAGGATTGGACACTCAGAATAAGTAAAAGTTATTATAGAGATGGTGCGTTTTCAAACAACTAAGAAATACCATTTCATTTATATTTATACTTTATTTAGTCTGAGTAGTTTCTAAACGATATCTTACGAAATGTAGATTTTTACCCTTTCCACCCATATGGGAGTTGAATTTTCAAAAATCCTTTATAACCACACGTCTAAAAAAATTCTCGGTTTGGGCTGAGCGTTGTCTGTCACCCAGTCAGGACAAAGCCTTTTATATAATAGATTTGTTTTTGTGAAATAAAATAAGGAATACCATATCGCATTGTTCATAGTCCGGCCATGCCATTTATGTTTTTTAGTATGAGATTGAAAAATATTTGTTGTCTCGACTTTTCACCCTCGTAATATCCGGTGGACCGAGGCGCGGCGAGCTGAGCATCCGGCTAAAACCATTTTTAGTGCTGGAGCAAGCATTTTTGACATTGCACCCGATATTTTTAAGAAAATGAGAACTTATGCAGCTTTGGTTCTGAGATTATTCAAAAAGAATTATTCTTAAACATATTGTGTGAATGGTAGTGAAATTTTACTATCGTTTTATCATCGTCAACACAGCCTGAAGTGAAAACGTCCACTGCTGAGCATAGGGCGCCATTTTGCGCGTCTGCTTGTCTGCATCCATTGGCTCCATGCGTGTATTTTTTGAACACCCTCTGTATTTACGAAAACGTTACGAAGTAATATATTTTTTTTAACGAGGCGCCTGTATTGCTTGGTATATGTATCGCTTAAAAAATAAAATCAACAAAATACCAATGAACAAAAAGCCTTGTCATTTGTGATTTGTTTGATGGACACATCGCGGTCTCACGTACATGACCAAAGAATGTTACTTATATGCACGTGAAGCGATCTGTCTGCGTAGTATGTACTAAGCTGTGGCGCGGACGACTATTACCACGCGTGCGGCGCTAGTGACTACACATATTTTTTACTATTTAGAACGGCAATCGAGAATCGTGTTCCACAACCACCATCTATCAAAACGTTCAATTTACATTGCAACCTATCGCCCAGTTTTATTTTTACACTGGCCGCCTAGTATGCGCACCGCGACAAAATTTTCTCGACTGTTTTTCTCGTGAGAGACCGTGACAAGGTAGTGCTTAAGTGTGTCTCACTCTAGCAGCGACGACAAGTTTGCTCGCGGTGCGCAATGCGCATGCTAGGCGGATTGCGAGACTCGTAATGCTACACTAAAAACCTAATTGTGTTGCCAAGGGATTATGGCCTTTAAGCCTTAATAAAAACCAACCTTTACAGCAAAACTCTGTTTATTTTACATACACAGCAGTTTCGTGATAAAAATTTCATAAAGGCACAGCGGACAATTTAATTATATTTTCCGCGGTACAAAAAACATTTCGGTGAGTAGGGTTGTCAATGTATTCAAGATTCATTTATTTTAAATACGGAATCGTTAGTGTTCCAATGTTATTTTTTTATCGGTTTAGGACTTTTGGCCACTTAGAGCATCTATAAATGCAGATGTTAACGTTATAATCCGCAAGCACCATTTTCTGCCAATTTCGACGGGGGACGAGGTAGACACGCATAGCACACCATCTTAAAACACGCACACCGTTATAAAAACAAGCGTAGTTACGCAGTGTCTACACGCACATTATGATATTGTAGATGACCAAGTAGCGCCATATGACCGGCAGAGGGGAACGCCTTGCCTTGCCACCTCCTTTTTTAAATGTTCTAAGTTCGGCCATTATTATTTACCGATGCTTGAAACCTATTCAATATTTTGAAATTGTGCCACCCATGGTTTTAATTTAATTCACACCTTTCTAGTCATCTCAAATTTTTATACAAATAGATTCAGCACAATCAAGCCGACAAAATCACTTTTATATATTAGTACATTTTCAGTAGACCTGTGGTTAAATATGTTTAAGAATTTCCGCTACCGGTGCAGCCATGCTCAATCAAGGCAACAGTCGAATAATTATAAATCTAAGAATTTGAAATCAGCTAGGGCTGTTCAAAAGGAGATATCGATCAAAAAATTAAATTTTTAGGTGTATCGCAATGTGTTGCTTATTCCGTTATCTTCTTGTCCCTTATAGTAATCATCATCATCATCAGTCCGTAGATGTCCACTGCAGAACATAGGCCTCCCCCAGAGAGCGCCATTTTGAGTGGCTGCTCGCCTCCTGCATCCATCGGCTCCCCGCGGTTTTCACCTGGTCGTCGGTTCGCCTAGTGGGGGGTCTGCCTACGCTGCGCCTTCCGGTTCGTGGTCGCCACTCGAGAACCTTTCTTCCCCATCGGTTGTCAGTTCTGCGAGCGATGTGGCCTGCCCATTGCCATTTCAACTACTACACTACTACTACCACTACTACTACCACTACTACTATAGTAATTATATATTAACTAAATTATATAAATAGTCGAAACTGTCCGTTTGATGTCTGAATTAAAAATCGAAATGGTTGAACCGTTTTAAATGAAGTTCTTAAAAACGTTTTATCTATCCTCTGTAATTTCACCAATCATCATCATCATCATCATCATCATCATCAGCCGGACGACGTCTGCTGCTGATCCCAGGCTTCTCCAATAATACACCACTTTGAAAGGCTACTTTCTCTTGCATCCATTGGCTCCCCGTGTTTTTGATCTGGTTCATCGGTCCATCTATTGGGGGGCATCCCGGCGCTGTCTTCCAGATCGTGGTTGCCAATGTACACATAATGTAGAAGAAGAAAAGGGATAGAAGAGAGAGGGGGGAGTCGTGTGTGCAATTGTTTTTGTATTGTTGTTGTAGTGTGTATTTAACTATGTATTTAACTTATCCAACTGGCGATAAAATATAAAGTAATGCTTGACAACCCTAACCGCAAGTGATATTAAAACTTGTCGGATATAATCTCTTGTTTCTGTTTAGGCAAGTTTCCCTTTTTTACCGGACAAACATTTTTATGGACAGTCTATAAATAAACCGTTATTTATTGTGGAATTATAACAGAAATAGTAACGCTAATTTAGTTTTATTGTGCTATATAGATTAGACATTTGTAATTCATGAACGAGCAATTCAGAAGAGCTATTCCTTGTGGTGAACGAAATGATTTCGTTCTCTAAAATCTCTAACGAGTGGTTTTGTTCAGCGGTGAACGAGATTTGTCATCTTCTTCAGTCTCGGTCCCTGTTGTCTGTAGTCCCTATTATAAGTAACATAAAAAAGGATACGAGACTGACCCGATAAATCTTCCTAAGGAGATTGGCTAATAGGTACTACCTAGATCTAAATACAAGACTATTATCCAAAAACAGTATATAATATAATGCATAAATTAATAATATTCCTCAAAAAATGAACAGTCGTGACATCACAAATTAAATATCTCAAAAACTGACAAACTTTGTCACTTTTCTCAACAACAAAAAGCATTTTAAAATACCTGAATAGCAAGAGACAGTTCAAACGCGCAGTGACGTCACTTCTTCCACCTTCATAGTACCTTATTACTAAGCTGTGGTACATTTACATACTATCTCTTTGGCATGTGACGTCATATCCCAAAGTTACATATTAGCTGTGGGGATGTTCTGTTCTGCGAGTAAGGGACATGCGATGTCCCCCCCCCCAGCTTATTACTTCGTGATTTATTTACCGATTTTACTGATTCTTTCAATTATTGCATTAATCTTTAAACTGCTTTATTAAAATAATAAAAACTTGTTAATTTTTAATAGCAGGAGACAAGCCTATTTTATAATATAGGTTTTGTATAAACACAAAAACCAGGATCTAGTGAATAAACATATTTTATCTTCGAACGACTCACCGGAGACAACTTTATTTTAACGACCTTTTTAAAGCCAGTAAACGTTAGGATGAAAAACGCAGTTAGATAATACCATTAAGGGTAAGTATAACGAGTTTCAATAAAGAAAAATCTGAAGACATTTCTGTTGCCGTCTCACTCTTACTGCCATAGTGAGTTAGCAGGTAGTGTAAATGGGAAAACAATATTTTCTCAAGAAAATCGTTTTTTTTTTTATGACATGCGTTATACCCAAAGATTAAAAGCCCGCTGATAGCTCGTGAACATGATTTCTCCTACAAACACGACTCACTTGCGCAGACTGGGGCCGTACTGTAAGCTCTTAGCGAGATTCAAAACAGAGGCTATATTGGATCGCAATGTTTTTTTTGTATGAATATTTTGACACGCGACCCAAAATAGGCTCTCTTTTGAATCGCACTTAAAGCTCACAGTACGGCCCCAGGGAGCGAAGTAACAAAACGAGACAGTCATAAGAAATTACAAAGAACAGAGCAGGATGGAGCAAAAGACACATTAGGTGTAGCGTGTCCTCTCATAGGATTAACGGTTGAAATACACCACTAATTTTCTTATGAGGGGAAGTTGTATCATTGGGCAACTGGATTTATAGTCAATGGTTATACCTAAACGGTAGGCCACATTGGCTACCGTTTAGGTTTAGGTTCTACGTCATAGAAGGATAAGTGAGAACTTAGGAGCTTCGAAACTTTGGTGCAGACGGGCATTAGTCTTACAGTTTCTATATGCCCACAAGCACGTATAAGTCGTAAGTAACAATCTCCCCCATACGATTTTACCCCATTCTATTCCGCGCATGTTTTCTATATATTTTTTTTCTTCTCATCGAGATTCAATGTGAGGTTTCGAGAATTTCGAGTGTTAGGGTCCCGTTATGGGTAAAAAAAGGGGAACCCTTGTAGGGTAATTTTTTGTCCATCAGGTTTTTTTAGCATTTATGCTGTATTTTATACTATAGCACACGTTGCACGCAATGCATTTGTTTAGAAAGTCAAGTAATCCTACTTTTTAAAACTATGGTTGTAATATTAAAACACCGCTTAGTTTTTTCGTATAATCCGTAAACATGCAAAACCATACAGCGCTATTTGAGTTTAGTAAATCCTTATTTACTGAGATCGCTTTAGGACCTACCTACTACGCCCTCCGCGCTGCGCCTGTGCATCCCAATAAGTATTGCATAGCATAGCATTATAATAAGTAGTAATAATATGCACTCAATTTATGCAAATAAATTAAATTGCATCCTGTAATAATACACAGGAGAAAATTATTAAGAAACGGAACCCTCAGGTCGAGAACTCCACTTGGTTCTTGTCCTTTTTCTTCCTGATGGAGAGGGGTTTTTGTCTCGTTGATATTTACTCGGACGTGAGATGAAGGCTTTTCCTTTGAAGATGTGGTGTACCTTTTATTTGACAGAAGGAAAGTGTTCGGTGGTGTTTAGAAGCACGTGGTGTACTTTACAAAATGTATTTTTCCTATTTGAGCACTATATGAGATGATTATAGAGGTATATTTCATAGGATTTGAACCTGCGCCTTCGAACTTACCGGATTAGATGCTTACCCAACTGAGCTATGGTGCCCACTTGCCGAGGGATTGCGAAAATCTTTAGCACTATGTTTTTGTACTGACTATGTGTATTTCTATTTTGTAATTAATAATTATAGTAGTGTACCTATATTTTTAGAGTACACTTCAAATACATTATGTTTTGTGGCAGCCGTGCCACTTACCATCAGATGAACGACCAGCTCGTCATGTCATTCATCATTATAAAAAAATATGGAATATTTTTGTAAACTTATTCCAAGAATAAGTATTTCGGTTTAAATAATAAAAAAAGGTTCAGAATAAATGTGCCTATATTATGCTTAAGAATAGTAAACTTTAACGTAAAAGAAAAGCTGTATTTAATAAAAACAAGTACGACTTTTCCTGTAAGTTACCCGAAAGAACATTTAACAGACATCCGTAATTACGTCTGAGCGAAATGGTATCGAAATCTTACACAAGTAACTAAAAAATAGCTAAAAAAGCAATGGAGCGCGTAACCTTCAGCTTATTGCTCGTAGCAACAGCTAATAAGAAACACGTTAGGGTCTAAACATCTAAAACCACCAAGATCGTAATGTAACTGTATGCAGTAGATAATTGCGCTGAGGTGCAGTCGATAATGCTTCGATCTTGCAGCACAGCCTGCTATTGGTTATTAAAACAGTCATAGTAGCCCTTTGTTTAAATTAAACTGCACACAAAAACAAAGAAGAAGACACCATTACCAGTGTCTTTGTTTCCCGATAAGTAATTACAATGTGGAGCTTTTCAAGTCGCGAGTGAATAGTTATCTTTTAGGCAAGCATGTACTATCGTAGACGGCATAGTCACTTTCCATAAGGTAGGATTGCAGTCAAATGCCCCGCATTTCAGTTATTCGGCCTATTCAGTTAAAAAAAAATTGTTACACTGTGAGTTCACTCAAGTGGGTTTGACAGTTTCTGATATTTAGTTCTGCGCCATCTAGTAGCTATGCTGGAACTATTTTCTTTTTAAATAAAATGCCTCATTATTTCAATAGCACAAAAAAACAAGAGAATACCCAATATGACCCTTCGTTAGGTATGATAGTATTAAAGGTGAGAAGCATGCCTACTATAGCAACGTGGTTAAATACTGTAAAAAGCAGTCCGTTGGATTTATAATCTGCGGTCAAAAAAGTAAATATATCGCAATGGCGAGACTGAATTTTTAATATAATTATTTTAGAAATCGAGAAATATTTTTTCGATAAATTAACCAATTTTGTAATAGCCCCGATCCGATTACGAACGAATCAATTTACTGATTTAATATTAAAGGAAATCAAGGAAGACTTCTATATCTATACATATAATAAAACTGTAGAGATAAAAAAATCTGTAAATGCAAGATATCGAAAAAAAAATGACACAGGTTGGCTTGAAATTTTTCGCTGATCACGTTAAGCTACTTTTTAGACATTTTGTCTGTTTGTTTGTTTCTTTGTTTGTTTGTTTGTTTGTTTGTTTGTTTGTTACGGCACAAGTCCGAAAATACTGAACGGATTTTCATGCGGTTTTCACTAATAAGCTTAGAAAAACCCGGCGCAAAACATAGGATTAATTAAATTTTAAATTTCGTTAATATTTTTTTTGGTGAAAATGATTAAGATTTCATTTATGAAACGGAACGGGATTTTAACAAGATGGCCGCTTCACGCTCAAGGTAAGTTTTTTTCTTATATTTTGGCTCCACACATAGTGTAGGTACTTAGCTAGTGTCAAAAGGTAAGTTATATTTTGGCTACTAACCGTAGATGAGAGGAAAAAAATGTTACTCTGCTACACTGCTACTGACGGTAATTTTATCTCGGGTTTATCCGGATGCACAGATCAAAGAAAAAAACTCTGTTACTATTATGGCACGGCTTCATACGCCCGAACCTTCGCTGTTTAGTTGGCGCAGAAAAATATCTCTGTTGACTATCCTCGATGTTTTTATTTGTCTGTTTATCTGTCGTTTTGAATACGGATCACGGTTGTTATAGTGGCAACAGAAATATATCATCTGTGAAAAATTATCACGATTTATGAGTCCATCCTGGTGACTGATGTACAGACAGACAGACAGACAGACAGACGGACAGCGGAGGTTTAGTAATAAGGATTTACCCTTTGAGTACGGAACCCCAGTCATTTTTATTTCATTCTGAACAATCCTCACTGCACTAAGCAATAAGGAAGTAATTTAATGCATGTTTTTATTTATAACTTAAAAGACAAAAAAGAAAATAACAATTGGCGCGCCTGCATTACCGGCAGTGTATCACACTTTTCGGGCTACGGCGAAATACATCGCGCGATAACTTTGTCTGCGATTGATGCAATGCAGATTAGAGAAAAACAATGTGTTCATTATGTAAGTACCCAAGGAAGTCATATGTATTTACATATAGATAAGTTTTTAGTTAATCTGTGGTCCAAACTAAAAAAGAGGATAGGTATGAGAACATTCTTGAATATGAGCACGACACAGAGAACAAGGAATTTAGAAAACTAAAAACTTCTTAGACTTTTTTTATAAGTTTTAAGGCTTCACGCGATATCATATTTAGCCAATATTGAAACATAACTAAATTATTATTCATGTTTTCGATTTATTGGTTTCTGGCGAGGGCAAAATTCTTTATTGGCGATCTGGTATTATGTATTAGTTTTCAAAAATCTACTACGCGTTACCATTCGAAATAAGTATTTAAAATTGTATTTATAGTACCTATAGCTTAACCTTAGTAGTAACATATTCAGTAATCTGTGCCTATTGACCCTTGCTTTTGCTACGCATTGTAAACCCTTTTTTATTTTGGCATTAGACAAAATTTGTATTTAGCCAATAGGAAGTATTTTATAAAAACTGTTTAAAAGGGTAGTTACTTAGACTTTTTATAATTATTCATAAGGCTTCACGCGATTATCATACTTAGCCAATATTGAAGCTTACATTTTTATTCAAGTTTTTGATTTATAGGGTTTTGGCGGGAGCAATGTTCTTTATTGGCGATCTGGTAAAATGTATTATTTACATAAACTTCTACACGTTACCATTCTAATTAGGTAGATAAAATTATTTTTGCGCTACTGCTACATTCTTGATCGACCCCAAGGAAGTTTTAAGGTCTAGCAAAGATACCAACCACTAACGCTAACACCAAATGCTAACTCCAAAATGTACTAGGATGAAATTTCGGAAGTCGCTTCCTTTTCCACAGCTAATGTCTGTTCAATACAGTTTTGGGAGTTAGCGTTTGGCGTTAGCGTTAGTGGTTGGTATCTTTGCTAGACCCCCTGTAGTACTTATAGCTAATTAAGTTATAGACCCTTACCATTGCTACGCATTTTAAAACCTTTTTTATTTTGGCATTAAAGTAAGCCGGAGGTGCTATTTGTATTTAGCCAATGATACGAAATATTTGATGAAAAAGATTTAAAAAGGGTAGGTACCTACTTAGATATAATAATATGTATGTATTCATTATGGCAATAAAATTGTATCCTCGAATTAACAACATAGCGCGTAACGTTCGTTTTTGACTGTTTTTGATTTGTTCTTCTTCTTCTTCTTCTTCTTCTTGCATGTTGAAATAAGATTTTAATAGATAAAATATTTTAGATCTGTGGGCTTTTAAAAAAGCAGGGGAGCAGGAAATGATTGATTGAGGATCGGTTACTTCAAGAAGGTTATAGTAATAGTAGGTAAGTAACTATCTTATGTGTAGGTAGTTAAGTACTCAATTCGTATGGAACCAAACTTAAGAAGGTAAAAAAAATGTGGTAAATGAAACAAAAAGCGCGCGGATAATAATTATGTAAAACTGAGCAAAACAGGATCATCGTGTGTGATTCTTCCATATTTTTCTAAACTGTACCTGCCTGCTTAGGTAACTACTACCTAAACAAAACTTACTGAAACTTCTGTTAAAGACCTGAGTGAAGTGATGATGATTTCTTTTTGTTGTAATATGAAGAGGTACTTATATAATTGTAGTTCTTTGTTTGAAACTTCTTTTACTGTTATAAATTTATATTAGACTCAAAACATTTAATTTAAGGTAATGGCTTAAATAGCTTCCACTCACGGCTATGCTTGCGTTATACCTATACCTATGCTAATACAGGTTACTGTGCTCAGCTTCGAAAAGATTTATTGGATTTTGTTGTTTGGTACGAAATGCATGATCTATTATTAGACTATAACGTAAAAATAACATAACACAAGCGTGCGAAGCCGCGGGCAAAAGCTAGTAGTAAATGAAATTGATCGATTGATGTTTTCCGCAATTATTAAATTATTATTTTTTGGTAAGAGGATTTCGAAGGAATTTATCGGAATGAGAAAAATAGATATTTATTAGATTTTTTGATTGAATTTCAAATTGAGGAGTTATTGATGAGTGTAATTATAATCACTTCTTTCGATAAGAAGCCCCTCTTTTTGACTCCTCTTGGACCTGATTTTATTCCTTTGTGATAACGCAATTTTCGTACAACCAAAACTACAAATGAGTTAAAGAAACAGACCAACCAAACTGCCATAACTTTCAAAATCTCGCAAACCCAAAAATAGTAAAGAAAGGGTCTCAATTGGCGACCAAGAAATGGGCCACGCAGTGTAGGTTGGACCGACGACAGCAGTAGCAAGAGGCAGGTAGCCGGTCAAAGTGGCGCTGTATGGTTGAGGCTCTATGGTTTACTTCAGCAGTAGACATCTTCAGTCTGATGATAATGATGACAAAAATACACATATTTATCAAATTAAAAAATCTTAACAAGTTCATTAAAAATGGCAAGTTATTGAAGTTACGGAAGCGAATTAAATTCAAAAAATAAAAAGCAGAAAGTATTGAAGTGTCGGGCTGATAAAAAAGTTAAATAGATAAATAGAAGGATAACCTTTTATCCTTCTGCGAATGCAACACGCTGCAGCATAAAATATTTCGCGGGAATTAAAAGCCAATTACAAAAAATGGTGTCTGATCATCATCATCATCATCATCAGGCTGAATGTGTCCACTGCTGAAAAAGGCCTCCGTAGTTTTTTTTTTATGAAAATGAATGATGTGACGGGCTAATCGTTCACCTGATGTTAAGCAACGTGGCCGCCCATAACAGTTGCAGTGTCACTCGGAACTTTAAAATAATAAAGTTTCGCGTGACACTGCACTGCGCACGTCATCCTGAGACATCACACAGTCTAGTACTCAGATTACTACACTGCCAGATCGGGTCATAAAGCCTCATTTTCCCAGTAATTTCACTAGCTACATTGGCCCTTCAAGCCGGAACATAGTAGTGCTTGCACATTACTGCTTGGCGGCAGAGTGTCTAATACTTGTTTTAAACCATGCTTATTTGTTAGCTCTTCTAAAGAACTGCTTATTTAAATTCCATCTTGACAAATATATTATTCCCAAACCTCCTATCAGAACACCTTTAATCTCGGAAGAACAAAGTTGCCTTCCTAAATACCCATTGTAATCCTTGAGGGTACTTTAGACTCGCAATTTCGCTTGGAAAACTGGCAAAAGGACCTCCCCCGCCCATTCCTTCGCCATTTTCCCTTAAAAATGTGTATGTACACACATAAATGTATATGTAAACAAGTATTCGGGCAGTTGGGAATGTTTTTAAGAAGTTGCGGATGGCGTTTTTGCATATTTACGCCGCCATGGGACTTTTGCTGCTGAATGTATGCAGGCCTTGGTATCCGAAAATAGCTGGCGATTTGCTTGTTTTCAACTGATATAAAAACAAAGGCTCACCAATGGGTGTATTTTTTATAATGTTTTTTCAGTACTTACCATTTATAAGGATCTAGCTCCCCGTGGTTTCACCCGCGGATAAAAAGCACAATATCTGGACCTATGCGACCTGTACGCAGATACGTACATCCGGTAAACGAATGCTTTGACCGAAGAAGCAGACTTTCGCTCATTTCGTTCGCTCGGTTTATCATGTATGTTATTAGTTAGTATGGTGAATAAAGTAAAGGTTGAGAAGTTTAAAAAAATGGCATCATTCGGACAAGTTGTACCGGGACGCCCATTGATATTTCGGCATCCCGCCCAAATCCCCTGGCAACACTAATCTATCACTCAGATATTTCCAGAATTTAAGGAAAATTAAATGTTTTTTATAACGCGTTTAAACCTATTTTCGAATTAATATTAGATATCAGGTGCAGTTTAAAATGCCGTATAAAGTGCTTTCGTACTGCAAAATGTTACGTTTCAGGAGCGAAGTTAAAGGAGTTGGCGTGATTCCAAAAATAACCTGACCCAAAAATAGTCTCCATTTTCATTTTGAATAATGGATTACATATGTACCATTGTATTAGAGCCAGAACTGTACACTTCTTCTAAAATATATTTACGTATGTATCAAGCAGTAAAATAAAACTAAACAAAAAACATTAACGAGTCAGTCAATAGTGCGTTATTTAAATTTAACGTTCTTTTCTTATTTCACAGGTAATTTCTGCCCTTCTTGCAGATTTATACGTTCATGAAGGTATGGCAACAACAAAACTGCTTTGTACCAATGCTTGTTCAGCTCGAAGGATCATGTGCGAAACCCAAAAGCGTTATGCAGCTCAAGATTTTGAGTTGAATATCACTAAATCTCACGTAGTTTTTTTACCCCGCAATAAAACTGTTAGAGTTGCTATAAAACTGGGTAAGTAAATGAAACCTGTTTTTCAACTAAAGGGGGAGGGGGGAGAGGGCCGAAACACGTGACCCCCTCCCCTCCCACATGTTAATGGAGGCCTCCTAATGAGGGCTTTAGGGGGGTTGCTATAATCACCATGCTCCAAGCTATTTTTTTTATGCTTAAATGCGCTCACGTTTGACAACATCTCACCTGTTGGAAAATTATGATGCGGTCTATGTTCGAGTGCGTTTGCCCATGAGGTGTCTATTCACCTCAGATGAGGTGGTTAGGTGAATATTCCAATAAAGAGACAATGTGACATAGAATCGTCTTCATTATACCAAAGTGCCTATGACTTGTACCACACCCAATCCGGCCCACAACGGCTTTCATGCGTACACCAAACGTTAAAGAAAATATTCTCGGAAAACGTCCATTTTGAATTCTACTCGGTTAGCGACAGATATATATCGGAATTTCCTATTTCATTGCTTCGGTAATTTTGTGATGCATGAAATAAAATACAAAAGAATTAAGGTCCAATTCCCAAGAAATTCGCTCATGTTTATAGTAAAATCGTATTATCGGTCTTCATTCGTTCATAGAATTAAAAGACCGGGGCGCTTGTAAACAAGAAAATGTTTATTGTTTTAAATCTCCAATACATAACGTGGTCTCTAACTGTTGTCCTCATTACTAAGCTTAAAGTCGCGCAACGTGCTATGGAGAGAGCAATGCTCGGCGTTTCCCTGCGAGATAAGATCCGAAATTAGGAGATCCGCAGGAGAACTAAATGAATTGAAATGGCAATGGGCAGGCCACATCGCTCGTAGAACTGACAACCGATGGGGAAGAAAGGTTCTCGAGTGGCGACCACGAACTGAAAGACGCAGCGTAGGCCGGCCCCCCACTAGGTGGACTGATGACCTGGTGAAAACCGCGGGGAGCCGATGGATGCAGGAGGCCAGCAGCCGCTCTAAGTGGCGCTCCCCGGGGGAGGCCTATGTTCAGCAGTGGACGTCTTCAGGCTGTTAATGATGATGATGATGATGACATAACTAAGACGCAAGTGATATAGGGCTTTGACTAGAGCTTAATCATTTTTAGGGTTCCGTACCCAAAGGGTAAAATGGACTAAGGCTCCGCTGTCCGTCCGTCTGCCAGGCTGTATCTTATGAACCCTGATAGTAAGACGGTTGAAATTGTCACAGATGATGTGTTTCTGTTGCCGCTATAACAAAAAGTATATACTAAAAAACAGGATAAAATAAATATTTAAGGGAGCTCCCATACAACAAACGTGTTTTTTCGCTGGTTATTATAGATAATGGTACGGAACCCCTCGTGTGGGAGTCTGACTCGCACTTGGCTGGTTTTATATGGAACATTAAATAAATTTTACGCCTATTATACGTCGATGTATCAAAGTCAAAGATAGCACAATCTTGCCAATAAAAAAAACTTTATAAATTATAGGTTTTTTTAATGAGAATGAATGACGTAACGAGCTAGTCGTTCACCTGATGTTAAGCGATACGGCCGCCCATAACAGTTGCAGTGTCACTTGGAACTTTAAAATAATAAAGGTTCGCGTGACGCTGTACTGTGCTGTGCGCACGTCATCCAGAGACATTACACCGTCTAGTAATCAGATTACTACACTGTAATCAGGTCATAGTCTCATTTGCCCAGTAATTTCAATAGCTGCAATGCCCTTCAAAACGGAACACAGTAGTGCTTAATTTAATTAAGCGGTTCAATTAAATAAATTACTAGGCTACCATAACCGTTAAGAAGTATGGTGATGTTTCGGCTTACCCGATAAGTACCGTTCTTAAGAAGTATGGTGTGGTTTCAGCTAACCCGATAAGTACCGTTGAAATTGAGTATCAAAATCGGTGCCCGTGAAATGTACCCAATATCCATACAGATATAGCATAACGTATGTACGTACGTTCTTGCGAGTTTGTAAAGACCTTTTACGATAAGAATCCTTAGACTAACAAAGGCGTAGAGCTAAAATGCTGCAATAAGAATACCAATTTGCAAAGCCGTATAATTCAATAACTGCATTTAGGTACGGGACTAGAGACTTTGTTGGCAATTGTGTATTTCCGTTGTGATCCGTGGACGTGGTTCGTAGGTTCGAATCCTGTAATAAGCTTGAGCCCTGAAGTTAGACTTCAGTTCCGTCCCATTTGGCGCCAGCGTCGGTCATATTATCTGACCAAATAAAAAGGGAAAAGCAAAAAAGCTGTCTGAAAGAAATGCAAAATGTCACGCGTGTGTCATTAACACTACGCTAGCAATGAGAGCGAATGTGCCTCAGCGATAGCTCGTGTGACTTCCAACCTTACGCATCTAGCTACCAATCCCGCTTGACCTTGCACCAATGTATTTTCAAGCTATTAGCGAAACTTGCACTCGGCCTTACAACAGTGAAGAAAACCATCGTGGAAACCTGAATACCGCGCGGGCGTGGTGGGTACCGTGGAAACCGGCATGTTCAAGGGTCACAGAATTGGAGTTGTCATCCACCAATCTGCACTTATCCGAAATGAGGAGATCCGCAGGAGAACTAAAGTGACCGATGTAGCTCTTAGGATTAGCAAGTTGAAATGGCAATGGGCAGGTCACATCGCTCGTAGAACTGACAACCGATGGGGAAGAAAGGTTCTCGAGTGGCGACCACGAACTGGAAGACGCAGCGTAGGCCGGCCCCCCACAAGGTGGACCGACGACCTGGTGAAAGCCGCGGGGAGCCGATGGATGCAGGAGGCGAGCAGCCGCTCTAAGTGGCGTTCCCTGGGGGAGGACTATGTTCAGCAGTGGACGTCTTCAGGCTGTTGATGATGATGATGAATCCGCACTTTGCCAGCGTGGTGGGTTATGGCCTACGCTCTCTCCGTGTGACAGCAGGCTTGCGTTGCGTCTCAGCGGTTCCAACGTATTGAACTGATGACGTAATGCTCTAGCAACTAAAATACATACTATTTTTTCGATTGGGTATTCTTCTGGCTTCACCGTCTATTTCGACATACCTAGTTAGTCTAAGCAAGGATACAAGGTTTTTATGTAAAAGCCTTAAACGACCCGTTTGATGACGGCTTTCGAGCTCGCCGTTAGTGGCCGTTTACGCCCGCCATTTGAGAGTATTGCCTGTTAAATATTAAGGAGATGCGAGGTTTTCTTTCTGAATACAATACCATGTATTGCTATAAATATAACGCACTGTATAGATTCAACATCAGCCTGAAGATGTCCACTGCTGAACATAAAACTCCTCCATAGAGCGCCACTGGGCGGCTGCATTCAACGGCTCAGAGTAGTTTTGACTAGTCCGGCTAGCATGCGCACCGCCACAAAGTTTTCTAGACACTTACTCGTGAGAGACCGTGAAAAGACTATGCGTCTCACTCTAACCGCGACTAGTTTTTTCGCGCTACCGTAGTCTTGTCACGTTACGCCGCCTGAATGGCATCTCGATACCCAAAAATGGTTGTTATCCTCCGTATCCGCTCCAATCATTTTCATTCACCCTTTATAATATGACCGTCTGAGTGGAACTCATTACCAGCTTCTGTGTTTCCGGATAGCTATGATTTGGACATTTTGAAGAGAAGAGTGGGCATTGAATATCATATAGGCGAGCGTGCGACAACATAGTTCACCGCATCGATACTTAACATTTAAGTAGTAATGTAGGCAAACACAAGTTTAAGAAATGTAGTATTTAAAAAAAAACTATTGCGAATATGTTTGACTGCATCCCATCATTAGAGACATACCTTCGTGTTTGCTCTCTAAGTTTAATTATTCTAAATTAAACCTTATTTATAACAAAAAACAATTTAGTATAAATAATCACGGACAAAATTATGCCTCTTCCCATTTGACTTGCATACCTACAGTCGTACCCACACGGTCCCATTTGAGTTATCTCTAAGCCCTTGATCAAACGTAGATTGTACTTGACCGCGAGCCCGTATGGCGTTGCCTCCATAAATAAATACTGTTTTCATTTAATATTTTAAGTCCCCATTTCCCTTTTTGAAACCTTTGGGTTGAATTAAAAGGGATGGGATGCATTTCGGCTTTATTTTCGGCCACTTTCGGCACAGATCCTATAGGATCTGTGACTTTCGGTTTGTGCAAAGTTCTTTGGGCGTTTTTATCAGCTTTCCTTTGTTGTGCTGGTGATCCCATTTTAAATATTGTAATTCTTCAAAATCGATAAAATGGTTTTCAAAAAATCACAGTGTTTGTGCAAGTCATGCGATTTACAAAGAAAAGCAACATGCTTACCGCAAGCATGTTTCCAATACTTCTTTTGCGTAAGCCTTCCAGACTTTTTGGCCATAGTTTTTACCTCCTCCTCCTTAAAGTAAAAGATGTATCTTTCTCTGTTTCTTTCATCGAGACACTTTCGCGCTGCAAGCTAAATTGGTTTGGATGAAATTGACACTCAGTGTGTTTATAACACGACTGAAATTTCTTTAAATACGACTTCCGTGCGCGGATTACGCTTACGATAGAAAACTGCACCTTTTTAGTTTTAACACCGATTTAGCTTACATAGGTACATGTATAACCACACAAACACGATTCTTCAATCTAAACAATTCCCGAATATCTCCCAAACAAACATCAAACAAGCGGTTACCGTTATGGCCACTAATTTACATGCAGTAAACAAATTCGTAATTAAGCTGTACAGAGCGGAGATCAAGATTGCCGTACCCTTTAATTTGCCGAACAATAGGGCCGAATACCGAATTCAACAAACAAAAATGTCACGGGTTATTAATTCTGTGCGTTATAAATTTTCGGTAACAAGGTTGTGTAAGTAAGATTAAGAGATGTGATGACCGAATTAATGCCGAAATTCGGCTTCGTTTACGATATTTAAATTAAGGAAGGTCGTTTTAGGAAACGTGAATACCTAATTATGTTTGTATTGGTAGACTGACAACGGGTAGCTCATAAATTTAACGAATTAAATGAAAGGTTTTTTAATTAACATAAGGTCTTACATGAAATTGCACTACGCACTTCATTTTGAGACGAATCATAATTGCTAGATTGGAAATCTCATTTGCCCAGTAATTTTCTAAGTGCATACCGGCAATGCTCTCGGTGTTGTAGATGTACTAGGTGGCGGTAACGACTAACCATCAGGTGGGCCGCCTTCTTGTTTGCCACTCATACCATTAAATAAATTCACTAGCTATTTTATTTTATAGCAGCATTCTCCTCGGTGCATAAAAATCTAAAAATCTGCGATCCCAAGCCGCCTGACAACCTATTTTTTTATTTTTTTTTTATGAGAATGAATGACGTGACGAGCTGGTCGTTCACCTGATGTTAAGCAATACGGCCGCACATAACAGTTGCAGTGTCACTCAGAATTTTAAAATAATAAAGTTTTGCGTAACACTGCACTGCGCACGTCATCCTGAGACATCACACAGTCTAGTAATCAGATTACTACACTGTGTAATCAGGTCATAAAGTCTCATTTGCCCAGTAATTTCAATAGCTACAATGCCCTTCAAACCGGAACACAGTAGTGCTTGCACACTACTGCTTGGTGGCAGAATAACTGGCAAAGCAGTGGTACCTAGACGAACTTTGCAGAAAAGTCCTACCACCTAGTGACCTTGGTGATTATAGCAAACCATCCCTATGATAAGTGTCTAACGTGGTGTTTTATGAGGCAAGCCTATGCAGCAGTGGACGTCTTCCGACTGATGATGTAATGTGAGGTTGCACTCCATATACATTTTTTTTTCATTGATTTTTATTTCATTAAACAATTACCATACACGAGAGGACAATTAAATACTTAACCTATTTTTTTTTATAATTTTGGATTTCGATTTGTGCATCCACCGCGAGCAGCGCCCGTTCACGAGCTTGATGCATACGCCAGCCATCGCCCTCCTCAACCATTTTTGAGGGAAGAGGACGACCCGACGCACGACGCCGCCGCAAGAAGAAGCTTTTTAGTGAGCGTGAATGCTCCCGGTGTACACACATTAATCATATATATTCTAGTACTATTTTCTTCATACGAGCGGGATAATTGACAGGCTCTTTTGAGTCCGTCAATGATCCCGCCCGTTCTTGTCATTGTTAATCCGCCTTCTCCTCCCGGACCAAGGCAGGGATATACATTTGGAGTGTTATCAAACTTTCAACTAAAGGTTCAATACACAATTTAAAATATCGATATGCATTGATAAATATATTGTATCGCAGAAATCGAGTGTAAATACAAAAGCAGATTAAAAAACGCGAGTTTGAACGCTTTCAATAACCCACAGAACATGTATAATTAAAAGTAAATAACAGTTTTCATTTCACATCAAATAATTAAGAATAATTAATTACCAGTTGTGTTGCCAACGCTGCGCTACTATTTTATTAATTTATTGTTGACACTAGGGTTTTATGCGGCACCATTCTGGCAACCTTTTTTGGAGAGCTCAAGTATAACAAAAGACCCTTCAGAAATAAAATAAAACCAGTGGTGATATAACTTCTTAAATTCCCGGTGACGGTGATCTTTTAACGATTGCTTAATTAATCAATGAATTAAGCTATATCAATTAATTAAGTAATATCAGAATCTTCAGATTTGACAAGAGACAACTTTTTCAACTCTTATAGTGCGTACTGCTGAGGAAAGGAGTCTGAACTTAAAACCTGGGTGTCTTCAAGGCCAGAGTGGGTTTTATCAGGTACAAACGAAAAATAGCCCCGTACTTGAAAACGATGTAGTGACCGTTACTATTTAGTGTCCAGTATATTCATTTAGCTCATCTTGCGTTATGCAGAAATAAAATAATTAGTAAAAAAGTCCGTGTTATTCCGTTGTATTGTATGGGATGAGGTATTTTATGGTCAGAGTGGGTATACCTCCTAGTATTACGTGCTCCATCTTTGGCCAACTTGGTATTTATAATCTATTATACAGCTAAGTATAGTATATTATGATATAAGTGTGCGAAGTTGATCAATGTACACGCATGTCATAAGACGTTTTTCATCACAGTTGCGAGGAAAATCAGCTTGTATTGTTATTAACATTTGTGGAAAATGTCGTGCAGGCTTCTTATTTTCATGCGACGTATTGCATTGTTAGGGTATATTATATTATTCTCTTTGATATTTGATTGGGGTTAACATATTATGTCAGAGTCCATGAATCAACAGGACCCACAGGAAAAACATGGAAAAACATTGTCACGTCTAAAATAAAAATTTACATCGCGCGTGCGCCGTAATTTTTTCATCGATGTAATGGGCAGTGGTAAGAATACCGTTGTAGCTAATTTAATTCTAGAAACGGCGCAAAAGGGTCAAAGAATATTCAATAATCAGATGGGACTAACAATAACGCGCGAATGCCATTTACACGTTTCCGGACGGTATCGGGTACCATTGTCACGTGCCTACGTGCGGAGAGGAGCTTCGATATATGGGCCAATAAAGGCTGATGGGCACAGAAAGGGCGTACACTTCCACAGGATAGGATCGCGTTATATCTAATCTAATAGATCGCAGATGGATTAGTTTATACCAAAGACCATACCTCTGAGTGGTCATTGGTTTGTATACAGATGCGTCGATTTGAAAGCCCTGCAGGCTTACCACAAACTAATACAAAACCATCATGTTTCATGACATTAATGTTTAAAGGTTACAATTACTTACTTTTATATCATTTTTCAAAGTATGATTGAAAGAGAAAGAAAGAAAAGAAAATAACATTTATTCAGGACATCACACAACATTACATTATAGGAAACATACACTAAAATTTACACTAGAGAAACAAAAGATAAAAATGTAAGGTTGTGTGATGTCATGACGCAGGTCCCGACTCAGCATATGATTAAAGTCAGCTCGTAACCTTAAGCGACTGATTTTCAGGCGGAACCTTTAGTCATGACATCACGAACTCCAGAGTTGGCATAAACACATATACGTACAACACAATAAAGATGTAGTACAATCAACACAAAAAAAAAGAAATAAATAAATCACTAATTAATAAAACATAAAAATAACTATATTATACTCATTTTAATAAACCATGATTGAAGTAATGATGCTATAAGACGTTGTGGTGACCCCCGACACCTAAAACTGAAAGAGAAACCCCCTAGACCCCCTTTCGCTATTTTTGTTTATTGTGCTGTGAATTTTTAAGTTTGTCCTGACGTTCGTGGTGCCACAAATAGGTTGCAACTGAAAATCAGTAATTAAGGTCTTACTTATGACCTTAATTGTATGCTGAGTCGGAGCCCATTCGTGACACCACGCAGCATTGCACTGCTTGTAATTTGTTTTTGTATTTATTGTTTTGTAATGTAGGTAGTGTAATGTTTTGTGTTACTGTCACATTTTATTTCTTTCTTTCTTCTTTAGAGTTCTAATTAATCTTCCAAAAGCTAAAAAAGATATTGACTTTTTCCTATACCCATGCATGTAATATCAAATATTGTAGTTTTTTTTGAGTTATCATTATGAAGTATAATTATCATTTTTTAACTAATTTCAACACAACCACATCCTTTGAAAGAAATCCGCTATCTTTTCAAACAATCGTAATTAAAATACAAATCAGCTATAAAAGTCTGCACTAGTGTCGGAATACCTTAACATCAGCGAAGGTCAATGCGCGAGCCGCATTTTAAATTTAATTATTATTTAAAATAAAAAAAAATAAAAAATTATTCATTTTTCTAGATTTTAAATTAGGAAGAAGATTGTGATCATAATATTTGAAACTATTAATACACCCTGTGTTTCCAATGGAAGAATACAATAGATACAACAAATTAAACGTAAAGTTAATAATGAAATGCATGTGAATTTAGGACCAATTTTATAATTTATACACGTGTCAAATGTGAATCGTTACTCATCTTGTTTTACGTCTAATCTAACCTTGAGAATCCCGAATCCGGAACCAGGAAATCCGCAGAAAGACTAAAGTGACCGATATAGCCCTTAGAGTTAGCAAGTTGAAATGGCAATGGGCAGGCCACATCGCTCGCAGAACTGACAACCGATGGGGAAGAAAGGCTCTCGAGTGACAACCACGAACCGGAAGGCTCAGCGTAGGCAGACCCCCACTAGGTGGACCGACGACCTGGTGAAAACCGCGGGGAGCCGATGGATGCAGGAAGCGAGCAGCCGCTCAAAGTGGCGGTCTCTGGGGGAGGCCTATGTTCAGCAGTAGACATCTACGGGCTGATGATGATGATGATGACCTTAAAAATAAATAACATTTAAATATTACTAAAAAATATTCTCTTAAAATATGTTACCATAAATAGTAGATGTTCTGTTTAAAGTGAATCGCACTAGAAAACTCCTCTAAAATGTCTATTGAATAGCTTATTAATTAAGTAATTAAATTACCCATGCAGCCTATTAGCTATAAAACTTGACCATCCCTGCTTCACGCGAGCCCGCCATCACTCAATCGCCCGGTCCCGCCCTTATCTACCACTACACCTGACTCGGCTTCCTGTGATCGCGAAATCTGATTTTTAGACAGTTTTGCGGCCTAAAAATACTTTTATTGTTTGTGTTTTGTCTCAAAAAAAAAGTTGAGTATCGCTGCATTTTCACTGGTGCCTAGCGGTTTGTGAAACATTTTGTCGAACATTTCGATTTTATTTTTGGTTACGTACGTTTTGCTTTATTTCAAAAACTGACACATAACTTACACAATAACACAAAGTAATATTGTCGATATGCGTTGAACCAATATGGTTTTCTATTTGAAGGGAGGCCTATGTTCAGCAGTGGCCGCCATTCGGCTTGATGTCTTTATGTAAACAGCTTATTTGACCCCCATAGGAGTTGAATTATTAATAACCCTTTTCTTAGCGCCATAAAATCAATATACCCTCCAATTACAATTAGTGGTTAGATTCTGTGGTTTCAGACATGTTGTCTTGTGTGTCAGTCAGTGAGGATAAAGCCTGTTTACGAATCGAAAAAAAAACTCTCAAACGCAAATAAATGCTACATCTTTCAATCGCGTAATAACGAGACGTCATGATAATTCTTTGTAATATCATCAGTTTACATTGTCATAACGGGACCATACATTGTCATGAATATAATACTCAAGAGTTGAAATTCGAAGCTCAAGTGGTAATACAGCATAATGAGATTTTGATGCTCTACTTTCATAAGTCGGGAACTTTACCTGAAGGTATATTTACATTGATAGAGTAGAGTGGTAGACTGGTAGAGTAAATTGTGGTAAAACCAAAATTAGATATTATTCATTTAATATTATTAAGGTATCTTTTAAATTTTGATCGTTTGATTACAATTGAAAAATATGTTTTTTAAAATGAGAATGTGTGACGTGACTGGCTAGTCGTTCACCTGATGTTAAGCGACACGGCCGCCCATAACAGTTGCAGTGTCACTCGGAACTTTTTAAAATAGTAAAGTATCGTGCGATACTGCACTGCGCACGTCATCCTGAGACATCACACGGTCTAGACTAATCAGATTACTACTCTGTGTAATCAGGTCATAATGTCTTATTTGCCCAGTAATTTCACTAGCTTTAACCTTTTAAGCCGGAACACAGTAGTGATTGCACACTACTGCTTGGCGGCAGAATAACGGCAAAGCGGTACCTACCTAGACGAACTTTGCAGAAAAGTCCTACCACCTAGTGCATTAGTAATTAGAGGGTATCTCTCTAGTACTTACATTAATTTAGCTTCTCTACCATAAACTCTACCAACTTAAAGTTAGCTTGGGCTTATATAGAAGCTTTGTGGAGTTTAAAGTCTTTGCTTTGTACTACTCTACGATAGTTGTAGAGTAGAAAACTTATTTCAGCAGAGTTTGGAGCTTGAGGGTTTTTGTATGGAAATGTTTGTTTTGTGGCTTGGTCTTATGACTAACTGAATGCCGCGGTTTTGCTCCATATTTCAATGTGCAAAGCGGCACTTTACTGCTCTAAAACCACAGATATCTATATATATGCACGAAAACAAAACTAGAGACTACCTACTCATCTGAACTCAGAGAGGTTTTGCAAGGAGTACCACAAGGCAGTGTACTTGGCCCACTGCTATTTATTATTTACATCAATGATCTACCTAAAGCTGTAAACCAAAATATGGTTTTATTTGCGGACGATAGTACGGTGATGTTTTCTAGCAGGTGTAAGGCTGACCTCGAATCTGACATGAATAACACACTTGACATTATAAATAAATGGTTGACGTCCAATAACTTGGCACTAAATCTAGGGAAAACTAATCTAATGACATTTAGAAATATAATTAATTATTTAACAGACATTGACATGCATTATAACGGACAATATATACATGAGGTGACATATGCCAAATTTTTGGGCTTGACCCTTGATTGTAACATAAACTGGAAAATTCAAGTGGAGAGTGTATGTGCAAAATTGAACCAGTTCTCTTATGCTCTTTATATGCTTGGAAAAGTTGTGTCCCAATCAGCAGTGATTACCGCCTACCACGGACATGCAGAATCAGTACTGAGATATGGTGTAATATTTTGGGGTAACTCAGTAGATAAAGAAATGGTGTTCAAAGCCTAGAAGAAGTGTGTGAGGGCAATTTGCAAGGTTAAGCCGACAGTCAGTTGTAAACCATTCTTTGTGAGTTTAAAACTCTTAACGTTGCCTTCTATGTACATATTTGAAACTGCCGTATTTGTTAGGTCTAATATAAGTATGTTCAATAAATTAAAAAGTAAGCGGTACAATCGTGAAATTTGCTTTCCGATTAACAGGACTGGACAATTTAATAAAAGTATTTTTTGTATGGCACCGCGGATCTATAATCATCTTCCAAAAGATATATTAGACAGTTTGAATATAAACATATTTAAATTCAAGTTGAAGCGGTTTCTATTAGATAAGGCTTATTATAATGTTAATGAGTATTTGAATTATTTTAAAGAGATTGGTGTGATCATAATATTTACGTCGAACATGAAGAGGTAGCAAGTTAAATTTTATTAGTTTATCATTGTATGTTCGTAGTTTACGTTTTAAACCATGTCTGTAACATAAAATGTTAAGACATTTCTTTTGCACTCTTTCTATGCGGTCCGAGTGAACAGCGTAATGAGGAGACCAAATAATTGAATTATATTCCAAAATACTCCGGACGAGCGTAGTATAGAGGTACAAAAAGCTATCAGGATTTTGAAATCGTGTGGTGGTTCTATATAAGAAACCTATAAGTTGATTACTTCTATTTATTATGTGATCATAGTGTCAACGAAACGTCAGTTTTTCATCAAATAATACTCCCAGGTCCTTTACTACAGTTTACTTTCAGTTTATAATCAGCCAATGCTTTATTATATTTGTTTGTAAATGATATGATAAAACATTTTTTTACGTTTAAATACATGTTGTTGATGTTGCACCACTTGTCAACTGTGTCAATATCAGATTGGAGAAACTGGGTGTCTACTACGCTTTCGATGGTTCTATAGATCTTCAAATCATCGGCGTATAATAAGCAAGGGCTTGTGAGCTTACTTATAAGATCATTAATAAAAGTCACAAAAAAGAGAGGGCCCAAATGTGACCCTTGTGGCACGCCTGAAGTAACATCCACTGGTAATGATACGAAGCCTCTGACTGTGACAAGTTGACTTCTGTTGCTGAGGTAAGATTCGATCCAACGTAGTAGGCTACCGTGGATTCCATCAGTATACACACTGTCAACCTGAGAAGTCTTAGCAAAGGCGTTGCATATATAATTCTTGTATACAAGTAAGTTTGAGCTAGTAGATCTGTTTTTGATAAAACCATGTTGCCTGGGGGACAAAAATGGTTCAATGTGATGATATAAAGCGTCATAAACTAACGACTCAAATAATTTGGCTAAACATGATAGTATGCTAACAGGCCGGTAGTTTTCACATCGTGATCTGTCCCCAGATTTGTATATAGGAACTACATGCGCTGTCTTCCACTCCGAGGGAAAAACTCCTGACTGAAGTGATGCGTTAAATATAATGCTAAGAGGAACACTTAGCGCTTTCGAACATTTCTTTATCATTAGAGCTGGGATCCCGTCGGGACCTGCTCCTTTATTAGGATCAAGACTAGCAATTTTTTTAATTATATCATCATGATAAATTTTCATTGCACTCATTGCCGTTGCACTCACTCATTTTATGCAATACAAATAGAATTTATCTTCATCATCATCATTAACAGCCTGAAGACGTCCACTGCTGAACGTAGGCCTCCCCCAGGGAGCGCCACTTTGAGCGTCTGATCCGCTCCCGTGGTTTTCACCAGGTCGTCGGTCCACCTAGAGGGGGCCGCCCTGCGTCTTCCGGTTCGTGGTCGCCACTCGAGAACCTTTCTTCCCCATAGGTTGTTAGTTCTACGAGCGATGTGGCCTGCCCATTACCATTTCAACTTGCTAATCCTAAGAGCTAAATCGGTCACTTTAGTTCTCCTGCTGATCTCCTCAGTCTCTTCAGTAGTTTTCTTGTGTGTACTAAAAATAGCTTTTGCAATAAACTCTTTAAACTGACTTCTGAAAATGAAAATTATCCGCAATAAAACTGGAAAACTACTAGCAGAACTGCAGTACGAAGTACGAAACAGCTTACTAATCAAAGCTTAAAACTATTTCGATTAAATTTAACTGCCGACGTTATATTCAACAGCGCTCGCATGGTCTGAAACTCAATCAAAGTAATTTAGCATGATAAATTTCAGACGCAAACTGCTATAGCTCTTAGCAGTGCTGCTAAAATGAACAATTTAATGGTTTAATTGTTTAAGATAAATGTATTTATTTGGACTAGCCTGATAGCTTAATTGGTGGTAGCCCTGCCCTGCCTTATGAACTGTAGGTTCAGAAGGCAGGGCAGGGTCGCCGCTTGGTGATTGCAGAAGACTAATTTACCGAAGTAAATGCTGCTCATTCCCTGGATATTCCTTTAGCCGACTCTTACGGCACCCACGGGAAGAGATGGGGTGCTGTTCGCAAACGGGGACCACACAGCCAGTACACATTACATACTGGCTTACACATTACTGGTGCGGTTTAGATATATTATATACCGCACGTCAGCACGTCGCTATACCAAAATATTTCCGAAGATGGCGGCTCGATCCCGCTGATTAATGATACCCTCACAACAAAAGAGCTATCAGAATTATAGGCAATGATAAAATATAAGACAGTCACTTCTATTCTATGTACTTGTTTATGAAAGGACGCGAGGTGTTACTTTTGTATGGTTTAAAATAAGAGCTGTAGCGTGAAATAATAATTATCTTCATTTAAAAAAAACTAAGGTATGTCGTTCTGTGTTCTGTTCTTTTTATGTAAACGAATGACGTGACGAGCTACTCGTTCGCCTGAAGTTAAGTATTATGGATGCCCATAACAGATTCATCATCATCATTACCGGCCTGAAGACGTTCACTGCTGAACATAGGCCTCCTCCAGGGTGCGCCACTTAGAGCGGCTGCACCTATTATCCCATAACAGATCGCAGTATCCGAACTCTGAATTATAAAGCTTCGCTTGATACTGCACGGCGCACGTAATTTTTATTCGTCACACAGTATAGTAACCTTATTACTAGACTGTGTGATGAATAAAAATTACGGATCAGTTCATAAAGTCTCATTTGCACAGTTATACTACTGTAATAATAATTTCACTAGCTACAATGCCATTCAAACTTGAATACATTAGTGCTTGCAAACTACTGCTTGGCGGCAGAACTGGCAAAGCGGTTTGCCTACCTAGACAAACTTGAGAAAAGTCCTACCACGTCGCCCGTGTGTCTGTCTGCTTATGGCTGGTGGCAGAATAACTGACATACCATCTAGTCTATCTGTCTTTCTGTATGTGCCAGCCTGTTTATGTAGCTTTATATAATAGTAAGACTGCCAGCGGCTGACATGACCACCCGCTCGACGCGATCACGTTACAAATCGAATATTCGCCATGTCAGTACAGCGACCGATGGATGGCAGAAATGTTCACAATGAACATACATATTATGTTATGAATGTTCACATCGAGTTATGTTTTCTTATGGATTAGATAAAACTATAATACTGTGCTGTGTGTGAACTAAAGTCACCGATATAGCTTTTAGAATAAGCAAATTGAGATGGCATTGGACCGGCCACATCGTTCGTAGAACTGACAACCGATGGGGAAGAAGGGTTCTCGAGTGGCGACCACGAACCGGAAGACGCAGGGCGGCCCCCTCTAGGTGGACCGACGACCTGGTGAAAACCACGGGAGCGGATCAGACGCTCAAAGTGGCGCTCCCTGGGGGAGGCCTACGTTCAGCAGTGGACGTCTTCAGGCTGTTAATGATGATGATGAAGATAAATTCTATTTGTATTGCATAAAATGAGTGAGTGCAACGGCAATGAGTGCAATGAAAATTTATCATGATGATATAATTAAAAAAATTGCTAGTCTTGATCCTAATAAAGGAGCAGGTCCCGACGGGATCCCAGCTCTTCCCCTGGTCAGAACCACGGGAAGCAAATGGATGCAGGAGGCTAGAAGCTGCTCAAAGTGTCGCTATTTGGGGGAGGCATATGTTCAGCGGTGGATGTCTTCAGGCTGTTGATGATGATGATGATGATGATGATGATGATGATGATGATGATGATGATGAATCTTTATCCAGCTATTAATAATCTCCCTCTAGACTATAAAGATGTCTGCATCTGTGCTACTAAGCTAATCACAGCGCAAAAAAAGGTTCGTCTAGGTGCGAAAGCGTCATATTGAAAGCGTCAGATTGAAAGTGACGGGCCCGATAGCTCAGTTGGTAGTATCCCTGTCTTCTGAACTGAGGGCCGTGGGTTCGATTCCTACCCAGGACAAACATTTGTGTGATGAACATAGATGTTTGTTCTGCGTCTGGGTGTTATATTGTATTCTATGTATGTATTTACAAACAAAAAAAAAGTATATAAGTATTGTATCAGTAATCTGGTTCCCATAGTACAAGCTATGCTTAGTTTGGGGCTAGATGGAGCTGTGTGAAATGTCCACACACACATATTATATATTAAATATTTTTCAAAGCTCTGTGAAGCTAATATTACTTCACTTGTTTTATTTTCTTGTTCAGTTTTTCTGTTACTTTATAACTTTGGAGCGAGAAGTTCAGATTTGCTGTGTAATTGGCTGGTTCGTTCGCCTTCATACAACTTGTACCAGCTCTGAAACTTGTACAGAATCTTTAGCTGAAAGCAATTTACTGCTTATAATTACTTTAATATTTGCTTCGTTTTATGATTGACTTGCTCCGAGATAAAGTTTGGAGAGAATATAGAGAAATTTTGTTGTAAGTAGAAATATAAACATGAACTAGCGACAAGTAAAATTGTTCTAGTAAAGTAAAAATATAAGTTTTTGTATTCTATGTGTAAACGATCTGGATACTGATGCAGGTACCAGGATTACTTCCATAAAAAACACCCGAGATATACAAACTAAGGTTATATTTCTCGCAAATAACAGTTAACTACTGGCCTACTACAACGTCCGCGCGCCTCCGTCATCGTCAACCAAGCTGAGCTCCCCAGCCCGCGCCCCGCCAAGTAGGTATATTTGAGTTGTCACTCCAAGCGACATTGGCCAAAATTAGGTTAAATACACTGAAACCTTACATATGTTCAAACTGAAAAAAGCAAGGTTTTAGGATAAAAGAGCGAAACCTATCGTTCTGCCAGTCAGTCTGTCCGGCCGTCTGTCATCAGGCTTTATCTCATGAACCGTGATAGTTGGATATTTGAAATTTTCACACATGATGTATTTCCGTTGCCGCTATTACAAATACTAAAAAGCTAAATATTTAAGGGGGCTTCCATCCAACGTGGGCGTTTTGCTCGTTTTTATAGATAACAGTACTGTACCCCAGGTAATATATTCCCTACAGTATGCTTTATCCCATACAACGGAATAACGCGGGCTATTTTACCTTTGTACCTAATGGAACCCCATGACAGTACGAAACCCTTCGTGCGCGAGTCCTACTCGCACTTGGTCGGTTTTCGGCATCATTGGTTAAATATTATCTAAAGTTTAACTTACTTTCAACAATTTCGTGTAATTTTTTCAAACAGTTCTTACTTTTATAACTTCCACCATCGTAACTGTGTATGCAGGTCGCGCAACGGGAGGGCAGCCGGACAAATGACGTCATCAATAATGACAGATCGTCCCGATCCCGGTCCACGGCGTTACGGCATCACGGATCGCTTTGTTTGTTTAGTTTTTAGATTTATCCTGCGTTTTACTGTATTGGGAAGGACATTATTTATACCTACGAATCGAAAATACACTTGATATTTTAAATAAGTATTTTTTTATATTGCTATTTTTAAAACCCATCCTTAGTCAAAGACTGTTCTTGCGTCTTTGCACACACAGAGCATAGAAACAAACGCTAGCGTTTTTTTGCTCTGTGGTTGCACCGCTTAGCAAACATCAATTTTGCAATAAATTTTACAAAGCCAAAATCCATGATTATATAGGTAAGCTCTATTAAAACTATAAGTTTATAGAAAAAGGTTTTCTATATACATTGCTTATTATGTATCTGGTTAAAGAGATTAACTAGGTGCTAGGACTTTTCTGCAAAGTTCGTCTAGGTAGGTACCACTGCTTTGCCAGTTATTCTGCCGCCAAGCAGTAGTGTGCAAGCACTACTGTGTTCCGGTTTGAAGGGCATTGTAGCTAGTGAAATTACTGGGCAAATGAGACTTCATGACCTGATAACACAGTCTAGTGATCTGATTACTTGACTGTCTCAGGATGACGTGCGCAGTGCAGTGTCACGCGAAACTTTATTATTTTAAAGTTCCGAGTGACTGTAACTGTTATGGGCGGCCGTCGCTTAACACCAGGTGCGTCACGTCAAACGTTCTCACAAAAAAAATAATTAAAAAAATTATCGAAACTCTGACGCCTGTAAATATTTAAAGGCCCACAAGATTTAAAAATTGCAGTGTTGTTAAACTTGTGTTAAATAATAATTGCTCTTTTGCAACGCGTGCTCGTTACCATTAGTTAGGTTAAGCAGTCAGCTTGATTGACTTTAATTTGAGTAAAAACAAGACAAGCAGTTCATTAGGCTGAAGTTTGTTTATTAAGAAAATAAAATGCCAATCAGGAATATCACTAATAATCCAAATCTTTCTTTCATGTGTGTATTTTGAAATGTTTAAAAATAACCCGTCATTTTCGCCGTCGCCGTTCCGTTTCACTGTATTTGTCGAACGAGACGGCAAAGAGGTGACCTGGAACATTCAGTATGAATACCCGCATATTTCTATGGAACCTTGTTTCAATGCCATTTTATGAAAGTGAAAGTTAATGGGCTGTTTTTCTACGCTAATTTTTAATTAACGATGGTTGAATGGAATCGCTTTGCGTGTAACGGAACGTTTTGTTTTGGAACTTTATTCCGTTATTAGGTTGATTATATTTATACGGGTATGAAGATAATTGGCTATAAAAATACCGTGTTTTGCATATTTTATGGATTTTGAAGGGAGTATTTCTGCAGGACTACTTGAGTGATTGGGGCTCAGTAGTTATTATCGTCATCATCCTGAAGACGTCTACTGCTGAACATAGGCCTCCCACAGACCGCCAGTCCAGGTGACTACTTGCCTTCTACATCCTCGGCTCCCCGGTCTTTTTGATCAACCAGTTCGTCGGTTAACCTATTGGGGGGTCAGTTTTAAAAAAAGTTTTAACCACTGACGGGTTTTGAACCTGCATCCGCTCGTCTCAGTAGTAAAGCGTGTCCCAGTTTTGGTTTTAGTAACGGATGGATGAGAGTTCAAACCCCGTTGGTAATTCAAATTCCTATACATTGACTACACCGGCTGAGTGCGAGTCGGACTCCCGCATGAAGAGTTCCGTACCATTATCTATATATACGAGCAAAAAAATCACAGTTGTATGGGAGCCCCCTTTAACATATATATTATTATGCTCTTTATACACGATCGGGACCAACCCGATCAAGGTGAGACATATGTGACCTTGGTCGGTGGTTGGTCCCGATTGTGTATTTTGCTTCTTTTTTTGTTATAGGTAGCGGCAACAGAAATACATCACCTGTGAAAATTTCAACTTTCTAACAATCACAGACAGGCAGACGAACAGCAGAGCCATAGTAACAAATATTTATATTGTACCATATTTTCAGCAATGTGTGGACATTTCACACAGCGCCATCTAGCCCCAAACTAAGCATAGCTTGTACTATGGGAACCAGATAACTGATATAATACTTACATACTTTTTTGTTTCTAATACATACATAGAATACAATATAACACCTAGACGCATAACAAACCTCTATGTTCATCACACAAATGTTTGAGCTGGGTAGGAATTAAACCCACAGCCCTGAGTTCAGAAGGCAGGGATACAACCAACTGAGCTATCGGGCCCGTCAAATGATTTGATTGATTGATTGAGTAAAAATTGTAACTATTAAAAGACATAGGAGTTTATTTTTAATTCGGGTGACCTCACGTACCGTCATACAAATATACTGTACATGTGTAGGTACAAGAGCGCTGGTCCTATTGTCATACGACAAAGGGCTCAGGCAAAAAGAGATAGGGTTAAATCGCAATATGGGTTCGATTGAAGCTCATTTATCGCTGTCAATGCCACGCGATGTATTATCAATGGCATAATTTACACTCATTGTTTGACGGCTTGGAAAAATAAATTCAGTATCATATCAGTCGGTTAGGTGACTCTGACCTCTAGACAATTCATTTCACTACAGTAGGAGAGGACGCACTTTGAATGATTATCATAGTTAGCCACAGTTACAACGTTTGGCAGGTTTCTATCCATTCCCTGTATATTCCCTTAGCCGGCTCTTACGGCACCCACACAAATCACTGGGTAAATGAGACTTTGTGATCTGATCTCGTAGTCTACAAATCTTATCATTCAATCAATCACAGGCCTTGAAACATCTATTTCAGATGATTAAAACAGCGTCAAGAATTAGAACGACACCTCCGCTCATGACTAAATAAATCTTAAATCTTATCATTAGACCAAATAAAAAATAATAATATCCCTACGTATACTAGACAGGTCATCTCTAACGGGCACTGTCGACAACAGCGAGTATGTCAACCGGCATATACATTCGCTCATACAAAGCTTGGCACTCAAAGCGAATGCACGCGTTTTGCAATAAAAATGATGATCAGAGAATATCATCGTCCTCAGATAGTCGGGAGAAACAAACAAAAGCATCGCTTTGAGGATCCAACTTCGTTTGACCGGCCAAGTGCGAGTCGGACTCGCGCACGAAGAAATCCATATCATTATCTATAAAAACGAGCAAAAAAACAAAGTTTGTTGTATGGGAGCCCCCTTAAATATTTACTTTATTCTGTTTTTATGTATTTGTTGTTATAGTGGTAACAGAAATACATCATCTGTGAACATTTCAAGTGTCTCGGTTCATGAGGACTGGTGACAGCCTGGTGACAGACGGACAGACACACTGACAGTCATAGGGTCCGTTTTCCCTTTGGGTACGGTACCCTAAAAACACACACACACACACACACTACACTGCGTATCGTAAGAATTTTTTAATTCCAGAGCTCAAACGAAAGCGGGAACAATCGAACATGGAGAAGCCTTAAATCAAGAGTCTCATTCAGAACAATTGGGAACATGTGTTCATGGTGAATTTTTCATACTGGGCTGGGCGGATTTCATACTACGTTGGGCGGGCGGGCGGATTTATTGAGTACACGTTTCGTTCAACGCTTTTCAGACTGTATGAATTGATTCTATGTAATAACCGACTTTTTATCGTGTTTTTGTACTACTGCCCTAGAATGACTGTTGATTGTAGATTTCCATGCTTAATTTTAAAGTTTTCTTAAAATGTTTAACCTGAAGTTCATCGATTTACCACTACGTGGACCGACGACCTGGTGAAAACCGCGGAGGGCCGATGGATGCAGGAGGTGAGCAGCCGCTCAAAGTGGCGCTCTCTGGTGGAGGCCTATGTGCAGCAGTGGACGTTTTAGGGCTGATGATGATGACGATGATGATGACATCGTTTTAAGGTTTCGGTAGTTGTTATAATTGCTGAACTAATGTTGATGATGTCAATACTTTTACTAGGTGGTAGGACTTTTCTGCAAAGTTCGTCTAGGTAGGTACCACCGCTTTGCCAGTTATTCTGCCGCCAAGCAGTAGTGTGCAAACACCACTGTGTTCCGGTTTGAAGGGCTGTGTAGCTAGTGAAATTACTGGGCAATAAAGACTTTGATGACCTGATTACATGTGTTTATCTGATTACTACACAGTGTGGTGTCTCGGAATGACGTGCGCAGTGCAGTGTCACGCAAAACTTTTCTATTTTAAAGTTCCGAGTGACACTGCAACTGTTATGGATAGCCGTGTCGCTTAACATCAGGTGAACAACTAGATCGTCACGTTATTCATCCTCGTAAAAAAACTTCATCATTTCTGTTGCAACGCAAAACTGATATCGTCAACTGAAACCACAAAGTTTAATAAATCATCAGTATAACAAACCAAAGAAAACATAAATCAAAGAAAATCACAGATGAGACCCCGCATTCAACTCGTCCTCACCGAAAAACCCGTCACAAAAACACTTGCTATTTTTCAATAAAGAAACCCCTAAACGCAAGGGCGCTTCAGAAAGATTGACAAAGCGATAAAAACAGCTTTATTTTAGACACGTATTTAAATTTCCCTTCAACAAAGACAAACAATAATCCCCCCGTTTCTGTTCCTTTAAAAATCCCCTGAAGATTAATTTACAGGATGGCACTCGAATTAGGGAAAGCCGAATTTTCAGCTTTGTTTCAGCTATTTCGGTTTATCTTCCGATTCCATTTAGATTCCGGTGACGGTAATTTGTGATTTAACCGGAAAATAAAGTGTAAATAACACGTCAGTGGTTCATTTGTTTACCGCACACGGCAAAGTTTCCAACGCTAACGCTAACTCCAAACGCTAACTCCAAAATGTATTGGTCATGGATGAAATAAAAAAAGCATTGAGTTTTGATTGACATCGAACTGAAGCCCAAAATGGCGGACATATTACATTTGTGTCAGATGAAAGTAGGGCGAGCGGCTGCGTATGATGTGAGTGTGTGCGTATTCCGCTCGTACGTACGAAGCGTTCCGGCTTCCTAAGGGTGCTTCAGTTTCGGATCAGACGGGATTCCCTCCTTCTTTTTTTAATAGCTCCATGGTATTGGTAGGACATTTCAGAAATCGTTTACTTTTCCGCAGCTAATGTTATTTCAATTCATTTTGGAGTTAGCGTTTGGCGTTAGGGTTACCGTTTGGGATCTTTGCTACATCCCCAGGTCATTTATTGCGTGATTCAGGTTTTACTTTGACATTTCTAAAGTTTCTTAGTAGAGTTTACTAGTAAACTACGGAATTCTTGTACCATAAAAAGTATGTATAACCTCTAAACAATATTACAAAACATCTGAGACAATGTATGTGTTCTGTAAATAAAGTCTAGACGCTACTAATGAAACTATAGAAAATATTAATTAAGGAAAAGATAAGTACATTCTAACGTATAGAAATTTCTAATTTCATTAACAATGATAATATTCTCGAGTCGCACGCGCGATTGCTGTGCTCAAGTAAATACGAGCTATAAAAACCTTTACTTCAGAACTATTAACGTTGAATTACACAAAACAATTTCCTAAATTATATGCCATTTCACGGTTAAAGTATCAAAATTTCAAGCTTCTATCATTTCTAACGTGATTGGCCTAGCCTGTCCAAAGATTACAACGGCCGTTGATAGCTCGTGTACACAAATTCTCCTACAAACACGACTCACTTGCGAAGGGCGAAGTAACAAAACGAGACAAAGTCATACGAAATTACAAAGAACAGAGCAGGATGGAAAAAAGATATCAACGGGTTCCCGTTTTCTCGCATAGGTTAGTGGTTGAAACACACCACTAATTTTCGTTTGAGAGGAAGTTGTATCATTGGTCAACGGGATATATACTAGTCAATGGGCTTTTGCGATTGTTCGTAGAATACAGGTGGTTTTTTATAATATTATAGTACACAATAAAATAAAATACAAAAACAAAGGCTATTTACAACAACTGTTTCGGAATTTACTAGGTGGTAGGACTTTTCTACAAAGTTCGTCTAGGTAGGTACCACCGCTTTGCCAGTTATTCTGCCGCCAAGCATTAGTGTGCAAGCACTACTGTGTTCCGGTTTGAAGGGCATTGTAGCTAGTGAAATTACTGGGCAAATGAGACTTTATGACCTGACTACACAGTGTAGTAATCTGATTACACTGTGTGATGTCTCAGGATGACGTGCGCAGTGCAGTGTCACGCGAAACTTTGTTATTTTAAAGTTCCGAGTGACACTGCAACTTTTATGGGCGGCCGTATTGCTTAACATTAGGTGAACGACAAGCTCGTCACGCCATACATTCTCATAAAAAAAAACAATAAAATAAAATACAAAAACAAAGGCTATTTACAACAATTGTTTCGGAATTAGTAAATGACAACAGATTAGAGAAAAAAAATCTACTTTACTGTGATGATGACCAATCCCGTTCCACTAAATCAGAAAACTTTACCCCTGTGCGCTTGAAGCAATGATTACGGTAAGCCGAAATTCGGCCTATAACCGTTTCGTTCGGCCTCAATACTTTGTACGCTAATAAAAATATCTCCAGGACCGAGATATAAATCCCGGAATCAGAATCTTCAACGTTGATTTGACTGATTTCATTTTTGTGAACAGAATTTTGAAACATATTTTTGTTAAATTCGCTCTTCTATGCCAATATTAGGTAGGTATACCCATAATGATATTTTTAAATATGAACTTTTGTATCTCAATATCCCTAATAGTGTGAGATCCCACAGCACAAATTTCTACGTTATCGTGTACCTCAATAAGCTATCTGTAGATCGTTACCCGACACTTTGTAAAAAAAATCAGGTCTGCCAATTCCGATCCTGCCGGGTCTTGCAAAGCCCGCGAATCGTATAATCGAGTACAAGTCAACGTTTCTAGCATAGATACTGCAGCACTAAGGTACGGAACATTGCTAAGACAAATAATCTGAAAGCCGGATGTCTAGAAAATTCGTAGCCCAGTGGTCCTACCACAAAGTATACACAAACCATCATGGTTCGTGACAGTAATGCTTCAAGGTTACAATAATATTGTTCAAATTCGTACCATGAACTTATAAAGTATTCTTGTGCGAGAACGAGACGTCTACATTTTTATACAGCGTTATCACTGTCGCACGTCGCTGTCAACATGATTAACTGTATGACATGACAGTTGTATTTGAGTGAAAGATTAGACGTGACGTCATGAAAACTGCTCTGCGTCAACAACATTACAATAGGTTTTTTTGGCGGGAACGCGGAAAATTAATGTATTGTATTAGCTGTTAGTGTTTAATATAATAGTCTTTGAGAACTAGTAATACGAAATGAAAACATTCTTTATTGTGTGCGTAAAATATTTCAGTTAATTCTGTCTTATTGACTCGAGACAAGAATAGCACCAATTGTATAAAAGATTCCAATGATTGTATTTACGAGTAATTGACGATGCACATCTCTAATTTATAGTTAGTTCAACTGACAGTCAACGGCTGACATCTGACACGTGCCTGACACTATCAAAACTTTATCAAAATCAAAGATGGAGTTTTGGAGTTTTGGCGGGAACGCGGAAGAGTTCACGTCGTTGCATTGTATTATTTCTCAAAACTTGTGCTTTTTCCAGATTTAATGTTTAAAATTGGTGGCGTTTTACGCATTAAGTGCTGAATTACGAGCATGAGTGTGGGCAAGTGATATAATGTGGTGTAACGTGGTTTTTCGTGTTGCTTCCAAAATTCCATAGAAGCTTCTAGTAAAGTTGCCACCACTTTACTAGAGTATGACTTTGACTGGACTATGACCTGACTTAGACTGGACTACGACTAAGACTTGACTACGTAAAATATTCTAAAACTCGATGAAAATATACAATACTTGACACTGGCTAAATACACTATGTGTGGAGCCAAAACATAAAAAACAAAAAAAAACATTACAATATTCTTAATTTTATGTCATTTTTCAAAGTGGATTTAAGTAATAATGCTATAAGAGGTTGTGGTTGTCCTCCTGCTCGCCTAACATGCGCACCACGACAAAATTTTCTCGACACTTTTTTTGTTTAAGACAGTGACAAAACCATGGTAGCGCCTAATTGTGTCTCACTCTAACAAATTACAAGAAGTTTCCTCCCTGTCCGCATGCAAAGGGGGTCTGAACTAACCACTTGCCTACACGAGAAGCAAAACTACCAATGCAGTAGACAACGGTGATCTCATACAAACAATAAAGTTGCTAGTACATATAGAAAGGTGCTTAGATTACACTCCTCTTCAGTTTTGAGGGATCAGGAGACACAGGGAATCTTCTTTTGTGGATTTATTCCAGCTCTTTGTCTTGCATTTCAAAGGTAAACTCGAATTGAAAATAGTCAACGATGCATTATTGCATTTTGCATTCAAAAATGCATTTTTGCAGGCTATTGGTGATGATGATGATGAAGTCCTATTATACGTATCACTACGAGTTAACGTTTTGTGTATGAGATGCGTCTAAGTTAATATATACCCAAGTTAATTAATGAAGTAAGATTAAGTTGTCATTGAAACAATGTTTGAATGTGATTATATCGACAAAATTACCAGTATTGCCCTTTTCTTCTCGTTCAAAGAGTTTTATTGTAAATGACAATGCAAATTATTGCTATTCATAGCACTTTTACAAGTCAAATTAAATTAAATCATAATTACTAAGCAGATAAAATCACAAAGTGCACAATGTCAATTATTATTATAATAGCTAGCCTATTACAATAAGAGTTTGATAAAAAAAAGAAGTTCTCTCTTCCACGACAGGTGCAAGCAATTTGGCACAATGCAGAATAGACAACTCTGATCCGTAGCTTCGATTACACCTGTAAAGAAGACTCTACAAGAAACTTCACGGAACAAAAAAACGTTAAAACAAAATGCACTTATTTGACTCAACGCATCAGCATTGCAATTCAACGAGGCAATGCTGCCAGCATGTTGGGTACGCTACCTACCGGCAGTGGGCTGGAGCATTTGGACTGTCTATAGGCCATCGCGGTCTATTATACAGTCCATATATGTTCTTTGTAGTAGGTATAGTGTAGCCAGATTAGTTTTAGTTTAGTTTTTATTACAATAGTAGTTAGATTGAGTAATAAAAGCATATTGTCCGTTAAAAAAATATTAATTAACGTATAACATGATCGATTGTTAATTCCTAGTTCATATGTCACATCTAGTCAGCTCCTATTCTATGTTGGAGCATGAAAGTGCTTCATCGCACCTGCTCCTCGCCTATCGATCAGCGACACCTCCAAAGTGTCGGCGACTTTCTCCCTTCAGAGTCCCGCAAGATGAATGAAGGAACGAGACGAATCCTTAGTAATAAACGAAGGCCCTTTTTGAAGGAAATGAAAATTATTAAGGGCTTCTTTACTTTGTTGGAACGGCGTGTTTTGTTTCGTTTTTTCAATGTTCAATGGTTTTTAGTAATTGAAATAATTTATTGTTACTTAGATCTGTTTGTGTTTTTTGACCTACTTCGAAAAGAAGAGAAGGTTTATTAAATTATTTTTTTAGTATTTCAATCGAGATTTCTGGACTGATCCACGTGCTTTTTTTTTATTTATGACTGCCAGCGTTTGACCACAATCTCACCTGATGGGAAGCGACGATGTGATCTAAGGTTTAGCACGCTGGTCTAGCAATTACCTCATCATCAGCCTGAAGACGTCCACTGCTGAACATAGGCCTCCCCCAAAAAGCGCCACTTTGAGCGGCTGCTTGCCTCTTGCATCCATCGGCTCCCCACGGTTCTGACCTCGGTCCACCTAGTAGGGGGCCGGTCTACACTGCGTCTTCCAGTTCGTGGTCGCCACTCAAGAACCTTTCTGCCCCAACGGTTGTCAGTTCTACGAGCGATGTGGCCCGCCCACTGCCACTCAACTTGCTGATTCTTAAAGCTATGTCGGTTACTTTAGTTCTCTTGCGGATCTCCTCATTTCGTAATTACCTATTCACTCTTGATTTGTTTGGTAACATTACTGTCTTAACTTTACAAGAATTCGCGCACAGTTTGAATAAAATCCGAAAACTGACACGGGCAAAGTAACTTAACCGCGTAAAGCCAAACTTTAAAAAAGTAATAGTATGGCCGTAACTTGTCCGGAACCTTTACCACAGAGTACCACTCGTACTTTTATATTGCACAAATCTACCAGTTTTTACGGGACCTTTTTTACAATTGCAATTACTAACTTGGAAGTTGTAAAAGTTAATTCGTTCCACAGACTGCAGTGCAACTCATGGAGGCTTTTTTGTTGAAAATTTTAATATTCCAGTGCTGTGAGTTAATTAAGAAATGTATAACATAATTACTACTGGTTTTAACAACTAAACGAGCCGATGGATGCAAGAGACGAGCAGCCGCTCAGAGTGGCGCTGGGAGGCCTATCTTCAAGCTGTTGATGATGATGACGATTAATACTATACTAGTTTAGAGGCTTTTGAAATGTAGGTATACAGAAGAATATTGAAAATATCGTGGACGGATAGAGTTTCAAATGTGGAAGTTCTAACAAAACTGAACAAAGAGGTGGAGATCTTAAATACTATAAAAACCCGTAAGCTGCAATACTTTGGCCACGTTATGCGAAATGACAAATACCACCTACTCCAGCTTATAATGCAAGGTAAAATCCAAGGAAGCAGGAAACCTGGGAGAAGACGTACCTCATGGCTCAAAAATCTTCGCACGTGGTTTAAGATCAGCACGAGATCCCTGTTCCGAGCAGCAGCATCCAAAATAAAGATTGCCCTAATGATAGCCGACCTCCGGTAGGAGATGGCACCATAAGAAGAAGAAGAGAAGAATACTATCAATAACTGAGAAAAACATTTTCAATTCACACGTGCCATATGCGTAGCATTGTGCATCACCATTTCAACAGTAAACTGACTACGTGCTACGTCGTAACTCGTAGCTTATGCTACGTTGTCTACGAATGTGCTACGATAGTCTTAGAATATTAACAACTTTGAGAAATCTACAAACATAAACATAGCAGATAGATACTATAATATATTTAATTTATAGATTAGGACATTCAATCCTGCAGCTTATTAGATATATCTTTTCAATATTTGCTCAAGCTCTACTGGAAAAGTCCACACCAAAAAATAAAGTAAATATATCAACAAACTCATGTAGGTAACTTTTATTATTGTTGACAAGTGTTTTAGGGTCCGGGTTCTATTATTTGTTCTGTGGCGAGTGTTTTTCCACGCGCTGTTGTTGACGTGTCGTCTCGCTTGAGCGGACAATGAGCCAAACTTGGCCAACAATGAACCAAAGTTTGTAGAACTTCTGCCAACTTTCTCGTCCCCGCAGTTTGGTACTTATATAGTCTGTGTACTTTGAGAATTATAATAAGTTCGAGTGTGAAATGAGCTGGGGATACATTTTTGTGACAGTTTTCGTGAGAGTAAATACTAAATATTGTATTTATTGTGATTAGGTTTTGTTTCTTTTTGTGATTTACTTAGAGGATTTTTTTGAATATATGAAATATATTCCCATAATATGAAATTAATTTTAGTTAGCTTTTTTACGGGCAATATGCCTTTATTCTGTAAACTACTAGGTACAATAGGTCCGACCGTGGACCGACGATCTAGTGAAAGCCGCTGGGAGCCGATGGATGCAAACGACGAGCAGCCGCTCAAAGTGGCGCTTTCTGAGGGAGGCTTATGTTCAGCAGTGGACATCTGCAGGCTGATGTTGATGTAAAAGACTCATTATCAGCCTGAAGACTTCCACTACTGAACCTAGTATTTCTTAAGAACAGGTACAGGCACTTTTAAGTGTAATTTAAAAAAAAACTAGTGAAAGATTTAAATAAAAACTCGTTTTAGAATATAACCTCCTTATTCATTGCGGTAAGTAAACCAATTATCTAAAATAAAATAAACTTCCTGAAATCTATCTTCGTTTTGAACTGAAACCCTCCAATATTTCAGTGCCCAATCAGACGCGTCAGCTGCTTGGACGCAAAAAAATGATTACGACTTAAAGTAATTGCCGCAGACTTACTTCCGCGTAGAACAGTCATAGATACATACATGAACGCTCTTACAGCAAATCTGTGCTTATAATACTGTTCTATCTACTCCACGTTGAAAGAGAGAGACAGAGAGAAGAGAAGAGAACAGACACGCGTGAAAGCGAGTAATAAATATTACTTGCCCTCGTGTTATCAACTACGACTGTAGCTAGTTATTTTAAATAAATAAAATATAAGCGTTACAACAAAAACTGAACATTAACTGTCTTACCACAAAAATAGCCTTCTGAACTGAGGGCTGTGGATTCGATTCCTACCGGGGACAAACATTTGTGTGATGAACATAGATGTTTGTTCTGCGTCTGGGTGTTATATTGTATTCTATGTACATATGTATTTACAAACAAAAAGTATATAAGTATTGTATCAGTTATCTAGTTCCCATAGTACAAGCTAGGCTTAGTTTAGGGCTAGATGGCGCTGTGTGAAGTGTCCACACATATTTAGTGTCCACACATATCTATAGAATAATGGATATTATAACGAAGTCATATCTATAGATTTCAGATATCTGTCCCTCAAATTTCCCACCGGTACAAACTAATTACATCACGGTGAGTTTACCGTCGATAAAGTATAAGAAACAAAAAACTGTAGAGCTTCACCGGACGTTGCATGCAGTAAAAAATCAAACAAAACAGATGAAATGAGTGGAAAAAGAAAGACTGATCTATACTCAGCAATATCGACGGCTGAGAAAAAAGAGTAACAGACGGATAAATTGATTCCGGGCATTCCGCCTAACGAAGGGAGAGTGAAAAATAGAAAAGTTACAGTTCAACCCAGAACAAAATATAGGCAGGTTTAAAACGCGAGACTGAGTATAAGAAAGGGCTTAAGGACGAAGTGGGGGTAAAGGAAAAAGGAAAGACCAAAAGAAGGGAAATGACGGAGAGAGACGGGTGAATTGCGACAGTGGAGTGAGTAGGAAGGAGATTAAGGCGTATTAATCAATCGAAGCCGGGGCAAGCTCGATAGTTTTAAACAAAGATTAAAACCAGTTGATAGCTCCTGAACATAATTTCACATACACATGGCTCACTTGCGCGGGCAGGGGGCGTAGTGACAAAACGAGACAAACTAATACGAAATTACTAATGTAGTGTATGGGACCAATGATAGACTACATTATACTGGGTGTATTGCTTGGGTACCGAAGAGACCTAAGAAGGACTCGTCTCAAGCGCGCGAGCGTCACGCGTCACTGCTCAGTCTCACTGGAGCCGTCGACCGGGGTGGACGTGTCCGCGTCTCTGAGCCGGTGTCGGAGAGACACTGAACAAACACTACAACTAAGAACAGCATGGAATAAATGACACATAGGTTGTCCCGTTTCCTCTCGTAGGATTAGCGGTTGAAATACACCACTAATTTTCGTACGAGGGGAAGTTGTATCATCGGTCAACTGGATTTATAGTCAATGGTTATACCTAAACGGTATGCAACATTGGCTACCGTTTAGGTTTAGGTTTAGGGATAAGTGCGAACTTAGGAGCTTCGAAACTTTGGTGCAGACGGGCATTAGTCTTACAGTTCACGAATCAACTGGATTTACAGTAAATGGTTTTAAACTATGAAGAAGATTTAGCCTGTTGTGTTTCTATCAAAATTCTATAATCAACCGCCTGTTACACCTTTTTTTTTAATAAAACGCCTCATTGACACAATTGTATTGACATTTTTGTATTTAGGTGGTTTGCACTAAGCATTTTCTACGCGCGAGTACAAGAGTCCAAAAAGTAAAATATTTTTTTTCTTTCGATAGTGATGCGAATGTCCCAATCCAAAATAAATACATAGTCGGTTCACACCGCGGTGTGAATCGGCCAAGTGTTATAATAGCAGAGGTAGATTCACACCGCGGTGCGAAAGAGCCTATTCATTTAGGGCACTTGGGCGATTCACACCGCGGTGCGAACCACTCGTGGTGTGAAACGCCCCATTACCCGGCACCCCAATAGTTCGTCTATCTAATATCTCAAAACATAACAGCTCAATGTTATTACGGCTTAAATTTGAACAGAGCTCCAAAACAGGTTGTGCGTGCGCTGCATCCTTAATGAAACTGGCTTATCGAGATCCTAATGTTAATTTGAGAAACCCCAATTTTTAGGGAAACGAACACGGAGTCATTTTTCCGCGTCCGAAAGTAAGTTTATAACTGTCACGAGCCGAGAATTATGAAAATTTCTACTCGTTTTTTAGGGTTCTGTACTCAGAGGGTAACGTTTTATGAAAGTTTCTACTCGTTTTTTAGGATTCCGTACCCAAAAGGTAAAACGGACCTTGTTAAAGGCTCCGCTCTCCGTCTGCCTGTTTGTCTATCTGTCTATCTGTCTGTCTGTCTGTCTGTCTGTCTGTCTGTCTGTCTGTCTGTCCGTCCGTCCGTCCGTCTCTAACCAGGCTGTATATCTCATGAACCGTGATAGATAGACAGTTGAAATTTTGACAGATCATGTATTACTTTTGCCGCTATAACAACAAATACTAACAATCAAAATAATATCAATATTTAAGACGGCTTCCTTACAACAATAATGATTTTTATGCTTGATTTGATAGAGAATGGTACGGAACCCTTCGTCAGCGAGTCCAACTCGGACTTGTCCGGTTTTTTAATAATGGTACGGAACCCCTCGTGCGCGAGTCCTCATTGCACTCGTCGGGTTTTCTTATTTAAAATTTATTCATTTTCACCATAATGGAATAATGTTTAAACTGAGTATCGAGTAAACTCGCAATTATTTAATCAACACACACGCACATCAAGTTTTCTTGTGAGAATTGGTTCATTCAATCGCTGATTCTGGCCTAATTGGTTCGATATAAGGTTCCGATTGTGAGCTATCGATTATTTCCATGGTATTGTGGAAATGAACTCTGTCAAAATGCTATCCGATATTGAGTATGAACCTATAACTAGCGTTAGTCTCTTTTCCATACTAAACGCGCGGTAATGTTTTCAAGCTTTGATTTTGACAATTATTAGAACACCACAAGGTCTTATAACATTATTACTTCAATCATACTTTGAAAAATTACATAAAAGTAAGAATATTGTAATGTTGTTGACGCAGAGCAGTTTTCATGACGTCACGTTAAATCTTTCACTCAAATACAACTGTCATGTCATACCGTTAATCATGTTGACAGCGACGTGCGACAGTGATAACGCTATATAAAAATCTAGACGTCTTGCTCTCGCGCAAGAATACTTTATAAGTTCATAGTACGAATTCGAACAATATTATTGAAACCTTGAAGCATTACTGTCACGAACCATGATGGTTTGTGTATACTTTGTGGTAGGGCAGCAGTAGGTAATAGATATCTTTGATGTTACTTCTTGAGTTGCAGAGGGAGATAATCGACTAATATCTATTATCTCCCTCTGTAATAACAGCCTCCGCTGCGTCTTCCGGTTGCCACTCGAGAATCTTTATCATCATCATCATTAACAGCCTGAAGAGATCCACTGCTGAACATAGGGCTCCCCGAGGGAGCGCCACTTTGAGCGGCTGCTCGCCTCTTGCATTCATCGGCTCCCGCGGCTTTTACCAGGTCGTTGGTCCACCTAGTGGGGTCCGGCATACGCTGCATCTTCCGGTTCGTGACCGCCACTCGAGAACCTTTCTTCTCCATCGGTTGTCAGCTCTACAAGCGATGTGGCCTGCCCATTGCCATTTCAACTTACTAATCCTAAGAGAATCTTACCAATTAATAAATATGTACCTAAATTAACTTAAAAACATTCCGCTAACTAGATAATCCGGATTAGTTGTGACTTGCCAACGCCTAATGGATTAAAAGTTAGCGGTAACACGTTACTGTGACCTGGTTCAGTAAACCGTTTAAGGCAACAACAGACCATAAACAAAATAGAGTTGTAATTATGTCAGGTCACAGAAGACGTATTAGTAACCTTTAGTCATGTTCACAAATGTCAAAATACTGCTCATGCGAGGACTCAGTCATGCCAAAATCATCTAAAAAGTTAACTATTTATTACTATTAGAATGGACTAAAAAAAAACGTCACCGGTGGCGCCACTAGCTTAACTATGAAGGCGTATATCTTGGAAACGTGATGCAGGAAACTTTGTCTCATATAAACCTTTTTCGTATTAGTGTAAGCTGTCTATTTATGTAAGTTTTATGAGTGACCGCAATTTCAAACAAACAACAAGATGGCGGAGAGAATTAAATCAAAAAAATTTAATTTTTTAATTTTTTTATAACTCTGGTATCTCTGGATCTGGATTTTTCTGCAAAGTTCGTCTAGGTAGGTACCACCACTCTGCCAGTTATTTTGCCGCCAAGCTGTAGTGTAAGCACTACTGTTCCGGTTTGAAGGACATTGTAGCTAGTGAAATTACTGGGCAAATGAGACTTTATGACCTGATTACACAGTGTAGTAATCTGATTACTAGACTGTGTAATTTCTCAGGGTGACAGTGCAGTGTCACGTGAAACTTAAGCATTTCAAAGGGCCGAGTGACACTGCAACTGCTATGGGCGGCCGTGTCGCTTAACATCAAGTGAACGACTAGCCTGTCACATCATTCATTCTCATAAAAAAAACATTATTGTCACATATTTCGCCTCCTTTGGAATATCACCTCCATGACAGTACTACAAAGTAAGTTTAACTCCCTTGTCGTGGTAAGTGTTTCGACAGTCCTTTACGAGCTACAGGAAACGGTAAGCTTTTGTTACTGTGACAAGGTGATTTAAGGAGTAGTTTTGTGAGTGCAGTTTGTGTTGTGTGTAAAACGAAGCAAGTTTGTGCTTTGATACGCCGTCATTGTAGTTACAGTAAGAAGCAAATGGATTGCCAGTGTAGTTCTTTTATGCTGTGGCCACGCTACCGGGATTCCGGGGCCAGCATTATACGCGAGTATTCGATACGATGGATGCAGGAGGCGAACAGCCGCTCAAAGTGGTGCTCCCTAAGGAGGCTTATGTTCAGTATTGGACGTCTTCAGGCTGTTAATGATGGTGATTCGAAACTGATTGACAAAACGCATTGGTAAGAAATGCCTGTGTTACAAAGCCACACCGAGGGAACGTATTCTGACTTCTTAATCACCGTTGCTTTAAAACGACAGCTGGGAATGATAGCTAACATACCTTCTTAGAGTTTGGGGCCGTACTGTGAGCTCTTAGCGCGATTCAAATCAGAGCGTATATTGGATCGCAATATTTTTTTTGTATGAATATTTTGACACGCGACGCAAAATAGGCTCTCTTTTGAATCGCGCTTAGAGCTTACAGTACGGCCCCTGCTGAGGTACGGTCCAGTTGTAAATATCACTTATCTAACAGCGAATATCCAAACAATGATCGTAACGAACGTTATTTAATTTTGCTACGAGCGCTACTTTGCTCATTTACATGGGTACATGAATATAAATAAAACATGTAAGTAAAGTAGTGACGCCACTAGCTCATAAGCGGATTACTGTGTGAACTTACTTTTACACACTATATTTTCCATGCAAAGAAAGAGGTAGAAATACTGTTTTGACACATGAAGAGAGAGGCAAATCTAGATTTTGAAACGCGATAATAAGAAGAGAAAGACGCAGAATTTGACTAAGGGATGAGAAGACGTTCTCAATATTCCTTGTTTTATTTAAGAGCGACTGTGTAGCGAAGGTGATCTGTGTTAGAAGTTGGTATTTTTTGACGATATTGCTCTGTTCGTTAGGCCGCAAACGGGCCGTGAGAGCGACTGAGTGTAGCGATAGTGACCTGTGTTAAAACGTCGTATTTTTGTGATGATATTGCTCTATTTCTTGGACTGCACGCAGCGACTGTGTAGCGAAGTCGACCAGTGGTAGAAGTTGGTGATTTTTTGTCGAAATCGCAAAGCCTGACATTGCAGTAAATGTGAAACCTACGCAAAAACATCTGAAGGACAATCTTTGATACCCTGATATTATTCCAACAAATCAATTTCCACGTGGGCAAAACCGCGGGGTACAGCTAGTGTCATAAAACAAAACAAAATATTTATACCGAAAGCAAACATTGCATCGCTGTGGTCTTGCTAGGAAACAACATTGTTTCGACTTTGTTCCTGTTTGCTACAAAGCAACAACAACAGACTCAGAGGATAATCCGGTAAGTACAGATGAGAAAACGAGATGATGGGGCGCTTTAGTGTCTTTCTTTTTGTATTTAATCTTACTTAATGTAAAATTTTCAGTAACTCAAATTACCTCTTTTTAATTATTAGTACTGTACACTAAGCTTAAATAACCCTAAATAGGAAACAAAATAAAGTAGATAAAAAGAGTATAAAATAAAACACAGAAGTTAGATCATCTAAAGCGGGGAGCGTAGCCAAAAAGCTAGTAACATTATACTGGATAGCTAGGCTTTTTTTGCTTTAGTGTTAGCTCCATTTGCTTTTGTTTTTTCTTTCTTACGCGAACACAGTATGCATTTTTACGGCATACTCCTTTGCAGTTCCTGAACGAACCCCATGTATGAACTTTAAGCAACCAACGGGGAAGTGGGTGTGTTCTTGTAGAATTTGGGACGTCTAGAACTTGAGGAAACTAGTTTGTACACGCCTTTATAGTTAACGCCAGTGAGCTATCACTTTTGCGGGTTCTCAATCTATAGTTCCATCTATCCATTGTTCCACAAACTGCAACATAGCATTATTAAATCAACGATTTACCTTTCCCCAACGTCAACATAAAATTTTATGACTTTGGGTAGTTGTAGCACTATGCGGTATCTCTCAGAATAACAGAACAATTAAGACGATGCGCATAAAACTAAAAAGCGAAACCACATAAAGTAATACCAAAAAAAGTCATACTATTTGACATTTGAGTTTTAGCATACATGCGACGAGCACCAAATCCTCAAACAAACGGTGCCAAGGTTTGGTCGATGTAAAAATGTCTCTACCTACATTATGTCCTTGCTCAAGAATGCAGGTTGCAGAACGGTAAGGCGTTTGCTATTTAGTATTTATTTGCTCTCGTTCACAGGTGAAGAATTATTGGAAGTAAATACACAGTACCTAGAATAATCTGATAACTAGACTGTGCTGAAGTCTCAGGATGAAGTGCGTAGTTCGTGTCACGCGATTAAATTCTTCGATGTCCCCGTCGGTATCTACAATAACCGCTTCGCCGTCGTGGTTGATTTAGATTATCCCAATAAGTAAAATACTTATTTTCAGTTTGGGCCGATATGTATTTTCAAAAAGGAATTATTGGTGGCTCAGCTCCGTCTATTTAATAATCTTTAGTCTTAGGCGGAGCTAAAACAATGTTCGTTTAACGCGGTTTGGGAATAGCAACGCCGCAGTGTTTCCTTTTGAATTGTAAAATTGGGTTGGTGAGATAAATTGTGCGGTTGCATTTTAATTTTAATATTTCAAATTGCCAAAATTATTATGTCATCGGTTTTACAAGAATGAATTACGAAATCTGGCGACTGGGAGCAAAATAAGCATAACAACTATTAAAATAAACAAATAAATATTACTTTCATAAAGAAAATAAAAAATGAATGCAATAATTGAAAAAATAATAAATCGGAAAATAAATCACGGAGTAATAAGCTTTTAAAGTTTCTACAGGAGGCATCTCCTGTGCCTTTCTCGCGAAACAGAGCGCCCCCACAGTTACTATGAAAAATCCACCTGTGACGTCACATGCCAAAGAGATTGTATGAAGAGCTACGCTAACCTTTAAATGCTTGTAACTTTGTCATTTTTTGAGCTATTCAATTTTTGTTTTCACAAATGTTTATCTTTTGAGGAACATTATTAATTAATCCAAAAAAAAATGTTGGTCATGCCTATTCGTACTCGACCCTACAATGGTGAATGAAAATCGGCAAAAAATCATATCTAAGAATGACAAAATTAAGTAGGTGTACTTAAATAGTGTTATCCGCCAACCCGCACTTACGGCCAATACGGTGAATATGGCATAATAATAAATACTCGCTCTTCTCTCTCTCTATGTGGTAGAAAGCCCGTGTCCCAGCAGAGGGGATTGATGACGACGATTACATGATCGATATTTCAATGTACGAAATATCGATATCGCCGTCGCAACTTCTCACCCTATAGAATCTAATTTCTCTTTCTTTTCGTTTCAAAGTTTATTTAATTCAATATTACAAATGTTCACAGTTTGTTGCTAGTGACTTGCATCCCGCGGTTTCTGATTAGGATATATTGCAGTGAAGAGAGTTGATAGCCAATTATTATGGCGGCTAGATGGCGCCTCTATGCCAATAGGCATGATGACTAACATTTTTTTTTGGAGAAATTAATTATATTCCTCAAAAGATAAACATTTGTGAAAACAAAAATTAAATATCTCAAAAAAAGACCAAGTTACAAGCATTTTAAAAACCTGAATAGAAAGAGATAGCTCAAACGGCCAGTGACGTCAGAGGAAGGTCGTTATAGTACCTTATTACTAAGCTAAAAAGAAAGAAAGAAAGAAAGAAAGAAAGTTATTTATTGGTATAAATAAAAGATAACAAATTATAAGTCACTAGCTACGGTAGGATACCCTGAGTCTGTGGGAGCTAGTTCTCTTCAAGGTTTATCTTATAATACTAAGCCAATCTAGAGTTTATACAGCTTAATACTATATATTATATACCGATATATACTAGGGGTGATAAGACAAGCATAATAGAATAGGCTAAATGTGTGGGAGGGAAGGGTGGGTGAGGATGGGATGTGTATGTGTGTAGATGGCGGTAGATGGTAGATGGCGGAAGGAGTAGGGAATAGGGATAGGATGGATGTATGTGGTTATGGAATGGAGACCAGGAGCTGTGGTAGTTTTTCATACAATCTCTTTGGCATGTGATGTTACGAGTAGATCTTTCATAGTAACTGTGGGGGCGCTCTGTTTCGCGGGAAAGGGACAGGAGATGCCTACTGTAGAAACTTTAGAAGCTTATTACTCCGTGATTTATTTACCGATTTTGCTTATTTTTTCAATTATTGCATCCATTTTTAATCTTCTTTATGAAAGTAATATTTACTTGTTCATTTTTAATAGTAGTCACCATGCCTATTGAATCTGATTATTAGAAGAGTGTATTTTATTTTTTTATGTTAAAACAAACATGTCAACTCATTCAACGTGTCATTTATTCATACTTGCAGCTTACTCTTTTTCTCGTAAGAGTACATAATTTCCGGGATAAAAAGTAAGTGGTTTTGGACAAATAAAACGCCAGTTTTTTTTATTTAAAAACTAGATAGGCTTGCGCTTGACCACATTTCTCCTGTTGGTGACAATGTGGTTGCCGATCTAGCACGCCGTGTAGGAATAGGACCACCCATCTCTTCCCGTGGGTGCCGTAAGAGCCGGCTTAGGGAATAGCCAGGGAATGGGCAGGAGCATTCTCTTAGTTATGTTTAAACTTGCCGCCTGCCAAGTGTGGTGATTCTGGCAACCCCCCTATGATAAGCGTGCAAAGAAGTGTTTTTTTTATTAGAATAAATGACGGACGAGCTAGTCAATCACCTGATGTTAAGCGACACGGCTGCCCATAACAGTTGCAGTGTCACTCGGAACTTTAAAATAATAAAGTTTCGCGTGACACTGCACTGCGCACGTCATCCTGAGACATCACCCAGTCTAGTAATCAGATTACTAGACTGTGAGATCATAAAGTCTCATTTGCCCAGTAATTTCACTAGCTACAATGCCATTCAAAGCGGAACACAGTAGTGCTTGCACACCTACCTAGACGAACTTTGAAGAAAAGTCCTACCACATTAATATAACATGTTCTGTACCATAGTTTAAGCAAGTATTGTATAAATGTTATTCTATTCTATTCTATTCTATTCTATTCTACCAGTAGTTTTATGAGGAAACTCTGTTTTCAGAAGTGGACGTTTCCATGATGATTATTGAAGATGATAGAATTCATAGAAGATTATGTTTCATCTACTATGAATTCTATCATCCCTCATAGTAAAAAGTCCTTCGTAGCTAGTTTGAAAATATGTATGAAATAATATTAAAAAAGAAAGTGTTGGGGGCCAACCACAACCTCTTATAGCATTATTACTTCAATCATACTTTGAGAAAAGACATAAAAGTAAGAATATTGTAATGTTGTTGACGCAGAGGAGTTTTGATGACGTCACTTTAAATCCTTCACTCAAATAAAACTGTCATGTCATACCGTTAATCATGTTGACACCGACGTGCGACAGTGATAACGCTATATAAAAATGAAGATGTCTCGTTCTCACGCAGGAATACTTTATAAGTTCATGGTATGAATTCGAACAATATTATTGTAACCATGAACCATGATAGTTTTGTATTAGTTTGTGGTAAGGGCCCTGGTCTGTTTTTGAGAGTTCTTTTATTAATAACAGCTACGGCATCATTAAGTGCTTATGGGATATGTTTTATCTACGCGTATTACACGGTGAGATGCATCAAGTACTTATATTAATACTGTCTAATTTTTTTTCAGGTATGCAATCCTATAGCGCTATGATGACAATGTTCATTAACGGGTAATATGGTTCAAAATCCTTTACTTTCTTTTCATAAAAAAACTGGAAGATGATTTTAGACTGAGCAGATTTACTTGAAACGCTCAAAAAAACAAGTATTATTTTTATTTTTAAGTAGATATAATATATAATAGTAGTAGTTAGTAGGTAGTTTTTTGTTTTGTGTTATATAGGTTTATTTTCGATAAAATATAAAAATAAACTAAAAACTTAAATAATTATAAGTAGGTATAAGTACTTGAATTTAATTTAATACATTACAATGGCACTTATCATTTATTTTGTATATGTATAATGTAATACATGCTATTTAACTACAATAAAAACTATGTCTATTATAAGTTTTACTAAAATAATTAAATTAAAATAGTATTGTGTTAAACAAAAAAGAAAAATTGATAAATTTGTCGTTTTGGTCCGCACTCTGACACAGATATGCAAGTTAAACTAGTAGCACTTCTGTTTGATCGGGGGCTTTAAAATGCCCACACAGATTATAAACAAATCTGTGACTTCCACTCCTACACCGGAAAGCCGGAAAACCGGAACATTGAATAATACATATTATTCAAAGTTCCGGTTTCCAAGGGCGTTTGTCCACCACACCGTCAGCGTCATCCGAGAGCTAGATGGCATACGTAAATACATTAACTCCATAGTATAGTTATAGGTCGACCGACGATTTGTTGAAAGCAGCGGGGAGCCGATGGATGCAGGAGGCGAGCAGCCGCTCAAAGTGGCGCTCTCTGGGGAAGGCCTATGTTCAGCAGTGGACGTTTTTAGGCGGGTCATCGTCAGATGGTGGTGATAAAATGTATGTAACGCTGTTTCGGTGCCTGTCCATCGCACTGACCATTCTCGGACAAGTAGTATCCATTTCATAATAGCTTTATAGTGCTTAAACTAATATCCTCGTTGATACTGATTGCCTATCGCAGGTAATGTTAATATTACGAACATGTACTGCAAACAAACCCACATTGCCGCAATTTCGAACGCGCTGTCAATTTTCGCTTCCGCTGTAAATTTTCGCTCGCTTCGCACAGTCTAATTTCGCTCTCGCCGTAAAGCGCTGCGCTGCCCACTGGGTTCGCTAGCTTATGTACCGATTGACCGCGGCCGGTGCGCCACGATTAATGGCCGACAGCTATTTGAAATTCAAATTCTGCTTCCGTGGTCTTGTTAAAAGATTCAGGTTTCAGCTTTGACGCTCGGTCCGTGGACGGTATAGATGGAATTCCGGTATAATAACCTACTGTGGATATCCGCTGTGGTTAGCTGATGCAGCGTATATATTAATTAATAATTATTTTGCGGCATTACGGTCAAAAGTATATAATGATCGACAGCCTTTGTGTGGTGGTTGAGCAGGTCAGCTCGTAACCCGGAGGCGGCGGGTTCTATTCCCGCGACAGGACAAGTATTTTGCATTGGAGAAAAAAGCGCAAATAAATTTTCTGTGTCTGGGTGTTGTGAGACCATGGTCCTCGTAGTACCTGGGGCTGTAGATAAAGGGCCTAGTTACGGTCTAGAATCTATGTATATGATCGTTGGGCGTTACTTATTTTACGGTAAACCCTTTCTATGATAAAAATTTAAAGTGGCGTTTATGGGTGAGGCATCAACAGTCGGCGGACATCCACTGCTGACTATATTCATTAGTGGATGTCTTTCGTTCAGCAGTGGATATCTGCCAGATGTTGATTTTAACGTATAGCGGAACTGATGGGTGCGCTGTGAAATTCCATCGATGGCGCAGTTAATGTGTTTCTTTCTCACTTTTTCCAATGAACACCAATACACAATTGAATTTCATAGCAATACCTGCAGATCCAGTGAGAGGTCGGGAGAAGATTTTTGTGCTGTACCATTCCTTAGTTTAACTCTAGTATGTGTGCCATCTTCAATGAAATAAAGTCCTTTTCTAACATTGAATCGCAAATTTGGACACCTCTTCCGTCTGTTTTAGTGGACCAGTTTGTATAATGACCATTTAAATCTAGCTAAGGCTAGAATTTGATCTCAGTCGTTAGAGTTGGTTCTGATCGATGGAGGGCAATATATGGAAACTGTATTTTCTAGGTAGTCACAATCCAGTATTTTAACGCAAATAATTTCAATTTGAGCATTCGTGAGTTGGACGGTGCTTTGGTAAGCTTTAACCGTTCTGTGAGTTAAGACAGCGACCCCTCCATATCCGTCAACTCGATCACACCGAAATGTGTTATATCCACTCACGCTAAAGTGGTCTGTCTGGTCTGTCTGGGTCTAACCTGGTCTCACTTAATATAGCTATATGGATCCGTTCTTAGGTTAAAAGTGCCTGCAACACCATCTTTTTAGGGCTTGATTTTAACGTAGCGGAACTGATGGGTGCGCTGTGAAATGCCATCGGTGGTTTTACTGGTCACAGTTTGCGCAGTTAGTGTTTTTCTTTCTTACTTTTTCCAATAAACATTAATACACAACAGCAGAAAACCCCACGGGGAATGCTCTGAAGAAATCTTTAACCTCATTCCACCTTCTCGATTTTATTATCGAACTTCTTCCACGAACCTGCAAGATGTGGAATGATCTTCCACCTGAGGTTATTCCGCTTAACTACAGTATGGGGAGCTTCAAGAAAAGTGTTAAAAGAGTCCTCTCTAAGGGTAGGCAACGCACCGGCAATGCCCTTGGTGTTGCTGATGCCCATAAGCGGCGGTGACCACTTACCATCAGGTGGGCCGCCTGCTTGTTTGCCACTCATTACATAAAAAAAAAATCTACGATCCAAATCTTTAATTACACCCGTTAAGAAGCAGTGAAACTTTTCAGGGATGACTAATAACAGTATAGGTACTAGTTTTCATTAAATTGCTTCCGTACTGTTTACAATTCGTATATCTCGCTAGGGTTGTTTTCACTCACAAAAGGGTGCAGACACCGCAGGTACAAAACCGCAGGTGTATGACCGGGGTGGATTTGTATATTATAATATTATGTTAATACCACATCTGAGGGATTGATATCGGGTAGAAAATATAATACTATTGTAAACGGAAACTGCATATACCGGAAAATATTCGATTATGCCCGATCCCGAAGTTTCCGACCCAATTTCGATTATGGTCGCATAATCCGGTGGTTTGGAACGCGGATTATTTTTTAATCTATGCATTGTGACGGAAATTTATTTTATAGTAAATTTTTTGCACTTTTATAAATTTAAATAGCAACTTTTGTAAATCGACTATAACTAAATGAGTTTTTAACGAATTTAGGTTAGGGTCAGATTCAAGAGGCCCTTGGCCAAAGGGATTCCTAATTAGGGTGTAGTTAGGGATCTTTGGTGACATTAGAACATTGTGCATTAGAACCTTATAGGCATAGGAATCCTACAATTATGTTATGTAAAAAAACAACACGGGGGTCACCACAAGGTCTTGTAGCATTATTACTTCAATATTACTTCAATCACACATGTACAAATGACATAAAAGTAAGAATACTTTAATGTTGCAGAGCCAGAGCAGTTTTGATGACGTCACGTTAAATCGTTCACTCAAATACAACTGTCATGTCATACCTTTACATCATGTTGACAGCGATGTGCGACAGTGATAACGCTATATAAAAATGTAGACGTCTCGTTCTCGCGCAAGAATACTTTATAAGTTCATGGTACGAATTCGAAAAATATTATTGAAACCTTGAAGCATTACTGTCACGAACCGTGATGGTTTGTGTATACTTTGTGGTAGTGCAGCAGCTCTATAACTTTTAATAATTATAATAATATATTGAATGTATCATTATTGCCAATTCGTGACCTCGTTGCTGAAGCTATTTAGATCGATTCGATAATTACCGGGTTGTTTGTTTAGAATTTATGTACCTAATACCTAAACAACTTTGTTGTTTAATATTGGCACTGTAATTGAATTCATTCATCAAATACTTGGTTGTTATTTGGTATTTGTGATGTTGTTTTTTTAGTTTAGATGTTTCATTGTTTGACCTTCTTGGGAAAACGCCTGAACTATTTTAGGTGTAAGTTTGCACTCAGAGGTTAATTTACTTAGGATGCATTTAATTAAGTAATTTAATTTATAATTTATAAAAAAAAATGATAAAACGTCGAGACATCAGCTCAGTCTAGTAATTTTTTTTAATCTTCTATTCTATTTTCAAATTCGTCACATAAATTATCCACACAAAAACAAATAATTCTCATCGGTTCTTTTTCACTAAATTCATTCCCAAGCCCAATTCCTTCTATCCTATTATGAAACTACGAATTCCCTTAAGCTACAGCACAAATCGCTTCCTCACTACCCTACTTACCAAGGACTGCTAGTTAAATAGACTGGCAATATGGCTTCTTCTCAGTTGCCAATACATGCTTCGTCAGGCATCGTCGTCAGCTACGTTACGACTGCTGGGACATGATCCTTATCTGTAAAGAGATAGTGTAAGCCACAGTGGATAACACCATGTTCTCTTACATTCCGTTTCCTAACGATGTTTTCGTTCAATGCAAGAGTGAGTGCAAATTCCGCACGTAACATGACAAAACATTGGAGCACGGCTGAGTGGGATTCAAACCAGAATTGGTTGAAAGTTCCATTAGTTATCCGCTTTAATAATTTGTCATTCATAATATTCGGTTTATGTTTTTTTTTCTTACGATAAAGTTTACAGTAACACGTTCAAAGCAGCTTGCGTCGACCAATCACAGCAGTGGTTCTTTGAGCCCCGATCAAGAAGTTTTTACAAGAACGCTGGGAATGATTGTAGCTTTTACTACTACTCTATCGGTTTGTTACTCCACTACTTCCACTATTTGGGCCATAGATTATGTAATTAAGTTGAAATTTACGACGCCACACCTCCTAGTAAACCGAGGTGGACGACGACATGACCAATGCACAATATGAACAGTGACTCAACTTTACACAAACGTACCACGGTAGAGCGTACCTCTGTTAACAGTTTTTTATGTAAACAATGACGTAGCTTGTCGTCCACTTGATGTTAAGCGTAATGGCTGTCCATAAAAACACAAGTACCTACACATAACAACACTCGCATGACTCCCTGTTATTATGTATGCCCTTTTAAAATGCACATGTCACCTTTAATTTCACGCGCAATGATATGTACAAAAACACAAACAAAGCTATTATTAGTATTTTTATCCATGTAAGTACTTTCAATTTTAACACATTTAAGATTATTTATTTATTTATTAATGTTTGTGTACATGTATAATATAATATTACATTGTTTTACCTAACTGTAACGTCAGGAACTTTGAATATAATTTTCTTTAATTACTTACTTAGGCTTTGCAGGTACTAAGTCACTTGTCGCTGATCAACAATATTAAAATGTACTGTTTTAAAAAATGTTATTCCATTTTTTGCCTGTAAATTTAAGTAAGAATTGGTTTATTGTGTTTATTAAGATAAGAGCTGTGGAATAAATAAATAAAGAAAATAAAATAACATAACAGATTGCAGTGTCACTCGGAACTCTACAGGGTTCTCCAGTGGCGACCACGAACCGGAAGATGCAGAGTTATTGCCTCTTGCATCCAATGACTCCCTGTGTATCTAGGATAGTGATTATTAAATTAGAGAACATGTAAAATAAAAATTGCATTGTGTGTACACTTCACACAGCGCCATCTAGCGCCAAACTAAGCATAGCTTGTACTATGGGAACCAGATAACGGATATAATACTTAGATACTTTTTTGTTACATTATTTTATACATAGAATACAATACAATATAACACCGAGACACAGAACAAACATCTATGTTCATCACACAAATGTTTATCCTGAACCCTGAAACCCACAGCCCTCAAGTTCAGAAGGCAGGGAGATGTATGGAGTTGTTATACTGTCTTTTATGTACAGCTCTGATCACAGGCGGCTCCTTTATTAAGACTTTTGTGAATTATTCAGACACACAATATTCATTAGTCTCAAACATAGAATGATTTATGAACTGACACTTCGTTTAATGTACACCTAATTCCTTTTAATATTTTCAAATACCAATTTTAGTACGTAATAATGTACAGGTAACACACTGTTTTGAAAAATTATTACCTAAATCACTGTTTTAAACTTTCACGGTTGTTTACTACATTTTAAAAATGATTCTAATCACGGTATATATCCCGTAAGTACTATTAATTTATTTTATTTTATAATTTTCTTTCTTTCTTTCTTTCAAATATTACTTTCATAAAAAAGATTAAAAATGAATGCAATAATTGAAAAAATAAGCAAAATCGGTAAATAGTATTTAGTCACATTCAATAGTAATAATGTACATTGTGTTGGTGTTCAATAAATAAATAAATAAATAAATAAATAAATAAATAAATCACGGAGTAATAAGCTTTTAAAGTTTCTACAGAAGGCATCTCCTGTCCCTTTCTCGCGAAACAGAGCGCCCCCACAGTTACTATGAAAAATCCACTCGTGACGTCACATGCCGAAGAGATTGTATGAAAAGCTACCACAGCTTAGTAATGAGGTACTATAACGACCTTCCTCTGACGTCAATGGCCGTTTGAGCTATTGCTTTCTATTCCGGTTTTTAAAATGCTTGTCACTTGGTCATTTTTAGAGATATTTAATTGTTGTTTTCACAAATGTTAATCTATTGAGGAATATAATTAATTAATTCAAAAAAAAATTTAGTTATCATGCCTATTACCCCAGATAATATAATACCTACAGTACAGATGCCTCATCCCATAAAACGGAATAACGCGGGCTATTTTACGAATTATTTTATTTCTGCATAACGAAAGATTATCAAGCGACATTTATTGCATGTTGGCGAAGTATTGGGCCAAATGAATATACTGGACATCAACTAGTAACTTTCAAGACACGATTACTAAATTTTTTTGAAGTTCGGGCTATTTTTCGTTTGTACCCGATGGGACCCCATGCTATTACCTAAATGTTTGTAAATCTTTTTTATTTATCTAAGTGTTTGTAAAATATTTAACGTTTATCTAAATCACTGTAAATCATTTTTATACATCATACAATGTTGTTCAGTTTATGCATTTTTTCTTCATCTTTTTAAATCCGTGTTCCAACTTCAAGAACACCAACAACCCAGCGGTGTGTACCCTTGTGAAAATGCACTTTTATTCCAAAATGTCTCTCACATTTCCTGTTACATTACATTTCCGTGAGCACAAGTGTAAAATTCAAGTGCTGTTAGTGTATACGCGCCGTTACCGCGGTTGATGGTACGTACGGTTTACCATATTCTGTGAGGTTTTTGAATTTAACTTTCTGAGTTTAAATTAACTTAGAAACTTAAATTCAAAAATCTAATGTTATAAGTAAAGTTTACGTAAGTTAAGCCTAAAAATAAATTTTAAATTCAAGAAAATGCGTCATCCGACAACCCGCGCTTGGTCAGAGAGGATTATAACCTACACTCTCCGAAAAAAGAAAGAAGCCAGAAACATCATACAATTAATTCGTGGTTGATTGTGATAAAACGTCTAAACCAAATAAGATGAAATTTTCCACACAGATTCCTCATAATACCGACATCAGCAATTACTTTTATACCGAAATCATAATTGGGTAAAACCAAAGAAAGAAAAGCAAAGAGCGTTTTCAATCTTACTAAAAAGAAATTCTACTTTAACCGACATGCCTCTCTTCTTCTCGTGTAGGCAAGTGGTCAGCCCTGCTGTCAGAATTTTTAGGCCGCCCGAAGGCTTCTGACTTGGCATAACGACTATTATCTTACGACAGCAGCCGGAACCGACGGCTTAACGTGCCCTCCGAAGCACGGTAGGGCTCAGTTCTAAATACCAATTTTTTGCTGTAGCGGTCACCCATCATAGTAGTGACCGCAGCGAACGTTGCTTAACTTTATTTTAAGTTTTTTGGAACGGCTAGTCATGCTTTGCTATGAGCGCTACACGCCTCTAAATGCCTCTAAAACATGCCTCTAAAATACTGGGTCTAAAAATACTGTAAAAAAAGTATACATCGTATCCACGTAGAGCTGCTACGTCGTAGATGGTCCACGATCTGTTGCATGATCCGAATCCTGTCTCGTAGCAATATTGGTTTATCTTTGGTACGATATTCTAACTAAACGGTTGGAAAATGCATGAAAATTTCATGCGAAACGAGTTTGCGAAAATAAGCTTTATTTAACTTATACACAAGTCAAGTTTTGGTTTTTCGACATCTTTTATGCATTTGCAAAGCGTATGACCAAAAGCTTCGGTGTTTGCATAATGTATGTTGATTTACGATCCAGACCAATATCTGAACGACCAAATTAGCCACTAAAACCACTTCTCGGTCACCCATCCAAGCGATAACCGACGATGCTAACTTTACCGATCAGCTGCCCTACCACAAAGTATACACAAACCATCATGGTTTGTGACAGTAATGCTTCAAGGTTACAATAATATTGTTCGAATTCGTACCATGAACTTATAAAGTATTCTTGCGCGAGAACGAGACGTCTACATTTTTATATAGCGTTATCACTGTCGCACGTCGCTGTCAACACGATTAACGGTATGACATGACAGTTGTATTTGAGTGAAAGATTTAACGTGACGTCATCAAAACTGCTCTGCGTCAACAACATTACAATATTCTTACTTTTATGTCATTTTTCAAAGTATGATTGAAGTAATAATGCTATAAGACCTTGTGGTGAACCCCCTGAACGACGGAAAATCTTCCATGGCATTACAAAAAACGTCACGTCCTTCCATTGCATAAATAAGATTCAAAAAACATAGAAACTCCATTCCCTTCACACAATAAAACAGGACTTCCCTCAGCGGTATCGACAAATGACGTCATCAATCCGTTACGTCACAGATAGTGGTGGGTGGATGGAGACGGATCGGTCTGAAGATGGCAGATGGATTGCCAATGGATGTTCATTGGAGGGTGTATTTATGTTACCTGTTACTGTAAGTGGGTTGTGGATGTTTATTAGAAATTGAGGAAAGAAACATTAATAACTTTAAAAAATTGGGTTAGAAGCATATAGTACCGAAAGGTTTATAAGTAAAACGTCACGCTTAAACTAAATAAAAAACTAATTAAATAGCGCAGTTGTAAGCCAGAGTGAAGGGTTAAAAGAAACGCAGTCAAAATAAAAAAAATATTAAAATGGGCTTTTTTAAGCACTTTTACACGTCGAAATAAAATTAAGAAAGTAAAATTAAAAAATGTAATTGAATAACGATTTTTTGAAAACCTATCCTATGCTTTTTGTGATCTGGTGAAAACCGCGGGGAGCTAATGGATGCAAGAGGCGAGCGGCCGCTCAAGGTGGCGCTCCATGAAGGGAGGCCTATGTTCAGCAGTAGACGTCTTCGGGCTGTTAATGATGATCCTTTGCGCACCGACCCATATTTTAACTGAAGTCTATAATTTAACGTACAATTCTAAGATAAATTATTACTAATATTTGTACGGTCAATATGGCTACTTTACTCCAAAAAACTAATTCGCCACTGAAAAACGAAAATGACTAACAGAGCAGCATCGAAGGTTGCTTCTCTAAAAGTTAGCAATAAACTAGGGGTCTTCAAACATTCGGTCCATTGTAATTCCGAACGCCGACCCTTAATGAAGGCCGTTCAGTTTCAAAGACCTTTTTGTCGGAACACGTTTCTTAAATCAATTCCGAATTCGGTAATGTGGACAAATAGGGCTGTTCGGGTTACTCTTGTAGTAACGTTGGGCCCCGGGGTTTTGGTCAAAATCCCGGGGTTTCGGTTAATATCCAGGGGCTTTGACCGAAACCCCGTGATGGTTGTGAGAAGGTTTATGAATTTCATGCATAACTTTATAGTTTTGAATGCGTGTTTTCAAACAAATTTTACCGGAAAGACTGCCCATCATTATCATCATCAGCAAGAAGACGTCTACTGCTGAACATAGGCTTTGTCGGCGACCACCTTGAAGAACGAGGCGACGAGATCGCGGCGTCCCGTTCTACGGCAACGTTGGCTGTGTAAGCGAGATCAACAGCTAAGCGCTAGCGGCGTCTCGCTCTTGTACAGAGCTTTTATCTTAGTTATATAAAATGCTTAATTGTTGTAAATTACGTTAAGTTTCTATTGTTTTGGGATTATATTCACGTAGGACTAACGTTAGGATATTAGATAAAAGCATTTTGTAAGTAAAAGACTTGTACAGTTTCTAGTTATTAGCACGCAATGTTGTAAGTTAGCCAACTTAGTGAAAATTAAGATGATTTTTGGAAATAATAAAAAAGGTTTAAAAGGTAGGGTTTAGAGACTTAGGTCTAAGGATAGGTCTTAGTATAAGCTATCTTTTGATGTGTATTTCATTATTGTATCTATTCCCTGAATAAAGTAACGCGAGGTTTTTTGGGCCAGCCATAGTAAAAATGAACACATAAAGTAGGCAAATTATAGGGGCTCTCTGTAAAGTAAAGCTTCGAGGTACTTAAGCGAGCGAGATCTGGCGCTCAAGTATGGTTAGTTTCAAAGTGACAATAAGAAGAAAAAGGAAGAAATAGGAAGAAAAGAAGAAATAGTCAGCTAGGAAGACCTTCTGGTGAAGAAAATAGGCTTGGCTGGCTCGAAGACTCGCTAGTTCAGCATACAGCGTGTTTCATTGGACCCCTCCCCGTACCCCTGCCACAAGCGGCATCCAGAACACTACGCGACGAGCCTGTACTGAGGTGGACTCTACCGGCGGCCGAGTGAGAACTTTCCTCGGTAAACAGAGTCCATCCCCCAGCCACGCGGACTTCGTGAGGAAGCTCCAAACGGACTGCGTTCCGGTGTGCGCGTCGTAGCAGCGCAGGTCGGACGGCATTTAGTTTCATATTCAAACTCTGTAGCTTCCGTCACAACGGAAGCTGCCCGCCGTACCCGACCCCGCGCCGCAGTTGTGCCTAGCACTTTCGACGCGCCGTACCACAAGAGCGAAAGAGAAAGCACGCGATCCCGCGCGCTTTGAAGAACGCACCGCTCCCGGGACATCTTCGCGAAACCAACCGCAGAGGTGGCAACAGCTGGTCCTTCGAGCCGGATACGAAGAGGCTCGTAGGTCGTGCCAGCTCCAGGATGCCAACTACAAGAAGTCAACAAGGGGTCGCGACTACAGTGGCACAAGCGCCACGAGAGGCACAAGCGCCACCAACCGACGCGACAGCACCGTCTACTGAAGCCAAGGCTGCCGCGACCGGGGTGTCGACGACCATGTCAAGCAACCGCTCATCGAGTTCCTGTGTGACGAGCAGAACAGGGGAGGCAGATCGGACCATCGTCGGTGAAAAGACCGCCGAGAAGACCGAAAAGACCAAGATGCCAGAAGCCAACAGTCGACCAGCCGCATCGGTACGATCGTCGAGAAATGGTAGAAGACGAGAAGAATTGAAGATACGTGCTGAATTGGTTCGTCGACAGTTAGAAGAAGCCCAAGCTACAGCCGCAAGGAAGCTAGCCGAGGTACGGCTACAAATGATACAGATTGAAGACGAAGATGAAGATTCAGTCTGTGAAGAACCAGAAGACCGTCTCGAACAAACGAAGAACTGGGTCCAGTCGACAGTGGAGGGGATGTCTGATGAACGAAGGCATCCTGATAAGTCCACGCCCGAGGAGGGGCAGGAAGCGACAGTGGTAGGGGCGTCCGCGGAAGGGCACCCAGGGAAGACCACACCCCGGGAAGGGCCGAAGGCGACGGAGGGGATGCCAGTGGAGGGGCATCCAAACCGGTCCGGGGAGGGGCCACAAGGGAAGGTGTCCAGGAAGGGGCAGCTTCAAGAAGAGTCTCCGATTGCCGCCAAGCCAGAAGCCATTCGAGATGGCGGTAGAAACCTAGCTGAAGTCACCGCGAAAGCCATCAACATACCGAAGATAGAAGCAGCACCTCCAGCCTACATGTTCGAGCTGCCCTACTTCGACGGAGATAGTGAAGAATGGCTGGCCTTCAATTCAGTGTATGAAGACACAGCCCCGCTCTTTTCCGACGTCCAGAACATGGTGAGACTACGGAAGGCAGTGAAAGGAGCGGCAAGGGACGTGGTCAAGCGCGTCCTGTACTCGGGGAGTCTGCCTGAAGAGGTGATGAAGAGGCTCCGTCACCAGTTTGGCAGACCTGACGTCCTGGTCCTCGCAGAACTGGACAAGCTTCGAGCGCTGCCGAAGATCAGAGACGTGCCGGGCGACATCTGCGTGTTCGCCAGCCAGGTGGGCAACACCGTCGCAGCAGTGAAAGGGCTCAAGAAGCCACGGTACCTGCAGTCACCAGAAATGCTGAAGGCGATAACGGACAAGATGCCTCCAGTGCTCCTGAACAAGTGGATGGACTGCAGCTACAATAACGAAGATGCGGATCTGATGATGATATCGGAGTTCCTCGACAGGGAAGCGGATCGGTGCGCGCCATTCGCACCAAAGGAGCCAGTCACTGGGAGAAGACAGCAAGCGCAGAGGCAAGCTGCGCACGCCACGACTGAGCAAGGAGGAGACAAGAAGCCGCACCCACAGAGGACGTCGAGCGCGGAGCGAGTGATGTGCCCGCTCTGTCAAGAAGATCATCAGCTGCTCGAATGCCGCAAGTTTCTTCAAGCATCGAAGAAAGAAAGATGGGAGCTCGCACTCAAGTCAAGATATTGCTACAAGTGCCTGCGAGGACGACATCGAAAGGAAAGCTGCAAGAAGCCGAAGTGCAAGTTCTGCAACCGTTGGCATCATCATCTGCTCCATGAAGACCGGCTATCTGAAAGGAAGCAAGAAGAGAAGAAGGAAGTCGCCAACAACGTAAGGCTTTCGGTGTGCGCGATGAAGACGTCAAAGGCATACCTGAAGATGGTTCCAGTGGAAATTTATGGACCAAAGGGAACAACCAGAGTGCTCGCTCTCCTAGATGAGGGGTCAACGGTGACACTCATCGACTCATCAGTAGTGGATCAGATCGGCCTCAAGGGACCCAAAGAAACGCTGTTCCTAGAGACCGTTGGAGGGAAGACCATCATGAAGAAGGACTCCATGAAGGTCAACATGAAGATTAAGGGGACCCACCAGCCGATGAAGAAGGAAGTCGTTGGGGCGCGAACTATCGATGGACTTAGCCTCACGCCCCAGAAGATCGACAAAGCAAGAATAGAAGAATGCGCTCATCTGTTCAAGCTGACCGACCAGCTATGCTATGAAGAAGAACCGCCCAAGTTGCTCATCGGACAAGATAATTGGGGACTCATCGTTTCAAGAACCACACGCGCCGGGAAGAAGAACGAACCCGTGGCATCCCTTACTCATCTCGGGTGGGTGCTGCACGGATACGACGGGGGAGCGTCGAAGCAAGTGAACTTCGTCACTTGTGCGCACGTGGCTACGCAAGAAGAGAAGATGGACCAGATGATCAAGGACCACTTCGCTATCGAGTCTCTGGGGGTTCAACCACGTCGGCCCAGCACAGATGCAGAAGAAAAAGCACTGAAGATCCTGGAGAAAACCACTCGAAGACTGGAAGACGGGCGCTTCGAAACAGGACTATTATGGAAAAACGAAGATGAGAAGATGCCGGACAACTACCAGTCGGCGGAGACCAGACTAAGGGGGATCGAAAAGAAGTTAGACAAGGACGAAGAACTGAAGCAGGAATACCAGAAGCAGATCCAGAACCTCTTCGACAATGGATATGCGGAAGAGATCCGCCGGGTATCGACACCTGATCGCAGATGGTATCTACCTCACTTCGCCGTCACGCACCCCACCAAGAAGAAGAAGAGATTGGTCTTCGACGCCGCTGCCAAGTTCGCCGGGAAGAGTCTCAACGATGCGCTGCTGCCGGGGCCAGATTTGTTGCAGTCACTTTTTGGGGTCCTGCTACGGTTCCGCCAGCATCCAGTCGCCGTGGTGGCGGATATCAAGGAAATGTTTCTCCAGATCAAGATAAGAGAAGAAGATCGTGACAGCCTAAGGTTCCTGTGGAGGGGAGATCAGCGGACTGGAGCACCGAAGGAGTATCGGATGACATCAGTTATCTTCGGAGCAGCCTGCTCTCCAAGTTCAGCGATATATGTGAACAACAGGAACGCCGCCGACCATCAGGAACGGTATCCGGAGGCGGTACTGGCAATAGAGAAGAATCACTACATGGATGACTATCTGCACAGCTTCAAGACCGAAGAGGAAGCCATCAAGATAGCCAGTGAAGTAGATGCAATTCACCGGAAAGCTAAGTTCGAGCTACGGGGATGGGCATCGAACAAGCCAGGGATCATGAGAAGACTCGCACACGAAGACCTTGGAAATAAGGAAGTCGAATTGGGTTCCAAAGAGGAAAAAACATTAGGACTTCGGTGGTTCACCGAGGAAGATGAAATGGGATTCAGAACAAGTTTACGTAACGTTCAAGAAGACGTCGTCGAATTAAGGAAGACTCCAACCAAGAGGGAGGTCACGAGCGCCGTGATGTCGACCTTCGACCCTATGGGGTTGGCATCACCAGTGCTCATACAGGGGAAGAGACTTCTGCAAGACATCTGGAGAAGCGGAATTGGATGGGACGAAGAGATCGCACCAGAAGAGGAAGTACTGTGGAGAAGCTACCTGGACAGCCTGCAGCTACTGAAGAGTCTGCGAATACCAAGATGCATCGCCAGGTCCAGCATGGAAGGGGAGCTCCACGTCTTCACGGATGCCAGCGAAGAGGCATTCGCATGCGCGGTCTACTGGAGGCAGCTGCTACACGAGGGGGAGTATAGTGTCACGCTCCTAGCCGGAAAAGCCAGGGTCACACCGCTGAAACCGGTCTCGATCCCGCAGCTTGAATTGCAGGCTGCTCTGTTGGGAACCAGAATGGCAAGATCGGTGGAAGAGGAACTGGATATCAAAACAACGAAGAAGATCTACTGGACCGACTCGAGCACCGTATTATCCTGGATCAAGTCAGACCCAAGAAGCTTCAAGCCCTTCGTAGCACACCGTCTCGCCGAGATAGAAGACTCGTCCAAACCGCAAGAATGGCGCTGGGTACCCACTGCCCACAACCCAGCTGACGACGCGACCAGAGGCATCCCGAAGGAGTTCAGCAGTAGTCACAGGTGGTTCATCGGTCCGACGTTCCTGAGGAAGAATGAAGAACATTGGCCGAAACCGCGAACCTTCAAGACCGAAGCCACGGGGGAAGAAAAAGAAAGGCCGACTGTCGCCGTCATGAAAATGATCACCAAGTTACCGACTCCAGATCCATCAAGATTTTCCAGTTGGACTCGTCTGTTGAGGGCCACCGCACGAATGTTACAATTCATCAACCTATGCAGAAGGAAGAAAGAAGCGGTGAACCTCTCGAGAAAAGAAGAAAGAAAAGATCCCACCTGGAAGAAGAATCCCATAAGAATCAAGAAGAAGACTGGACCCGTGAAGAAGAGTCAAGAAGAAAGAAGATCGATACCCCTGGAACCGACGCACTTAGAAGAGGCGGAGAAGCTACTTCTAAGAAGAAGTCAAGAAGAGAGCTTCAAAGAAGAGATAACCTGTGTCAAGAAGATGAAGTCTCTCGACCGAACAAGCAAGTTGAAGAAGCTCGACGTCATCGAAGAAGAGGGTCTGTTGCGCATTAAAGGAAGGATCGACGCCGCAGCAGGCCTGGAGAGAAGCTTCCGACGTCCAGTGGTGCTGGACAGCAAGCACCACATCACGAAGCTGCTCATCCAACATTATCACGAGGTCTTCAACCATAGCAACCACGCGACGGTCATCAACGAAGTCAGACAGCGCTTTTGGGTCCTTGGGCTGCGGTCGGCCGTCCGGTCGGTCACGCACCAGTGTCAGTGGTGCAAGGTCCACAGGGGGTCGCCCCTTACGCCTCCCCCTGGGAATTTACCCAAGGAAAGACTACGGTTTGGAGAGCCACCCTTCACCTGCACAGCAGTGGACTACTTCGGTCCCATCATGGTCACCGTGGGCCGTCGTCATGAGAAGAGATGGGGGGCGCTGTTTACCTGTTTGACTACAAGGGCAGTTCACATCGAATTGGCCGCATCTTTGTCAGCCGACTCGATGATTCTGGCGCTGCGAAGAATGGCTGCAAGAAGAGGAACACCGAAGACAATGTTTAGTGACAATGGCACCAACTTCGTACGAGCGAACAAGGAACTGCAAGAATCTACGGAAGAACTGAAGATCGAAGACGTCGCGACGGAAGCAGAGAAGATGGGGATCCGGTGGAAGTTCATACCACCGGGTGCGCCGAACATGGGGGGAGCGTGGGAACGCCTGGTCCGGTCCATTAAGACGGCCCTGGCAGCAACGCTGCGAGAGAAGCACCCCAAGGAAGAAGTCCTCCACACGCTACTACTGGAGGCAGAACACGTCGTGAACTCGCGGCCGCTCGTCGACGGCGACTTGGCCGGAGAAGAGGCACTCACGCCGAACCATTTTTTGATTGGAAGATCCTGCGGTGCGCCAAGAATCGGCACCTTCACCGACGAAGACCTCAAGGGCCAAAGAACATGGAAGATTGCGCAACGGTTGGCCGACCACTTCTGGGCAAGATGGGTGAAAGAGTACCTACCAACTCTGATCCCGAGAAGAGTCGACGGAAAAGCCACCACAAGGGACCTGCAGCGCGGAGATGTCGTCCTCATCGTCGACTCCACGCTGCCGAGGAATATTTGGCCAAGGGGGGAGGTCATCACTACCTATCCGGGACCTGATGGCAGGACAAGGATCGTCGAGGTGCACACCACAGGGGGCATCCTCAAACGCCCCAGCTCAAAAGTGGTGCTGCTGGTTCCTGTCAACGAGAAGTTACGGGTCAACGAGCACGAGGTCGCCGGTTCAGGAGTCGGTGCTGCGCACGAGGGGGAGGATGTCGGCGACCACCTTGAAGAACGAGGCGACGAGATCGCGGCGTCCCGTTCTACGGCAACGTTGGCTGTGTAAGCGAGATCAACAGCTAAGCGCTAGCGGCGTCTCGCTCTTGTACAGAGCTTTTATCTTAGTTATATAAAATGCTTAATTGTTGTAAATTACGTTAAGTTTCTATTGTTTTGGGATTATATTCACGTAGGACTAACGTTAGGATATTAGATAAAAGCATTTTGTAAGTAAAAGACTTGTACAGTTTCTAGTTATTAGCACGCAATGTTGTAAGTTAGCCAACTTAGTGAAAATTAAGATGATTTTTGGAAATAATAAAAAAGGTTTAAAAGGTAGGGTTTAGAGACTTAGGTCTAAGGATAGGTCTTAGTATAAGCTATCTTTTGATGTGTATTTCATTATTGTATCTATTCCCTGAATAAAGTAACGCGAGGTTTTTTGGGCCAGCCATAGTAAAAATGAACACATAAAGTAGGCAAATTATAGGGGCTCTCTGTAAAGTAAAGCTTCGAGGTACTTAAGCGAGCGAGATCTGGCGCTCAAGTATGGTTAGTTTCAAAGTGACAATAAGAAGAAAAAGGAAGAAATAGGAAGAAAAGAAGAAATAGTCAGCTAGGAAGACCTTCTGGTGAAGAAAATAGGCTTGGCTGGCTCGAAGACTCGCTAGTTCAGCATACAGCGTGTTTCATTGGACCCCTCCCCGTACCCCTGCCACAAGCGGCATCCAGAACACTACGCGACGAGCCTGTACTGAGGTGGACTCTACCGGCGGCCGAGTGAGAACTTTCCTCGGTAAACAGAGTCCATCCCCCAGCCACGCGGACTTCGTGAGGAAGCTCCAAACGGACTGCGTTCCGGTGTGCGCGTCGTAGCAGCGCAGGTCGGACGGCATTTAGTTTCATATTCAAACTCTGTAGCTTCCGTCACAACGGAAGCTGCCCGCCGTACCCGACCCCGCGCCGCAGTTGTGCCTAGCACTTTCGACGCGCCGTACCACAAGAGCGAAAGAGAAAGCACGCGATCCCGCGCGCTTTGAAGAACGCACCGCTCCCGGGACATCTTCGCGAAACCAACCGCAGAGGTGGCAACAGGCTTCCTCCATAGAGTGCCACTTTGATTGGCTGCTTGCCTCTTGCATCCAACAGCTCCCTGCAGTTTCACCTGGTCATTGGTCAGACGGCCCGTATTGCAGTAATACGGTAAGTCAAGAAGGGTGCTCAAGACGTGATTGTGTTCATAAAATGATCAATTTAGAATTAAATCTCCATTTGGGCATCCATTGACGTCTGAGCACTAGTGATGGATTAATTAGTCTTTCGCATTCATTTTTAGCGTGTGAATACTTTTAGCATTTCGCAAATGAAATGTAGTTGCGAAATTCTGTGAAATATGAAATTTCATTTCAATTAATTTAGTTCATTTTGAATTTAATTTTTAATTTAAAGTTTCATTACATGTTTCATTTCATTTTTCATTTTTTTTTCATTTCACTTTTCATTTCAATTTTCATTTCATTTTCATTTCAATTTAATTTCATTTTAGCAAATAGCATAGCAATAGCAATTAGCATGCTAAGACTCGTGAATTAGCATGTTTATGAAATTTACACAAAATCGCATTAATTGCCATCGCTACTGAGCACCGTTCTGTAATTCGAGGCTTATTCAAGTCAGTCTAGTACTTCAAGTCGATATTTGACACCGGCAAGTTTTTAATCTTATGCGTTAGCTGTTTATTTTATTGCGAAGGAGATCCTTTTTCTCGTCTCGTATCGACTTTGAGCGCATGGTTTGTTATCGGCCTAACACGTTTCTATTCCCGGGACACGGGCCTTCTCTCACATTGACAGTGTAGGCCATGGCAGCGCTAGCCAAGTGCGGGTTGCTGGATGACATGTATTCGAGTTTTGGTTACCTTTTTCTTTTTTTTTACCCCTCGATATTTTTCCTTCGCCGTTGTATGAGCGAGTGCAAATCTTGCCCATAACTTAAAATGTCATTGGTGCAGGTTCTAGCTGGATATGAACCGGTTCGTATAGGGTGGCTGTGTGTGTGTGTGTGTGTGTGTGTGTGTGTGTGTGTGTGTGTGTGTGTGTGTGTGTGTTTATTTCTTTTTTCCCTCTTCAAACACCGCAATGGCAGAACGGATTGCAATGCAATTAAAAATGGTTATAGCTATCCTAAATTCTAAACTATTTTTTTTTATTTTTTTTTTTCAGGGGGCTTTTTAGTATATTGTAATCGCAAGTGAAACCGCTGGGCGAAACTAGTTCCTTATTTTTAACAGTTTATCAGAAGCAGTCAGGCTAACCTACAGCCAACCCTATATTGAACAGTGATTGTCTTCCAGGAGCAGGTAATGAGTGTTGACAAAGAAAATTTCCTCACAATCAATATAATCAGAGTCCACCTCAAATTCTGAGCGACTTGTTTCAACTACCTAACTTCGAACTTTTGATCAATTTTGATTAATTATTAGGGTGGAGCAAACATAATATTGCAAAAACAATGTTAATTTAGTTTAATTTAATTTAAATAACGCTTATTTACCAGCGTAGGCTGGCTCCTCACTAGGTAGACCGACGCGACGCGAAGGTCTGGGGCCGTACTGTGAGCTTTAGTGCGATACTAGCATTCTCAATAATCAGATAAACCAATGCAATTTAATATCCAATGCAATTAGTATTAATAATAAATAAATAAATAAAATACATAATGTTTACACCGGCGGACGTGCGACAGTGATAACGCTATATAAAAAAGGTAGATGCTCGTTCTCGCGCAGGAATACTTTATAAGTTCATGGTACGAATTCGAACTATATTATTGTAACCTTGAAGCATTACTGTCACGAAACAAGATGGTTTTGTATTATTTTGTGGTAAGGGTCAAAACCGTGGGGAGCCGATCGATGCAAGAGGCAAGCAGCTGCTCAAAGTGGTGCTCTTTGGGGGAGGCCTATGTTTTGCATTGGACGTCTTCAGGCTGACTGTGATGATGACTGTAAAAAAAAAATTTATTTGTCTATGTTTGTCATGTATTTTTCGTTAATGTGATGAAATAAAAGGTGTCGTAGTGTCGTACTATAATTATTTTACGCAGTCGAGACGCGCTCGATAAAATGTCATTATTTAATTAGATTAATTATTAAAGTAAGTGTAGTAAGTGCCCTCAAATTACCGAAATTAACGAGTCTTTTTTGATCTTTGTAATAAGAGATTTATAAAGAAAAATAATATTTTTATACTCTGGCAATTTAATTCACACTTCAATTATAAGTTGATGTGATCAGTATTTTAATTCATCATTAACAGCTCGAAGACGTCCACTGCTGAACATAGGCCTCCCCCAAGGAGCGCCACTTAGAGTGGCTGCTCGCCTCCTGCATCCATTGGCTCCCTACGGCTTGCATCAGGTCATCGGCCTACGCTGCGTCTTCCGGTTCGTGGTCGCCACTCAAGAACCTTTCTTCCCCATCGGTTGTCAGTTCTACGAGCGATGTGGCCTGCCTATTGCCATTTCAACTTGCTAATCCTAAGAGCTACATCGGTCACTTTAGTTCTCCTGCGGATCTCCTCATTTCGGATCTTATCTCGCAGGGTAACACCTAGCATTGCTCTCTCCATAGCTCGTTGCGCGACTTAGAGCTTAGTAATGAGGCCCAACAGTTAGAGACCACGTCTCAGTTCCATAAGACATCACTGGCAACACACATTTGTTTTTTAATTATAACCGTGGAATTTATTTCGAAGTGTAAACTACACTTTCAGGATATCTACAAAGAAATCATCATCATCATCAGCCCGAAGACGTCCACTGCTGAACATAGGCCACCCCCAAAGAGCGCCTCTTTGAGCGGCTACTTGCCTGTTGCATCCATCGGCTCCTCGCGGTTCTGACCATTCCTGTCGTCGGTCGACCTAGTGGGCCGGCCTACGCTGCGTCTTCCGGTTCGTGGTCTCCACTCGAGAACCTTTCTTCCCTACCGGTCAAGAAATCATAGTTCCGAAAAAGTTGTTACGAGTGGGATTTCAGGCTGTTGATGATGACGATGATAATGATCATGATGATGATGATGATAATGATGATGATAATGTACTGAAATATTGAAATAACATAAATAGTCTTTCTGCATAAGTTTTAAAGTACGTGCAGTGCATGTGTTTCGGAATTGTACTTAGATTGAGTTGAGCGACGCTAAGCTCGAGCTTTGGGCGTTAATGGAGCTTGAAAGCTCTTGTTTTAGTGAAAGTTTAGCATCTGTTATTTACCAAGTTGCACTCATTGTTAACGTGCTCGATAGGCGTGGTTTGATCCAATTTTTTTATAATATTAAAATCAATAGAAAAAGACGTTATTTTATTTATTTATTATTAGCCTGAAAACGTCCATTGCTGAACATATGCATTCCCAAAGCACCACTTTGAGTGGCTGCGGCTGGGTTAGGTTTGACTAGCCACACTACCTACTACAAAAAAATTGGTATACTAGCCGTGATGACTTATATATAGACAGTCCGAATGGCAATAAAAGAATCGCTCGTAATAAGAGAAAAAATCTTGAAGTTGGTACGATGACCCACACATAGTCCAAAAAATAAAAGCACTTTGCCCGTAAAAAGAAAAAAAACTTGAAATTTTATATTTCAAATAATTATATTTTTGTAAATCATACAATAATGAGTTTAAGAAAAGAAGCTTTCTTTTCTATTAAAGAAAACCTTACAATATTACTGTATTTTAGGTTTTTTTTTGGTACAACTCGTACAAACTAGTAAAAAAGAAGCTTTCTTTCGACTACCGGTGCAAGCAATTCCGCACACGACTTCATCATACAAGTTCCCCCTGAGTACCCTAAACTCCGACGCGAAGCAATTCACGATTCAGCCTCTTTAATTAGAAAATCTGACTGCGACATGTAAAACAAAGATTTCGCCTTTTACGTACTCTAAATGAAATTTTACGTTTACGTTACGTAACTCTAACAATGTGGCTTTAAAATTAACTCTCTGTTTGTTCGGCGTACGCCTTTTGTTTTCTCTTGAAGTGTGCAATCATGAACTGGGCTTTTGAACTTTTTAGGCGAGGAGACAAAGGAATATTTAGTTACTAATATTTTTATTCGGCTTTTCAAAAATTTTTATTTATAAAATAAACTACTGTACAAATAGTTTGTAGGAAATTTAACACACAATCTATCCGTAAAAAAAGTTTTGGCTTTGTACGTAATACATATATAAAAAAAATCCCTAAAAAAAAAGTCCCTAAATTAAATAAAGATTACAAAAAAAAAAAAAAATATATATATATATATATATATATATACAATAATACTCATTTGGGGTTGTGGCAGTACGTCTATGGAATCAACTTCCACCTAAAATAAGAAAAGCGACGTCTAAGGAGGTGTTCAAAAAGTTAGTTCGGGAGCACTATTACAACAATCCTTCCAAATTAGTTTAATAATTTGTCACTACTTATTTATTGTATATATATAATATTTAATGTATTCTTCTGTAGTATTTATCCCACTTTGGTATTTTCTGTTTTTGTATTTATGATATAATATAATAGTATATATCATATAATAGGTATTTATTAATATTAATATTTAGAAAATTGTAATAAGTAATGTTTTTTTTTGTTTGTACAAATTGTTTATACTAATTTTGATGCACGCCTACATCCCTATTTCTTAAACTTTGTGTGGAATGACTGGTAGAAAATGCTTTAGCATTAAGTCCTCCTTTTGTACTTTTTGTGCAATAAAGAATTAAATAAATAAAATACATTACTCCTTTGGTTTGGACACACTATAATTATGGGCAGATGCATGCTAAGTAACAACACTTGTTGTTAAATCCCTAAACGAACTGCTGCAATCATGTTATCAACTATTGGTTAATGCTCCTACAGTAGTCGGTATCTACAAATAAGGTTTTTTTTTTTCCAAAAACTTTTTGATTGGATTGCGTGTCCTCGTATCTGTCAGTATTACATTTACACCCAGCACATAGACACTACAACCAAATTTTGATCGTGTCATAAATAATTGCATGGACGCAAGAGGCGAGCAGCCGATCAAAGTAGCGCTTCCTTGGTGAGGCCTATGTTCAGCAGTGGACGTATTCAGGCTGTTAATGATAAATAAATAAATAAAATAAATATGTGTGGACATTTCACACAGCGCAATCTAGCAACAAACTAAGCATAGCTTGTACTATGGGAACCAGATAACTGATATAATACTTAAATACTTTTTGTTTGTAAATACACATATAGAATAAATTATAACACCCAGACACAGAACAAACATCTATGTTCATCACACAACTGTTAATCCTGGGTAGGAATCGAACCCACAGCCCTCAGTTCAGAAGGCAGGGCTACTACCAACTGAGCTATCGGGCCCGTCAATGAAGAATAAATCATTACGCTTAAGCATACCACAGATCATTTTAGTTGCTCAGTCATCATTAACACAGGTCCACAGGTGAACGCTGAGCGCCACTTTAAGCGGTTATTGCCTCCTGCATCCATCGGTTACCCGCAGGTTTAACTAGATCGTTAGTCCACCTAGTGGACTGGCCTACGCTGCATTGCTGTATTGTTCTTCAGTACTGACACAATAAAATTATTGACATCCAAAAAGTAATGTTGAACTTTTTATAGGTACTAAATCTACCGTAGTCTCCCAGTCTACAACACTCTGTTTCAAAAGTCTTTTCACTCTCGCATGCTGCATTAACAATGAAGGTGTCACCTTTATTTAACCTAGGTTGGCTAGGGTATGTGGGCTTGTAAAGACAAAGAAATGGGATTAAATTACGTTATTCTTTTACTGACGATCACGTTGAGTACTTTATTAGCAAAAATACAAGAAAATTTGAGTTTGGCGCGTTGAGTGAAATGATACGCTGGACACTAGTTAGTATCCAGTGCATTCCTCCTATTCCGGGCTATTTTTCGTCTGTACCTGATGGACCTCGTACTGAATAGCACAGTCTAAACTCAAAGTGTGTAGCGGGCTAAAGGGATTTAAGGCTCTATACAAGGTGAGCTTGAATTAGTATGTAATCCCGCTAGGGGGAACTGGGACCATAATAGCCCATAAGTTGTGAGAGCCTTACTTGAAACTGGGTGTTTCCAAACCTCCATGGTAAAAAATAAATCCACTCACAAAGTACGTGCGATCGCTACGAGAGTTAACAAGATACTATAAATTCATTTCTAAACACAGGTCGTTAAACTCATTTATGTGAACTCGGTCAAGGACGAAGTTCAACCACCCAGCTGCGCTAAGGCGAACGTAAACTTTACAATGCATTTCTTCAATGAAAAACTATTAATTTAGAAAAGTCATAAAGGAATCATTGTCTACCTTGGGGTGTAAATTTACCCCGTTTCGGGATAATGTACCAATTCAAAATCAGGTAGTATACCTACTTCACACACCAGCAGTAGATACCACATTTAGTGCGTCATTTCCATGACACAGCTATCTCTAGAAGCCACTACATATCACTTCGCAAATGGAACATGGAGGGTGTACCATCGGTTTACGATGCCGTAAATTCAACGGTCTAGGTGCGGCATATTTGCTCTTTATTATGGCTGCTACTATGTTCCTACTACTCGTAAAATGTCTTTGAATGTTGCTAGAAGTTGGCCAGTTAAGTGACTGTTGGGAAAATGATACTTCTGAGTGCTGAATCAAGATGGAGTTTTATTACCATCGTAAACTTCTTCTTCTCGTTTAAGCAAGTGGTCAGCTCTGGTGTCAGAATTTTGAGGCATTAATTCACTCATTCATCGTAAATAATAATATAAGATTAACACTAAACATAATACTTGTGCCAACGAGCAATCCATCCATCTTAGACAACTTCGTCACATCCCATCAGATGAGTTGTCAAACGTATGCCCAGTGTAGCATAAAAAAAGAAAAATATTGAATTTTTAATTTTCATCAGTCTTTGTTCTATTCTACTACCTACTGACTCCACTGAGCCATGCATTAAAATGTTTTCATACAGTTTTCTTTGCCAACTCCAGAATTACTTTTACAGTATCGTCTTGGCAGGTTTTGGCTTTCAGTACAGCACACACATCAGAATGGATTCGAACTTGTATCGTTTCTCATGAAACTTGCGGACGTAACTTGTTGTACCGCAGTAATCCAAAATATCTCTTCAACCTCCTTTGAGGCTTGGATTTATCTTGGGCATCCCATTTGCCATCACCACGGAAGCTCACCGCTGCATAACTTGCAATTTCGTAGGCAGGGAGCCCTTGGCGTTTTCAATTACATGTGTACGCCAACTTATACACTTTACAGAAAGAATTACTAAATTCAAATTAATTATCTGTTTGTGTGCTAATGCTAAGATTATACTTAGGCGTATTTGTATAGCCTATGGTTATATTATGTTTAGTTTAAAGCTCATTTGAAACAGTTTATTTAAATAAGAATTACAAACTCTAATTGTAAAAGAAAGAAAGAAATCGGCGTATCGTTAATATCATAAAATATTAGAAAACCACTCAATAAATATTATTTGTAAAAGAAATTAAAATAAAACTGCAGACCATTTTCGTTTCAAATGTCAATCTGACTACGTCATATTTATTTCTTTTTAATTCAGAACATCCTCCAAACACAGAAAGAGAAAACGCAAGATGCTCCTCATCTCACCTGGTGTGGTCACAACCTAACATTTCAAAATAGAAAGAATATACACTTCCGATGTTACAAATATAAACCTAGCTGCTAATTTACAAGTTATACATTCATTTTCTCAATAGAAATTACTGGCAGCAGAAACAATTTAAAATTTGCAATCGTTAAAAAGTTTAAAATTAAATCTAGTACAGTCATGCTTCAATTTTTAGTTAGTACCTACTATAGTCTAGTCCCTCCTAAGCCGAAAAGAAAGGAGAACAATCAATAAGTATAAAACATACAAAATCACATCAAAAGAATATCACATATTAATAAAAAATAAATTAGATCAAAATTATTCGTCATGAGATCGACTCTATGTCTTCTTCTTCTATTCTCTATACTGTTCAGTAATGACTAATCTTCTCTTAATAGGAGTTACGATACTGTCTGACTCCATCTCATCTATGTAAAGCTGTAATCTGGTTGAAGGAAAGCTTTAGGCAAAGTCAGAAAAATTATACCAAATCTTGTTTCCTATAAATTCAACCAGCAATCCAGTGAGGTATATAATCAGTCAATAGAATACCCTTGTCGGACTTGCATTTAGATTCTTCTATTTTTATTATGTTCCCTGTACTTACTGATTCGAAGATAATCTTCGGTAAAGTCAGTCTTAATAATACCAAAGTCTCCTTCCAAAACAGCAATCCAGGTAGGTATCCAAATCTTATCTAATTGCAGAGGTCACACTAGATTAATACAACTTTCTGCAGTAAATCATGACCAGAATCATGGCTATGATGTAAAGGATCGGAAGGCCATTCATCTCATCTAATCTAAGCCATTCCGTGTAAGTCGCACCATAGCCTAGGTCTTTTATCCCCCTGCATTATTCAATTATTTGCGATTTTCAGTCTTTTCGTCTTTTAATATTATAATATCGCATTTTTTTTTATATCAGTGAACATCGACCAGAATCATGGCTATGACGTATAAGTAGGATCGGAAGGCTACCTTTCTCATTCCCTCTGAACCATTCCGTAAGTCGTATCTTAGCCTTGGTCTTTTATCACCACTTCTTTTCTTCATTTCATTTCAGTTATAATTCATTGCAGCAGCAGTCATCATCTTCTTTTTAATCGGTTTTCACATCTGTGGTCTCTAATATTTTAGTTATGTCGTAAATCCATCAAAAAATATAGGTAGTAGGTACGGTCTATCTTCTATTTTATAGGCAGCGTGTCGGCTTAAGGCTTCCTCGGATTCATCGGATCTACGAAACTTTTATTCAGCCTCCATCTTTTTTTCCAATTTTTTCCAAAATAATTTTCAGGTTCAAAGTTTCCTCTGTCTCGGTCGCCAGATGTAAAAGAAAGAAAGAAATCGGCGTATCGTTAATATCATAAAATATTAGAAAACCACTCAATAAATATTATTTGTAAAAGAAATTAAAATAAAACTGCAGACCATTTTCGTTTCAAATGTCAATCTGACTACGTCATATTTATTTCTTTTTAATTCAGAACACTAATGCTTAGAATGTTTAGGATTCAATTCCTCCTTAATTCGAAGTTTGTATTAATTATAATTAATTTCTTCTTAGAAAATATAAGTTACCTCTTTTACGTAGAGCTTTATACGCGAGTAGAGTATTTAAAATAGACTAATCTGTAAAGGAAAAATTAGAATCACGAGCGGGGATTGAAACCGCATCCATTCTTCCCTCAAGCCGGGATATGCTTTACTTAAGCTACCGTGACAAGTGGTCTCATGTCAGAATTTTTCCTTCACCTTTACAACAAACTTACGGGGTTGGTAGCGCCATCTACTGAGTGATTCTTAAGAAAAATGGAAAAATTCGGCCATGAGACCACTTACCGGTAGCTTAAGTAAAGCATATCCCGGCTTGAGGGATGGATGGATGCGGGTTCAATCCCCGCTCGTGATTCTAATTTTTCCTTTACAGTTTAGTCTGTACTGTAGATTACGCTGAGCAGGCGATACTGCTATAAAAATCAATAATATTAAAATAGTTTAGTATGTTATAGAAAATACTTCAAAATACTAGATTCAATTTTGCCCGTACTTTTCATTGCTGAAAATAAATTAAGCAATCATCAGTAATCAAATTTGCCAACACCTCCCCGTCTACCTCCCACAACATCTTGCTGTAAGCGGGTTGTGGTCCATAACTCAATGTTTGAACGTGATTCGAACATGGCTGAAGTTGGCTGAAATGTGGCAAATGTTTGTGTTGCATACAGAATGTTTGATGGATGCAAGGTTTGGCATGGTTAAAGATAAAGATTCTTTATTTGTATAAACATGTGGTTTGTTACATACACAATGCATGCAGATCAAAAACAAAAAAGTTCTACATGTTTTGCCCCAGTAGGCGTACAAATGGTGAGAGATGCCAAATTTTAAAATAGTCACTAATTAAATATTTAACGTCACAAGTATTAAAACATTCAAATAAATAGCACACAACAAAATATAATAAATGAATTACATAAACAAAATTCAATCAACGCACGTCACATGGCAGTCAAAAGTCAAAAAGTGGACAAGGATATTATTTCAATAGTTTATCATTAAGAAAATCGTTTACTTTGTAATAGCATTTTTCTGCTAAAATAGTTTTAAGCTTAATTTTAAATATGTTAGCGTTTAGCTCTCTAATAGATTTGGGTATTTTGTTGTAAATGAGAGGGCCCATACAGAAAATACTATTACGCATGAGCGCTTTTTTTGCCGTATGTAAGCGAAGTACGTTTTTATCATGCCTATTACGCGGGACTGTTTCACAGAGTCGTGGAAAAAAATGTGGATTTGACCGGACAAACAGAGCTACTTCCAAAATATAAAGCGATGAAAGTGTCAGAATTTTGTGTTCAAAAAATTTTGGTTTGCAACTGTCAGTTGTTTTTAATCCAAACATTAACCTAACACACCGTTTCTGTGCTTTAAATACTACATTCGAGAGGGTAGAATTTCCCCAAAACACTAAGCCGTATCTTAAAACTGCAGCCACTAGCCCGTAATATGCAGTCATGAGTGCGTCTGTGTTGACAATGGGTGCTAATTTGTGAAGAGCATACGCCGAGCTACTGAGCCTTTTAGCTAAATCTTCAGTATGTGCTTTCCAGTCTAATTTCCTATCGATGATCAGTCCAAGGAATTTGGTAGATTCTAGTTCATTAATCATTTCATTTTGGTAATTTATATTCATGTCAGGTAAAAAATTAGATCTTTGAGTAAATTGCATTAGATTAGTTTTTTTAATATTAATTTTTAAATTATTGTTATTTAACCAAGTTATAATTGAAGTCAATGTATTATTAATGTCAATTTCATAAAATTCTCTATTCTGACAGGCAATTGTTACAGTACTATCATCAGCAAACAAGGTCATCGGATGATTGATAACTTTTGGTAAATCAAAGATATAAATTATAAATAATAGTGGACCTAGTACACTACCCTGTGGTACTCCAAATTTAAGTACCCGTTCTGTTGATGTGTATATTTCTTCTTCTTTTGTCTTTATGTTTACTCTCGTCATGCTAGTTACCTGTTTTCTATTAGATAAGTATGACTTGATCAAGTCAAGCACTTTACCCCTAACACCATAAGCTTGAAGTTTGTTAAGCAAAACTGTATGATTCACATAATCAAAAGCTTGGGTCATATCGCAATAAACTGCACAAATGGCGTTATTTTTATCTACATTTTGCATAACATTGTCAAGAAATTCATAAATTGCCATGTTTATGTTTTTACTACGCCTAAATCCCTTTTGTTCAAAATATTAAATTTTTCGAAATAGTTATATAAGTAATTTTTGATATTACTGATACTAAAGCTATGGGCCTGTAATATTCCATTAAAGTTCTATTCTCCTTCTTAAACAATGGCTTAATAACACTCTTTTTTAACCCTTCTGGAAATGTACCTGTACTAATACATAGGTTCATACATAGGTTTGCTTTGTTACTATTCAATCTCTTAACTTTCACGTACATAACTAGTAAAACTCGCTAATTTTGCTATTTTGCTATACTTTTCAGAAGTGACGGAAAAAATACCTACCTAATTCCGTGGCATCGTATCGTTATTTACAGCTCATAATTCATATTTCACTACGAGTAGGCTTCTCACAAACGTCAAACATGGTTTGCTTTCAGTGTACATTAATATTTTATGTCGCTGACGATGCCTTATAATATAGAGAAACAATGCAAAACAGTTCTCTAACTTGGCAAGACACAGCGCAGCGTACGCCGGCCCCCCACCAGGTGGACCGTCGAGGGGGGCCGATGGATCCAAGAGGCACGCAGCCGCTCAAAGTGGCGCTCTTTGGAGGCCTATGTTCAGCAGTGGATGTCTTCAGGCTGATGATGATGATGACTTTTACTTGGACATATATTTTTCCCAAAAAGGGGGGGGGTTTGCTGCGGCGCCATTTACCTGCCAATTTTTCATAATATTTGACAAAACGGGCACTCGAATTTAAACGAGTATTTCAAATACGAGCAAAATCGGAGTTTTCCGAGCTATAGAGTGCGTGTCATACTAAGTACTATAAATAATAACATCATACTGTGTGTGGTCCTGGCGGGTTGTAAACAGCATCACCCCATCTCTTTCCGTTAATTACGTAAAACCCGGCTATGGGGATATTTAGAGGATGGAGAGCAGCGTTCTCCTCTGTCCAGTAAATCTTCTGCGATCACCAAGCTACACAGACTTGTTGTAAAAATGTTTAAGGTCGCGAGGCCTACCGTTCATGGTAACTAGTAGTTATTCTTGTATTATCTATGATTAACTTCCTGGAGGTCAGGCTATCGAATGCTTTATGTATCAAAGTCGGAACATTGCTTATTTTGTACAGTTTAGTCACTGTTTTCCATTGGCTTTGGCTCGCTTTCTATTAGGTTGACCCAAAAATTATACGCGCACCGGACGAAGCGGCACTTGACTGAAAAGCGGGTGACTTTTCATCAGCTAAAATACATATTCATACTCACATACGCAGGGTGTGTCTACTTTTGTTTATTATACCCGCAGAAAAATGATAAAATAAACGTATTGGGTAACTGACACTTTGCCCCAGATAACTGCTTACTAGGCCTCATAAACGTAGATCTTTTAAGCCGTTTTGATACCTAAATGAGAACATTTCACTAACTTTTTATTATTTTATTAGTGGCTTATCAAAAGAGCCTCTGTAAACCAACTCCGCATTCCCAATTCCCCTTTGAAATACTTGCCCAAACACAATCTGACACCTCCAATTATGTCCAATGTGGGCCAGAGCCCATCATCCTATTTCCTTTGAAACTTCTAAACTCGAGGGTTAAAACGGAGTTCTGCAACTTTGAGGGACGCTGCCACAGTCTAAACTATAATTGGGTTAGAAGGATACTTTCAAACTTTGCGTGTTTTTGAGCTAATCAATTGAAATTAATGGTGTAAGTTACGTTAAATTTGGAGTATGGTTTTAATTGTGGGTAGAACTAGAAATTAATATTATATTACGCAACAACACTTGTGTACACAGAAATGAACTTCAACAGCTTCTCTCTATCTTTTTCTATTAAACCTTGGTATCGGATTTTTTTTTCTACTACTAAATTTTACAAGGAGATCAAGGGCCGTTCTGGTCGATTTGACTGAATTTCCGTCTTTGTCAATCATATTCTAAACTTGGTTTGAACAATAGAGACTTCTAAAAAGTGGAATTGCAAGCAAACTTTGAGTTTTCTTAATATTTGCTAGTCAAGTTAAACGCTATAAACGCAACATCAAAATAAGATATCCAACCAATACATAACTAAACTATTACTTAACCATTGTTAATTTGGGCAACAAACATTTGAATAGTTTCTGAATTAAAAATACAGGTTCAGAGTTGTCCCTTTCATTTTGTTTCGCTGTGATCGAGATAAAAGCAAAAAGTTGTCAAGTGTCACTAGCATGCCCTTTCGGACAGAATTGAAGACAGGATTTATTTGCTCGCTGTTAACTAATTTACTTCGAGATTCTTTGAAGGTTTCTCAAAATAATCAGAGGTCTTTTAGGAATGAGCGATTTTGGGACGAAGATGTTGCCGCTTCCTTTTCGTATATTTACACAAGTGGAGGGTAATATATTTTAAGATTTATAACGTACTAACAAATAGCGAATTAGCAAGCTGAAGTGGCAATGGGCTAGTCAGATCTTATCTGCCGAATAATCGATACCTAATCGTTGGAGTAGACGTGTACTGCCCGACTAGCACGAGCTGTACAAATTGAGGATCACGCTGAAAGAACTTTTACATTACGTCTTGTTGGAGAGCTGGCTCTCATGAGAATCTACTGGAACCGGACACAATGCTAAGTGCTTAACTTCAATCATCATCATCATCATCATCATCATCATCATCATCAACAGCCCGTAGACGTCCACTGCTACACATAGTTTAAATGGCAATAGGCAAGCCACATCCCTCGCAGAACTGACAACCGATGGGGAAGAAAGATTGGCGATTGGCTCGAGTGGCGACCACGAATCGGAAGACGCAGCGTAGGCAGACCCCCCACTAGGTGGACCGAAGATCTGGTGAAAACCGCGAGGAGCCGATGGATGAAGGAGGCGAGCTACCGCTCAAAGTGGCGCTCTCTGGGGGAGGCCTAATTTCAATATTCAACATGAAAGTCAGTTTGTCCAGGCAAGCTCTTACTCGAACCTGTATTTTTTAAATAAATCCCCTTACTCGCCCACCACGTTCAGAATAGGTAATATAAACATTTTGTCACCGTCTTTCTGCAAGAACTGTTTGTTTATGAAAAAAACGCGGTTATATATAAACTGACGATTTTTTGCAAACGGGTGCTGTGTTCGCAATAAAACGGTCGATATTTCGGTTATTTATAATTAATCGGCATCACTTCGTTTTTTCGTAATTGTGTACACACTTCTAGTATGGTCAAAACTAACCTAACACTTCTTCTCGCTTCGCTCGTCGTCGTAACCGACTGGTTAGCCACTAGTGACTCTAAAAAACAGTATATTACAGCAACAATTAGTGCATTGTTCACAATTAAACGCTACTAAAATCCGTTCTTTATATAAACTCACCGCAGAGCACCGACTGTTTATAAATAATCGAAAAATCATCCGTTTTATTGTAAGACAAAATGTCAGTTTGCAATAAATCGACAACTTATAAATAATCGTTTTTTTTTTTCGTTTTTTTATAACCAAATGGTTTTTACATTAACACGGCGACACATACACCCACTTGCAGAAACGATCATTAACTTTAAGTCGACTTTAAAACTTAATCTAGCATTAAACTGTTGTCCTCTACAGTTTAAGGACTCCATTATCCTTAATGCCGTGATTAAGATTAATGATCGTTTCTGCAGCTGGGTGAAAAGTGCTAAACCTCTACCAAACACCCTGTATAACTATGAGGTATTCACGTAAAGTCTCATACAGTTATAAGTATTTTAAATTTAAATCGGGTTCTTCGCGCACAGAAATACGAGTAAATATGACTACAAGCCTCTTAGTTATAAATTTTTGACCGAATAATCTGCAATATACGTATTAAATTAAAATTAACAGAATTGGGTAACTGTATGATTATTTTCTACTATATTTCCATTCCACTGAAATAAAAATGAACTAGAACATGGGTTTAGACGCTCTCTAGTATCAATTTGTATAAAAGCGTTCTTAGGAATAAGTAATCTTTAATAATATCATAATATTACGACCAGACAAATTGAAACACGCACTTTTCATAATTTAATTTTCTGAACATAAAATAATAATTATCGGAGCCTTAATACTAACCCTTTTTAGGTGCCCAATTATCGCGTTAAAAGCTTTTTAAAATGCTTCTAAACCACGGGTAGTCATTATGTAAAAACTGCCCTAAAATGTAATGTATAACGTTGAAAATAGAGTTGAGAATGATTTCCGGCATAAATTGCCCGGCCACATTATTTAATGATAAAGTACGTACATAAAACCGATAAAGAGGGCACAATTGCCTTCATGAACTTACTATTTCTGGCTTCATCTTAACTTGGCATGGAAATGAAAAACGTAGCAATACCGTATAATAAAATAATAAATACTTATATAAATATTTAATAAATATGTGTGGACATTTCACACAGCGCCATCTAGCCCCAGACTAAGCATAGCTTGTACTATGGGAACCAGATAACTGATACAATACTTATATAGGTACTTTTTTGTTTGTAAATACATACATAGAATACAATATAACACCCAGACGCAGAACAAACATCTATGTTTATCACACAAATGTTTGTCCCGGGTAGGAATCGAACCCACAGCCCTCAGTTCAGAAGGCAGGGATACTACCAACTGAGCTATTGGGCCCGTCATATGATGTCAAATGATCTTCTCTCTATCATTGTAGAGAATAATTGATAAGTCAAATTCTGGTCCTGCGTCAGGATTTTTTATCACTCATGCATGCACAGAGAATTGAAATAAATAACGCGGTGCGAAACCTGGAGCGTTTTTTTTTTGCTCTGTGCATTCATGAGTCATGCAAGACATTCTTTCGCCCGAAACATTGTGTTGATTACTTGACTAATGAAAAGCTAGTGCCTTATTTATTTAGTGCTAGTGCCTCTCTTTTATTTACATCTCACATGTGTAACTTACATTAAAATTTTCGAATTCATTCAAAGTTGAGGAACGCTTTGGTTTATTTGCTGTTTTTGGCGAATAGAGAGGAGCGAATCCGGCATTAATCAAATGGTCGTCTCTAATCAACAGCCGTAACGTAAAGGTAAAAAGGTTAGCACATAACCGTGGGCGATTGTGTTGCCATGATGTACACTTTTGAATAATGAACTGCCAAAATTATGCCAAAAATTATCCTCTGGAAACATTATGGCGCTTGAATTGCTTGATAATTATTTAATTGTAATGTTATTTCTTTTACTTTCAGGTACTTACGAATTTGGGCTATCAATTAATTTAATATGGCGACTGGTAAGATTTTAGATACCTCTTTATTACTTCAAGTTCGTGTAAACATAATTAAAGGCATATATCCATAGACATATATATTAAGGACAGGCCTAATGACAGGTTAAAACGTCGCTTCAAAGTGGGAGCCAATTTCACAGGTTGGCATCCACTAGCGCTCAGTCTGTGATGGAAGTTGGAAGGCATCGGTCGAATGTCACAAACAAAATATGCCAAGTTGTATTGTGAAGGGTTGCACAATCTATACTCAAAAGTTCAGTAAAAAGAAAGACCAAGTTTCTTACCTCAAGTAATTCAATATTTTCAATATTACACTCTTTTTTGTAACAAAATAATCGAATTTATATTTGGAATAATCATTGTAAACATAAACATTGACGGACATATGGCAGCGATAGGCACCTAATTTTCTCAACTTGTCGTAGTTCACGCGAAATCTAATAGATGGCGCTGACTTTTCCCACGCCATTTTGACAAAACAAAATGTTCCTTCGGGCATATCCTGATATATAAATCTATGCATATATCTAAACTATGTAAAGTTTTTGACGACTTTAATTAATTGGTGATCCTGTAGTAGGTGAAGTTGGAGTCAAGAGGCAACTAGCCGCCCAAAGGGGTGCTCTATGGGGTCTATGTTCAGGGCCCTTATTCCGTATCGATTCCTTGCTTCGAAACCACGCGAATTCCTTGTCTTACATAAGAAATCTGCAAAACTCTATTCTCTATGAAACAAAAACAAAACCGCGCGAAATGAATTTGGATTTGGCGCGATTTGAAATGTTAAAAATCATATGTTTTACCGAGACGCGTTCCGAAACATCAACACATCAAAAGATATGACCACTTATGTCAATATATTTTATTCAAAATAAAGATAACTTTAATGTAAAATAAAAGTATATCTAACGCTGTGACACGATTTGAACACGACATGATAACGACGTGGTTTCGTATCGTGTGGAATCAGTGTTTCCATAGAGAATAACCGCCCTGGAGTTAACGACTTTCGGGTGATGACGAAAGCAATGAGTGTGAAAAAGGACTTTACTCGATACGCTAAAATGTCATAGCAAATATGTAATGGTTGTCAGACCCTCGCTGTAATCCTGACCACCCCACAACTATTTCACGACCTTATGCTCGAGAAATAGGCCTCTGTAGAGTTTCTCTTCTAACTTTTTTATTTACTTAGTTTATAATAAACAAAATTGCCTTCAACATTCCCTCACCAGTGATTAAGCTATTCCATTAAGCGACAAATAAACTGTTCCCTTAATAGACACGAAATCATCCCTTAAAAATTCCACAAAAGGAACTGTCCCGTCATACATCACCCCGTTATTTGGCGTAAACAGGGGGTGGGGGTGAAAGGAAACCCTGCTTCAATTTAAATTCCTCGTTTTAGCGAATAAATCAAGTGAGACAACCCTGAATCCCGTGTTACGACGAAATTTTACAGTTTGATCACGTTGAGCTTAAAATTCAGTGCAAATGCGAAATTAGTACTCTGTTTTTGTTTTATTTTTGTCTAGAAATGACTTGCGTGATAAAACTGACTGTGAAAAAGTGAGTGAGTGTTAGTGTGTTGAGTTGTGATGTAAATAAATAAATAAATGAAGTCTATTTAAACATATTTTTCGCTTGACGTGAAATCTTCTCCGTGTGCATTACTTAGTTTTAGTAGCACTTTATACTAGCAGAGGTCAATGTTATCATCCTAACTATCTGCAAGACGTCCACTGGCCTAACTACAAGCAACAAACTGCCGATCAAAGTGATCAAATACCACTTTGATCGGCTGCTTACACTTAATTTACCGCGTGTTCGCCTAGCGTCGGGTCATTTAGTGGAAGGCTGCTCTACGCTGTGTTTTCCGGTTCTTGGATTAATTATTATTTTTACATTTTTTTGAATATGGCCGCTATAACCTGTACATAATTGAGCATGTAGATTCTCCTTAACGTGGTCACACTGTTACAAAGAAACGTGTACAAGGACAGGGTTTACGCACGAAATAAAGAACCGTGTGTAAATGATGTGTGTAATGTACACAACATTATGCGGTGGGATGCTGTCTGTGTTGACAACGGAATAATAAAATGATATGTGTGACTGTTTTATTTAATTAGCCTCCTGGATCATATTAAATCCAGTTGCAGTCCTCGTCCGTTGCGGTTGCAGTACATAAGAACTAGCAGTATGAAAGATATGACACTTCATGCAGTATGACTGCATGCAGTATATATATGTGTACGTCTTTCAAAGTCTTCATTTTTTTCATCGATAGGCCAACATCGAGAAGGAAGACGCAGATTTTCCTTCTCTCTCAGCTCTACTCTAAACTCTAGACTAATGATGTTGTACCATAATATAAATTTCAAATTTTATAAAAATAAAATGAAAAATGGGTACTTTTAGGGGAAGCCAACATCCGCAGAACCAAGAACCAATGGGAATGAAAGGTTCTCGAGTGGCGACCACGAACCCGTAGATGTAGCGTCCTTTCTTTTCTTTCTAGCGTAGGCCCCCACGATTCCTCTCCCCGCGGTTCACTAGGTGGACCGCCGACCTGCACCCCTTATCCCAACCTATCGAAAACGTTTCGATTCGAATTCTACACTCTCCGTCTCCTTCATCTACATTTAGAATGAAGATACGGAGAACGAAACGTTTTCGATAGGTTGGGAATAGGGGTATTGGCAAGTACTGCAGGGAGCCAATAGATGCAGGAAACAAAAAGCCGCTTAAAGCAGCGCTCTATAGAGTCAATGGGATAAACTCTTTGAGATAGACCTATGTATTGTAGTGGATGTCTTCAGGCTAGTGATTAAATAAAGTCTCGTTTAAATTTTATCGCGAAGGCCTTCTCAGATAAGTTTTGTATCTTGTATAGTCTACGCAAGCAAAGCCACGGGCACCTGTTAGTGAAAAAATAAGACGAGAAAAAATAATATCTGAAAAACAAACGAAGAAAACATAAAACCACACGTAACCGCATAAAACTAAACTCTATAAAGGGACCTGAAACCGCGTATGAAATTCATAACGTAGCATGATTAACTCGCATTTATTGTCACCCTTAAACACGTGAGGATAGAGTCGAGAATGGACTGTCAGGTGTAGACAATCTATCTTTCATCCGTTGACGAGGTCGAATAGATTGGCACAATTGTTCTAGTAGGAGGGTTATACTTACAGCTACGACTAGCAATGTATCTGACGCAATTTCATTTTATGTTCTTTTGAAGCTTTTATTGTAACTTCTTAGTTTTTCCTTGTTTCTCAATGTTAAGGCTTTTTCGATGAGTTTTTTTTTTATATTCCTATTTTTTTATTTTTTTTATTTTATTAAATCTGCTTTACCACAGACACCTGGGTCCGTGCTCTTTGTTAATTTATCATTTATTGTTATTTTTTATTTTATTTTATTGAACAAATATCATACACGAGAGGACAATTAAATACTTAACCTATTTTTTTTTTGTTTTTTGTTTTTTTTTTTTTGTTGTTTTTCAATTTGTGCATACACTGCGAGCCGACCAGCTCCCGCAAGCAGCGCCCGTTCACGAGCTTGACGCATGCGCCAGCCATCGCCCTCCTCAACCATTTTTGAGGGAAGAGAACGACCCAACGCACGACGCCGCCGCAAGAAGAAGCTTTTTAGTGAGCGTGAGTGCTCCCGGTGTACACACAATAATCATTTACATTCTATTTATATTCCTATTAGAATGTGCTACTTCTGAGTAGCCCCTGCCCGTAATAACTGCAATGCTTGCAGCAGAACTTAGAATTGCATAATTTATAAACAGAATAGTTAAAATTTTAAACTCAAATTCGTTTCTTCAATGTATTTAATGCAATTTTTTCTTTTGTTAATAAACTACAACATTGTAAAGGTCTAACCACGCGATACCGGGTGTTGAAACAATCATCATATCTTTGGGGCTAACTCCATCCCATTTTGAACTATAAAAGAACTCGTTGCGTTGTCCTTTTCCATTTTTTTCTTCCATCATTATCCGGTTATACATTATCAAACATAAACTGAAATATGAGAGAAATGCAACTCAGTCTGACATAAAAAACATGTTAACAGCTCAACTTGCTCAGAAAATAACGAACTTGGTTGTTAAAACAAAGCGTTACCCGAAATAATGATATCATCCACAGAGCTTTGAAACATATGACGGTCGCTTTGCACCTAGACGAAGCAATACTTTTATTTTGCTCTGTGATCTCATCACATAAAAAGGAAAATTCACTGTCGAATATATTGTGGCTAAAAAAAGGTTAAGACAAGAGGAGTTTTGTTCGAAGTTGTAAAAGTATGAACTATCTTGCACATGGTTATAAAAACTTTTTGAAACCATCAGTGTACAATGTTTTTCGACTTAGCAACTTCTTTTTAACAACTTTGAAAAAGAACCAGAGAATTCTCCTACGAACCAGCGCAATTTTGAAAAGTAATTTGATCATTTTGAGTCAGGTATATTTTTCATATTTTCTTTTTTAAATAGGCATATAAAATCAAATTTACGACATGACCACTCAGTCTAGTAATCTGATTACTAGACTGATTACTAGACTGGGTGATGTCTCAGGATGACGTGCGCAGTGCATTGTCACGCAAAGCTTTATTATTTTAAATTTTCCGAGTGACACTGCAACTGTTATGGGCGGCCGTGACGCTTAACATCAGGTGAACGACTAGCATGTCACGTCATTCATTCACATAAAAAAAAAGTTGTCTAGTTTACGTCTATGACAGCTAAGTTTGCAACTAAATCGCTGACGAATCCAAACTAGCGCGCACATATCGGGCCGGTTTGAAATCCGTACTTACCAATATTCCCCTCGTACCGATAAATCGGCGAACGATGTCGGATAAGTTTCGACCGTTGTTAGTTTTAAACTTTATTACAGTTTTATTTCCTAGACTTTTATTGACGAGTCTGATTTTTATGTCTGTATTTCGAGAAGACGAGTAAATCTAGGTCGCAGTCCATTATATAATATGTGACATAAACTGACTTGAAAATACATTTCGATTTATGATGCGAATGAAAATCTTCGAGTATGCTTTTATCAAAATTGCTCTGAAGAGTGTTTTATGTTCCCACTGTTGGGACTCGGGCTGTTGCGAGAGTGGCCATAACTCCACGTTGATCAAGTGTGAGGACATCATCATCATCATCATCATCATCAACAGCTTTGAGACTTCCACTGATGAACATAGGCCTAGGCCAGAGAGCGCTTCTGGATGACTGCTTGGTCTACCTAGTCGGAGGCTTACGCTGCGTCTTCCGGTTCGTGGTCGCCACTCGAGAACCTTTCTTCCCCATTGGTTGTTAGTGATGTTCAATGATTTTTTAAATATTTAGTAAGTAGTGTACTAAATATTCTCCACGACGAACAAAACAATTACAAAGAATACACAAGAAGTGGGGAACAATGGTTAAGAGCGATCCTTCCAGGCGACCTTTGATTGGAGATGATTCATCGAAGTCGGTTACTTACTCTTTTTGGTCCGTCTCCCATTTCCTGCCATCCTCCAAGTCATGACTTACATGTCCTCTAATATCGGCCAGGGCCATTATTCCGTATCGATTCCTTGCTTCGAAACCATGCGAATTCCTTGTCTTACATAAGAAATCTGCGAAACTGTATTCTCTATGAAACGAAAACAAAACCGCGCGAAATGAATTTGGAATTGGCGCGATTTGAACTGTCAAAAATCATATGTTTTACCGAGACGCGTTCCGAAACATCAACACATCAAAAGATATGACCACTTATGTCAATATATTTTATTCAAAATAAAGATAACTTTAATGTAAAGTGAAGGTATATCTGACGCTGTGACACGATTTGAACAAGACATGATAACGACGTGGTTTCGTATCGTGTGGAATCTGTGTTTCCATAGAGAATAACCGCCCAGGCCACTTAGCATGGGCACCGAGAAAAATTGTCGTCGCTGTTGGAGTGAGACACACTTAGGCACTACCATAGTCTTGTCACGGTCTCTCACGAGATAGTGTCAAAAAAAATTTATTGCGGTGCGCATGCTAGGAGGTCAGGCATCGCATCTGTGGGCGGACTCGTGGTCTGATGTTCGCCTCCGTCTCCACACCAAGACCCTTTGCGTCTATCGGCTTGCTGTAATAACATATACTACTTAATAATTTGTTATCTTTTTGTTTTTGAAATTTTAGGGCTGTGGAAACTGCTTATAAAAACACAAAGCATGTTTGTTGTGTTAGTCCCCAGGAACTTGTATACGTATAAGTTCCTTGGTTAGTCCTATGTTGATGTTAGTGTTTGTTTTCCATGGTATTAGAATATCAATAGAATGTCAACAAATTTGATGTCACAAGCTCAATGGAGCATTTAGACTGTTTATCTATATATTACAGACTAGCAGTAAGCAGCTCAGTAACAATTGTCAACTAGATAAGCCACAAAGAGCAAAAGATCTTCTGTCAACCTGTGCCAAAAGATATACTCGGCAGAACTTTCAAGAGTCTTCCAGAAACCAGTAAAAATAAAATACAGAAATCTCGAAAACTAGTGCAAGATTATCGTCGACCTCAGTAAGACATGTCAAGTGAGCTCTTGATCCACTGAGCTAGGAAACCAGTTTAAGTTGGGCTCTGTGCAGGTACCACTTCAGGGCAATGCCGGGTCTACTTGCCCTTCGCAACTTTAACTCTTTAACTCCCAGCGACTCGATATTGAACACGCATTCGTTGTCATTCTATTGTTATTTCAAATGCTGGTATTTGATTTATCTAAAAATAAATACACTGCTGTATATGAGCCGGGGCTTCACACATATGGAATACAGCTATTGCAATAAGACGCAATCTTAATCCTTCCTCAGATTTCATCCGCTTCTTTCTGGATAGATAACAAACTGACAAAACTTGATTGACTTTTTCGAATTTATAAGTATTTTTTTATTCACAAAAATATGTTTTTATAAATTTCGGGTGGTGTGTGTCGTTGACCCGCCATTCGCCCCCGAAGTTAACGTTCTGACTACGCCCCTGGCTAGTTTGCCGCAATGAAGATTAAACTTACAGCTTTGTGCATTTGTTTATGTTCTCTCAGAAATATCCAGGATTTAGTTATAAGTCTAGAATCTAGGAACATAAAACCAAACCGTTTGTTCTTTCCAAACACCGTGTGTGTACGAATAAGAAAGTTTAAACTGACGACAGGAGCTTTGTAGATTTGAGAATAAAATATTGGTGAAACAAGTTCCCGTGGTGGTACTAACAGGGCTGACCTATAGAAATCGAAATATCTCTTCTTTCAAAAAAAGGCCCACTAACTAACACCTAACTAACCAAATTTTTTTTTTTTTATTTATTTATTTCATCATAGGAAAACTTACAGCCAAATAAACAATATAAATTAACATAATTATAGAAAATAAACTAGGCCAATTACAAGTTTCCACCTATAGAAAACATATAAAAGAAATCCGTAGTAGATAGCTAGTGAAGTCAACATGAAGCAGATAAATAAACCTACCTATAGTGTAATTAAATGAAACAGTACATCTAAGTTTGACATCTAAGTTTGAGAACCGAAGAAATCAGCTGCCAGTTTTTCCTTTTGCCTATAACCAACTATACAACAACTAACTAACAATAACTATAGCTAACTATAACCTGGATGTCTTCAAGTGAAGAGTGACCAGGTATCTTCTAGGCAAGCATGCACCATCGTGGGCCGCGTCATCACTTACCATCAGGTGCGACAGTGATCAAATGCTATGCCTATAAATTAAAAAAAATGCGTTTATCCAATGAAAAAAAGGTTCACCTTTGATGTGGTCCGCGCACAGAGATAGAATTCGTTCCCATCCTATCTCCTATGGGTCCGCAAGATCGTTCTTTGTTCAAATGCTTTCTCGAAAGAAGATATTGATATGTCTGTTTTATTCCTGTGGTTTTTTGATGTCGATTACAATTAAATTACTACGAGACTACTAATTCTTTTTTCAAAAATATGTTTTTCCATAAAAGTTTTTTAAAAACTACTTCCTAGTAACATTGTGATAGGAATAATCTACCAGGGATTTAATATCATCGTTTTTTGAAATTTCTTCTTTTATTTGTGACATAAGTTTTATGTCACTTATGTGCCTTCTATAAAGTTTTATTACAGTGCAAAACGAATCAACGAATTAGACGGCGCATTTAACTACTCCAGCTAAAACTCGCGAAGGAGAAATGTGCTTGCAATTTTTCAGTAGAAATAGAAAATTTGAAACGTCAGGCTAGTCGCCGAGAATGCAATCGGAACACGGATGTCGGAGTTTTGAAAAACGTTCGTTGTGACTAGGCTTTGACGAGCTCAGCTGGAGTTCTATGGGCCTTTGCTAACACGTTCACTATTATAGAGGTTTGACTTCACGCCCAGATTATGCTTTAAAATAAAATAAAATAAATATGTGTTTACATTTCACACAGCGCCATCTAGCCCCAAACTAAGCATAGCTTGTACTATGGAAACCAGATAACTGATAAAATACTTATATACTTTTTTGTTTGTTTATACATACATAGAATACAATATAACACCCAGACGCAGAACAAACATCTATGTTCATCACACAAATGTTTGTCCTGGGTAGGAATCAAAGCCACAGCCCTCAGTTCAGATGCAGTGATACTACCAACTGAGCTATCGGGCCGCTTTGTTTATATAATTTCAGTTACTTGGTAGCCTGCGAAGGAAACTGGATGTTAACCATTTTTAATGGTTATTTCGTTGTTGTAACTGACCTGCTAAGGACATTGATTTTTCGCGTTGAGTTGACAGAGGTAAAACCTCACACATCACATTAACAGCGGGAAGACGTCCACTGCTGTACATAGGCCTTTCCCGCAATCCGCTACTTGGGACGCTTGTATAAGTGGAGGTTGTATAATTAATCTTGGAAATCTTGTTGGTGATCGCAGTAGATTTAATAGTACCGGAGATAGTGTTATGCTGCTACCTATTCCCTAATTAATAATCCCTTAGCTGGCTCTTACGGTACCCACGGGAACAAAGGGGGGTGATAATATTCGCACACCAGCTGCCCTAGCACGGATAGTAATGTCTTTGCCCTGTATTCTCCACTTGACAAGCAAGCATGAAAAAAGTGGCATAAAGCCTGGAAAGACAATTTCCTCTACCGCCCGTCCTAGGCCGGCTGGACCACACTGCAAAGTTCAGTTATAAATTAGGTTTTAACTAATCTAGTTGCTAGTTATGGCTTGCTGACCTTTTCCATTCACTTACTTAACAACTCTCCCGTAGTAAACGAGCATTCTCAGCTTGAACATCGCTTAGTAACAGTTTGTTAGCCAGGCTTTAGGATTTGAAAACGAATAGAATCACTAATTGCTGGTATGTCAGATTACTTAGATTTGACGGTTATCTCTGTTGGTACTTTTGGTTTGGAAAGTTGATTGGCAAAAAACATAGAGAAAAGCCGAAAAAGCATGGGAAAAATAAGTCAAAGACACAGAGAATTGAAACAAATGACGCCTCGCATCTAGAGGCGAAGCTTTTTTTGCTCTGTGGTCAAAACCTTACTGTATAGTATTAGGTGTCTGAACTGAATAAATTTTATTTTATTTATTTATTTTATTTAATTGATTAACTCGGCAAATACATACCATTTCCATTAATTAATCACAACCTTTCAACATCTCGCCAAAAAACTATGACAATAAAATTACTCAATAGGTTACAAAATTATGCTAATGTCATTAATCTAGAAGCTAAGTATAATTAGGACGTCAAAATAAATAGCACATACTTTTAAAATTGAACATTGGTTTATCTAAGTAATATACAAATATAAATAAATGGGCTATTTTTAGCACTTTCGCAGGATAATATTAAAGTCATCAACTCATCATTGATTCAATCGATCGGCTCCTAACACAATTAATTTTACGTTACAGTGACAATTAAAATAATTAGTTACATTTCATCCCGTGTTCCTAAGTAGCAAAGATCTTCAGCAAAAAACGTAATAGGCACTCAAGAAACTAGCTAACTTTGCACTGCGGCAAATAGGAAAACTACACGAAGAAAACGGCCACTCATTTTGCAGATTGGTGTGTCTCTGAAAACATACGGGATCTTATCCTAACTCGTTTATTGAGTAACTCGTTGAAATACTCAATTACGACTTCAAAAAAGGAGTTGCTCATTTTGGTTTGTTTTTTATGTTTGCTAATTCAGGATTCATAAACGTGGTAAAAATTGTACGACTTTTTTTTTATTATATATAAACTGTATTACTATTGAACTTATCCAATCAAATTCCGGTTCTTGAAATTGGTTTTTAAATCATTTCACCTGGAAATTGATGATAGGACTTTTCTGAAGAGTTTGTCTAGAAAGTACCAGGGCTTTGTCAGCTATTCTGCTACCAAGCAGTAGTGTGCCAGAATACTCAGTTCCAGTTTGCACGGCAATGTGGCTAGTGAAATTACTGGGCAAATGAAAATGAAAGTGATCCCATATTCTAGAAATATTAAACTGTGTTGAGTCTCAGGATGACGTGTGCAGTGCAGTATCACACTAAACTAAACCTTAACAGCTCCGAGCGGTACTGCAACTGATATCACAGGCCGTAGTGCTTAACATTAGGTGAGTGAATAGGTCGTCATGTCATTATTTAAATAAAAAATTGCTTCCAAGTATGTACCTAATAATTCCATTTTTTTATATGAATATTATTTTATCGTTTGTAATATATTATACTATTATATTCTTCCTATTTATGCATCCGTATGTTTTCAAACAGATTCAGAACTCCGCTCAAAGATAGGCGAGTATCATTGAATTTCGTCCGCATTTCTTAAGTACTGGAGCAAGAGTAATGATATCTATTTCAGAATTCTAAATGGTCTAGTTATTTGACAAGACACTAGCCTGACCTTTTGTTATAGGAAAGATTAAGTACAATCTTATTAGTGTTTGGAGTATTGCCAATGTCCCCTCTGAGCTATAACTAAATATGATTGGGCAATTAGTCAGACATTCTCTTTTCTCTTACTCTTTTATACTCGTAAAAGTGAAATGGGAAATGATTTGATAGAATTAGTAAGATGTTGTGTTTAATGTTGAAGTTCGTCGCCACACTAGTCGGTCAAAATATAGTCCTAAAGATTTACGCAGCCACTGGGTGTATGATCATAGCTTAGTTGGAAAAGCGTCTAATCCAAAATAAATCCACTGTTGGAAGGAGCGGGTTCAATACTCGCTAGTTGCAAAAAAAAAGAGTTATGTATATATATATATATTTTTGATAATAGCTCATTTGGTATTTTTGAATGGGGCGAGACGGCAGAGGATTTTAAATTGATGAAAATAGAATTTTACATACAATCGAATTAAGGTATATATTTCAATGCATTGTATTAAATAAACGCACGAAAAACCGCGGGCTATCTCTAGTTCAAATAAAAGTAATTTCCAAACACCTCCACTGTTATCCGTCACGGAACCTCGAAATAGACTTCACTCTTCCTCAACTTTAGCTGAGTGTAACAGAGAAAACTATTCTTCCAAAGATCCTGATCTTAACCACTATACAAGCAGTAAGGCCGACAAGCAATTATCAGTAGGAGACGGTAAGTCACACACACACTTACGCTACCTAGCTTCTTTACACAGAATCGACTTGGTGTTGGTGGAACATGCTTGTCGGTTCATAAGGGGTATTTACAATTTTTGTTCTTTTTGTTTTTCTCAACTACCACACCACAAAAATAAATAGCCGGCCAAGTGCGAGTTGGGATCGCACTTGGTCGGTTCCGTGCCATTACCTATAAAAAACGAGCAAAAAACTACGTACGTTGCAGGGGAGCTTCATTAAATATTTAGTTAATTCTGTTTTTTTGTTTAGTTTTTGCTTTCATAGCGCAACAGAAATACATCATCTCTGAAAGTTCCAACTTACTAACCATCACGGTTCATGAGATACTTACTACAGCCTGGTGACAGACGGACAGCCGGACAGCGGAGCTTTAATAGATCAATCCGTAGTAGAAGGTAATCAATTGTCAAAATTCGTTACAATTTTTGATTATTTGGATCATAAATCCATCTTTACTTGCAGAGCGTATTTTGAACTAAAATTGTCTTGCCTTTACCACAGATGTTATAATAGTACCTTTGCCGACATCCAAAGCACCAACTGCCTGGTGTAAAAAACCTAAACCTTCATAGTCCATACTGTTTATACGTCGTCTTACATTCCGAGGGTTCCGCAAGTCATTAAGAGATAAGAAAACTAAACTCCTAAAGAAGGACGACAGAAGTTCGCTCGAGCCGAAGCATAAACTGGCAAAGTTGGTGCCGTTGTCTTTCTTTATTCACGGATACAAAATGTACAATACGGGACAAAATAAATGCACACTACAAAAGTGTCTTAAGGTGGTGCGTTTCACTCAGCGCGGCAAATTAAATTTTTCTTGCGTTTTTTGCCAAACGAAGCTTAATTACTCGACGTAATTACATGCAAACTCATTATTCGCAAACGAATTAAATGTATCAACAAATTTCGAACTCAAGCATGAGATGATTTTCGCTTTACCCGTTTTAATGTATGAAATATTGTTTGGATTAATGTGATTTTTTTGTTGAACATTTGTAACGTTATTTTGCAGGTTTTTCTACGATTGGAATTTTCGTAAGTAAGTTCTGTCATTTGATATCTTAAAAAATGTTTAATGCGAGATAGAGAATGCACGAAGATCCTGGCCTTAATTTGTTGATACATTCTATTTATTTGCGCAAAATCAGTTTTCTTGTACGTTTAGTTAAGCTACGATTAGCAAAAAAAAATTATATTTGGCCGCGCTGATTGATTTGTACCACCTTAAAGAAAATTGTCATTTTACATTATTCACTAGTAACAACTAATTCAAAAATGTACTTATTTAATCTCTTGTCACAAGCTTTAGTATTCATACAAAATGAAACAAGAATATCTAGTGCAATACCGCTAAAATAAAACTATAAGATTATCTATATTGGGAAAACTGTAAGGGATTGTTGCTGGTAAATGTATGTGACAAAGAATAAGAAAAGAATTTAAAAAAAAAATGTATCATGTATGCATGGAGCTAATAAAAAAAGAAGGTGGGAATCCTGTCTGATCCAAAACTGAAGCACCCTTAGGAAGCCGGAACGCTTCGTACGTACGAGCGGGGCACGCACACACTCACATCATAGGCAGCCGGTCGCCCTACTTTCATCTGACACACATATGTAATATGTCCGCCATTTTGCGCTTCACTTCGATGTCAATCAAAACTCAATCCTTTTTTTATTTCATCTATGCATGTATGTGTGTGTGTAGTTCATCTTAAATAATGTATTTAAGATGAACATCCGCGAGGTCACGCGTGATTCAATCAATTTTTAGTATTCATCACCATCAGCCTGAAGACATCCACTGCTGAACATAGGCATCCCCCATAGAGCACCACTTAAAAACTTATTTAAAATGGAGTGTCAGAGAAAGCCCGTTTTCATGCTGGCCAAGAGTGGGTTGCTGGATGACAACTCCTCGAATTTTTGCGATTCTAGAATATTCCGGTGGGTGCGTCGGCTTGAGAGTTGCACGTGTTATTGTATACCTATAATTATTATCCCATTTTGGTGCGAGAGCCGATTGCACTGAAAAAACTAGTTAATTATTAAATAAAAATGCCGATCTAATGCGAAACAAATTAATATCTTTTATTGAAAAACCCATCTTAACAATCGTAGCGAAGGAGAGAGAGCGGAAGGAGGTCATGGACCATAGAGCACATATCCATAGCATACTTAAATCTAGTTACTTATGATACAGACTAAATACTATTCTAACATGCACGACTAGCTTGTCACGTCATTCATTCTCATAAACAAAAAACTTAATGTTCAATGCATTTGAAGTTGGAATTCCATGACCCGGCAGGATCGGCATTAGCAGGCCTGACATTTTTTACATGTTTAAGTGTCGGTTAACGATCTAAAGATAGCATATTGGGGTACCCGATGACGTAGGTATTGGTGCATTGGGCTCTCGTACTACAGCCACATATTATACAGCTTTAACTATGTCTGGAAGAGTTTTGGCGGGAACGCGGAAAAGTTCACGTCGTGTATTGTATTATTTTTCAAAACTTGCTTTTTCAAGTGTTAATGTTTAAAATTAGTAGCGTTTTACGCATTAAGTGCTGAATTACGAGCATGAGTGAGGGCAAGTGATATAATTGTGGTGAAACATGATTTTTCGTGCTTCCAAAACTCCATAGAAGCTTCTAGTAAAGTTGCCACCACTTTGCTCTAGCATGACTTAGACTGGATTATGACTATGAGTAGGACATGACTTTACGTGAAATATATTATAACACGATGAAAATATAATACTTGACACTGGCTAAGTACACTAAGTGTGGAGCCAAAATATAAAAAAAAAAACTATGTCTGAGCAAGCACAGATCAGGCTTTACCATATTGGACAGTAGGTTAAAGTGGCGCTCTAATTGAATGACGCTATTGTACCGTCCAGATTGTTGATACTAAGGCAACTGTCATCTGTCACTGTCACTGTCACGAATAGCAAGATGGCTGTGGGAATCATCGGATAAGCAAATACGGTTTGTCTAAAATGCTGCGAATTATTTGTACACTATTTTGTTTTAGTTGGCTTTCTGTTTTGGCCTTTCGTTTTTATTATAGTCATAGACTAGTATTGTATTGTAGCGAATAATCACTGTAAAATCAGTTGTCACTGTCAAGGTTTCAAGAGACGATAATGAGCGAAGGTATCTTAATTTCTTTTCATACAAATGTATATTTTGTTAAGAAAATATAATTTCAGGGGACGGCCTCTGCTGGTTGAGTGGGTCAACTCAAATAATAGGTGCCGGTTTGATTCCCCTGACACGAAAATAAGTATTTGTACCTACACAGAAAAACAACGCTGGTACCTATTGTTCTGTATGTGATTGTTGTAGGACCATGGTCTTCGTAATTCCTAGATACAAAACTTGCCGCGACATTTACAGTGGAATTCATAGTCGAGGTGGAGGCTCCTCTAGAGGATGAATCAGGCGCTGGAAAATTCTAGCTTTATGCATTTCATAAACAAAAGCAGCCCCCAATCTGGCATGATGGGTGAAATTTTGACGCGACTTTTGAACTATTAAAAGTCGCGTCAAAATGATACTCGACAGAACTTTCAAAGCCAACTTGAACTCGTAGAGTATTTAATTAAAATGCTTTTCAGTTAGGGTTTTCTCCAGCGATTGTTTATGAAAGTGAAAGAAGAATGATTCAGCATTTCACCTCTAGGTAAAAGTGGAATTATAGATTTTGGGGGATTTTTCAACCTTTGTTTATGAATACCACTGTTAAAGTGTACCATTTTTTCTGCTAGCAACTACACACTACAAACTCCAGTACCAAAGCTCAATAAAACTATACGACTCGTCGAATCGCGCCTAACATCCAACTCCCATGTCGTACAACTTATGTATCGTTGATGTTGGGATGTAAATAAGAAAGCTTATGTACTTTGTTTGTATTTTGTTTAACTTTTTCCGTAATGTTGTAGACGTCTTGTTCCAAACTTGTGGTGATAAGTTAAGATTCCTCACGGTTTGATAATTATTTCAGTATACATTATACAACAAGAGTTTCAATTAATATTTTATCACGAAAGAACATGATTGAGTCATGTACAATTTCAAGAACTTTGGATATACGCCATTCCAAATCACCTAACAAAAAATCCACTTGGAGATCCTTAAGCTTGTATATAATGTAAAGTTTACACGCCATTTTTTTAATGAAAAACTTCGAATTTTGAAAAGCCGTTGAATAAAATATCGTTCGCCTTTTGGATTAGAGTTGCACTAATTCGAGATAATTTACTTACCAATTAAAACTCAAGTTGTATAAATGTATATTCACCTAACATACCTACCTACGTATAGAAATGCAACAGAACCCACTTCAGTCTCGCAGATTTTCTTGCAACTAATTAATAACATCAGTGTTTTCTAATCAAGACTGAATAGGTTTACTAATTAATATAATAATTTATTAAATTGTTAGTTGAACGTATTCCCTTTCTAAAAATATGTACAGACTATCTCTTGAACATGGCGTACACTCATTCTTAAGACTCGTTCTCAAACAAACTTATGAATTTAAATCATGTACAAGAGTTACTCCAGACCTCTAGTTATTCTGAAGCACGCGCCATTTCGGTATCAGCATGTCAACACAGCATAAGTAATGAACTTCACAATATGATACACCAGAGAAAAAATGTTAGCAATACCCGTTCGTTTATTAAAAGCGTCAAATAGCGTCAAATCTAACGAAATATAAACGTCATCATCTTCAACAGCCTGAAGACGTTCACTGCAGAACTTAAGCCTCCCCCAGTGAGCGCCACTTTGAGCGGCTGCCCGCCTCCTGCATCCACCTGCTCCTTGCGGTTTTGATCAGATCGTTATTATCATGTTTGGTCAGATATCATGTACATTTTATCATCGATAGGCTAACATTTGACCATGGTCCTGATACCTGATGGACGCGGTCGACGATGGAGCATGCTTGCCTAGGAGTTACCTGTTCACTAACTAAACAATATACTAACTAAAGCAAATACCTAAAAGTTCCTTTGAATAGACCTTTTAAAAATGTAACAAAAATAGAATATCTACTTATACTTTGCTCTCGAAACAGAAATTTTCTTAAAAAGAATTTTCACTGGAAACCTGGATTAAGTAGGAAACTATATACATTCGAGTAACCCTACTCTACACCTCAAGATATCACTAGAACTAGAAGTCTTGTAAAATACGACTCGATGGAGTTTCAAGAGGGAAGTTATATGTAGTCGTAAGTCCATTTGTAAAGTTATAGAAGTTGAAATATCAAAATCGCTTTGACAACTTTCTTGTTTATGGTTTCGCATGGATTCTTCTATAGAGTTTTATTGCATGTACGTTTTCTAAGTATATTGCATTTATGAATTATACTAGGTGGTAGGACTTTTCTGCAAAGTTCGTCTAGGTAGGTACCACCGGTTTGCCAGTTATTCTGTCGCCAAGCAGTAGTGTGCAAGCACTACTGTGTTCCGGTTTGAAGGGCATTGTAGCTAGTGAAATTACTGGGCAAATGAGACTTTATGACCTGATTACACAGTGTAGTAATCTGATTACTAGACTGTGTGATGTCCCAGGATGACGTGCGCAGTGCAGTGTCACGCGGAACTTTATAAAAAAAAGATGTTAACATATTTGTATTAAAAATTCCTGATCGTATCACAGAGTAGAGAAAAACACTACCTGTGTTGCCTTTTCAGATGCCTGCCGCCTGCCAGTTCGCTCCACAATTTTTTTTATTTGGCTTGTGTTTCTATATTGTTTCTCTTCATTAACCAAAACAATCAATAAATATCCGACTTGGTCAGAACCGCGGGGAGCCGATGGATACAGGAGGCAAACAGCCACTCATAGTGGCGCTCATAAATGGGAGGACTGTGTCAGCAGTGGACGTCTTCAGGCCGATGATAATGATAATTTAAAATCATCCTTTCTCATTAGCCTCGCAAATAGTGTTGTTTCTCAGTCAACACCGCGAAACAACTTTTCTAATACCAGCGATGTTATTGCTTGATACTTTTACTTACTGGCATCTTACTGGTGAATACCCACCTACGGAATTGAATCGTTTGTTCAAAAAAGCCAACTTTGAAACCAATTTCAGGACGTTTGGAAATTAGTTCTATTCACTACTACCAAGCTTAATGAAAAATTAAACCAAAATGACCCAAAAATAGACTGTCAAAAGCAATGTAATTACCAGTAACCAGCACCACTAGGTCCCTTCATATACCCAACATTTGTATCGGGTGTAATCAAGCCAGAGCTCTTATTTAATGGTTAGGGTTAATCTTGTTAAGATAATCTTTATTAAGGTATAAACCGTTGAGGTAATACGAAGGACAGTAGAACTGAGCTACTGAGTAACCTCTTCTAGTGTATTATTTACACTATGCTACGATAAAGCAAAGTTACATAAAGGAAACGCATATCATCATTGTGGATATCATAAGTACATTAGTACTATTACTTATTCTGTGGTCAATGTTTCTATTTCTAGATTTGAAAGGGTTAATTCAAATATGTTGATATTTACAACAAGTCTGTCTACAGTCGAACAATGTACCGCACTCCGACCTTACAGACGATGGATCGTCCACTCTAGATATGGTTATGGAATGAGCTGTATTAAGCCAAGTCTACAGCGATACTAAGCCAATGGTACACCCTTTCAAGCGAGTACTTTGCTCTGAATGTCACAGATAAGGATTTATATCAATGTAATTATGATTCTATCTGTCTTATTGAGACGGAAATTAGGGATTTTCTTTGATGTTGATTATGTTGGTATTACCAGCTAAAGTCTACAAAAGGGGCTGAATTTTCAAATCTGTAGTAAAACAGGCTTTGATCAGGATCTAATTATTTTGTTTTCATTTATGTTTGATAAACAAATAATCTTAAGGATATGCTAAAATAGTTTCAGGGATGATACGAACAAATTACTCTCGTACAAATTAGTAACGGACAAATGTACACACATCAGGAATTGATTACGTTGCCATACTTCCTATCTGTCCTTTGTTTATGGGCTCATTACGGGAACTAGGGCTATTGGAATTTGTGCTACTGGCATCGGTTCTATTAACATGGTGCTATTGACATTAATGAAACTATTGATATTAGTCAATACGTTGGTGCAATTGTGCAATTGAAATCTTCCTATTGACAGTGTTGCTTTGACATTGGTGCTACTGACATTGGTGTTATTGGCATTGGTGCTATTTTGGGAATAACCTCAAAATGGTAGTGTTTGGATAAATGTCTAATCTGCTTCTTGTCGAAGCCCAAAAAAAAAGTAATATAATAAGGCATTGCAAAATTTGCAATAACTCCGCTCATTGCATATTGATTTCAAAATTCTTCCTACAACTGTAAATTGCTAAGATTAACTTAAAAGTGTGCATTCGTGCATTCCTAAAATAAATTCCAAATTCCAAAATACAAAAGCGTTTATGTGATGTGAGAAACATTCCGTCCGCCAGTAAAAAGTCTGCATACGTTGCTCTAGCTCGCGTTTTGCCCATTTTGCCCATTTTATTGCCCTAACGTACCCTTAAGCGTGTTATTTCATAACAGGACGCATTTATAGAAGTCCCACCGAATTTTACGAATCGGTTACGAGCTCCATAAAAATCTTGGCAAGGTGTCCGGCACCGAACAACCGTACATTCCCATGGCGCCAACAACGACCTTCGCACATTTGATCTGGGTTTTAGTTCAGGGGTATCCAGACGATTTAGTTACGAGTCTAGATTAGAAAGTATTAATACGTGACAAAAAGCTTTAAAAAACTTAAACATTATACCTAAACTTAGTAACAAGCGATTTACATTTAAAACGGCTAATTTCTGTAATTAAAAAATGGTACATTTAACAGCCGACCGCTTATATAGGAATGATTTTTAAAGTGTAAACCACACTAAGGTATATCTAAAAACGTATTATTGCGAGCGTCCAATCCGGTGAGTTGGAGGTCGCGGGTTCAAATCCCGCTGGTTGCTAAATTTTGAGGACTATAATATCTTTGCTTATATAGAGTTATATTTCGAACACGTATTTTTGAGACATTTTATTCATTAATTTGTAAAGGTAAAATAGAATCACGAGCGGGGATTGAACCCGCATCCATTCATCCCTCATTTCCCCCTCATCTGTAGATTAAGCTGAGCAGGCGATACTGCTATACAAATCAAAAATACTTATATTTTACTGAAGACTGAGACTTTATTATTTTCGATTTCCTATTAACATTAATCAAAGCTTTCATTAGCTCCTATACTATACGAACTCTCTTTATGCGATCCTTCTTTACGAGTACGTTTGGCTGAACTCCACGGTTCCTTCACGCAGTGTAATTTGGGCCTAAGTTTTTAGGGATGGGCATTAGAATATCGATGGTTAATTTTAGAAGTGCCTACTTACATTTTCGACTTAATTGCGCCAGGGACATCTATAAATCAAATTAGAATTAACCGATTTCAATTACCTCGTATTCTGCATGATGCTTATCGAGTCTAGATCACAAAAAGCTCATTTTATTTTTCATCGATGTTTTTTCTGCCGTATTTAATAGTCGATAGAATAACGTATACATCACTATACGCAGAATTTACGCGGGTTCAGTCTCATTTCCATACAAATGTACCGTACTATTACTGCGGATGACATAACACCACTAGAGGAAAACAAGTGGAAAATGGTGCTATTAACTTAACGTTTTATACGTTTTCTGATTGATGCAATGCGAACCCTGGGTGTCATAAAAATAAGGTCGCATTTGCGTTTTTTTCCCGTTTTGAATAACATATTACAAGAGCGTGGTAGCTGGTGAAAACCCACTGTGACAAGTGATTTAAATTTAGGTCTTATTCTTTCTAGACTAGAGTTTTCGTTGTTGGTAAAAGATTTGGTTAATCTGTTTCCCAACAAGCCTACCATAGTTACTTATTTTTTTAACGTGATCCGCTTTTGTTTTATAGTAATTTTCAGTAACACATCGATTATTGAAATCGGAGAATTTGGCACATCCCTATTTGAAATTAAACGATAATAGTATGTATTGCCAGGAATGACTTACGGTACTGGGACGTTGTCTCACCGGTGGCCTCATTAGTAAGCTCAAAATCGCGCAACGAACTATGGAGAGAGCTATGTATGCCTTGAGTTTCTCTACGAGATTAAATTCGACACGATAACTCCGAGACGTACTAATCCGGCTGTAAATTTGGTCAAATCTTACATTATTGCATTAGTTTAACAAAAACAAGATAAACTTTTTATTTTATTAAAGTTAAAGCTCCCACGGAAAAACAACTGTATTACAAGTAAAACCGGATCGACGTCTCTTCTAAACATAGATAATAAAACCTAATTTAGGTTACTCCTAAAATCAAGATATTATAGTCCTTAAAATTTTAGCAATCAGCGGGATTTGAACCCGCGCCCTGCAGGACGCTCTACCAACTGAGCTATGGTTACCTGACCGCTAGCTGCAAAAATCATAAGTCTACGTATATGTTTTCACAAATTATCTGTCGTAGCGACACCTATAGTATTTAGTAGTAAGTTTTAAGGACTATATAATATCTTTATCTGTGGTTTACACTTTAAAACATGCCCATGACTCCTAAAATTAATGATAGTCATTGTTACGCTTACCATTAGACAGTCGTCCTTCTGTCTCGTTTATAAAGAAGCCTTGGTGGGTGTCGATCCTAGGGTAAGTGAGTGCCATTTCTCCTCTTTTGCGCATGAAGATATGTACGTCCTTAGGTCTGATTGTCAATGTAGACTCACAAAATGATAGCGAGAAATAAAAATGTCAGTGTTTGTGTAAGGTGACATCTACATATTATTATTATAATATGGATCCGTCTTCTAACTATAATGTTATGACTAAGCCCCATCTCCTCCCGTGCCGTAAGATCCAGTTAAAGGAATATCCAGGGAATGGAAAACAGCATTTTCCTCGGTCTTCGTTATAATCTACTGTGATCACAAAGCCGCCTGCCAAGCGTGGTCATCATCATGATTAAATCAAATCAAATCAAATCAAATCGTTTATTTGCATAAAAATATGGTTAAATATATACTATTAACAGCAGGTCTTCGGTATGTCATAAAAAATAGATCATGCATGTTTTTTGCTATAAATAGCATACAAAAATTTAGAGAGAATGTCACATGGTTCACATTATAATTAGACAATGTACGTTGTTCCATTTAAATTAATATAATAAAATGTACAAACAAAATAAACTAATCCGTCATCAAAGGCAAACAAATTAACCAAAATAGGTAAAATAATACTTAATTCATTAATAATTCCAAACGTCAAATTCCACTACACAAATAAACCGAATCATTTCGACACAATATTTCGTTTCCAATTTAAAAATTCATTGACCGAGTAAAAGCAATTTTGAACCAACCACTTGTGCAATTTATATTTAAAAATAATTAGAGGTAAGCTCTTTAAATCTTCTGGTAGAGCGTTAAAAACTTTTGCTACCATGAAGTGAGCGTTTTTCTGGAGAGACAATTTGCACATTGGAAGGGATTCTAGATTATTAGATTTGTCCCGAAGTATTAATGGTCATCATCAACATTAACAGCCTGAAGACGTCCACTGCTGAACATAGGCCTCCCCCAGGGAGCGCCACTTAGAGCGGCTGCTGGCCTTTTGCATCCATCGGCTCCCCGCGGCTTTCACCAGGTCGTCGGTCCACCTGGGGGCCGGCCTACGCTGCGTCTTCCAGTTCGTGGTCGCCACTCGAGAACCTTTCTTTCCCATCGGTTGTCAGTTCTACGAGCGATGTGGCCTGCCCATTGCCATTTCAACTTGCTAATCCTAAGAGCTACATCGGTCACTTTAGTTCTCCTGCTACATTTTACATGTAGGTAGATACATTTACTAAGATTTTCATAAGAAGCCTAAGGTTACATTTTTTCTATTTCTACATAATCAGAATCGGAATCTCATTTAGATCAAATTTGATATTTATTGACCACCTGGTCGATGCGACGCGTGACCAAAATGCTGGCACTTATTTGGCTCAACGCATCAGCATTGCGATTCAACGAGGCAATGCTGCCAGCATGTTGGGTACGCTACCTACCGGCAATGGGCTGGAGCATTTGGATTGTATAGGCCATCTTGGCTAGTTTACAGTTCGAATGTTATTTGTAGTAGGTAGTGTAGTAGTAGTTCGGGTTAGTGTAGTAGTTAGTTTAAATAAAAAAGGCAGATTGCCCTTAAAAAAATATTTATAATAATTATAATACTAACATCCTTATTTCCTAAAACAGCGCCTTTGTTTATCTAATATTGATACATAATTAGTATACTTACTTCATCAAATATATATTTTTTAATTCTAGTACCACATTGAATTTTTATACATTTATTAAACATAATTTACTAATACTACCTAATATACTATTTATTACACATAATTATGGCGTAGTATAGATTATAGATATTATGTATTATGTCAGATTTTTGCAGCTGAATATGTGTAAACTAAAATTTATTTACGTATTTTTGCAATGTCCTTATCTATTATTTTAGAATTTAGAATTATATCCAACTCCCTTTCTCATACGTATGTCAAAATTAATTTAAAAAATCAAATACGATGCGCTCATTGGTTGACGGTAGCCGATGGTCAACAAGCAACCAATGAATGTTCAGTATTTGAAGTTGACATGAGTTTAACTAAACAGGCGTACCAGAAACCGGGGGTTAGACTACCAAAGTAGCATGCCGCAGAAAGTATAGCATTTTACACAAGTGTTCGAGACACATCTCAGAGTAAGAGAGGGGCTATACAGCAAATATCGCTCTAGGTTTAGGAATGAGGCCGTTTCCGGCCACTTTCGGCGAGGTTGACAACTTTTACACTGGAATTCATAGTCAAGATGGGGGTTCCTCTAGGGGATGATTCAGGCGCTGTGTGGCGAAGTCTAGTTTTACGCATTTCATAAACAAAATTAAGTAGCATCCAATCTGACAATTCTGACATTGTCAAAGGCAGGATGCTATGAAAGTGAAAGAAGAATGATTCAACATTCAACCTCTATGTTAAAGTCGAATGTTAGATTTTGGGGGTTTGTTCACCCTTTGTTTATGAATACCACTGTTAGTCAGGCTAGCTCAAACTTGTTAAGATTGTAAACGAAATCATCGTTTGGCAATATTGGTGGGCATTTCACACATTTCATTTAGCCCCAAACTTAGCAAAGCTTGTATTATAGGAACCAAGCAACTGGTAGAATATAATTATACTTTTGGTTTGTTATACATACTTATAAAAATATAATAGGTAGGAATATTACACACAGAAAAAAATAGATATAGATAAAACACTTGCTAAAAGAGCATGCAGTTTAGTTGAAATAACCACTTAGACCTTGGAAAACTGTTTCAAAAGATGACCACAATTCATTATACCGAAAATATTTCGGTTCAATTCGGTCATGATTTTCAAATTCTCATCCCTACTCTACATATCTCTAAAGATACATGTTATATATCTTATGTCGCCACTTAGTGCTTACTGTACTGCGATAGTGCTGAGTCACAGATGTAGCTGACTTTCTAGACTTGGAATCACACGGGATTAAACTGTTAACTTCTCACCATGTACCGCTCGGCCAACAGCATCAAGGAAAAGCTTCTAACAACGAAGTGGGGCCCTTTGCCACATCATCATCATCAACAGCCTGAAGACGTCTACCGCTGAACATAGGCCTCCCCCAGAGAGTGCCACTTTGAGCAGCTGTTCGCCTCCTGCATCCATCGGCTCGATTCAATGAGTCACCGCTGGCAACACACACTGATTGAAAGAGAACCTTTGTTTACCTAACTACAATCTTGGATTCTTCAAACGTAGAACAGGTCAGCATGTTACATCCGAGACCGCTATTCACTTCCCATCAGGTGAGATAGTGGTCAAAGTGCAAATGTAGGATTTGAACCAAAAATTGTAAATCCCGTTGATAGCTCGTGCACATAGTTTCTCCTACAAACACGACTCACTTACGCGGGCAGGGGGCGAAGTAACAAAACGAGAAGTCATACCAAATACAAAAAATCGAGCATGATGGATTAAAAGACACAACGGGTGTATATAATATTCCTCGCAAATTTTTAGCGGTTGTAATACACCACCAATTTTCGCATAAAAGGAAGTTGTATCATTGGTCAAGTGGATTTTTAGTCAATGCTGTGAACCGACGATGCCATCTGCTGCCTTACGGTACCGTCCAGTTTTCCCTCCTGTATATTCCTAGCTTACTGAATGCAGCGCTCTTGCAAATGAATATGAATGCCAAGTGTGCCAGACGTTTAATCCGAAATTAGTATTAAATTATACATTCAACTTTCCTCATTCATTTATTTTTTGGTGGTTGCACCCAACATCTAATTTTTTATTATTATGTAGATTTAGTTTTGTGATAATTCTGTTGGTGGGGTTTTATGATGATAGTCTCAAGATGCAAAGGATGCGGAGTCGGCAAGGTAACGTGGCTAAAATAACGTGGATAACAAGCTAGTGGAACCGAATTACGTTTTAAAAGAAACTTTCTCATGTATGGCAGATCACGAACTGCAAGACAAGAAATATAATACCTACTTACATAGCAATTCCTAAAAACTTGGTACTAAAATCTCATACCACAGAATAAATGATAGCTAATATTACGACATAATGATTATAGACATACTGCGATCGAGTGACTGCAGTTTACAAAAAAAAATAAAAAAAGATAGGTTGCGAAAGTTTACGTTTATTTCTACTCTATTTATTTTAAAACCTAAAAGCTTTTTGTGTTACAGTTTCATGAAGTTAAATAAATTATCGTACGTCAACTGCAAGTACAACTACTGAAGGACAAGGACCGTTATAAGTAATATTAATTATACCGGTACCGCTTTTTAAGGATGACTGAAATATACACGGCCTGCAATTTACGTCCGGTTTATTGAAACCTCACTTCAAAATACCCGAATCCAAAACTTCTGTCTCATATTGCGCAATATATATATTTTGACGTTTCACGTCCACTAAGTAGAAGGAGTAGTTTGAGGTTTCAACCAAGGTAATAAATACCATGTACTAAGACGCTACCATCGAGGTAAAAGCACGATCTTCTGGTAGCTCTAGCGGGCTTAGACTTAAAAGCGTTTTTTCCTCATCATCATCAACAACGTCAACAAAACTGATGATTGATTTTAAAATACAAAAATCAAAATGACTCCGTAAGATAATTCATTTTAAAATTATTGTAAACATAAGAAACAAAAAAAATTTGTAAACATAACCAATGTCCCGGAGGTCTCACGGGAACATGATGAAATAATGGGAAATGCAGGAACTATTGAGAAATAACTGTAGGTCTTCGGGATACAGGTCTTCTTCATTCCTTCGATTTACATTGAAATTTTTCACTAGCAACCTAAAGACTCAAAGGCTCATCGCTTCTCTGCCCGACTCACCCTCTCATCCAACCACGCGCTAGTCAGTGTTGCCAACCAGCAAAAAAACAATCATCCAACCTAATTATAAAAATTGGGATACTTAATTAATTACCTAGCTAACGACATTAGAGGTGGGTCGTACTAGGTAAATCGAGATACTAGGTTACTCTGTGACTGTGACTTGGCCATACCTGTGACATATACCTGTGAATAAATACTAGCAAGTATTTATTACTCGCGGCACAATTCACGTTTAAAGGACGTAGATAGATAATAGGTGTGTCTTTCTGTGGAACGATACTGACGCCTATGTGAAAAAGGATGCGCCTATTACTTTTGAATTGACGGCTGGCACAACATGTCGCTGTCACAACTCCTGTGAAATAAATACTAGGTTTGTCCGTCTCTGATACGCTACAGACGCCTTCTTGAGAAAAGGATGCACCTATTACTTTAGCACGCTCTCATAGATTCGCGCACAAGTCACAGTGTCGCTGCTCCCGGAGGTATTTTGTCACTGCGACTGACTGTGACTTTCTTTTATCAGTGACTTTTACCTGTGACGATAAATACGCCTCACGCCTAAACGACATTATAAATATTATACAATACAACCATGAATAAGTGCGTTTTAAAGGCGGAATAAAAAATAAAATTTAACCGTTGTACTATAACCTAAATATAGTAGGTACCGTTATTTTTAGGTTCATCAGTCCTCACATGAAACACAATGCCTGAAAGATAAATTTCATGCCTGAAAATTATATGGCGGGAGGCTCCATGACGATTATTACAGTATCCCCTTTCAGAGTATAATAGTTTTGGGTAAGAGTCGTAAATTTCAATGTAATGTTGCTGTCGGGAAAAGCCGAGTAAGTTTTAAAATTAATATCACTAGGACAAAAGGCGTCCTAGGTGGTTTATACGGCTTAAAGGGTGTCTGCAAAATTTTAATTGGGTAAAAGAGTAAATTGTGACAAATTAGGAACGGAAAATTATATCATCTTGACTTATAACTATAGTTAGTCCAGGCCTTGATTTTTTGTATGAGCTGCTCTACGAAATGATCGTAGAGCGCCTTGTTTTCAGCTGACTAACCTGGGTGTATGCATCACCGTCTTATTGTTAAAACAGTTTGCTTATAAAAAAAACGAAAATAAAACCTGTATTTATAAACTGTCGATTTACTGCAAACTGACAATTGTCTTACAATAAAACGGATGATATTGTGTAGTTTTGTGTACAAATAACTCAAAACTACCTGTTTTTTATTAGAAACTGGTTTTCCAACGATAATTTAATAAGTATTCACATAGAATTCACTATTTCGTCGACCAATAATCGTATCTCACATTCTTGTTAAGATAAGCCAATTTTTATAACGCTTTTATAACGTGTAGGTGTTCAACGTGAGTACAAATGGATACAACTTTGTCAAACAAAAAAAAATATTGTATAATGAAGATTCACTCCAAAAATACATTAAAATTATAAATCCATCTTAAGTTAATGGGTCAAACGCTAGCCTAGACATTGATAAAAAATTGTTGAAGAAGATTATTATTACCACCAAGAAGATTTCGCAGATCTGAGAGCCTAGTCCGAGTATATTTAATAGTTTTCACGTTTCACGGTGAGTGATGCGTTTATGTATGGTTTTCGTGAAACCAACAAAACGCGTCATTCACCATAAGCACCCTTAGTTAGCGAATTGTGAACCACAGAATGCACGTGATTCTCCATACAACAATGCACCGTGAGACGTTAAAACTGTCAAATGAACTCGGGCTAGGCTCCCAGGACAAATAGTCTCGGAAACCAATAGAGACGCTTATCGACACTTTCATGCAGTTCAGACATTTAACGTTCGAGAATAAAATCTATTTTAATGTAAAAGTGTATTGTACCGTAGTCACTGTGAGCGCCTCGGTGCTCGGCGCCTATTTATGCTCGGCCTTTTTTTATGAGAGTGAATGACGTGACGATCTAGTCGTTCACCTGATGTTAAGTGACACGGCCGCCCATAACAGTTACGCTGCACTGCGCACGTCATCCTGAGACATCACAAAGTCTAGCAATCAAACTAGACTGTGCGATCAGGTCATAGTCTCATTTGCCCAGTAATTTCACTACAATGCCCTTCAAACCGAAACACAGTAGTGCTTGCATACTACTGCTTGGCGGGTGAATAACTGGCCAAGCGGTGGTACCTACCTACCTAGACGAACTTTGCAGAAAAGTCCTATCACCTAATAAAAGTCTTGGCACAAAGGGTGATTTTTACCTGACTTTTGCAAAGAGGAGGGTTACTCTCTATGACTATAATGTTTAGCTACATGCTACTCTCAGAAAAAGTCATGTTCTATTCATGGTGACAAAGTCCCATCACATAATACAACATGATATAAGTTCTTCTCGCCTACATGTGAAAGTAAACCCATAAATAAAATCAAATGTCTTAATACTAACAATGTGGAGCGGTTTTTTGGGGTTCCGTAGTTAGGTTAAAGAAACGCTCGAGCGGGTTCTTATTGTTGCCGTTATCTTATTTTATTGGTATTGTTCTCTTGACAGTGAAATATGTGGAAATGTTTTATTTTTATTAGCTTGGTAAAAAGATGTCGTAATATTATTTGCTACTGATTTACAAAGAGGTTCGGAATGAAATGTAATCTTTTTGCTATTTAGTTAAGTTGTTTTGATAAAGTTTTTTGAGGTCGGCATGTAAAACCTTTTATTACAATCAGGATAACAGTAGATAATGTTATCTTGATTGTAATAAAAGGTTTTTTAAATATGAGAATTGATGAAGTGAGGAGCTAGCCGTTCACCTGATGTTAAGCGACACGGCTGCCCATAACAGCTGCAGAGTTACTCGGAACTTTGAAATAAGAAAGTTTCGCGTGATACTACTATTTTTGAAACCATTAAATAATATAATTAGAAATAAAAATAAATAATACAGGTCCCAACACCACTAAACGCGATCTCACATTACCATTTCCCGATAAACTTCATGTTATTTCAAAATTTAATAACGTTAAACCTGACTTTTAGTAGACACGTAACTTTTAAGTTTACTTCTTTTGTGTCTGGGTGGGTTTGGACTGTCATGACGGTATTTTTATGGTTATTTATGGCTTAAGAGTTAAGCCGATGAATCTTTGCCAAAAGACTGGCTGCACTTATGTCGACGCGACGATGCTGTGCGATAGTATTTTAATTTCTTAACGCTCTCGGGTCTAGCCCGGATGATGGGACCGAAGCTAACACCAAGAAGACCAATTGAACACACTTACATTAATTGTAAGACCCTATACGCAAATCTTGGATACATTAGTTGTATAATACATTAGTATCGTGTCGCTAGTCTCGAGTAGCGCACGGTCCTTACACACGGCATTGAATCGCAAGACGTGAATTGCCTATTCAGTCACTACTGACGTAGCGGCTAAACAGATTACTGCATTTCCTACTGCTACCCAGGCTTTTTCCGTTATCTCTTTTTTAGAATATTCCTTCAAGTTATAATTATATAAACAAGGATATTCCTCCACCTCAGAAACAAATTTAATATTCAATAACTGCTTCGCCATCTTGAAAATCGCTGCGACTTATGTAGCGACGATCTTGGTAGGCAGGTAGCGCACGACTGGCGCGACGCGAGTCGCGGGACGAATGTTGGCGACGCAACTAGTGTAGGAGCCTCAATGAATTTGTATGGCAGCAGTCGCTTGGAGGCTAAAATCGTCGAGTATCGAAGATTTGCGTAGCATAGTGTACGAAGGGGCTAACAGGCTCCTGCATCTACCGGTTCCCCGCGGCCTAACATGCGCAACGCGAGAAAACTTGTCGTCGATGTTAGAGTGAGACACACTTAGGCGCTACCATTGCCTTGTCACCGTCTCTCACGAGAAAAAGTGTCGGGATAATTTTGACACTGTGCGCATGCTAACCAGATCATCGGTCCACCTTAGGCTGCGTTTTCTCGTTCATGGTCGCCACTCGAAAATCTTTCTTCCCCATCGGTTGTCAGTTCTGCGAGCGATGTGGCCTGCCCATTGCCATTTCAACTTGCTAATTCTAGTTACATTTGCATTGCAACTCTAAATGCGTTGCTTTGAAGTTCACTTTTACGATGCCTCCCCATTATGTAGGTACTAACCTACTCATAAAACAAATAAGATTTTGGTAAATAAACATCGCCTTTATTCTACTCACTTAAACTTAACAAACCGAAAACATGTAAATTTAAAATAAATTAGAAATATTTAACCCTCGAAGTCGAAATTAAGGGAAAAGTTGTATAATTTTAATTAATTTTTCGCGCCAAGTGGTGAACCGCTGGCGCCATTTTGAATTTGATTGTGGGTTATAAAATCGAATGATTTTACATATTTTATAAGCTTTCGGCTGCTAACTTGATTTCATTATTATGTTGATTCATATCATAAAATTATAATCCTGAATATCAGGCCGTCTATGCAGATATTGTTTTTTGAAAAAAAAAAATTAAACGAAAACAAAGAAAAAGTGGTGTTATGTTTTGTGTCCGTCCATCTTATCCCCAGCACCTTACAATTTTCCGAGAAAAAAGTATTTTATGTTGATCCTCGCAAACATTACCTAGTTATAGAAAGAAACCAACCCGTAGATAAAATAAAAAAAACTGGAGTAAATACAAAACTTTTATAAAAAGATTTTCGGAGATTTTTTTTTCATTTACTTTAAAAATTAATCTTGAGGATTTTACTTACTCCAAGATAGTTTTTTTAATGCTGCGAGTTATAACGGATCTCGTCTACCAATTAAATCCATGAAACCACAGGAAACAGTGTGACGGCCGATTAATTCCGAATCCGAATAGATTTGACATTTCGATACATATCGATACCACATTATATCGATGTCGTGCCGAAACGGAAATTGATTTGGGAGAAATACTAAAGCTGCATTTTACTGTGATTATCTTGTTTAATCTTTTTTTATGTACTTTAGTTGAGTACTTACTAATTAGAGGCCTTATACTTATAAAAGATGCTTAAAATTAGTCAATGCTTAAAATCTATCAACTTATGACTGATTTGATCGATGTCACGCGCGAAAAGGAAACGGAACAAGCGACGATTATAAGTAAGGCCATAGATTTTTAAATATTTTTTCACTGCATGGAATGAATAAAATCTCACTAGACCCATCATGGATCTACTGAGAATGAACTACTCTTTCTTTGTGGGTTTCTAAGTAAGTACCTATTTCAATAAGTTTAATTATTTCTAGAGGACTAACAATACCTATACTTAGATAGGTTTTTTTTTCATCACAGTTGCTCGTAAACACGCTCCTATCTTCATCGCTTTTAAGATCAAAATCCAAGAAAGTTCCGACGCGTGCTTTTAACATTACGGTACATGGTGATAGCCCGCTTCAGTTAAGTTTGTATCTCACTGCAAGTCATGCGACTTTATCATCGTCAACAGCCTTAAGACGTCCACTGCTGAACATAGGCCACTTTGAGCGGCTGCTCGGCTTCTGCATCCATCGGTATATTTTATCATCGTCATCATCATTAACAGCCTGAAGACGTCCACTGCTGAACATAGGCCTCCCCCAGGGAGCGCCACTTAGAGCGGCTGCTCGCCTCCTGCATCCATCGGCTCCCCGCGGCTTTCACCAGGTCGTCGGTCCACCTAGTGGGGGGCCGGCCTACGCTGCGTCTTCCAGATCGTGGTCGCCACTCGAGAACCTTTCTTCCCCATCGGTTGTCAGTTCTACGAGCGATGTGGCCTGCCCATTGCCATTTCAACTTGCTAATCCTAAGAGCTACATCGGTCACTTTAGTTCTCCTGCGGATCTCCTCATTTCGGATCTTATCTCGCAAGGAAACATCGAGCATTGCATATTTCATGTATATTTCAAACTAATTAATTCCGTCTCCGTTTCGTTTTCGGCTTTGGTCTCGGTTTCAGTTTCGGTTTCGTTTTTTTTTTATTTTATTCTCTTCCTCTCAAATGTGATGAAAAACGTCGCACGCCTGTGGGTTGATCATAATGTACTATTAACATCATCGTCACATCCACATTAGAGGGGAGAGGGGTTTGCCATAATCACCACGCTTGTCAGGCGACTGAATGGTGATGAATGCTGCTGCCCATTCCCTGGATATTCCCTTAGCCGGCTCTTACGGCACCCACGGAAAAAGCTGCATGATATTTAAGTATTTTTCTAGTCAGGGACCGCATCGATATTTTATTAAATTAGGTTGTGGCAAATCGAATGTTCAGATTCGTGTTTGTCTAAACTGCGAATATTCGTTCCCAGTAATTAACAGTGAAAACACACCTTAACATTGATAATCATCAACTCCGTAAATAGTGTAGGAGTCGGCACCTTTTTAATACTAAACAGATGTTTCAAGAATTTAGTATTGCTTAGAATAATGCAAATAATATGTAGTAGGTACTTTCCTCTGAGTTATTTATGGACTACTAACAAGACAAAAATGAATTTACATGGTGTAGATTATGTGTGGTATAAAGCAGAAATGTAGAGCGATTCCAATTTTTTCTTAGTTTGGCTCTTTACATTTTACTTATTTAGCCGGTGTCAAGTTTGCATTATAGTTCGAGATAATAAAATTATTAAGTATTCAATGCCATATAAATGTTTAGTCTAGTCAAATCAAAGTAAAGCTCCAGTAGAGTGGTGGATACTTCAATGTGCCATTGGAGTTTCGGAAAGACCACAAGAATATGCGTTTTTGGTCATTGTACGATTACGTTTTACTTCTATACGTTCAGGAACACTCAAAGTACTAATATAGCACGCACTTCCTTCTTCTTTGTTTCCTGATAACTATTTTTTGGTCTGGCTACTATGGGAACCAGATAACAGATACAATACTTATATACTTTTTGTTTGTAAATACATACATAGAATACAATATAACACCCAGACGCAGAACAAACATCTATGTTCATCACACAAATGTTTGTCCCGGGTAGGAATCGAACCCACAGCCCTCAGTTCAGAAGGCAGGGATACTACCAACTGAGCTATCGGGCCCGTCATTCGCACATTGAAAGAAAGATAGAAAGTTATTTATTTGTACAGACAACAGATAAGAAATTATAAGTCACTAGCTCTCACGGTAGTATACCCTGAGTCTGTGGGAGCTAGTTCTCTTCAAGGTTCATTTTATAATACTAAGCAAATTGAAAATAGAATTTACAATAATTATCTTGTGACAAAAATTGTAGCAGTGGAGAGCCCGTTTCGGCAAACGTTGTGTTGGGATGCCCTCTGATTGGGTGGAGCGACGACTTCCGCTGATTGGCTGCGAGCAGTTGGATGTGAAGAGCCGAAGACCTTTTTGAGAGGGTTATGTTTAGCAGTGGTAGGCTAATAATTATGATCTAAAATCGCTATTCCTATGAACTTAACCCACCCCACCAAGTCGTTTGTTTACACAACTATACCGACGAAGCATTTCTTCTGCCTAATTATAAAACCACTAAGAATTAATAACCGATTGATAATCGAGAACACCGAAGGCTTTTTCATTAATAAAACTGTATAATAAATTACCATTTCGTTTCGCTTCTGATACCCGAAAATGCCTTGGGAGCTTTTGGTCTTATAAATGCTAAAATATGTTTCGTTGGAATTGTTTGGTTTATTTAGATTGGTAACTGTTTCATTTGGTTTTATTTGTTTAGGTAATGGGTTTAGGTTAAAACCATAGCTATTTTGAAGTGGTCTATTTTAAATTTGGTGCAACGAATTAAAAACGATGAGCCCGATTTGTAGTGCAAAAGAAAGGAAGTCATTAACTACCTAATACCTCTTAAACTCCCATCAGCAAGCGACCCGATATCGAACACACGAGCATTGTTATTTTATTTTCATCTCAATGCTGGTATTCTGGAGGTTAATACGTGACTAATTAATTTGAGGGCATGCCTCATTTAGTCATTTCCGTCTTGCTTATATTTTACGTAAAAATCCTCAAAAATCATTGATTATCCGAGTGATTTTTGCCTAGTTTAAATTAATAGACTTGCTTGAAATCTATTAATTGAATTCAAAAAATTTACTCTTAAATCCTTCACCATTCATAGTTTTTACATAAAGTTAGAAAAAAGTACATTTAATAAATATTTTTATCGCAGCGCTATCCATCCTGCTCCTAACTAAGTCAGTCCACTGGTGGACGTAGGCCTTCTCCCTAAGGTACGCCACTGAGCTCAGTCTTTGGCGCTTCTTATCCAACTAAATACTACTTCAGCTGCTTGAATTTCTTCTCCATAATATAAAGAAGAAAATGAGCTATTTTATGTTTTGGTTCTTCTTTTTTTATTCTTCAGTTTTTTACCTATTTTTCAATTTTGTTTTATTATGTTGTTATTTTGTCGTAGACTATACTTTTCTTTCAACGGTTTTGTGCGTTTATCCTCTCAAAAAACATTTCAAAATGGACCAAACCAAATTCAATCCCAAAACCCTATTACTTACAAGTATAAGTACGTTAAAAAAGTATCATTTTTGGTCCGGAAGGCAAAAAGTAACATTTTATCGGCGAAAAAAGTAATAGAATAGAATTAAGGTCGGTATTTGGGAATCCGTTTAAGTCGTTTTCGTGGGTTGTCGCAGCAAGACTGTATTTTATTAACTTAAATAAGGACCACCCCATTTTCCTGTGGCTACCAAAGAGTCGGCTAAGGGAATTTCCGGGAATGGGCAGCAGACTTATCATCGGTAGAAATGGCAATGGGCAGGCCACATCGCTCGTAGAACTGACAACCGATGGGGAAGAAAGGTTCTCGAGTGGCGACCACGAACCGAAAGACGCAGCGTAGGCCGGCTCCCCACTAGGCGGATCGACGTTCTGGTGAAAACCACGGGGAGCCGATGGATGCAGGAGGTTAGCAGCCGTGAAAGGTGGCAATCTATGGGGGAGACCTATGTTCAGCTGTGGACGTCTGTTATGTTTAAATAACGACCCGTAGCTTGTCTTGTCGTGATTTTGAGCCTTGTGCTTTTAACGATTCGCCTAAAATACTATTTTTTTTTTAATTTATATTGTTACCTCAGCAATATCCTCTTCTATAATCAAGATGACGTCATTAACCAACCTCTCTTCCAAAAATTTCACTGATAAAATCAATTTCATTTTGTACAAGAACTAACGAAATTCCCGCCCTGCTTCTTGGTGTCGGCAGTATTCAATTGGATAGCGTTAGTGAAGGGAAAAGGCTTTTTTATCGATAGATTTTTTATTAACACTTCTTCGACAAATTCTTTCTAATAAAGGAATAATCTTCTGTAACGTAATTTCAGCACGCTTTGTAAAGGATAAGAAAGGTGCTGTTAATAAGTCAAATAGGCGGCAAAGTAAAGAATTGGTTTAACAATGTGTATTGTTGGGCATTCTTTAAGGCGCGGAAGCGGTAGGTATGACTTAAAAATAATTTTTTTGAACGAGAGTTGTTTATTATTCCTCGGAAGTATAGAACGGTTTTTTTTGAGATTAATGTAATCCTGATTTGAATCCCGCTTGGCTGCATCAATGACTTTTCAAAGTTATGTGCAGAGTTTGCGCATTGCATTTATATTAGTAGTAACGTTGAGTGCATTGAACAGATAAAATTGTTTGGATTTTTCTTTTATTACAAATTGACAGAATAAAAACCTTACAAAATAGGTCATGTTTTACCTCGAAAACAACAAATGAAACAAGGTGACCTAGTTTCAAGAAACCTAGACTAGACTTGACAATTTTGTCAGATATTCTTTTTGATCTGGATGGAAGCGCTCTGTATGCTAATCTGGTATATTTAATAAATAAATAAATATTGAATTTCCCTAATAAAACAGTCTGTCTGGATACTACTAAAGTTTTAAATTTAGTTATTAGGATTTTTTAAGGTGTTGATTGATGTATTTCCAAAACAACACTGATTTTTAACTTTAGGTACATAAAAAACCTAATTGTTAATTTCCCAAATTGTCCGTTACTTGTAATTACCGTAATAAGTGTAAAATTAATGTAAGTATAATTATTAAATACTTATAAAGTACTTTATAATAATTATTTATTTAGCTTGAAAGTCTCTCCCAAAGGAAATTAAACTTAATTCAATAAGCCATAAACTCCATCATTTACCTCTCCAGTTTGTGTGTAGTAATAGTGAAACTTTGTTGAAGCACTTGGGACTATTCATCTAAACTACGATTCTCTGACAGTGACAGGTGATACATTCTAAATGTCATCTGTCAAACGTGACAGGCATGAGTCGCACCGTTTAGCATTAGCATTTCCGACTCGTAATGTCTGTGTCTATAATATATGTCAATCATGGGCCATTTAAGAGAATATGGCATATCCCTTATTATTAGACAAATGAGACTACGTTCTGATCTCACAGTCTAGAAGTCTTCATTGTCATCAACAGTCTGAAAGACGCCCACTGCTGAACATACGCCTACCCCAGGGAGCGGCACTTCGAGCGACTGCTCGCCTCCTGCATCCATCAACTCCCCGCGGCTAGAAGTCTTATTAATGGCAAATTAACAACTCTGACCTGCCAATGAATTTTATTAGCTGTTTATATTACAAACTTTTGAATGCGATGATTTGCTAAAATTGCCACATAATTTGTGTATTGAGTTTGTCTGATAAAAGGCCTTTGAACGTGTTGTGCAGTGATTTCCGGGTATAGGAAGCCGCCTTGATGAAGGTTGTCTATTATTATTATTGACTTAGCGATGCTCTGTGGCTTTTACTCATATCTAAGTTTACAACAATGGCATACACATGGATGAAATAGAAAAAAGAAGGATTGCGTTTTAAATGACATCGAACTGAAGCCCAAAATCACGGACATATCACATATGTGTGTCAGATGAAAGTACGGCGACAGGCTGCATATGATGTGAGTGTGTGCGTGCCCCGCTCGTACGTACGAAGCGTTTCGGCTTCCTAAGGGTGCTTCAGTTTCGGATCAGACAGGATTCCCTCCTTCTTTTTTTATTAGCTCCATGGGCATACATAAGTGTAACATTAAATGGCTTTATTAAAAGCGATCTTTTCCATTCAACTCAACCTCGGGATTCAAGGTGGTTTGCCATGTCGTTCCGGCGGTGATTATAGTAAACACAAGTTGATAAGCGTCTAAAGTGGCGTTCTTTGGGGGAGGCCTATGTTCAGTCGGTTTTCCAGCTGTTGATTGATGTAGGTGAGACAAAAAAATTACTTACGATTTACAATAGTAGGTACCCAATACACGTATAAGTCTTGTTTCCTAGCGATCTTAATTTTCCATTCTTATAATTTTAGGGTTCCGTACCCAAAAGGTAAAGCGAACCCTATTACTGGGTCTCCGCTATCTCTGTCCGTCTGTCAACAGGCTGTATCTCATGAACCATGATAGTTAGAAAGCTGAAATATTCACAGATATTTAATGTATTTCTGTTGCCGCTATAACAACAAATACTAAAAACCAGAATAAAATAAATATTTAAGGAGGCTCCCATACAACAACCGTGATTTCTTTGCTCGCTTTTATAGATAATGGTACGGAACCCTCCGTGCCCGAGTCCGACTCCCACTTAGCCGGTTATTATTCCTATATTATTTTAACTCATAAATTAGACATTTTTCCAACCCTAAAATGATATCCTAATCTCTTGAAAATTTTCTACGTTTCTAGTTAGCCTATCTTCACACAACTCCACACACATTCTACATTCATTTATCAAATTTTTTTCATTCTAACTGGTTCCATTGGTTTTAAATAAATTCTTAAATTTATATAATTTATTTTAAATAAGTAAGTCCACTATAATATAATTCAGGAAGTTGAGAACTCCTACATTGTTTGTACATACGACTAATATCAATATTTCCAAAGTTTTCGCATTTGCTGAAAATTTCCGAGGCAAAGTTCGGATGTTACACAAATTATATTAGAAATTTTTGCCACTTTTCAAAATATGGCGCCGCGTCCGCGCGTTCACTTAATATCTTTCCGACTTGTTGTTAGAATGGAAAGAAATTTGATCTTTACAGCCCATTGGTTCCAGATTTTTATATTCTCAAGCCTTTGGGAGGTAAAGTATTGAAGCTTATTAAATACAGTTCAAGAACTTTCTCTTGTCATTTCACGAACTGTCCAAGAAATACTATTTCCATAGAAATGTATCATCATCAGAACAACGATGCCCATTGTCTACTGCTGAACAAGGATGCTCGCCTCCTGCATTTTTTTTTTTTTTTTTTTTTTATGTAGAATAAGCCTGCGTTTGACTACATCTCACCTGATGGCATTCACCGGATCGTCGGTCCACCTAGTGCCTAGTACCAATGCTGCGTCCTCCGGTTCGTGGTCGTCACAGAACCTTTCTTCGCTATCGATAGCCAGTCCTACGAACGATTTGGCCTGCCCATTGCCATTTAAACTTGCTAATACAAATTCAAATTCAAAATTCAAAATAGTTTATTTCGTATAAAGTACTACACTGACAATATGGCTCTAACTACACCAAACTGGGTTAAAATACCCGTGTCTTGGGGGCTAGCTCCTTCCCTATTTGAAGCATTACTTATGTACAACTCAAAGACCATACAAAATTATTTACATCTAGTACAGGAAAAATAGTTGCTAATGTAGATAAAAACATCTTCTTAAACTATTAATATTAATGTTGGTTTTAAGCTAATCTGCGACATGTTGTGACGATTATTAAGTTTACAATTGCTATAAATACAAAAAATTAATGTCATAAGACTATAAGAGCTATATCGATCGGTCACTATAGTCTTCCTGCGGATGTCCTCATTTCCTTACCTCACAACACCGGGAACACCGAGCATTAGCTCTCTTCATAGCTTGTTGCGCGCCTTTGAGCTTACTAGTGAGACCAACAGTTAGAGACCACGTCTCAGTTCCATAAGTCATCACTGCCAGGCAACACACATTGATTGGAAACCTTTGTTTTCAAGCACTTTTGTTAATTCAGTCGAATAACTTTTAATGATGTGTGATGTGGTGTTTCAATGAATAAACGCTCGTAGCGCTCATAGCGAAGCATGACTAGCCGTTCCTAACCGATCGGTAGTGTTAAGCAACATTTGCAGCGGTCACTTATATGATGGGTGAACGCAGCAAAAGTTAGTATTTACCGTGCTTTGGAGGGCATGTTAAGCCATCGATCCCGGCCGCTGTCGTAAGACAATAGTCGTTAGCCAAGTCAGAAGTTTTGGGTGGCCTAATAATTCTGACACCAGGGCTGACCACTTGCCTAAACGAGAAGAAGAAGAATGAACAGTTTTATTATGTATCTAGATCAATAATTCTTTGTTGTGAACGCAATAATCTATTCTAAGTACATTTGTTCTCAATTATAAAACCTATAAAATGAACCAAGCGTATTCTAATAACAACTTGTAATAAGGATGTACTCAGTAAGTACATTATACGAAGACTTGAGCACGTACGCGCCACAGTAAAAATTTTAAAACAGTAGGATATATTCAGTGTTTCTGAAAGAGCACAAACTCAAAAATACTAATGATAAAAATAACCAAAAAAAACACTAGGATATAAGTAACTAGATCGTTTTTTTTTTCATGATTGCATATTGTTATTACGTGTAATTAATTTGAATAGTAGTTCTAAATATTGAAATATATGAGCCCTGTAAGTACTAATCTTTGTGGTGTAGTATACTACCCAAAGGTTAACTGGAAGAAAATGCTACTTAACATTAAGTTCGCCTATGTTGCAATAAAGCAATTTTTTCCTTAATTATCCCACGTTGGAACACGATTATGTCCCAGTTCTCCCATAGTATAATTAGAATAAAAAAGTTAATTTAAAAAAAAAACATTCCTATAATAAAAAATCAACTTCATCACTAAACACTACGCACAAATTAATATGACTCTCTTTCTGTCCCCTGTGTAAGACGGAATGACAGTACCCTACAGTCATTCCGTCTTTTAGAAAGAATCTTGGATTAATAAATATTTTTTTTAAGTTTACCCTCTGTCTTCTTCTACACACTGTGGCAAGGTTCCATAGTGCGTTGATTATGCAAATAATATTCAGCACGATACTAGTATTCACATTGCTTTCTCTGCTGTTGAGGTAAGTTAACCTGATAAAGTTATGGGAAAATGTGCCCTAATCCTTACGTATTAAGAACTATACAATAATATATTACGTTAGTGTTTTATAGATATAGAAATCCATGATACGGCATGTCTATTTGATGTTAGAAGCCGCAAAAAATGTTTTTAGATTTCTGTATTGGTTTTGATAACTGAATAAACGGATGGATTTATTTATTCAAGTATTTATTCCCAGAAGAAAACCGAAACATAGATTGATCTTTCAGGAATATTTACTTTAGTCGATAAACTATCTCAAAATATACTCCAAAATTAACCAAAGCTACCCATGAATGAATATAAGTACACGTATTATCCGCCGTTATGCCTGGCGTTTATGGACTATGAGAAGGCCCATAGAGTAACTTTTTATACTGGAGGAAGAGCCGTCATTCAAAGGTTTGCGCATGTAACGACATCTATTGCTTAGTGCAGCAAATAAACAGCTACCTATATACCTATACATATACCATGAGAAGGCCTTCGATTCAATCGAGACTTGGGCGGTGCTGCAGTCCTTACAGCGATGCCAAATTGACTATAGGTATATTGAAGTGTTGATGTGTCTGTACAGCAAGGCCACTATGTCAGTCCGACTACAGGACCAGAGTACGGGACAAATCCTATTGCAATAGAGCGTGAGACAGGGAGACGTTATTTTTCCGAAACTGTTTACAAACGCTTTAGAAGATGTTTTCAAGCTTTTGGAGTGGAAAGGATCTGGCATCAACATAAATGGCGAGTACATCACTAACCTTCGTTTTGCCGATGATATCGAAGACCTTAGCACCAAGCTCAACGACCTCAGTTGAGTCTCCGTGTTCATCTTAAGACCAACCTGTTGGTCTTAACATGAACAAGACGAAAGTCATGTCTAATGCCCATGTTCCACCTAAACCGGTGATTGTTGGGAACGATACTCTCGAAGTTGTCGACAAATTTGTGTACCTAGGACAGACTGTCCAATTGGGCAGGTCCAACTTCGACAAAGAGGTCGCACGAAGAATCCAACTCGGCTGGGCAGCGTTCGGGAATCTTAAACCTACTTTTTCGTCCAAAATACCGCAGAGCCAGAAAACAAAGGTTTTCAATCAGTGTGTGTTGCCAGTGATGACATATGGAACTGAACGTGGTCTCTTACTGTTGGCCTCATTAGTAAGCTCAAAGTCGCGCAACGAGCTACGGAGAGAGCTATGCTCGGTGTTTCCCTGCGAGATATGATTCGGAACGAGGAAATCCGCAGAAGGACTAAAGTGACCGAAATAGCCCTTAAAGTTAGCTGAAAGTTGAAATGGCAATAGGCAGGCCACATCGCTCGCAGAACTGACAACCGATGGGGAAGGAAGGTTCTCGAGTGGCGACCACGAACCGGATGACGCAGCGTAGGCAACCCCCCCACTAGGTGGACCGACGACCTGGTGAAAACCGCGGGGAGCCGATGGCTGCAGGAGGCGAGCAGCCACTCAAAGTGGCGCTCTCTGGGGGAGGCCTATGTTCAGCAGTGGACATCTACGGGCTGATGATGATGACACGTATTATCTATATTCTCTAGACTCTAGGTCAAGGTGAACGATGAACCGACGATCTGGTGAAAATTGTGGGGCGCCGATGGATGCAGGGGACAAGCAGCCGCTCAATGTGGCGCTCTATAGGGCAGGCCTATATTCAGCAGAGGCCTTTATTCATTATGTTGTGGATGATGATGATGATGATGATGATAAAAATATACATTTTTTTGAATAAATACATGTTCAACGAATTCACACACATTAAAAAAATTTACCGGAAAATGGGCGCCGTTAATTGTAAATAATAAGCTAAAGGCGCCTTTAAATAATCTTCTAAAGCCAACCCTTGAGATTAATTAAGGAAAGTTAAAATCGGAAATTGGGATTAACAATTTTTCTTTTAACTTGAGAAGGAGCGAAAATAAAATTATAAAAGGAAAATTTTACATCAATCATTTTGCCAGGTAATAAAACTGTATCAAACGGAGTCGGACTTGCGCACTGCGGGTTTCGTATATGTAAAATAAATAAATAAATAAATAAATATGTGTGGACATTTCACACATCGCCATCTAGCCCCAAACTAAGCATAGCTTGTACTATGGGAACTAGATAACGGATACAATACTTATATACTAATTATAAATAAGTACGTAATTTTGTATACCTACATAAGAACACATTATAGAACTACAAGGCGCTTTTATTCGTTGCATCTTTACGTGTGTGTATGTATGTGATCGTTGGGCGTTACTTTCGTTACGCATTTGGACCCTCGGGCACTGTGTCCAGAAGCACAACAACCCGTGTTTACCAACCTTGCGAGCTCAAAAACAAACACAATTTAACGTCATTTTTACGTAATCTTAATCAAGAACTGTCTCAGCAACATTTTTGAAAAGCCATAAAGCATTCAATGTGGCGACGTTAATTGCAGTGCCACTGCAGTGCTGCAGTGACGGGTTAATCAACGGGTGATTGGACATCAATCAGCTGGTAATTAGTGCTTTATGGCCTCGACGGAACAATATTTTTTTGGGACAAATTAAATTATAAAAATGTAACAGAGTTATGGAATGGTAGAAGGCAGCCTGCACTTCATAGCGAAGCTAGCTGATCCTAACCTAGCCGATCGGTAAAAATAAGCAACGTTCGGTTTGGTCGTCTGGGGCGAGATAGGGTCGCGCTAGCATTCACTATCTCGCCCCATCCCGGCGGCGGACGAATCACGGGGGGTTTTAGTGGGTTTGAGTCCCACATCGCACTTCCCCCCCTCAAAACAAATGGTTACTGGATGGTAATCCCTACCAAAAGTGGTATTTTTACATCCTTCAGAGGACTGATGTCTTTAGGTAGTAATTCTATGGGTGATGTAATAAAATATTAATTAACAATAAGTACTTAAATGAAAGCAATTCCTTTAAAAAATTTCCCAACCTTATATAAAATTAAATAAAAACTAGATCGAAATGATGGTGCGTTTCAGAACGCTCAAAACTCATAATTATATTCATATTCATATTCATTTATTGTGCTCACATATAATACAGACTATATATTTAACAGTAGCTTGTCTTAAGGATCATATATATGTGCCCTGCAAGGGCGCTGCACATTTTAGTACATTTTGAGTGGTTTCTAAAATAATAAAAGTTATGTTGTTACATGTCAATAATCCTATTCCTATTTAATTCTAACTGTATTATTTACGTCAAATCTAATTACCATTGTTATTATTATTATTATTATCATCATTAAATTAAAAATAGTCAGGAGCTTACAACATTTAAAAAGATATACATACTCCATGCAACCATTATTCTATAAGAAAAATTAACACACAAACCAAGGTTCGTCCTCTTATTCCAAAATAAAATAAATTCCGACTAACTCAATCAAATCTCTACTTTCATATCATCCACTCGCATCTTCAGTCTACCCGTGAACATGGTGCTGAAATATCGAGAACCCAGAAATGATTCTAATGACAGTACAGATTCCGGAAGTACTATTAAAAATTCAAATCTCTGCTTGTTACAGAACCGCTAGTGATGCGCTCCGGTAGCTAGTGATGTGCCGGAGGCAGGGCAGGATGCGCGTGTTGCTCGCGCTTCTCGGTTTGCTGCTGCAGTGCTGCGCCGAGACCAGGCAGGAAGTGCTCATTGAGGAGTCATGTAAGTAACTTTACCGTGTTTAGGGTTCCGTACACAAAAGATAAAACTAAGGCACTGCTGTCCGTCCGTCCGTCTATCATCAGGCTGTATCTCATGAACGGTAATACATAGTTAGGCTGTTGAATTTTTTTACAGATTATGTATTTCTGTTGCCGCTATAACAACAAATACTAAGATTTTTTAACTCGTTTTTATATAAAGCGGTACGGAACATTTCGTGCGCGAGTCCGACTCGCATTTGGCCGATTTTAGTAAACCACATTTTTTATTTAATAATTAATTAGTATCAAAGTTATCCGAGACATGGGGTCCAATTTAATCAGAAAGCAAAACCATTTTAAACCATATTTACTATCAAAAAGTTTGCGTACCACATACCATCCACCGAATTTAACAAGATTGTACCAAAAAGCAGAATCGATAACCCCTTAGGCACAGTTTCAGGATACGACGTCTTCTAAAGATTATCTTGTTACGAAAATGTTTTGATGTTACCGTGTTTAATCCTGTTACTTATTCGGCGTTGAACAAGGAGCTATCTATGTTCAGGAGTTTAAAAGTAAGTTTTGTTTATTACTACCGGCTAATTATGATGATGATGATGATGATGATGATGATGACAAAGCAACAGCCGGAAGACATCCACTGTTGAACATCCTCCCCATAAAACCTCACTTTGGATTCTTGAGGAAGTTGTCATTTTGGATGTATGGGGGGGGGGAATTGTCATGATCACCACGCTTGGCAGGCTTGGTGATCACAGTAGATTATAATGAAGGCCGAGGAGAATACTGCTATCCATTCCCTGTTCATTCCCTTAGCAGGTTTTCGGCATCCACGAGAAGTGATGGGGTGGTCCTATTCGCTCACTTGGACCACGCACCGCAAACATCTACTTACAACTTGCTGATAATTTCTTGTGAATGTTTATGTCGGTGGAAAACAAAGATACTAAATCCCAGAATTAGCCTCATTTACAGTCTATGTCCTAAATACGCTAATTGTTACTCTCGCTGAGCTGATTGAGAAATGGCGATTGAAGGGATGCCATTCTGATTGTATCCAAAATTGGCGGTATAATAATTATAAGGCTTAGATATATTACGCTCGTGTAACTCGGTTGTTCTCGGAAAGTTATGCTTTGAATAACGTTACTCTACTTTGGTAAAATCAGGCCTTTGCCAGGAAAATTATCTTTATTCGATGTCCTAGAAACGTCAAGGTAACCTATACCCTTTTCACACCTGATGTATCTTGCCTACGTCACTGTTCCCATTTGCAGTACCGTCACAGAGTTATCATGTTGCCTATGATGTAGTTATTAGGTTTGTGTAACTTTATTCATCTAATTACGGTCACAGGTTTAATGCCGGTGTACTATACAAATATACAAATGCGTCAAGCTTATTGAAGGTAAGTTTCCAAACCAAGCATTCTTAAAATACACGCCACTATTTTTAGTATTTTAGTCGAAAGAAAATTAAAAGCTTGCCAGTGGAATATCAAACCACTTATTCTGCTTTGGCTGACGTGTTGTGGCACAATTTTACCGCGCAAGTGTCATACTAAAAAGAATCTGCAAGCTCTTCACACTTTGAGCGGCTGCTTGCTTGCATCCATCGGCTCCCCGCGGCTTACAAAGTTTTCTATCTTATTAGCTAAAATATCTAGTTCTAATCGCTGATTTCTTCGCTATTCTTTTATTCTGCGTAATTTATTCGTAAAGTCGAACTTATTACCCAGGAAATCGGGAAGTTGAGGGAAGTACTTTGACTTCCCGATTTCCTCAAAGCCAGTAATCATATTCAAGACGCCGCGCTGTTCGCGGAATATTCATTAAGTTGGATAGTTTAACATAACATGCGAATGCTGAAGTTTGTCTAAGACACGACGTGTACATACCTCCCAATATATTATATTCTCTTCGCAAATACATTAAACTTAAACTTAAACAAAAGCTACATTAGAAGTTGCTTCTTGATCGAGACCCCAGTAATTTTACAATTTATTACTCCATAATGCAAAGACTTGTTGCTCAAAGTCGCGCAACGAGCTATGGAGAGAGCAATGCTCGGTGTTTCCCTGCGAGATAGATCCGAAATGAGGAGATCCGCAGGAACTAAAGTGACCGATGTAGCTCTTAGAGTTACCAAGTTGAAATAGCAATGTGCAGGCCACATCACTCGTAGAACTAACATCCGATGGCGAAGAATCCTTGAGGGGAAGACACAGCATAGGCTTCGCCGATGATCTGGTTGAAAGCCGTGGGGAGCCGATGAATGCAGGAGGCGAGTAGCTGCTCAATGTGGCCTCCCCAGGCCTATGTTCAGCAGATCATTTTGGCTGTTGATGATGATGATATCTACGTGAATCATAGATGTTTCTTGTGTTACGTTTGAATTGTATGAAAAGTGTCATGGCGTCGCTATCGGGGCACAAGAGTAATTTAATAACTCTTCGTTGTCCTTTTGATAGCTCGTGAACATAATTTCTTCTACAAACACGACTCGCTTGCGCGGGTAGGGGGCGAAGTAACAAAACGGGACAAAATCATACGAAATTGCAGAGAACAGAACAGAATGGAACAAAAGACAACGGATGTCCCTTTTACTCGCATAGGTTTAGCGGTTGAAATACACCACTAATTTTCGTATGAGGGGAAGATGTGTCATTGGTCAACTGGATTTATGGAGAAGTACCATATCTACTTTTTATATTTTCCATCATACCTAAACTAACCATTTCCACCTACAGTTTCAGTGTCAAAATATACATAAGCCTGTTGTCCCGAACAAAACTACTTTTAACCAAACTTTGCGCATTGTACAGTCGCGGTGGCGGAATATACTTATTTTAAGTTGCGGACGCTGAATACTAATATATTGTAGTGTAGTCGGAGACAAAAGACGACAGTGCTAACAGTAAGGGCTTGAGTATAATTCAAACTTAATGACGGCTGTGAGGTCGGTGCAAAACCCTGCGCAGTAGCAATAACTGGCCAAGTGCAAGTCGGACTCGCGCACAATGGGTTCCGTGACATTATCTTTTAAAACGAGCAAAAAATCACGTTTGTTGTATGGGAGCCGCCTTAAATCTCTATTTTATTTTGTTTTTTAGTATTTGTTGCTAATAGAGGCAACAGAAATACATCATCTATGTAAATTTCGACTGTCTAACTATCACGGTTCATGAGATACAGCCTGGTGACAGATGGATAGACAGACAGACAGACGGACAGCGGAGCCTAGAAAGTCTCTATTGAGAAATTACGCTCGCTGGGGCATAATTTCTCTTTAACTCTGTGATTTGAATAAGAACTCGTTAAAACTGCGTTTCTGTATAAAAGAATCCTATATGTACCTACGAAAATGTGTACAGAAGCATAATAAGATTACCCAGTGTCCATACTGTGGTCAGTTTTGTAAGAAGATGCGGTTGTTAAGTTGAAAACTACGACTATACTGTAAACGCCATCAAAAAGTTCTATTATTGTGATTTAAGTCTAGTTTTTTATGGGAGTTCCCTCTAAAAAAGCTGCAGGAGTGAGTAAGCTAGTAGTGCATTTTTTTACAGTTTATAGGTATAGCGTGGTTCACAATAAGCTACTGAGTAACTCTTAACCTTAAACTCTCGGCTTATTCCATAAATCCCTTCGACTTCCGTTTTTTGAACCTTTTGACCGGACATTTACCTTAACCATTTAATGAAGTCACAAGTTTTAAAGTCGTTTAAATAAATAAATAAATAAATATTTCGTGTGTATTCCGAGATGGCATCTACTATAAAGTTGGAAATTGGTATTCCCATATAGGAAGTCAACTTATTTTAACTGCAAATTGAAGTGAAACCGCGTTGGTGGCATTTTGCAGTTGCAAGTTTAATTTTGTTGGTGGTTACTGTGACCGTTGGTGACTGGACGTTCGTTGATTCGTTCATATTGTGGGTAGGTATCTAATTATAACTAGTTGGGGGAACAGCTTTTTCATATTTCGAACATGTGAATTTTAAATCTAATTTCTTTGGTTGTATATTTTGCATTGTTTAATATACAGGATGTAATTTAATTCATTAGCATAAATTGAGCCCATGATAGTACATCATTTATAGATGATTATTAAAGAGTAAAGAGCGTAAATGAAATAATTTTTATTGAAAATTATGAAGATTGCCGCGGCGCCTAACGCAGTTGGCACGGATGATTTTGATACATTTAAACGTTTTTATACCTTGTAAGTACTAATTAAAAAGAGTAATTCATTATTTTAATTAAACGTTGTATTTTAGCATTTGATAAAGTAAGTTATTCCATTTTTTGGAGTTATTATTATTACCAAACCAATGTGTTAGAATTCAAAAATTTTGGTCTACACGTGACCGGTATCAGGAGTAGGTATCTAGTTTCAAAGGATGCTAATGAATTCAATTACACCCAGTATATAGCATCGGAAGGCAATTAAAACCTTTTTTACTCCTTTAATTTTATTTGCTCTGAACAATCTATTGCACGTTATTCTACCGTCAAGCTATAGTGTGCAAGCACTACTGTGTTCTGGTTTGAAACGCACTGCGGCTAGTCAAATTGCTGGGCAAATGAGACTTTGACTTAATCTCACAGTCTAGCAATCCGTAATCTTCTTACTATACACTGTGCTGATATTTCCGGATGGCGTGTTGCGCAGTACAGAGTCACGCTAAACTTTATAGTTCCTAGTGCCACTGCAACTGTTAAAGGTGACTGGTGAACGACTAGCTCATCGCATAGTTAACTAACATTAAAAATAGTCGTGTTTTTAAAATGTCTATAAAATAACTCTGTTAATTATATGTAAAAGCGATGATATGACTCGCAAGATTGTCGCCATGGTAAACGCAGGTGGTTCGCCATGAGAAGGTAGCAGGTCCTTCATATGACGGTGGGAACTCCTATGGTAGATGGTGGGCCATGTTGGCAATGAAAGATGGTTGTCGTGCACAGCATGGTGACCACCTAACTTAACTCTTTGCGACCCGATATCGTACACAATGCATTGTTATTCGTTTGTTATCTCAATGCTGGGAACAATGCCAATTTATGCTACGTCAGCTATATTAGCTAAGTCGGGTGTTCATATTATACACTATCGATATTTAAACATTTATATTAAAAGCCACTCTGCACTGGGTACGAAAAACCGCTACGTAACCAGAAAATGGCTTTAATTAAAAGTTTCCGCGGACCTAGATAGTGCTCAGCTTAATCTAACTTAGTAGGATGAGTCGCAAATGAGAACTGACAAAGCAAGATTTTTTTTTATGAGAATGAATGACGTGACGAACTAGACGTTCACCTGATGTTAAGCGACACGGCCGCCCATAACAGTTGCAGTGTTACTCAAACTTTAAAATAATAAAGTTTTGTGTGACACTGCACTGTGCACGTCATCCTGAGACATCACACAGCCTAGTAATCAGATTACTACACTGTGTAATCAGGTCATAAAGTCTCATTTGCCCAGTAATTTCACTAGCTACAATGCCCTTCAAACCGGAACACAGCAGTGCTTGCACACTACTGCTTGGCGGCAGAATAACTGGCAGAGCGGTGGTACTAAATAAAAGATGGATGAATCGAGGCCTCAGCGCTGAGCCTCAGCGCTGAGGTCTCCTGAATCACTATGTTGAACTTAGTATTTCGCCTAAATGCCGCTTTATCAGAAAACAAAGGTAGAACTATTATTAACACTAACCTTAGAGCATTTAACCAATGTTTATAAATGCTCTGGGACACTAAAAATAGTCTATTTACAGAAATAATGTCGTCCCCACACATCAATAATTTCTATTTCAATAACTTCAAAAATGGCCTAAGTAGACTTCTATTAATATACGGTGATATTCTTAAGATTTACGATCACAGATAACGTAAGATGAATTATGCTAACGTTATAGTTTACCACAGTAAAAAACTATGCAGTAGGAATACTTCACAGCTTTGTTGTTAATACCATCATCTTTGGCCCGCCACTAGGTGGACCGGCGATTTGGTCAGAACCGCAGGGAGCCGATGGATGTAAGAGGCAAGCAGCTGCTCAAAGTGGCGCTCTTTGGGGGAGGCCTACGTTCAGCAGTGGACGTCTTCAGGCTGATGATGATGATGCAAAAAATATCTTCTTATCCTCTAATAAAAAATAACTTATATAATAAAAAGTTACTAGGTGGTAGGACTTTTCTGCAAAGTTCGTCTAGGTAGGTACCACCGCTTTGCCAGTTATTCTGCCGCCAAGCAGTAGTGTGCAAGCACTGCTGTGTTCCGGTTTGAAGGGCATTGTAGCTAGTGAAATTACTGGGCAAATGAGACTTTATGACCTGATTACACAGTGTAGTAATCTGATTACTAGGCTGTGTGATGTCTCAGGATGACGTGCACAGTGCAGTGTCACACAAAACTTTATTATTTTAAAGATTGAGTAACACTGCAACTGTTATGGGCGGCCGTGTCGCTTAACATCAGGTGAACGTCTAGTTTGTCACGTCATTCATTCTCATAAAAAAGGAGAAAGATTCAAAATCCTGGAAAAACCACTAAATGGATCGGACTACTTAAATGAATATTTTTTGTTGTTTGAGGATGACTTTTGTTACGCGAAACTTCATAATGTAGTGGCAATATTATAAGCGGCTGGCTGCATCGCGCATCGGACAAGCGATAACACATCCACGTAAAAAAAATGCTCGTGCTAGTAAATGAAGTATTTTAGCAATTTTGTTCACTCTATGTGCAGGATTTTTTTCTTGTGTTCTTTCCATTTGCATTCATGTTTTCTTACTGCGCGTATATTTACTGTGGCTTTACGCACGAACTTAGTGGACATAAATCAGTAAAAAATACATCTTTCCGGTCTCTATTTTTATTGTTCTCTCACTGGGGACAGAGACGATTTGAATTATTACATCTGCAGCATTAATTTTATTTATATTGAAACCGCAGACTAAATAAAAAGATAGACTAAGCGTTCAGAACTAAAAATTGAAGAAAAAAAGCAGCACACATCCCACATTAATAGCCGGAAGACGTGCCATGCTGAACACAGGCCTCCGTTACAAAACGCCACTTTGGAAGGTTATCATAATATACCGAACACCCACGCTTTGCAGGCGGCTTTGGAGATCGCAAAACATTTTAATCACTTTCTTCATCAACCAGAAAACTTCCACTGCTGAACTATAGTTCCACCTTAATAGTGAGTGGTTGCCATAATTATCCGCTTGGCAGGCGGCTTAGTGATTGCATTAGATTACTGACTAGGGAGACGTAATATTTATATGGACGAGACTTACGAGCAGTTGAGCTGTGGATGACTTCTCTGATGATGATGATATTGATTTTTTGGCATTCAAACGGCTGATGCAATTTCGATGACTTTCTGCAAACAATTTCATACGGGTCTATCCTAGAAATAAAGTTTTATTTGAGAAATCGGATGCAGGTCAAACCGTGGTGTCATCATCATCATCATCATCACCATCATCATCGCCATCATCATTATCATCATCAGCCTGAAGACGTCCACTGCTGAACACAGGAGTCCTATTTAGTTGCGAGGAACGCCCAAAGCGCGCCACTTTATTTCTCTAACTAGTTTATTATATCCGTAATTTATCCAACATAAATCAATGTTTTAGCATATTAAATTGCATCATATAAGTTACTTAATACCCTTTTATCATACCGCTAACTTCAAAAGGTACGCCTCTAAGGGGTTGGTTCAAGGGTCAAAACTCAAAACTACCCTTCTGAAGCATACGTTTGAATTACCTTAACAAAGGGATATCTCAAGGGTTCACCTTGACAGACACACAGACAAGCAAGACGTTATATGTCTTAGGTTAATTAAATTAACAGAGCGATCTGAAGAGAATTAGTTATTAAGAAATTGTTAAATTGATTACAGGATGATTAATTGATTAATTTTAAACAAGTTAATTAAGGTTGAAGCTAATTGCAAATCCAATTTGTGTCTTCGGTCTTTGAGAAAACTGATTTTCAATTTGTCACAACAAAAGGTTGTTTGATAGAGCTTTCTTTGTATGACAAGGTCCAATAAGACAATGCCATAATAATAATATAATTGTTCTAATTTATTTTTATTTGATGAAATTTAAGCGAAAAACTACGGGTTAATGGGTGCTGTTAAGAGTTAAAAGGACCGTCCTGGTATTAGGAAAAGTTATTGACTTTGCTCTGCTATCCGCAGTCGCTCGTATGATAGAGACAATAGAGACCAGGGGTGAATTTACATACGTTCTAGCGTTTCGGACGAAAACTATTTTCATCCTCTAAATCATAACGAAATAAATAAATAAATATAATTATAACTTTAGTTTTCATTACAACTACATTTCTTTGTCATAATTTTGAGGCAATAAATTCGTAACTTTAGGTGGCTATAACTACAAAGTTTTTTTTATAACATGGACAGACTAACAAGCAGACGGCCCGCCTTATGTAAGCAGTTACCGTCTATAGACACCTACAACACCCTGGGCCGTTGCCGATGCGTTGCCTACCTTTGAGGACCCGTCGTTTGAAGTGCCCCATGTTGTAGCTCCTACCTAGAGAACCGGACTGTGCGAGATTTCCATGGGTCCACGAGGTGTGAACGAGCTTTTTGACGGTGACGAGCTGTGCGATTATAAAACTGCGACGCTGGGATTAAGTTGAACAGCTCTTCAGAGCTTTTCCCATATTGCTAAAATATGAAAAAAGAAGACGTACAAACATAGATTTTTATTGTGTAGACAAAATATAGAAAAAAATGTAAAAAAAATCGTCGAAATCTGATAACATTTAGGGGTGGAAAAGCATTGGCGCTTTTTGTATGGAGAAGGGTGTTACTCTTTTCTTAAGGCATTAGACACCTTAACCTAAACACGCTTTCGTTTGTATTTCGTGTGTTTCACTCATACGACCATTTCCTCCAAATACTTTCACATTGATCGTTAGGGCTCAAGGCTATAGTTTTTCATGGGCCCGTTATTCGAACGTTTTATATCCACAGATAAACAAATCTCGGTCATATTTCGTTTACAAATAAACATTATTTATACCTAACGAGACATTGTCGACGTTTGAATTGCGTGAGACAGCTTATTTACGTCAACGCGAAACCTCAAAGATACGTGCTAGGGACGTACAGTGTTGGGCACAGTAAGGACAATCTCGCGTTTTAGCAAACTGAAATTTTCACAGCATATGCGTTATTACTACGGCGGATTACAAAAAAATTAAAAGTTACAAAAAGAAAAAAATGGCGAAAGACGTGGTTTTGGTTATTTCAATTTGTTGATATCTCAAAAACAGCATAGGTACACAAATCAAACTTGGTATGAGCTATTATAATATCTGTGGCATGAGTATCGGTTCGCATGGCATGGCGTAATGGCTCCGTTCTTTGTGTCGTTTTTATAGACGGTTTTTTTATCATCAGTTTCGGCTCTTTTTCTGTCAGCCAGCCTGCCACTTCGAACAGGCCTTTATACTATAGGCAATACACATGACAATAAAAATTGAACTAAAACTTCAATTGAAATACACGCGTATTGCTAAAGTAAGATGTTAATAATTTGAATAAATGCCAATGTATATTCAGTAATACATATTATCAAGTTTGTTTTTGACTGTAACTCTTTGTACATGATCTACGTAGATACATTTATTTTTTCTTATATTTTGGCTCCACACATAGTGTATTTAGCCAGAGTCAAGTATAGTTATTTTTCGTCGTTAAAGAATATATCACGTAAAGTCAAGTCTTAGTCATAGTCATAGTCCAGTCTAAGTCAGGTAGTCGTAGTCCAGACTAAGTCATGCTCCAGTAAAGTGGTGGCAACTTTACTAGAAGCTTTTATGGAATTTTGGAAGCAACACGAAAACTCACGTTTCACCAATACATCACTTGCCCACGCTCATGCTCATAAGTCAGCACTTAATGCGTAAAACGCCACCAATTTTAACACACATTTGTATTTCCATAAGCTTCATGAAAATCCTTACTTTTTATACTGTGCGACAAGGCAAACGTGATTTGTTACGTGAAAGGTACTGTAAACGAAGGCAAAACAAGGACTTGGTTTCTTCTGCCCCTTTTGACACTTTGCACCATGATTAGATGATACCTCATAAATAACAAATGTTTCGTTGCTGCTGTTATTTTGGGATTTCTCCATCTTGGGGTGTCCGTTTTGCAAAAGCAGGTTTTGTTTATTTTGAGGAATATTATTTTATGGTTTTCTGTATTTTGTCTGCCGATTTGTCTTTTTTCGGTTTTGATTTTGGTTAAGAACCTCCATTAAAGTTAAAAAGAAATAAAAAAATTATTTAGGACATTACAAAACATTGCATTTTTACTGTTTATATGCCTGTCTGTCTGTCTGTTTGTCTATCTGTCTGTATGCCTACCGTTCAAGCAGGATCCGTTTACTTAGAGTTCTTTAAACGTATTTTGAAATAGATATGTGACAAAATTCTCGATCTACATTCATCGATAAAACTAAGTTACTAAAAAATATTTGTCTATAAATAAGATAATTTGTTACCTTGTGGTATTTTAAAAGGGTACCTAATTACTATCAAGACAAAGTTTATTATTCCTTGAGTTTCTCACATAATCTCCTTTATTAGTAGAGTAAATAGTAGATAACATACTACAAATGAAACACGTCGGGGTTAAAGCGAGCTTGACCTCAGCTAATTTAGCCGCGACCACGTCGCTCTAACTTAATTCCTTTTGGGAGGATCATTCTGGAAATTAGTTATTTAGTTCCATTAGTTCTCACTAAATCTGCTACTCTATAACAGAAATGTTAGTAGGGTTTGCATTTAAAAGGAAATAATTGAGAAGTTATTTGCTTCTTGCGTAAGCGGTCGAATAATAATTGAAAAGTATAATTTTTTAGTTAGGTATTGGTTTATAGGTAATAAATATTGATAACTGCGTTATATAGATAGATTTCAATCGTTAATTCAAAGGAACTTCTAAAGGACAGCTATCGCTGCATGCATCACTAAATTTTAACATTGCGGCTCCGCGCATTTAGTCTCGTTTCTTTTCGTTTAAACCATTAAAACTGAACCATTCAACTTTAAATTACTGAATAATCAAACACTACAATGGATATCATCCACTTTGAATAATTAAAACAGACCGCTATTGGTCTTCCTTTTCTCCTGATCTAATCGATTTATCCGATTCTAATCGAGCTCAACATCGTTTTACTTTCCCAATCGGAAAGGGTCCTTCATGAATAAAGAAAGAAAATAATAGTAACGGAGACCTCTGTTGACTTTCAAGTGTAAAAAGGTGTTTTATTTTGTGTAAACTTGTGAGTTGGGATTTTCATCGATATGTTTGATGCAACTCTATTTTACGAAGTTTACTTTAGTGTCATAAGTGGTTGCATTGTTTGTACATTATGTCCCGAGATATTTGCCTAGTTTTCTAGAGTTAGATACCATTGACTTTATTGAATGAAAGACCAATTTTTATCGGTTTGTTCAATATAAAAAACCAAGGTTTTCTCAAACTATTCCTTGTAGGACCAGGTTTCGTTTCAGGGCCATTATTCCGTATCGATTCTTTACTTCAAAACCACACGAATTCCTTGTCTTACATAAGAAATCTGCGAAACTGTATTCTCTATGAAACGATAACAAAACCGCGCGAAATGAATTTGGAATTGGCGCGATTTGAACTGTCAAAAACCGTATGTTTTACCGAGACGCGTTCCGAAACATATACACATCAAAAGATATGACCACTTATAATCAATATATTTTATTCAAAATAAAGATAACTTTAATGTAAAGTGAAGGTATATCTGACGCTGTGGCACGATTTGAACAAGACACGATAACGACGTGGTTTCGTATCGTGTGGAATCTGTGTTTCCATAGAGAATAACCGCCCAGTGCTGCTTCCGAATCTAGCCAATTTTTTTAGGTTAAATGAACGACGTGACGAGGACGAGCTAGTCGTCCGCCTGATGTTAAGTGTCACGGCTGTGATAACTAATGGCAGTATCACTCAGAAGTCTTAAGTAATATAGTTTTGAGTGACACTGCACTGCGTACATAATCTGTGTGATCAGATCGTTAAGTCTCATTTGACTAGTAATTACACTAGCTACAATGCCCTTCAAACTGGAACACAGTAGTGCTTGAACAGTACTGCTTGGCGGCAAAATAACTAACAAAGCGGTGGTACCTACCTAGACGAGCTTTGCAGAAAATTTCTACCACCTAGTAAAAGCCAAGTAGTATGTAGCCAAACATTCCATAAAAAATAAACATCAGTGGTGTATATTTCATCCAATTCTTACAATCGATGCTGACCTTCATCCAGCCGGAGCAAGTACAGAGGGCTGCTATCCCAAGTCAATATTAGCATTACTAGGGTTACCTCTTGTTTTAATATTAGAATTACTATGGTTGCCTCTTGTATCGCGGCACAGAGCCACTCTTTGATATGCCACTTTCATGGTATTTCGGAAATCCCCATGACATTTTGTGATAGAACCCCCTAAATTAGCTTGTTCATTATGTTACTTTGTGTTGTGATAGTGCGTGTGCAAGCTACTGGAAAGGAAATGTGATAGGGATTTTGATTTCATGTTTCAAGATAGTGTCTTCTCACAAAAGAACAAGGATTAGGCAGCAGCTATGCTTAATCTTGCTTTAATAATTAAAGAGCGTACATTCTAAGCCGAAATCTCGCATGTTCCTTGACTCCACCAAAAAAAGGTCGTTAATCGTCATATTAGTTGTAGTTTAAAATTATTGTAAATAAATACTGCTCTCTTGTAAACCGGCTTTTCTCATTCGAGTAGAGATTTGAATCAGATTTTTGCGGTAAAGCTAAAGTTTAAAACAAGAATCATAAACTTTATGGCACAAGTTTGCAAAACACGCGGAGTTGGTAGTTTATTTTATATTAGAACGTACAGTTATGTATCAAAATCTCTTAGTTAAATTAGTTAACAAAAATGTAATTTAATTAAACATACTATTATAAAATCTGTGCCTAAATCAAGCTTGCACCAGAACGTTTGTACGAAAGTAGAAAAGAGATTCTTCTCGCCCTAACTCAAGATTATCTGGGTCTTTGAAGAAAATCCGACAATGGCGGTTGTGAATTTTGAATTTGTTTTTCAAAACTAGTGTATTTTGAACTTTAATGTGTAATAAGGGTGGATTATTATCCGTTAAGTGTTCGTGAAAATGCACGAGTGTTGGCAAATGGTTTCAAGATCATAAAACCATGCATTTTCGTTTTTGCTTCAACGGCCTTTTTTAGAGCTTTCATTAAATATCTTCCATTTTACTGTTGGCGTTTTGACTGACAAAATATGACTTTGACCTGACATAACTGTACAAATTTTACTCTTTTGACATTGGCTAGCCACTTGCTTATTACACTCCATCTAATGTAAGAATGCGTTTGACAGCTACAATAAAATAGTCAAACAAAACATTTAAATGTTTCATTATAGCTAATGTACCACCCAACCGATAGAAATATTAAGAAAAATGATCTGAATTTATGCGCATTTTGCACCTTTTTAAGTTATAACGAAGCAGTTTGACGAGCTCACTTTACGCGCGCGAGTCATGGAAAGCGTGATGCCGGTATCAAACTAGAAACATGTAAACAGAGCACAAAGAAAGCATTCGTAGTTCCTTAATTATCCTGAGGCGTAACTGGGCGTGAATCTGACGAGAGATGGAATGATCCCATGGGGTTGTAAGACTTTCAACGGCTTATTAGGGGATAATAAGTTTCTATAGACGGCATTCTTCGTGTAATCCAAGCTGGTTAATTATAGCTAGATATATAATAGGTAGTGTGTAAAACACGTCTGACGGTTTTTATTAACGGTTTTTATACTGCCTTTGTTTTTTTTTCCCTCCAAAACAACTGTAAAAACACTTTAAAGAACTGCATCTGTTTTGGTTTCGTTTAAAACTTCCGATTTGCTTTCTAATACTTATAATGAACATTAGTTAGTTTGTGGGTACAACGATCAAACTAATTGACCGTGAATGGATAGAGATAACAATACGTCAATCTTAAGCGACAAAAAGAGCGCGAAGTAGTAGTAATAAATAAAAAAATAAAATAATAAATATGTGTGGACATTTCACACAGCGCCATCTAGCCCCAAACTAAGCATAGCTTGTACTATGGGAACCAGATGACTGATACAATACTTACATATATACTTTTTTTTGTTTGTAAATACATACATAGAATACAATATAACACCCAGACGCAGAGCAAACATCTATGTTCATCACACAAATGTTTGTCCCGGGTAGTAACCGAACCCACAGCTCTCAGTTCAGAAGGCAGGGATACTACCAACTGAGCTATCGGGCCCGTCAACGTCAGTAGTGCCAGTTTTTTTTTTTTCGGTTACGTGGTTTCTTTTTCTCTGCAAGCATTCGTCAAGTACCTAGATTTAATTTACCGCTCTGCTTGATATTTTGCCGATGGGGGAGAAAGGTTCTCGAGTGGCGAGCACGAACCGGAAGACGCAGCATAGACTCCTCTCAAGGAGGATCGACTATGTTAAAACCGCGAGGAGCCGATGGATGCAGGGGGCAACCCACGCCGCTCAAAGTAGCGGTCTGTGTGGAAGGCCTATGTTCTTTTAGCAGTGGACGTCTTTGATGATGATGAGATATTTAAGCAACTGTAGTAGTGCGGATGCATTGTGTTCTGGTTTTAAGATCGATAATAAAGGTGAACATAAAACTGGGCATAATCGCTGAAACTATTATGGGCAACCGAATGAATACATATCATTCGTATACTTGCTAGAATACTTAATGCTATACCAGATTTCTTAGTGTATTCCAACTCTTTCAAATCCATAAATAGTTGCAATAACCCATCGATCAAACGCCCAAAAAAACAGTATTCCCAATTTGGATCGCTTTATACACGAGATCAATGGAACAAGTGCACCAAATATGGATGGTTTTACACAACAAAATTTTATTGTGAAACATCAACTTATCGCTCATTCGTGACACAACCATTTTACAGCTATACAACGTGAATTTAACTTTACTCCGTTGTGATAAAGAACTTTGTTTTGTTATTTAATGTGGTTTCCAAGGTTTTATTTTTTATTGAAGTATTTACAATGGAAGGATGTACCATTGAAACGTTCATCATTGTTGATTTTAAAATGAAAAGAGACATCCAGAACCGTGGGAGTGTACAAGATTTTGGACATTTGTTTCTGAAGAGACGACGGCTCAGTTGGTAATAAGGTCGAGTTGCAACCCTTGGGACGTGGGTTCAAATCTCATAATGAACTTGTTTTGTGAACAGAAACATTATGATGATCACAGCTTTTCCTAATATTTGGTATAGAGTCAAAGAATTTCAAGTTAAGAATCTGTCGCCAGCATTTTAAGGTGTTTTCACGACATCTGTCAGTGCGAAATCGTAATTATTTGGTGCTCCATCCTTTACTATTGCGGCCGTCTTTTTCTGGAGGGAGAAAGATAGAAGGAGTGCCATCGCGCCGTATACCTGAAAAGTTTAAAATGCGTCTTATATGTCATAGAATATTTGAATCTACCGAGGAAAATGCTGCTGCAAATTCCTTGGATATTCCCTGACCAGCTCTTACGGCACCCACGGGAAGAGATGGGGTGGCCCAATTCTCACACCGGAACCACCACACCTAAAATTGACCACACTGTATAACACCGTTAGTACAAAATATACGCAAAGCCGCAGGCGGGAGGGATTCAGTAAACATCCAACATTGACGTTTGTACCAACAGCAATGTCAACTATCAAATATCAAACAGTCCGCCTTAATCCGTAACAAAGTTTTTGTGCCATAATATAGCTCAGTAGGATATACAAACAAAGAACCTTGTCGCAATAACAAAGCTCCCTTTTTGATTGTTGAGAAGATTTTGTTAATACGACAAAGTGGTATAGCGGAAACATTTTTTCGGCACAAATATCTTGTTACAGCAAACAAGTGTCAAATCCAGTGTCATAGAGTGAGATGTCGATGTTCGAATTAGGGATTGCTGTGACGTTTGATTGACGGGTTTCGGTATTGAAATATCGATATTTGGCTGTCGATACCGATGGGCTTAGTTGGTTGAAATTGATTGATGCTGTCAAAGACACCGGCAATTATTACTACTCCTGCTTATATGTCTTTCATTTTGCTTACAGCTATAGCTATATATATTTTATAGCTAATGAATGAAGGCTTCACCACTATGAGAACTTTGGGGCAATCTAGCTCTTCGATAACATTAATTTAGAAGATTAAAAGGATAAAACCTCTTTAGTTGGTTTATTGGCAGTGACAATACAATAAATCATGCAAAAAAGCACAAATATTGAATTTTTCTATTAATAAAGAAGAGTTTAAAAAGTAAAATAAACGTTCTTTTAATGTTTTGTTATGTCATGATCCTTTTCTTTCTTTCTTTCTTTTCTTTAGATCTCATTTTAGCAAATAATTTTGAAATTTCTGTTTATTGCGACGTAAATAAGCTGTTATTTTTAACCAAAAAAGTAAGTGTTATAAGTTAAACATATCGTACAACGATGACTGATTTTGATAAAAAAAAATTACAAGGTTTGTTAATGAGATAGTTTTTAGCTTTTAGATTCAAGAAAATCTATTCAGCCGTACGAGAAAATTTATCAACTTTTTCTAAATCATTATATCGTACAGAAAATAATTAAATAAGTAAAATACTATCTATAAAACATCGACACTACCTAAAGTCCCATCACTAATATAACAATCCGTACACGAGTATCGAATTTCAAACATATTCCAGCCTACATTTCACCCACGCCTAAATTCACTAAACATCGACAACTGTCTCTTTTCACCACACTATTAAACGCTATGTGCAAGCAAGACAGATTGAGTAAGGATATCTCGAAAACTGACAAGTGTGTGCCCCAATTCAGGACGTTGCGAGAAATCTTTTAATAGCTACCTGATGGGTCAGTGACCTTGACTTGGGTAGATTTTTGTAAGGATTTTTATAACTAAATAAGGAATCTTAGGACGTGTTGATCGGTAAAGTTAAGCAACGCTTGCTGCGGTCACTTAGATGGGTGACCGCTGCAAAAAGGGTCATTATACAACTGAGCGCTACCGTGCCCGCAGCAGGACAAGTAATTGTATTTGTGCATAGAAATAAAGCGCAAATACTTGGCATAAACATAGGCGCCCACCATGCGACTCTTTGAGAGGCTGCTGGCCACCTGCATCCATCGCCTTCCCGTGGTTTTGTCAGACCGTCGTATTTTTAGGGCTGGTCTACCCTGCATCTTCCCGTTCGTGGTCGCCACTCGAGAACCATCGGCTGTCAGTTCTTCGAGCGATGTAGCCTGACCATTTCCATTTCAACTCGTCATACAAATTAAACTCGTTAAAGTTGCTAGCCTGAATGTGATACTACTTCATTAAATAAATAATCGTTGAAAAAAGGTCGTTCCAGTTTACTATTTAACGGTAGTAATCAGCTCTATCCATTCTATGCACGGAACTGTAATTATAGGGATAAGACTAAAAGAATAATATAGATGGAACAACACTAGAAAGTGAAGCCAAAAAAGCAATACGTGATCATTAACTTTCGATGAGACGTTGCTTATTACTAAGAAATAGTGTAAGTCAACGCAGGATGTATGTAATAAATATAATATAAATGACATTTCACTCACTCGCAGAACGATGCAAGAGCAAGAATTTGAAGACGTCCTATATAGCAATCAAGATTATTCACAATAACCTTACCCCTCGTCGCGTGATGTAGTGTAGTACCTAATTGGCTTATAGTTCGATAGAAATGATGTACTTAGCCGCCGTCTGCTTTTCTGATCTTTAGATCAAACGCACCAGCTCGTCGATAAGTTAGACGTTATGATCGGATACAATGCAGAAAACATATCTCTAACCACATAATTTTCCGCGAACTGCACTTAGCAAGTTTGTGTTTGATCTTTGCAACTTTGTGTTGCTTCTTCGCTTCGCTTGTTTCGGTCGTGTCATCTATAAAATTCTTTTAGTCTGAGTAAACAGAATATGATTATTTTATTACTTTCTGATTTGAATGTGGCATTTTTGTCCCGAACACGAACTAATCATATTTAAATTACTTCCCTTATCTTAATTATGTTTCTGAATGGTTTTTTACTGCAATATAAATGGAGTATTTAACGGTTTGTACCATGTTGAGGGATCGATTGCAGGACTAATCAAACTGTATCCTTCATCATCAATAGCTTGAAGACGTCCACTGCTGAACATAGGCTTCCCCCACAGAGCGTCACTTTGAGCGGCTGCTCGGCTCCTGCATCCACTGTAGTGGTTGATTAATTAGCATTCGCATTCATTTTTAGCATGTGAAAACTCAATTAGCATTTCGCAAATGAAATTTAGTTGCGAAATTCTGTGAAATATGAAATTTCATTTCAATTAATTTAGTTCATTTTGAATTTAATTTTTAATGTAAAGTTTCATTTCATGTTTCATTTCGTTTTTCATTTCATTTTTTCATTTCATTTCAATTTTCATTTCTTTTCAATTTTCATTTCATTTAATTTTAGCAAATAGCATGCTAAGACTGGGGGAGGCCTATGTTCAGCAGTGGACGTCTTCAGGCTGTTAATGATGATGATGATGCTAAGACTCGTGAATTAGCATGTTTATGAAATTTACGCAAAATCGCATTAATTGCCATCGCTAATCCACTGTATCCTTGCTTCTTTTCTATCTCTATTTCTCTACTCTCCCTAATTTTCACTATCCCATCTATTATCTAGTTGGTGCCATTTATGGCACCGTACGATGTTCACGCGGTCATTGCTTTTTGTGAATAAAACTCACTGCGGCGATCTATTCCTTAGCACGTAGCTCGGGTAGAATTTACCTATCTACTCTTTTATACCTATAGAAGGTAAGTTTCTAAACAACATATTCTCAAAACCAACACCACGTTTTTGGTATTTTACACGATTTAAGCAAGTAAATTAATACCTTACCAGTGAAATGTCACACCAGAACTCTTCTGCTGCTCTTCGATTTCACCGCGCAATTGTCATTCATTCATTCATTCATTCATTCATTCATTCATTCATTCATTCATTCATTCATTCATTCATTCATTGGTGAGACAGTGGTCTAATGCTTTTTCCTCCTAATGTTCTGAGAGCTTTCTTCATAAAAAGAACTGATCGCGAGAACGTTGTACGGTGCCATATATGGCACCAACTAGATAATAGGGATGGTGAAATTTAGGGAGAGTAGAGAAGTAGAGAAAGGAAGCAAGGATGCAGTGGATGCAGGAGGCGAGCAGCCACTCAAAGTGGCGCTGTGATAGAGGCCTATGTTCAGCAGTGGACGTCTTCAGGATATTGATGATGATGAAGGATACAGTTTAATTAGTCTTGCAATAATGGCGTCAAAATCCGATAAACCTTTGACTGTATTTTGTTTGAAAACGAAAGCGTCACGTCAAAGTGCCAAATTAGGGACATTTCCCGATCCGAAACAGCAATTACTGGGAGACAATCAAAAGAGTTCCCTTTGAAGATGGATAGACATCCATCAAGTTCTGGGCGTAATATCCATTTCAACCAATTAATTACGTCGCACAGACCCTACAAGTAATCACGGTTTACTTCGAGACAGTCGTCCGTCTTTACTCGTTAATAATATCTTTAAAATAAACAAACTACTCAACCGATTTTGATGAAATTTCTATGCGACCAATGTGAAAGTATATCCTGTCAAATAAAAAAAGAATTTCCTAATTCGATTTATAAATGACAGAGTACTGAAGTAAAACCTAATTGAGATCTCTCTTTTGAAAGAAGAAAGAAATGGACCTAAAAGACCAAATGAAGAAGGCCTTACTTAGTAGATAACTATCAAGAAGTTTCCCATCGTTCCGTCATTTATCATCATCATCATCACCATCATCATCATCATCATCAACAGCTGCATATGATACGCGTCCAAAATGCGTTTTTGGAGCAAGCCTGTGCAGTCTTCCGGCTGACGATTCAATTCAATTCAATTCAATTCAGTTTATTAAAAGAAATGCAACATAACAGAGTCCAAATCATTACATTCTTATGAGCTAAAGACAATTAATGAAAACACAGGATAAAACAATATAAAAGAAGTTTTGACGGGAACGCGGAAAAGTTCACGTCGTTCCATTGTATTGTTTCTCAAAACTTGTGCTTTTTCCAGTGTTAATATATAAAATTGATGGCGTTTTACGCATTAAGTGCTGAATTACAAGCATGAGTGTGGGCAAGTGATATAATGTGGTGAAACGTGATTTTTCGTGTTGCTTCCAAAATTCCATAGAAGCTTCTAGTAAAGTTGCCACCACTTTACTGGAGCATGACTTAGACTGGAATATGACTACCTGACTTAGACTGTACTATGAATATGACTAGGACATGACTTTGCGTGAAATATTTTATAACACGATGAAAATATAATACTTGACACTGGCTAAATACACTATGTGTGGAGCCAAAATATTAAAAAAATGAAAAAAAATTGTACACGATCAGTAAAAGCATTATAAAGTGCTGCTCAGAGTAGAGCATGCTGTACTTAAATAATTTAGCAAGGGAGTCCGTAAATACGTCCACCTCCTTATACAGAACAACTATTGCGTTGCGGTAGATGGGGGACTCTTGGCGCGCCACAGTACGCGCTGGAGTTGGTGCAAACAGTGGAACGCGTCCTTTGCGGAATTTGGCTCACTGCTCTGGAACGCAGAGGCGAGTAGCTTCTGCAACCAAGGATGGGCTGTCCAATATCCCATTTAGCACGCGGAATATTATCCCTAGCTGATGAACCACGTACGATGTAATCCAAACTACTGTTAACAATTCCACTGTTCAATCAAGCCCAAGTAATTGTATCAGGACTCGACTAATTAATAAGGAAATTGGCTTGAGTTGCGTCTAAAGTTCTTTTTCTAAGGTAAGGAAGTGGCCTGAAATAACAGCTTGGAAAAATTGCTGTTTTACTTGACTTGAGGAGTTTTTTGAGTTATTTCTTTTTACGTCCTACTTCCTTAAGGCGCGTTAACATTAAACTTTTTAACTTCTTGATAAAAATTATCGTAAAGTAAAACGCACTGCGGGCAGTAATTAGGTAATATTATAAATGTGAATGGCAATGGGCAGGCCACATCGCTCGTAGAACTGACAACCGATGGGGAAGAAAGATTCTCGAGTGGCGACCACGAACCGGAAGACGCAGCGTAGGCCCCCCCCCCCCACTCGGTGGACTGACGACATGGTGGGGAGCCGATGGATGCAGGAGGCGAGCAGCCGCTTTAAGTGGCGCACTTGACCGCTAGCTGCGAAAATTTTAAGGCTATGTGTTTTAAGTAGTCATTAGTAGTGAATTACTACTAATTAGTTACCTGTCTAATATAGGTACTATAGGTGTCGCCACGACGGCTTAGTCGGTAAAACACATAGTCTTTAAGATTTTCGCAGCTAGCGGTCGAGTGACCATAGCTTAGTTGGTAGATCGTCCAATCCGGTGATTTGGAGAGCGCGTGTTCAAATCCCTCTGGTTGCTAACATTTTGAGGACTATAATATCTTTATAGATATACCTAAAGTGTGTTACTAAAGTGTGTAACTCAACTAGTTACAACTAAAACCTTCAATCAAAAAAAAAATATAGGTTAAGTATTTAATTGTCCTCTCATGTATGATATTTGTTCTATAAAATAAAAAATAAATAACAATAAATGATAAATTAACAAAGAGCACGGACCCAGGTGTCCGAGGTAAAGCAGATTAAAAAAAAAAAAAACCTTCAATCAATATACTAACTGGAACCCGTTTTTGAAGTCAGCTAGAAATATTTACGTGCGTATATTTTCCGACAAGAATCCTGTTAACCCTATACTATACTTAAGTGACATAAACCCCATAGCGGTCTCGCCTCAAGTGGGTTCCCATGTTGGGGATACAATTGTGAAAAATGCGCAGACCCCCATATATCTTAATATTGTACGACCTTCATATAGAGAAGGGAAGGTTTTTTGTTGGAGAAGATTTGGTCCAAGTTTAGTCTCGGAAAAGTCGTTTTGAGGTTAAGAGGATTATAGTCGAGTCTTATCAAGTGCCTTATTATTTAGATTTCTATTAACAGACAACACACGCTTAGGGTTTTTCGTTAATAGTTAATGCACAATTATTATTTTTAAAAATTATATTATTTAATAAACTATAAAACATGTCAACTTACTAATAACTCAATTTACAACAATTGTCATATAATTATGCTAAAACGTCACACAACACACATCAGACTACTCCACTAACCCACCCCTTATTGTTCCCGGTGCAAAGGTGCCCATAACGCTTGCTGCATTGCCGCGCTGGATGGCAATGGCCAACCTTTGCACCAGAAACGCACCGGAGCGGGAGTCACCCGACCTCTCGGCCATTCTACGCCCTAGCTCGGCCACCAAGTTCTTCGCTTCAGCCCCCCAGCTGCCCATGGTCTCCACAGCGATGGGCACAAAATAATAGTGGGGCTCCATCGCTGCGTATTTCAGCCGTTTTATAAAATAAACCCGTATGTTAAAATTATCTTTGGAATTTCCCACTCTGGGATTTTACATCTTCAATAATCTGCGAGCATCGAAATAAACTGTGCGAGCGAGACTGTGAACGGAACATTGGGGCGCGTCAGTGACTTTTTAAGCATTTTAAAACCAAGTTCGGCATCTTAAATACCCAATGAAAGAAAAAACTAAGAAGCGGAAAGTTCGATGAAATGTTGTATCGATACAAGCTATTTTTATTTTATTTTTCTACTCAGAACTTAACCATAAAATCCGTAAAACCCAGAACATTTTAATTTAATCTTAACTGTCAGCCTTAACGGCAATTAAATTCTTTTCAATTCGAAAATAGAACAGATGTAACCTTACACGAGGAAAAAAGTTTATTCTTTTTTTCTGGCCATGGAGGTTATAACCTAACTTTGGAGCGCTAAGCACAAAAGAGGTGGCGCGGCGGGAGGTCGCTCCAATAAATGTGTGGCGTTCCCTAATGTGCCAGGTTTATCTTTAAAAAATTGAAGCGATAGAACAATGAAGGCGTTCTTGGGAATTTTTTGGAGCGAACTTGGTTTATTGTACGTGTAGGTGTTGATTTATGTCGTTCACGAGAGGTTAACTTTATCTCTGTCATATTTCGAATGATAATTTTGACGCGTATGGAAGCCGTTATTTTCTTTGGTGTCAGATGACATCTTTGTTCTCGTTCGAAATTCGAATTGGCAATGTTGTATTTTTCAACAATTCTCGTTACGCCCTTTGCGTTCATTTATTTAAAAAAATAATTATTGTTCTACTCTCCATAGAAGGATAAGTGCAAACATAGAAGTTGTTAAAGGCTAGTGCAGACGGGTAACCTTACCTATTTAGGCTGAACCTAAATTGACGGCACAGTGAATCTCTGAAATGAATCACAACAAAATGCATAATTAAACCTTTTCCAATTAAGTTGACAAACTTACGCGCCAAATTATACGCGCCACAGTGCAATAATTAATCAGTGGGTCGAATCTGTTCAGAAATCCACATTGAATCCCTCTTTAATTAGGCTCCGGACTATACCGCAATATAGACAGTATGGGCGGTCTTGTACTTAGTAAGAATGCCGGAAATATTCACATAGCAGTAGAAAGAAAGAAAAATATTTGGTCAACACTCACTTAATACAGGACAGTTTCAATAAAAAAGTCACGTGTGGGCCAAAATTTATGCAACGTAGCGCATCGGCATTTGTTATTGATAAACAGCCCCAAAATGGGATAACTTACTTAATCAACTCCTAGTACAAATTTTAATTAAAATATTTTAATAGTACTTACGGGATATTTACCGTGATTAGAATCATTTTTGAGTTCCCGATATTACGGCATAGTTACATGCACCATAAAAAAAATAAAAATAAAATTAATTATTTTATTTGTTTATTTATTTCGCTGAATGATTAAATATAAGTAAATATTTACTTAAGTAGATACCTACTTATATGTTTTAATTATAACATACAAGGTAACAAAATACCAACTACATAAGGCACAATCTTCTAATCTCTAATAAAAAAATATTTTCATTTACACTTTTTAATATCATTATCATTATCATCAATAAATTATGTAAGTACTAATCATGTACCTAATCAATGTATGCTAATGAACTGTGGCGATATCTATAACCAAACACATTTTTGTGTATGAACTAAAAACAGCGAATCAAGCCCTTACTGTTTATAAAGTGACAGGAAGTCATCATTCCAGTACGTTATTTCCGCTTATGTCATTTCCGGACGAATTCTGAACCACTGGTTTTATTTTGCGCTGTGACGCGTTGCAAATTGCAAATATGAATCGAATTTTAAGGTAAGCCAAAAGCGTAATTCGATTAAGCCTTTAGGAACGCAATTGAATTTCCAAAAGTAATTTTCAATTTTTTGGGGGATTGTTTTATGACTTTTTTTTATTTACCCTTGCTTTTGGATTTTCTAGTAAGTATAGGAAGTCACGTCATCATGTTTTTTTTTTGTGAAGGTGTGATTTTTAGTTCTACGCATTAATTCTTAAGTTGTGGTTCTATACAACAATCCTTAATTAACATTTCTTAATTTTTTAGGGTTCAGTACCCAAAGCGAACTCTTATTATTAAGGCTCCGCTGTCCGTCTCTCTGTCTGGCTGTATATGCGTCTGTCACCAGGCTGTATCTCATGAACCGTGATGGTTCGACATTTGAAATTTTCACAGTTCATGTATTTCTGTTGCCGCTATAACAGCAATTACTAAAAAACAGAATAAAATAAATATTTCATATTTACATGCGTCATTTTTTGCTCGTTTTCATAGATATGGAGCACTTCGTGTGCGAATCCAACTCGCACTTGGCCGGGTATTTATCCACCCTACCCATCGTGCGGGTTATTTTTTATTGTATTAAAAAATAATAATAAAAAAATCATAAAATCATAAAAAAACTAAAAAAATTACCACTACTACTGCTACTTACCATAGGCTAATTCCATTTTACCTCAGTGAGAACAAGAGACTTTTTAAACATTGATTATATTTAACTAACATTGTACTGTAAGGCACAAACCAAATGTAAACCGAAATTATTATTGCAACAGAAATACCGACGGATTGAAAGGCGACCGCCCAGCGTGTTTCCATTCATAATTATGGTAGATTTCTAATAATGTGACAATGGCATATTTTTTGGGCATGTATGCATAACATTACAGGCAAATGTTGTTCTGACCACAGACCTAGAATTTTTTTTTACAACTTGCATACAATCAGAAAACAATGTTGACGTCGACGATAATAATTTTTTTTTTTTTTTTTTTATTGTTAATGGGTTTACGTTTGGCAACATCTCACCTGATGGTAAGTGCAGATGAAGCCTAAGGTGGGACACGCTTACCCAGAAGATACCTATTCACTCTGCTCTTGAATACGCCCAGATTATATGTGGAAGGAAACACCGTTATAGGAAGCAAGTTCCATTCCTTAGAAGTGCGGATTATAAAAGAATTTCCAAAACGATTAGTACGAACATGGGGCACGTCAACGACATAAGGATGGAAGGCCCCACCGCGTCTAGTTGTTCTATGACGGAAAGGAGAGGACGGGATGAGATCATGGAGCTCCTGAGAACACTCCCCAAAAAGACGGACAGACAAGCTACTTTTCTCCTGCGCTCCAGACTTTGCATTCTCTTTCCAAGCAGCATCTCATCGTTGATCATTCTTCTTGCCCTCTTCTCTATAGAGTCCAGAGCTGCCAGTTGGTACTTTGCTGAACCATCCCATAAGTGGCTGCAGTATTCCATGCAAGACCATACTTGCGCTTGGTATAAGTTCAGCAATTGCGTGGGAGTAAAATAACGCCTGACTTTAGATAAAACACCAAGCACACAGCGCCATCTAGCCCCAAACTAAGTATAGCTTGTACTATGGGAACAATATAACTTTGTTTGTAAATACATACATAGAATACAATATAACACCCAGACACAGAACAAACATCTATGTTCATCACACAAATGTTTGTCCTGGGTGGGAATCAAAGCCACAGCCCTCAGTTCAGAAGGCAGGGATACTACCAACTGAGCTATCGGGCCCGCCGTGTTTTTCAATATTAATTAAAGGAATGTACAGCAGTGCAGTTTTCAATTATGGAAACCTATGTTCTATTGGTTAAAGATAAACATCACTTTTAGTAGCGTAGTAATTACCTATATAAAAAATTACCACATTTTCGCGTGCTTAACTTAACTGTTAATAGGCATGACGACTAAAATTTTTTTTTTTAAATTAATTATATTCTTCAAAAGATAAACATTTGTGATTACAAAAATTAAATATCTCAAAAAATGACCAAAGAGATAGCTCAAACGGCCAGTGACGTCAGAGGAAGGTCGTCATAGTACCTCATTACTAAGCTGTGGTAGCTTTTCATACAATCTCTTTGGCATTTGACGTCACGAGTAGATTTTTCATAGTAACTGTGGGGGCGCTCTGTTTCGCAAAAAAGGGACAGGAGACGCCTCCTGTAGAAACTTTAAAAGCTTATTACTCCGTGATTTATTTACCGATTTTTTTCAATTATTGCATTCATTTTTAATCTTCTATATGAAAGTAAGTATTTTTAATAGTAGTCATCATGCCTATTTAAGATAATTTCTTTATAAACGCAGCACTCATCAACCTTTAACTTCTGGAATACGTGCGTGTTCGATATCGAGTCGCTGGGAGTTTAAATAAAGAAACTAAAAACGCTTACATCAGAAATCTACCTTTACCGCCCGATGTTTTAAATAACATTCGCATATTTTACTAAATTGCAATGCAAATATTGTTGCTATTTATTTTTTATGGTAAATTTACTTGGTATGGTCGTTTTAGGTTACGATGATTGTGAAGAACTAAATGAGATGGGTAATAGAAAAGTCAAATTATAGCAGTGTCGTGACGTCGAGTGTGGTCTTCACTTCTTTATGTTACTGTTAACTATGGACACAGAATACTCAATAGTATAAGTACAGAAGCTTTACTCCGCGAAGTCACTAAAACAAATAGCTACTCTAGGTTCATCACAATAAAGTAGAAATCAGCTCGCACAGCGCTACTATCGGCAAGCCTACCCTAAACTTGTTGCCTCTCTTTTTATTGCTATAGCACTGCTCTTCTGATGCGTTACGCGTGGACCGACCCGGTAAGACGACTCCGACTGAGACTCCGCTGTCCGTCTGTATGTCTGTCTGTCCTTCTACCACCTGGCTCTATCTCATGAACCGTATTAGTTAGACAATCGAAATTTTCACATAATTATGATGTACCTATTTCTATTGGCGCTATAACAACAAAAAATAAATATTCAAGGGGACTCCCTGCTTGGTTTTATAGATAATGGTACGGAACCCTTCGTGTGCGAGTCCGACTTGCACTTGACTGGTTATTCTTAAGCTTAAACAAAAATTCTCCGCATCTACCACGCAGGCTAAATAAGGGTTGAAAAAAAAATTAAAATGAAAGAAGTTTTCTTTAACAGTTGTAAAAGGTAAAGCAAATTCCGCATATAACTTAAACAGTACAGGTCCGAGCGGGATTTGAACTTGGCCACGTCAGGTTGAAAGTCGCACGGGCTGCCACTGAGCCACTCTCGACTTAAAATGTGACAGTTAATAAAGTACTCCTGTTGGTAGTACATGGTACAGTTTACACCTAGAGGTTATAAATGACCGGCCGCGGTAGACCTGCCCACTGGGGCCCATTATTCAGACTTACCTTATTTAGCGTTTCTATGGTAGAGCGGGGACCCTGAATTGTGTGTCTTGATCTGATAGTCTTGTTTTTTTTTCTTTATGTTGTATGTTCCGTTTGTATCCTAAAAATTACAATTATCATCATTAACAGCCTGAAGACGTCCACTGCTGAACATAATAAGCCTTCCACAGGGAGCGCAACTCTGAGCGGCTGCTCGCCTCCTGCATCCATCGGCTCTTCGCGGCTTATTATAATTGTAGATGCCACATTTTTCCACGGATGCGTAGTACCTAATTAATAATTCCCATATTTGCGTTCATGTACAGTTTCAATTCAAGCATGAACGCTTGCAACCTAGTGCGGTTAGAAATATATTTACTTAATAAATAACGTCATAAAACTCATCTCCTGTCGTTAACGTAAATCAAACATCATCATAATCAAAGAAGGATTCTAATTAAGAAAGACCGATAAGATTTCATGCTAAATACATCGAGCAACAAGACCGATACTTTGCAGCCGGAAGTACCCCATCACTATTTTATAGCGATAATAATTAATATTCGCCATTACAGAAGTAAGTTGTAAATAAGTTTTTCCCGATCGTAAATATTCTTTTTACGGCGCACCTACTACTTCAATTAGTTTAATATCTTTGTACTGTAGGTACTATTTATGGCAACAAGTGGCTTGCGTAAATGAAATGTAAGGGTCGAACTCTGCAGAGACCAAGGCGACGACCGACGCTGCGACGTAAGTAAGCAGTGTATTAGTAGCTCGTTTAGTGTTATAGATGTCTATAGGGTACGGTGATCTCTTTCCATCAGGAGACGTAAGCTTGTTTACTACATCTATAGCATTACATAAAGATTTTTATCACACAATGTTTAGTAGCATCTAACCATTGTCTAACTGTTGGCCTCATTACTAAGCTCAGAGTCGCGCAACGAGCTATGGAGAGAGCAATGCTCGGTGTTTCCCTGCGAGATAAGATCCGAAATGAGGAAATCCGCAGGAGAACTAAAGTGACCGATGTAGCTCTTAGGATTAGGGGAAGAAAGGTTCGACCACGAACTGGAAGACGCAGCGTAGGGCGGCCCCCCACTAGGTGGACCGACGACCTGGTGAAAGCCGCAGGGAGCCGATGGATGCAGGAGGCGAGCAGCCGCTCTAAGTGGCGCTCCCGGGGGGAGGCCTATGTTCAGCAATGGACGTCTTCAGGCTGTTAATGATGATGATGATGATGATGATGAACGATTGTAGGCCGCGCCATCACTTACCATCAGGTGAGGCAGTGGTAAACTGCTGTTTATAAATTATAAAAAACAACGTTGAAAAGCAATGGGGAGGCCACATAGCTCGTAGAACTGGCTACCGATTCTCGAGTAGTGACCACGAACCGTAAGAGGCAGCGTAGGCCCCAGGTGGATCGACGACTAACACTGGAATTCATAGTCGTAGTCAAGGTGGGATGAATCAGGCGCTGTGCGGCAAATTCTAGCTTTATGCATTTCATAAACAAAAGCAGCCCCAATCTGGCATGATCCGAGGCTGGATGCTGATCGTCCGAACTTCGTCAACCAAAAACGGTCTCCTTGCTTTCAAATCGTGTTATTTTATTATTTTATGAAGTGTCGTGATATTTAAAATACGAATAAGGTATATCGGTACCGTTTCTTCAACATTTACCAGTTAAAATAATATATTATTTAACACAAAATAGGCACACAAAATATACAAAAAAATATTTCTTTTAACTTTTTTGTGAGTGACGGGTGACATTTTGGCGCGACTTTTGATAGTTCAAAAGTCGTGTCAAAATGATACTCGAGAGAATTTTCAAAGACAACTTGATTGAAATCGTAGAGTATTTAATTAAAATGCTTTTCAGTTAGGGGTTTCTCCAGCGTTTGTTTATGAAAGTGAAAGAAGATGTGATTCAGCGTGTATGTAATTGCTTGTCTGTCGTAAATAAACCAACCTGGGGGCCTACTACAACCTCTTAAAGCATCATTACTTCAACCATACATTGAAAAATGACATAAAAGTAAGAATACTTGAATGTTGCAGAGGCATAGCATTTTTGATGACATCACGTTAAATCGTTCACTCAAATACAACTCATGTCATACCGTTACATCATGTTGACACCGACGTGAGACAGTGATAACGCTATATAAAAATGTAGACGTCTCGTTCTCGTGCGTACGAATTCGAACAATATTATTGTAACCTTGATGCATTACTGTCACGAACCATGACGGTTTTGTATTAGTTTGTGGTAAGGCCCCTGTATTGGGTAAGAAATTCGCAATGTTTTTCCCTTAAATGTTCACAAGATTTATTTCTTCACCATTTTAATGTATTTTTCCTCGTCTTTATATTGTAATCGAATAAATTTAAGTTGGAAGTTGTTTTAAATGCAACATAAATGAAGTTAAGAGGCTTTTTGATTTTATTTCGTTTCTTACTTGTCGGCGATCTTGAATGGTTTCAACATGGTCCAAAAAGAAAGTTGCAATTTATAACAACCATTGGTGATTAACATGACCATTGACCATTACCATTCCAGGCGTATATTGACGGCAAGTGTTGAACCATTTACATTTTGGCCAATATATATTTTCATTATAATCTTTATAAAAATAGACTTGGTTGGAAGTCTAGTAAAGGTCCATTTCCATTAGCGATAACGCCAAAAGATAACACAAATTGGTATACTTCTTTTGCTGACTTCAGGTAGGCGCTATCTTAATAATTGTCCTTTCCTAATAATATACATACTTTACTATATGTATATTTTATTAACAACCTTGTGGTGTGGTGGTTGAGCCGGTCTGCTCATAATAGGAGGTGGTGGGTTCGGTTCCCGCGACAGTACAAGTATTTGTGCAAAGGAAAGAAGCGCAAATACTTCTTCTGTGCCTGGGCGTTGTGGGACAATGGCCCTCGTAGTTCCTGGGACCCCTAGATACAGGGAATCCTAGTAAGGATTTGTATAATGTGATCGTTGGGCGTTATTTATTTATATTTAAGAAATGTTGTCCTTAAGTAACACCCAAAGATCACACACATAGATCCTGGACCCTAAGGAAACCCTAAATCAGTAAATAGCGGATGAAATTGTGGTGCGTCTAGCTTACAATAAATTCTTCATCATCATCATCATCATCATTAACAGCCCGTAGACGTCCACTGCTGAACATAGGCCTCCCCCAGAGAGCGCCACTTAGAGTGGCTGCTCGCCTCCTGCATCCATCGGCTCCCCGCGATTTTTAACATGTCGTCGGTTCACCTAGTGAGGGTCTGCCTACGCTGCGCCTTCCGGTCCGTGGTCGCTACTCGAGAACCTTCTTCAACATTCATTTAATACTAATGTAATAAAAATTATGTATAAGTAAATACGTATTACCCAGCCTAATCAAACAAATATCTTCAGCTGTATCAAATTCTAATTATAATTTATGAAAAGATTGCGAATTATATTATTTTTTCATTTTTAAGGCTGTCATAGTTCCAATGGATAGGTAATTAAGATCAGCCGTCTCGCGGGAAATTAGAGCAGGCTACTCAGTTAAACGAATCTAGATAAATGCGGTTTTTTATTAATAATTTTGGCAATTTTTATAATTTTAACTATAGATAAATTTATATTGGATTACTATTAGGTACAATGCATACATACATTTGAAATTTTCCAAAATTCTATTTTTCATCATCATCATCATCATCATCATCATCATCATCATTAACAGCCTGAAGACGTCCACTGCTGAAAATAGGCCTCCCCCCAGGAGCGACACTTAGAGCGGCTGCTCGCCTCCTGCATCCATCGGCTCCCCGTGGCTTTCACCAGGTCGTCGGTCCACCTAGTGGGGGGCCGGCCTACGCTGCGTTTTCCAGTTCGTGGTCGCCACTCGAGAACCTTTCTTCCCCATCGGTTGACAGTTCTACGAGCGATGTGGCCTGCCCATTTCCATTTCAACTTGCTAATCCTAAGAGCTACATCGGTCACTTTAGTTCTCCAGCGGATCTCCTCATTTCGGATCTTATCTCGCAGGGAAACACCGAGCATTGCTCATTGCTCCATAGCTCGTTGCGCGACTCTGAGCTTAGTAATGAGGCCAACAGTTAGAGACCACGTCTCAATTCCATAAGTCATCACTGCCAACACACATTGATTGAAAACTTTTGTTTTCAGGCTTTGTATTTTTATTATTTAAATATTAGAAATTAAATGTTACTGTTAATTTGTTTTGACTTTTGACTATTAATTATTATAGGTGTTCTATAATCGCCATTAACAACACCTGAAGACGTCCACATCTGAAATCTCCCTCATAGAGCACCATTTTGAGTTTCTCCGTATAAATTCTCTGCGGTTACACCCGTTTTTAACCTATTTTCCCGCGGGTATAACGCAATAATAAATAACTAATAATTTTTCTCTTGTTTTTCAGGTAAGTCGACAATGATACTACAACGCAGCTTTGACATCTGGAACATAAGTAAAATAATCATATTAGGTACATAATATGTACTATATTATAGTCCATGTACTCAAGGTATTATATTATCTTCAGATAATACAACGGAATAACGCGGGCTATTTTACGAATTATTTTATTTCTGCATAACGCTAGATTATCAAGCGACATTTATTGCGTGTTGGTGAAGTATCATACCAAAGGAATACACTGGACACTAACTAGTAATTCTCTAGACACGATTAACACATTTTTTTCAAGTTTGGGCTATTTTTCGTTTGTACTTAATGGGACTTCATGGTATTCATGGAGTCTACAACCAGCTGCCCGAAAAAATTCTAAACGCACATTCGCGAGGCTCTTTTAAAAATCAATTAACAAACTGGTTCGTTGAACAAGCATTTTACAAATTCGATGACTTTTTATAATAATTTAATTTAATTTTTAATACCATTTTTTATCAATGTTCTCCGATTCATTTTTAATATTGATGTAATAACAGTTATTTTTAATTACTTTGTACATTTACTATGTGCGTATGATTAGTATTAAGATATTGTTACTATACCTTTTCCTTTTTGTTGACATGTAACTAAATTGTTGCCAATAAATGACTATGACTATGACCATTAATAAATACTCCAAAAATGAGATAACGCACATAATCAACTGCTACCGTACCAAATTAAAATAATATAATTAAGTACTTTTTTTACCTACAAAGTGAAAAACATGTATCCAAATAATTCGTGGGTTACCACGAGTTAGGTGCCGAGCCAATCTTCATAACTTTCAATAAAAACATTTATTCAACATTCGAATTGTACTATAACTGGTCTGGTACCTACCATTTGAGTAAAGCGGATGGCAAATGATGACCCATTAATTTCACATTCTACCCTACGCGGGTAGCGTGAACGTGAATAGGATCAAATTACTACCAAACTAGTAAATTTGATTAATTTGCTGATACAGCAGTGTTGCCAGTAACTCAATTCTATACACATGACTTTAATTTTAAATACTAAATTCCCCTACATTAATATCATCTAACAGCTAAAACATTATTTTTCAAACAAATCCAAACTATCAATTCGTCCGTTTTGGATGCCACTGATAGATTTACTTATTCATTAGGTTTTAGATTTAGAAGACTATCGACTATTATTAAATAAAATATACTTACATTGAAATAAGATAACAAAAAGTCATAGCCAAGTCTACGCTGTTAGTATGAGAGCCAAATATTATTTTTACTAGGTAGTGTGTAGCTAGCAGTATTTAGTAGTAGTTTTTAACTTTTATATTATTGTAGTAGTTAGTAAAAAAGGCACATTGTTCTTAAAAAAAACTAAGTCATTAAAATAGCCTTCACACATAAAAATACATTTGGGTGCGTCCTCGAGAAATAAGTGCTTACTTAAAATCTAATACTTTACTTAAAAACGTTAGTGCAGGCGGGGATTAAATTCAAATTATGGCAATTCTATTTAGTGAAGTGGGGGTATAAAAACTTCGAGATTTGAGTTACTGTTTCCATATGTATCAATCGAAAACGCTTTCGAACTTGCTTAAATTGCTTCATGGCTTTATCTATAGAGGAGACTTATTGCTCTAAACCTCAATCTATAGATAGTAACGGATCCCAAGTTGCACAACTTGAGATTGGATTCACAACTTCGTTTACTGTCAATGGAGTATCGGTTGTTTGGTTTCGTAGAAACCTAGTATGAAAATGAAAATGAAAAATACATTTATTTGGAAAATAGGCATAAGTGGGTAACATATACATTAATTAGAGCACCTGGATCCCACACTAGGCTCAGGGCCCGTATTATGAGATCCAGGCCTCTTTCGCCAGAAACAAAAAGATAAAGCCTTAAGTAGGTTACACAACTAGTAGTTAGTACAACTGATTACTTAACCTAAATGTAATCTAGGTCTACATTAACAATAAAGTATTGAATTTTTACAAAGCCAAACATAAATTTTAAATTAATATTTGCATGCCAATACATATTTTAATCCTAACAGTAACCTAGATTATGAAACAAAAATGACATGTAAGGGTGTGTAGGTACATGAATGTTTGCGGGATATGTATGTTTTTGTTAATGTGTATTATGAATTAGTGTTCCCTATGTATAAATTATATATATATATACATATATATAAGTATGTGTATCATTAATAAATTAGAAAAGGAATGTTACAAGTTACATAATATAAATTTTATATAATAAATCATAAATAATTATACTTAGTAATAATATTTCTATTATTTTAACGCAACAAGTAAGTCTTCAGATTCTTCGTAGCTCATGCCATTCAGCTTAGTGAACAGAGTTTTTCTTAGTTCAATTATACTTAGGGATTTAATATTGTTGTCTTTACTTAGTTTGTTATAGAGGAAAGGACCAATGAAGTTCATAAACTTGCCAGCGAATGCCGACTTAACTTGAGGAACAGAGCATACTTTTCTGTCTTCCGTTTTTTTGTAGTTGAGGGGGCAAATTTTATCAAAGTGTGCTGGTGAAGAACCGTGTGTTGAATAAACAGTTGCCTAACTGAGAGGACTTGACATGACAATCACAGTACAAGCTAACCGTGGGGTATCTGTAGGGTCGGCTGGTACTACATTTGAGCAAGCCACGTTGTGCCCTTTCGAGTGGCAACAGTATGTTGTAAAAGTATCACGGATAGGGTAATAACTAATAAACCTTGGCTTTTTTCTGCGTGGGGAGAGTGGGGAGTACCTAATCCTTATGAATGTATGTCCGACTCTGCCAATACCATCATGGTGACCTACGGACTAAAACCTCCCTTGTGGTGTGGTGGTTGAGCCGGTCTGCTCATAATAGGAGGTGGTGGGTTCGGTTCCCGCAACAGTACAAGTATTTGTGCAAAGGAAAGAAGCGCAAATACTTGTTCTGTGCCTGGGCGTTGTGGGACAATGGCCCTCGTAGTTCCTGGGACCCCTAGATACAGGGAATCCTAGTTAGGATTTGTATAATGTGATCGTTGGGCGTTATTTATTTATTTATTTTTAAGAAATGTTGTCCTTAAGTATCACCCAAAGATCACACACATAGATCCTGGACCCTGAGGAAACCCTAAATCAGTAAATAGCGGATGAAATTGTGGTGCGTCTAGCTTACAATAAATTCTTCATCATCGTCATCATCATCAACAGCCCGTAGACGTCCACTGCTGAACATAGGCCTCCCCCAGAGAGCGCCACTTAGAGTGGCTGCTCGCCTCCTGCATCCATCGGCTCCCCGCGATTTTTAACATGTCGTCGGTTCACCTAGTGAGGGTCTGCCTACGCTGCGCCTTCCGGTCCGTGGTCGCTACTCGAGAACCTTCTTCAACATTCATTTAATACTAATGTAATAAAAATTATGTATAAGTAAATACGTATTACCCAGCCTAATCAAACAAATCTCTTCAGCTGTATCAAATTCTAATTATAATTTATGAAAAGATTGCGAATTATATTATTTTTTTCATTTTTAAGGCTGTCATAATTCCAATGGATAGGTAATTAAGTTCAGCCGTCTCGCGGGAAATTAGAGCAGGCTACTCAGTTAAACGAATCTAGATAAATGCGGTTTTTTATTAATAATTTTGGCAATTTTTATAATTTTAACTATAGATAAATTTATATTGGATTACTATTAGGTACAATGCATACATACATTTGAAATTTTCCAAAATTCTATTTTTCATCATCATCATCATCATTAACAGCCTGAAGACGTCCACTGCTGAAAATAGGCCTCCCCCCGGGAGCGCCACTTCGAGATTTGAGTTACTGTTTCCATATGTATCAATCGAAAACGCTTTCGAACTTGCTTAAATTGCTTCATGGCTTTATCTATAGAGGAGACTTATTGCTCTCAACCTCAATCTATAGATAGTAACGGATCCCAAGTTGCACAACTTGAGATTGGATTCACAACTTCGTTTACTGTCAATGGAGTATCGGTTGTTTGGTTTCGTAGAAACCTAGTATGTTGTAAAAGTATCACGGATAGGGTAATAACTAATAAACCTTGGCTTTTTTCTGCGTGGGGAGAGTGGGGAGTACCTAATCCTTATGAATCCTTATGTATGTCCGACTCTGCCAATACCATCATGGCGACCTACGGACTAAAACCTCCCTCCCTATTATTAGTCAGTCACTTCAGACCGCATCATTTTTTATGCTTATCTTTATTTTATGATTTTTTTTCTGTAATACATTTAACCTTAATATATTTACACTTTGTCATATCATAATGTAAAATTACATACACTCATCAATAGTATTATTAACTAAGGCTCTGACTTACGACCACTACGTAATGTTGTTCACATTATACCGATTGTGCTTCACCCTTTTAGGTAGTCAATTTGCTTAAAATCATTTCCTTTAACCGAGAAAAATTCCTTAAATGTTTTATTGGATTTCACGTATGCTGACATACTTTTTTTTTTTTACACCATCAGTCACATACATAGATCCTGGACTCTAACTAGGATTCCCTGTATCTAGACCCAGGAACTACGAGGACTATCGTCCCACAACACCCAGACACCGAACAAGTATTTGCGCTTTTTTTTTCCTGTGCACAAATACTTGTCCTGTCGCGGGAATCGAACCCGCCGCCTCCGGGTTATGAGCCGACCTGCTCAACCACCACACCTGAGGGTGTCATACACGTACTTACGCATAATATCGCATATGATTTTTCAATATGGTTCACATTAGGCGTAGCGTATGAGAACATTTACCTCTTGAAATTCCGTTTTCAAAACAGCACCCTTCTGCGATATAAACTCAATACAACTCCCCACTCTGCAAATGACATCTCGAATGCAAAATTGAAACCGTCTGAGTGAACTCAGCACGTTTTAAGACGCGAGAGCATTTTCTATTTAAATTCCGTACTTGTGCTATTTTAAATCAATATAAGGTGCCGATACAGCAATCTGTTTGACGCAGTATTGCATTTCAAATTACTTGTACACGAGTTCTGGGCAATGTTGCACTGTTTTTATAACTTGTTATGATAATAATATAACTTTTCTTTGCTATTGTGATAATGAGCACGTTTTAAGATGCCAAAGCATTTTCTATTTAATTTCCGAACTTGTGCTATTTTAAATCAATATAAGGTGCCGATACAGCAATCTGTCTAGTGCAGTATTGCATTTGAAATTACTTGTACACGAGTTCTGGGCAATGTTGCACTGTTTTGACAACTCGTTGTATAACTTTTCTTTGCTTTTGTGATGATGAAAGGTTATTACCGTAAAATTCTACAGGGATACTTATTATAAAACATTTTTGTAGCGTTGATTGATGAATTTTTGTATAATGATGGTAAAGAAATCTTAAATTATAATAGTTACAATGATAACTTTAACTTAAATATGTGTGGAATATGTGTGGACATTTCACACAGCGCCATCTAGCACCAAACTAAGCATAGCTTGTACTATGGGAACCAGATAACGGATATATTACTTAGATACTTTTTGTTTGTAAATACATACATAGAATACAACATAACACCCAGGCACAGAACAAACATCCATGTTCATCACACTAATGTTTGTCCTGGGTAGGAATCGAACCCACAGCCTTCGGTTCAGAAGGCAGGGTCACTACCAACTGAGCTATCGGGCCCGTCAACTTAAAATAAATATATTAGCAAATAAATTATTGGTTGTGATCATGATCATTAAGTGAAAGTTATTTGATAATACGAGGAAAAAATTACTCTTGCTGTAAAGTCTAACCCACAAACTTTAGTGATCTAACCCAGCAAGCCAGCAGTTCCGCCGCAATCCAAGATTTATAACTCTATTACAATATGACGTGTGTATAATGGTCTAGGTGGTATTTATTTATGTTATTTTTATTGTGTATTGTAATGCAGTGTTGTGTGATGTCCTGAATAAATGTATTTTCTTTCTTTCTTTCAAATACCCAAAACATCCTCAACCAAAACAAGAAATTTGAGCATTACTTAAGCACAAATTAAGATTTTAAAGTGCTTTCAAGCTGAATCATGTGTAACCTAAACTTAACCGTATAAACTTCGCAATTAATCCTTTACAGTCTTAGGAACTGTTTCACCACTCCTTGCTAAGTGAAGGTAAAAACTTCATTCGAATATCAAGCAAGGTTGGAAAGAAACAGTGTTTTGATGATCTTATATTATCAGTGTATGCTTTAAGTTTATTTTGGTAGCCCCATGTTGGGCGCCAATTTTGATGATAATATTATTGTGGCGCCCAACACGGGGTCCACATTCTTTGGTTTTAGGTACTTATTTTATGTGAAATGTCATACAAGTTGTAACTGCTGTGTGGTGTTTTTAAGATACCTACCTGTTACCGTAAGCATTAAGTTTATTTCGGTAGGCCCCATTTTGGGCACCAATTTTGATGTTAATATTATAGTGGTGCTCAATACTCTTTCTTTTTTTGAATATTTTTTTCCTCCTAGTAGAAACATCCACTCCATTGATTTAATTACTATAGTTTTCTAGGATCGTACTATCTTGCCATAAAAGCCACAAAAAGCAAACAAAATAAACACTTCGCGGATTTAATCATTAGGTACAATTACATGACATCATTATTTATCTACCACTTATCAGAAAATGGTGAAATAGGTATTCAATCTTCAACCACATTCAAAGTCGTGCTGCCTAAGTACCATTAACACAGATATGGAAAAGTTTGGGATAGAGATAGAAGCAAACTTTGAGAAACTTTGTGAATGTAGGGCCATAGAATTGGAGATAACTTAAATGGGGACATTTGGTTGAATAAATGATCATTGCTGTAGAAAACCTTATAAGCCTGGTTGTGTCTTAAGACAGTCTTTAGGCCACGATATCTTTCCTGTTGTGCTAGAACGATTGCACCTCTATTATATTGTACTATGGGTTATATTATGGACAAGAAGCAAGCAGCCGCTCAAAATGGTGACGGAGGCCTATGTTTAGCAGCTATACTGTGACGTTTTCAGACTATTGGTGATAATGATAAAATGGGTTAAAGCGAGATACCCAGAGAGTTTACAATAAAATAAAGGGTAAAGGCAAATTCCTTGTGCATAACCGTCTATGAACTTGATGGACTTTGTTTTCACTCCACAGCACTAAAAGATTATGCCTAGACATAAATATAACTTGTTCAAAATTACAAACGAAATGTTCCCTTTAATTTTAATCGCGTTTGTAAAGTTTATATAATAACAAAGCCTTTAAGCGAACTTGCTTCTTTATTAATTTAATGATAACTTCGGAGTTAAAAGGGAAGTTCATTGAACCGCATTAATATTCTCATTCTTTTGAACTTCTGTTTTCTTTGGACGTCCTTTGTTTTATACGCCGGAATTTATTAGCAATTTTCGTTGTGAAATTGAGTGTGTTGTCTTGACGATGACGTTTGCTTTGTTCCATTACTCCCTGAATTTAGACCCTTATATGCTATGGAACTAGAAAATTGAAAAATAAACGCAATTTTCTGTGTTATTAGTTTCTGAGATACTTTCGTGTCGCCCTGATATCATAATTATACAACATTCACCCAGTAGTAGGAAAGAAAACTTCTTTCTTTAAAAGTGATTACCCTCCGGTGCTGGTACGTTGGGTTTGTTAAACCTAAAGTTAAACTCATCATCTGCTTGAAGACGTCCACTGCTGGACATAGGTCTCCCCCAAAAAGCGCCACTTTGAGCGGATGCTTGTCTCTTGCATCCATCGGCTCTCCACTGTTCTGACCAAGTAAAGTTAAGTTAAACTCGTGTCAACATAAAAATACTGAACACTCATTGGTTGGCTGTTGATCATCGGGTAACGTCAATTAATGAGCGTATACCGTATAGTATGTTCCTATGTTAAGTTTACATGAGCTTGACAAACCTATGAGAAACCACATTTTGAGATTTTAATAAATTCTTTGAGTTGTTTTTTAGTTTTAATAACTATTAATTTATTTTAAAAGTGGAGTCATGAACAGCGGGTTTTGAGTAGCTCTAGCATTCAGAATTACAGCGTTTGCATTGGAATAACATTCGCTAGTTGTATGGCCACACCGCACACGTTAAACAAGATAAACTTGCCCACCCTATACTAGACACTCTCATAAACTCACATTACACGGTTATTACGAATATATGGCGTTAGATAGACTAAGAATAATTTAAAAACGTAAGTATAAATGTGACGTCAATAATTTCTTGTAGATTTTTTTTTTATGAGAATTAATTACGTGACGAGCTTGTCGTTCACCTGGTGTTAAGCAATACGGTAAATAACAGTTGCAGTGTCACTCGGATATTAAAATTAAAGTTTCGCGTGACACTGCACTGCGCACGTCATCCTGAGACATCACACAGCCTAGTAATCAGATTACTTGACTGTGAGATCAGGTCATAAAGTCTCATTTGCCCAGTAATTACACTAGCTACAATGCCCTTCAAGCCGGAACACAGTAGTGCTTGCACGCTACTGCTTGGCGGCAGAATAACTGGCAACTGGTACCTACCTAGACGAACTTTCCAGAAAAGTCCTAACACCTAGTAAAAAATTGCCATTATCTTTTCTATTGATAAAGCGTTTGACCCTTAGTTCAACTAAACAACCTGATCAAAGGTTTAACCAATGAAAACTCAAAGGTTAATGTTGTGATGCGCATGATCTTCCATTGGTTGAACGCTTTCTCAAGAACAACAATATTTAATGCCGATTTTTACTTGAATTTTCGTGGCCCATAGACCTGGCACTCGGGCCGATGCCTACCTTTTAAGATTCTATTATTTGGCGTTTAAAGTGCCCCATGTTGTGAGTAGCTCATTGGGAGAACCTCAGAGGGTGGCTCAAATTTAATATTGTCTCTGCTGCGACTCTTCTTCTTCTCTTCCCGTTCTCAACTCTCTACCAAATTTATTACAGCGTCACTGAAAGCATGGTCTTAGATAAGAAATATCAACAGCAACCTACAACAAACTGAACTCCCAAACTATAGACTAGGAGCTACACCATTATTAATAAACCACGCTATCTTGTTTACTAAGCTGACTTTAAACTAACTTTAAAACACAACTAACCTAACCACTAATTAAAAAGCGATAACTGGCAACATCATAATCCAATAGAGGCCAATAAACTGAAAGTTGGCAACCATAAATCGTAATAAATTTATTATTGATAGTTTTATCGACCGCCACAGTTTGGTTAATCTATCGGGACCGGAAGAACCCTAATTTTATGCTCGGAGTAGTCCCGTAATCTGTTTTAGTTTTGATATGGGATGCGGGTCACAGTATAGATAGGAACAGTAACTCATCTTCGCAATTACGATTCAAAGGTAGTCGTCAAGCCAAGACAGAAGCCTTTGGGTTGCCTAAAAATTCTGACACCAGGGCTGACCACAGCTGACCACTTGTATACACGAGATGAAAAATTTCGAATTCCTTTATAAGAAGTAATACGTACAACTTCCTTGTAAGTATGAAGTTCAATTACTGACAGTTAAAATACTGCGTAATGGATGAAGTTCCAAACTATATTGATAACCAATATTGATTCATGGAATACTATTAGTTTATATTTTATTGGGCTTCTCAAAACAAGCTTATCTATCACTAAGTTAAAGTAAGTTTACTTTTATGAAGAACCACAGCGTTTGCAGCAACATTAGGTACTTCAAACACTGCACTACACACAAGAGCGAGCGTAGCTCAGCGGTAACCTCTGCGACTTTCAATACTGATACGTCCAGGTTCGAATCCCGCTCGGCTCGGTTGAATGACTTTTCAACTTATGTATGGAATTTACACTCGCTCTTAAAACACGCATACATCAGCCGGAAGGCGTTCACTGCTGAACATAGGCCTCCCCCATAACTCGCCACTTTGGACGTTTACCATAGGGAGGATTTGCCATAAATAATCTAATCTCCATTGATTCTTACGACGAATGAAAATGTCCTGAGAAAACCGTGATATCCAAGAATCACGAAGAATTGAGAACATGACCAGTGTCATGAATTTTATACTTTATTATAAGTTATATTATATTTATTATTTATTATAATTTATTATCCATTTTTAATATTAAGAGGTTGGTAGACTGTATAAAAATGCCATTTTGGTTGGCCACACTGGCGTTGGGGCGTCCGCTGAACCATCAGCCAATCACGATGGCTGCCTTGGTAGTTCCGGCAAAATAATACAACAAGGTCCAAAAAGCAGTCAATTCTGTTGAGCAGCCGAAGCGTCAAGACGTATTATTACACCTGTTCGTTTATTGTGTACTGAATGTGTACTAAATATTTGTAGAAGAAAGAAGATACAGTAATTGAAGAGGTTCTCATGTGTTTCACTTCACCAGCATGTCCTCAAGTCTGCAAGTGCCACCAGGTGGCTAAACCCGCACTTGGCCGGATTATAAGAGTGAGAAGGAGAGCAAAGGGAGGAAGAGAAGGCCTGTGTCCCAGCTGCGGGAAAGTATTGGACCGATGAGTGATGACGCACACAATTGAAATAAATATAAACCACCGCCGAGTGCGAGTCGGACTCGCGCACGAAAGTCCCGTCTCATTAGGGAGCTGCCTTAAATATTTATTTATTTCTGAATTTTAGTATTTTTTGTTATAGCGGCATCAGAAATACATGATCTGTGAAAACTTCAACTTTCTAACTATCCCTGTTCATGAGATACAGCCTGGTGACAGATTGACAGACAGATAGACAGATGGACAGCGGAGCCTTAGTAAGAGGGTCCGTTTTACCCTTTGGGTACGCAACCCTGAAATTATAAGCACTATTAAAGTTATTCATTCTCAAGACCTGACCTTCCGACCTAGTAATCCAGTGACCTTGAGAACCTGCACTGGCCTAAGCACTGTATATCGATTCTGGCAACGCGCCTAGCTTCCGGTACTTATGGTAATACGATAGAATGGAGTGGCCGGCGAAGCTTTTTGTAGGCTGGTTCTTTGTGACATGAATTCGTTCTAGCTGACGATGTCTAGTGTGCTAGAATATATGTAAAGTATGATAGAAATGAAATGAAATGAAATTGTTTATTTGCACGAAATATGGTACAATAAGATGACAGACGAGAAAAACAAAAGTTCTGCATATTCCACCAGAAACTGGCATACAAAAATTAAATACATTGTGATTATAATAATTAATAAGTAATACAATCGTCTTTCTAATAATGAGCACCTAAATACAATAATTATTAACAATATTAATGAAATTTGTCAGCAATTATTTATTATGTTATAAAATTGAATTATTCACAATTTGTCCTGAATACCGGAAGGCGCAGCGTTGGCCCCATACTAAGTGGACCGACGATCTGGTGAAAGCCGCGGGGAGCTTATGGATGCAGGAAGCGAGCAGCCGCTCGAGGTGGCGCTCTGGGGGAGGCCTATGTTTAACAGTGCACGTCTTCAGGCTGTTGATGATGATGATAGATACTTTGAGAAATATTTTTAGACATTTTCATACAGCGGCATCTAGCACCAAACCGTTTTACCCTCTTGGTACGAAACCCTAAAAATGGCATACAAAAAATTCAATTCAATTCAATTCATTTATTCATTGCGTAAATGGGTACAATAATATAGATGTTAATGTTAAAACAAAAAAAATTGCACTTTTTCGTTCCGTAAAATCGAATCCGGTCAATTAAAAATATTTTAAAACATACAATAGCCAGATCGGTCCAGTTATTAACAAGTGCCTACCATCGAACCATATTTCACTATTTTTATTTATATATTTGTATGTTTCTAAAGGCTTTGATTAATTATCTTCGAATCCTTTGTAGGTTCTCTCCCAGTGGGTTACTAATTCGTCCATGCTAATGGTTACAAGTATCGTAACAAGATCATATCTCATTAGCATTACAAAGCAATACGTAGACCTTGGACCAGTATTTGTTTGGGATATTTCGTTGAACATTAAGAAAATCTGTTACTATAAGGGGTATTTATTAGGTATATTAAATTCACCTAAAAACTTTTAGGGCATAACTCACTAACAATTTTTTTTCTAACTTTTTCTAATCGCAATACTTTCGCCAATATAATGGGTTTAAACTTGGCTTGCACTGTAATTTCCTTTTTTTTACATGTTAGGCAAATAATATAGGCTACTAACATTGACTATAAATCCAGTTGATACAACTTGCTCTCATAAGAAAATAAGTGATGTATTTCAACCACTATGGGTATTTTGTTCCATCCTGCTCTGTTCTTTGTAATTTCGTATGACTTTGTCTCGTTTTGTTAATTTGCCCCTGCCCGCGCAAGTCAGTCGTGTTTGTAGGAGAAATTATGTTCACGAGCTACCAACGGGCTGTGATTTCTGGCTACTAAGCTTATTATTCTGTTTGATTGAGTATTGACTCGTGTTATGATTAACTTTTTAGAATGTATTATCGGCCAAATAAAAAAAATAACAAAAATATTGTGAAGCAAATCTTAGGTACTTGCATTTTTGAGCATTGTAGACCAAAAGTTATTTGTTTCAGTGATGTGAGTTATGACCCAAAAGGTTTTAGGTGAATTTAATATAACCCTGTTTATGAAAGTGTAACTTTGACTGTTCTTTGTGACTTTGACCTTAAATAACGGGGTTTCGAAAGTGACTTTGCTTACCTTCTATCGTGAGGGTTAGTTGGCAACAACTGAATTTATAACCGGCCAAGTGCGAGTTGGACTCGCGTTTAAGGGTTCCGCACCATTATCTATTAACACGAGCACAAAAGTCACGTTTATTTGCCCCTCATTTATTTATTTTATTTTGTTTTTTATTAAGTATTTGATATTACTTATAGCGGCAACAAAAATACAACAGCTGTAGAAATTTCAACTGTCTAACAATCACGGTTCATGAGATATAGCCTGGTGACAGACGGACAGCGGAGCCTTACTAATACCACAGTGTAAGTAATACTGTCCGTTTTATCCTTTGGGTACGGAAGCCTAAAAAGGAACCCAACCGGATGTTCGTTCAAGAAGTTATTTTGCCCTCCTAAGGGAAAATCTCATCCTTAAAAACCATAACACTACTTATCACAAAATATACAAAAAGATTAATTAAAAGTCAAGATCTGACTCTCAAGGCGTGACTTAATTTCCGTCCAAAAACATAGATAAGAAAAGCTTTTAAACATCGCCTAAAGAAAAATACCGTTCAAAAACGGGCCTGAAATTAAAACTAATTTCCGAGGGACGTGAAAAATTAAAAACAAATTAAAGGGCTCGTCGGCGCCCACTCCGCAATTAAGGATCGTATTTTGTTGGAAAACAATTAAATAAAAAATAGTGTAATGAATACTATGAAGCCTGAAAAAATTGCCTTGGGGCAATTGATTTTTACTCTGGAAAAAAGTAAAACTAATGATAGAACTTGATTAGGGGTTTTCGCGGCGATATTTAGCAAATTGTTCTGTTGTATGACACTTTCTTTTTCTTTATGATTTTGTACTTGTCGTTTTGTTATTATGTTTTTATTTTTTACCTGACTGTTAGTACTTTAGTACCAAAGACCTCTATGTATAACTACTAGACAGGATATCTCTAACTGGCACTGCAGACCACAGCGAGTATGCCGACCAGCATACTTTCGCTCACACGAAGCTGGACGCTCAAAGTGACTGCGCGTGTTTTGTAATAATAATTATTATTATGATCCGAAAACGCCATCGTGCGTGCTCATATTACAATCGGGGAAATCACACAAAAGCGTCGCTTGGTGAATACTGGAACAACTCACACTAGAAAATACAATGCAGTATGTAAAATTGACACAGAATTACCTTAACGCGTGGTGGAGTTAATCTTAAAAAAATTAAAATAACATCAAATTGTTTCTCTCTTATTTAGTACCTATTCCTATTTCCTGAAACTCCAACATCCACACCTACGCATATTCAATTTGTATATATGCATTAATGCCTTTTCATGGCAAAGCGGAATTACTCAAAGTAAAATAGTCTGAGAGCTCGCTCTTCCGGTGAGATAACAGTATTCCGGAAAGTTCTTTGTTCGGGAAGACGATTTCGTACGTCAAAGCTGGCGGAGTTTCTGTATAAGGGATGCTATTTTCGATAGAAGGCTGGGAATCAATAAAGTAGTGCTTTAGACATGGCTTGATTTGGCCCTAAAACTGCTTGATCCATAGAAACAGCCAACTACCTAAAATATCGTAGAAATGTCAAACTCAGTTGATTTAATTGTAATTAAGTACGTTTTTCTTTTGTATTAATTCAAGTCACGTTGGACGTACGGACGTCGTAGAGATTTCTAGTTTTAATTTTATAATTATAGGAATTCAAGTAGGTATTGAATTTATTTGGGTTCCTTGCCAATTTGTTTTTTGAGCATTAGCATCTGCAGCATAGTATGGCCTTCCCACTAGTTTTTTGTTTGTATTGTAGATAATCTGACATGTCTCTAGAAACTATTACATTCCTAATTCCCTAAATAACAACCGTTTGTTAATTTTGTTAGTATGTTTGTTGCGACTTTCATGCATTTTACTAGGTGGTAAGACTCTTCTGCAAAGTTCGTCTAGGTAGGTACCACCGCTTTGCCAGTTATTCTGCCGCCAAGGAGAAGTGTGCAAGAACTACTGTGTTCCGGTTTGAAGGGCATTGTAGCTAGCGAAATTACTGGGCAAACGAGACTTTATGACCTGATTACATAGTGTAGTAATCTGATTACTAGACTGTGTGATGTCTCAGGATGACGTGCGCAGTGCAGTGTCACGCAAAACTTTATTATTTTAAAGTTCCGAGTGACACTGCAACTGTTATGGGCGGCCGTATTGCTTAACATCAGGTAAACGACCAGCTCGTCACGTAATACATTCTCATAAAAAAAAATTAAAGGCTGAACTGTTTTGGCACAGCTTCTGTATACAGCTGAGATAAATATTGTACTTATTATAGGTACTTTTTGTCCCGGAAATTGAACAATTCTCACAGGAGATCTAGAAAAAGCGCTCATTTTCTCATGCAACCATGTTGGGTTTATTGTTCTGTATATCTTTTCTCTCTATTTCAAAATAAGTCTGCTGCTGATGACTACTTTGAAGTCGTGTAAATACCGGTTTATTAATATAGAGGTACATGTCCCGGTATAGACTTGGCTCTTATCCTATAATTCAGTTGTACCAATTACTTGGTTAATTTCTGAATATGCCTCGAGCTTGTAAAGGGTGGCGACGGTTAAAGGGTACGTAAAGTAATTGCTAATGTACTTGAAGGTTTAGAGGAAATAATGCCCTTATTTTCAGTATTTATTCTCACTTTGTACCTTGATTCTTTTTCGAAGAGGTTGTGATTTTTACCTTATACCACTGATACTACGTAACTTATAAATAAATAAATATGTGTGTAAGACATTTCACACAGCGCCATCTATCCCCAAACTAAGCATAGCTTGTACTATGGGAAATATTTTTTTGTTTCTAAATACATACATAGCATACAATATAACACCCAGACATAGAACAAACATCTATGTTCATCACAGAAATGATTGTCCTGGGTTGGAATCGAACCCACAGCCCTCGGTTCAGAAGGCAGGGATACTACCAACTGAGCTATCCTAAACTTATATACTCAACTATTACGTGTTCTGTGCCTGATAATGCGATAAGGCCGCCTATAGTTCCACCACGTAACCACGTCGTCATTCACACTCATAAAAAAAAAACATTTTTTGTATGTCATGTGCATTGTTGTACTGTGGTGTTCCATAAAATATTTTTGTATTGTATTGTACGTCCTAGAGATATAAGTCCCAACTTAAGAACTGTGAAAGGTTAGTGCAGACGGGCATTAGTGTCGCAATAAATATGTGTGGATACTAACACAGCGCTATCTAGTCCCAAACTAAGCAAAGCTTGTACTATGGGACTATGGGATTGTACTCATAAAATACTTATTTATACCTTATGTTTGTTAATACATACATAGAATACAATATAACACCCAGACACAGAACAAACATCGATGTTCATACCTCGCAAATGTTTGTCCTGAGTGGGAATCGAACCCACAGCCTACAGTTTAGAAGGCAGAGTTGCTACCAACCGAGCTATCAGGCCAGTCAATAAGAATGTGTGAGAGTTCGCGATAAATAAAAGTAAAAGTAAAATCTAGATCTGTGATTAAAACAGACCTTTTTGCATGTGGTCATCGATTTCACAGGACCTAGCTCACTACATAACCTAAATTAACAAGAGATTTCAAATAACCTCCCACGGATTAATTTGTAAAGGAAAAATTAGATAGATAGATAGATAAACACTTTATTGACACCAAAATAACAAAAATAGAATAAACAGGAAATCTTACAAGTAGGTTACAATGGGCGGTCTTATCGCTAAAAAGCGATCTCTTCCAGACAACCTTTGGATGGACAGAGATATATTAATGAGCATGGACGGTGGTGCTATAAGTACTAAGATAAATATAAAATTATAGACTACATCAACAATAATTATGATACAAATATTTACATAAACTACATAAATAATACATAATATATAATATATCAATACTAAGGAACAGAGGAAGATTATTTCGGAGTCAAGCTAGAGAGATAGAAGTGCTTAATTTGAGTCTTAAAAGTAGTGAGTGTTTGGGCCTTACGAATGTTGAGAGGAAGTTCATTCCACAAGCGTACAGCCTGCGCGGTGAATGAATGATTGTAGAATGTGGTACGACGTACAGGTGGCTTGAGAAGGTTCTCTGATGACCTGAGAGACATAGTATTGGAGTGAGAGTCATAAAGAAACTCGAATCGTTCCTTCAAATAATGTGGGGTGGATGGATTAAACAAGATATTATAGAGAAAAGATAAGATATGAGTATTCCGGCGAAAGCGTATGGGGAGCCACTTGAGTTTACAGCGAAATTGAGAGACATGATCATATTTTCGAAGGCCGAAAATAAATCTAATGCAGAAATTTTGAAGCCGCTCAAGTTTGTTTAGTTGGTCCTCGGTAAGATTAGGATAGCTGGCGTCAGCATAGTCAAGAATAGGAAGAAGGAGAGATTGTGCAAGCGAAACTTTAGTAGCAGTAGGCAGGAAATTACGCAGTCTGTTGAGAGAGCGTCCTGACGCGAATATCTTACGACTAACGGATTGCAGCTGAGGATCCCAGGATAAGCAGCTGTCGATAATCACCCCGAGATTCTTTACTTCAGCGCTATATGCGACTGTTGCCCCACCAAACTCAATCTTCGGAAGTGTCGCGTAATCAAGCCGTGAGATCAACCTTGAGCTACCCACAATAATTGCCTGTGTTTTAGCCGGATTGACTGCGAGCCCATATGACTTGCTCCAGTATTCAATGCGCCTTAAGTCGCCATTAATACAATCTACACCTTCACTTAAGTGGTCAAGTGTAGCTTGAGTATATATTTGGAGATCATCTGCGTAGTGGTGGTAGGAAGAAGCTAAGAAGTGAGATATGGAGTTAATAAAAACAGCAAAGAGAAGAGGAGAAAGAACGCCGCCTTGTGGTACACCGGCACTCGTATCACACCACGAGGAAAACGAATCCTCAAGGCGGACACGCTGCCGACGTCCAAACAGATAACTGTGAAACCAATCAGTTGCCGTTGGAGATACGTTAATAGAGCGGAGCAGGGCGAGTAGGATATCAAAATCAACAGTGTTGAAAGCATTGCTGAAATCGAGTAAGGTCAGGATTGTAAGCTGACGGTTTTCCATACCTAGCCTGATGTCATCTGTAATTTTGACAAGTGCTGAGACGGTGCTATTGCCAGGTCGAAAACCGGACTGAAGAGGGTTGAGGAGTTGGTTTTTGTTGAGGAAGGAACTAAGTTGAGTGTGCACAAGCCGTTCAAGGACTTTAGAAAAGAAAGGGAGAATCGAAATAGGACGGTATTCGGTAAACGATTTAGGATTAGACTTCTTGAGTAACGGGATAATATGGGCCTCCTTCCAGCAGGATGGTACAGCACCCTTCGAAGCAGAACCGTTCAGTATGTGGCATAAAATTGGCAAGATTTCATCCAATACAGGAACGATCATGTTTCGACTGATGCTATCTCCACCCACCGCATTAGAGGAGATGGACAGGATGCTTTTTTTAACATCACAAGCGGCAAATTCACTGATAGAAAAAGCAGAGTAATTAGGAGTTGGGAGTGAAGAAAGATAGTTAATTGTGGCAATTTTGTCATTCAAAGCAATGTAAGATGACGAAGAAAAATGCTGATTGAGGGAGTTGATGTCTAAATCATTCGGAATGGATTCTTGACGTGCTTTCCCAACTCCTAGTGATCGTAGAAATTTCCATACTTTCGCAGGATCTTCATTCTCTACTGAATTGTGAATGTGGCGACGCTGAGCATCCCTACACACTCTATTGCAGTGATTCCGCGTGCGCAAATACTTCTATTTATTAAGGTCATTAGAACAAAACTTAAGTTTAGCCTTAGAAACAGCCTTCTTATGCATGAGTTTTTTAATTTCATCTGTTAGCCAAGGAGCTGGAAGGTGTTTCATTTTAATAGGCCGCAGCGGAGCATGGACGTCGTACAGATGTATTAGCTTGGAGTTAAAAATACTGATTTTATCGTCCATGGTGTCGGCATCGATTACTTGAGTCCAATCAATACAGCTGGCATCGTAACGGAGTTTTTCCTTGTCTATGACACCAAAGCTACGCTGCAGAAGAACTTTGGGTTTGAATTTAGGGGGACGACGCTTATAGGACACAAAAATCAAGTCATGGTAGGAGAAAGCAGCCGCGGAACATTGGCCATGCTTAGCAACACGCTGTAATGAAGTTACAAGTATAAGATCTAGAAGAGATGGAGTACAGTTAGGAAAGTTATGGGTGGCACTAAGGGGTAGAATATGCATGTTGCTAGCATTTACAATAGATTCCAATGTAGAAGAACGCGAATCCTTCTTCAGGAGACATGTGTTAAAGTCACCCATAATTATGTTATGTGGATACGTGGGAATGTGATTTTCTAAGATCTTTTCGAAGGATGAAAAGTAGTTAACTCGCAGAGAAGGGCTATAGTAGACTCCGAGAAGAATTTTGGTATGGGAAATTTCAACTGCTATAAAAAGATGTTCGCCGGCATTGGCAGGTGGAGGCTGCGGAGACATGTCGACCACGGAATAGGAAAAATAAGAGCGAAGGTATATGGCCACACCACCACCACCACTGCCGGTTCTATCATTACGGATTAGGATGAAACCTGGGAGAGAATAAGAAGTAGATGGGAGACAGGGTTTTAACCAAGATTCGGAGACTAGTATAGCATGGACGTTTTTATGGTCAAATGACGCCAGCAAGTCAGGATAATGGGCCGGAATACTTTGGGCATTTATGTGGATAACATTAAAATTCTTAGGCACATCAGAGAAATTACTAGATATGGTATCATACAGGTTAGGAATGCTCACAAAACTATCATCGCTACTAGATGCACAGTCGGATGAACAAGAAAGAAATTGCTCACTGCTATTATCTTCATTATCAGACATGATTGAGTATGTATAAAATATATATAAAAAAAAAATATCAAATATAGGTACTAAAAAGAAAAAATAATAATAATATTAATAATAAAATACAATATTATAGACAAGTAACTATTTACAATAATGTTATACTCCATCTGCCAGTTGGTGAAAAAGATAGCAATATCTATTTTAACATTTTAACTTGGGTAAGGTAACATATTAATTTATAGTAATTATTATCAATACGATTGTTAACCAAACGATACTTACAATATTAGGTAGGTAGATAAACATTCTGGTACTAACTTACTAATTTCGGTAGGTACGTAACCATGACGTGATTCAAGTTTAATCCAGCCTATTAGGTATGCTGCTCGATGAAGAATACATAATAATTATATCATAATAGAAACAAACTATAAAACATATTTACTTGATGATTAGGTACTTATTCTCTAAACTATGCTAGCACTAAATAAATCATTATAATCAAAACCATCACCAAAGGCAGTACCTACCTGATATTGGCCTAAAAACTCTAATATAAAATAATACCAATATAGCTATTCATAACTTAAATAGTAACACTTACACTGGCTAAATAATAAATGATATTAAAATGGCTAAATACGTAAAAGCACAGAGCCTAAGAAAAAAAAAAAAAAACATTTTATGTCACTGTCACTCTGTCACCTCTGTCAGTGTATGCCATTTCCAATAATATGCCAATTCAAAAATCTACAAACTTCAAATAAATTACGATCGAGCAGCTCTGTGACTGCAAAACAAAATAATATTTGGCTGAATTAAACTCTTTGGTATACAAGTTAGTAAGATATACCGTCAAGATTAATATTAAATACGAAAGTTGAAACTGAAATTGGGAATTGTTAGAAAATCATCAATTAACTACCTACCAACAACTAGACACAGAAACTTATTTTTTAGACGCTGATGCTGTAGGCCGCTTAGATCTTGTGGCGGTTGGGACATCTTCCTTGGGTACCGTAACCGTAATCGGACGCGACTTAATGAGGCTGACCGGCGCGATTTTCTGCACTTCGCTAAGACTGCTGATGCGATGCCGCGTACCATCAGGCCCAAGGACATGAATGTTCCCATCTCTGGTCCAACATTTGGTCACACCGAAGAGCTTCCTCGCTTCCATAAATGCTTGGTGCCTAGCCCTGGTTAAAAATTCTGAGAGGGTGATATTAGTGCCCTTCAAAGAAGTCTTAGCAAACCAAATCTTATTTCGGACACCAATATCTCTGAGTTTCACTAAGAAAGGTCTCGGCTTATCACTGGAGACTCGGCCCATTCGTTGGCAGCGGCTAATGGAACTCAGCACAAAGTCAGACATATTCAAATGGCTAGTCACAACTTGCACCACTAATGCTGCAGTATCTTCTTGCTTCTTTTCTGGCACACAATGAAGAAGCAGAATCTTGCGGCGACTGTGCATCTCCAAGTTGTCAACGTTTTGTGCAAGCATTTCAATCTGTTGCTGGAACCCACGTAGGACTTGTACAGTGAAAGCCTTAAATGCTGCAAAATCAGCTGCCAGGCTGCTTGTGGTGGTACTTGTGGGAGATTTTTGAAGCTCACCTTCAAATTCATCCATCCTCTTGTTTAGTACCACCATCATTTCCAGAAAGGATTGTTGTGCTGTATCCATAGTGAAGGTAGTGCTTGTTACAATTATTATTGGTACTAGTGAAAAGTAAGTGGTGCTTTCACAAAGGAGATGCTGTAGTGGCAGGTGAAGTATGTACCCTAATCCACCATATAAACCATGAATCAGGGGTGGGGAACACTTTAAACTATTTTAATCAATAAAATAGAATTAGAGCAACTTTACAAGATGTTAACACACCTACCCGCCCAAGGCGAAAAAAAAGATTAAAAATTAGAATCACGAGCGGGGATTATTACGCTGAGCAGGCGATACTGCTTTAAAAATCATAAATATTGATTTGGGAGGCGTTATCTGTACAGCATTTGTGTTGATGTAACGTGACCATGCTGGTTGGGATGTTTCTTAAATCACTCAATAGATGGCGCTACCAACCCCGTAAGTTGGTTATAAAGGTGAAGGAAAAATTCGGACATGAGACCACTTGTCACGGTAGCTTAAGTAAGCATATTCCGGCTTGAGGGATGGATGGATGCGGGTTCAATCCCCGCTCGTGATTCTAATTTTTCCTTTACAAATTAATCTGTAGATTACGCTGAGCAGTACCCCGAGCATGAATGTTTACTCGAAAGTAAGTGTAACGTTTGCGTACGTCCGTTGTATGGCATTTGATCAGCGCCCCTACCGGGCGTAAATGGAAACAAATTCGGCAGCAGGAATCCTATCGTATCGCCGCGTTAAGTAAATGTAAGAAATTTTGTATGAAAACGGCGTAAATCGCGAGCACGAATATGGCGTTAACGTAAACTCGAAGGCTGGCTAGCGTAGTGTCATCGTCTACGTACGAAGGTTTGTACACTTGGAATTTGATAGTGAGAAGTATAACGTAAGCTATTAAAATGATTAATTTTTGCTTATTCTTATTGTTTTAAGTGTTTTATTACTTATATTAGCTACTACTAATGTTGTGTGTACCTATTTGTGAAATGTTGGGTAATGAAGTTAGTCATTTTGTTGTAATTTATTTATTTGAATGGATAAAAAATTAATATCCTTTTAAAGATTCTATACTGTTTGGAATATCCTCCAAAAAGGCATTGAACATCTGTTTTACTGCAGGAAACACTTTCATTCGTTGAATGTACAAATTGTAAGAATAACAGTATATTATGATATGAAAAATTTATTCATATCTAAGTAGACTACCTACCTATCTAGATCTACTTATACTTAGGTACTACTACCAAATATACCTACTTACCTATTTATTTTCAGATTTATGACAGCAACTACTTAGCAACTGCAAAATATTACATACTTACATGTTAATGCATTGATTGACGGAGCCACTCATAATGCCTTCATTTGGGAGTAAGTAGGTATACTGTGAGTGTGAAGCAAATGCAATTCATACCCATAGTGGGGGATAGCATCACAGGAGTAATGAATAATTCTGGTTGTTAGGTTGCTAATCACTTACATCAATTATGTACCTTATAATATTAAGAAATTCTCCTTTATCTCATTGATAATTGATAGTGGAATCAACAGGAACTATGAATAATGCATTTCCATACAGAATGATGTGGTGGGATGAATGGGAGTGTAGGTACCTTTTTAATAACGCTTAGGTATCATGATATTAATATTGTAGGTGATTCCAGTTATCCTCAGCGGCCCTGGCTGATGACACCCATAACCAATGCTGCGGAGGTGAGCCCAGAAGCCAAATATACACTAGTACCTATGGAGGTGTTTATGCGAAGACTGTATACTGCATCATACATCAGAGAAATGCGCAACAATTGTAATGGCTCACTCAGTCTTGCACAACATTGCCATAGATTTTGGCCAACCCAAACCGGAAGAAATCACAAAAGAACCATGATTCTGTTTTCTACCAGTTCATGGTACTAGTTACCTAGTGATTTTGTATATAAAACAAGGAGTAATCATTCAGGATTGAAGTATCCACAGACTTGCTTATTCCCAGTTATGAGGTGTGTAGGTAGCACTACCTACTAGGTACGCACCTTTAAAACATGTTTAAAAACTAGGCCTATTCATGTTAATTTGTAAAATAAACTATGTAAATAAACAAAAACACTTGTGTAAATTTCAAAAAGTTTATTAAATATAGAATAACCTTATTATCTAAACAAGGATACAAGTAGGTATATTTTTTTAAAGGTTAAACCAACTACATTACTTTTGTTTTATTTTGCTATGACAAATACTTGGATGGTAATATCATCTATACTCATATCATATAAACATGAAACTACTGAACCAATATTGATAAAAGACCTATGGGACTATCTAGGAACTAGGAAGTATACACAAAAGAAATTTATTTCTTGAGCCGTTCCAGGTGTGTTTGAGTGATCGGAGAACATACATAAAAAATACTTACAATAATTATATTATAATTACACTGGCACTATTAAATATCACTTTCTTTTTTGCCTTTCCTAAAATCTGCTGCTCACAATTGCAATTTTATTGTTCTTCAAGAATAACCGTCACTCCCTTTCTAAATCGGCATTTGCCCTGTCTCGCAGTCCTGAGACTCTTCATTTTTCTTCTTTGGTTGAGGATTTCATTGGTTGTCCATGCGATGAGGCGGTGGTTGGTGGGAAAAACCCAGCCATAGGTTAGCTTCGATCTGCAAAATTAAAATTACTTAATATACATACAATATGCAAAATTTCATATTACTACATTAAATCGAACACAAATTCTCTCAGTGGCTGGACATTATATTCAAGTGTGATGTGTGATGGATTATGTGCTACACTCTCTCTTTGAGAGAGTAGGCCTGTGTCGCTGTAGTAGGAACGTATTAGGTTGAAGATTTGACATGGGTTATTAGTTTTCATTGTGTGTGGTGGGATTGTAAAGCATGAGTAAACAAGTCAAATTTTAGTAGAAAAAAGATGCAGTGCAATGAAACCCATGTAAATTAATACCCAACAAAAGGGTATCTACTTAATAAATACCCAACCTAACACAAGTGTGGTGTTTACTTATGCAGTAATACATCGATTATTTACCTCCATGTTTTGCGCCATTTTTGCTACGGCCGGTCAAGAGTCCAAGGTGCCGTCACTGCTTAGAATTATATTATTTCCCGACGTAAAGTGTAAACGAAGAAATTCAATATAGAAATTGATAAAATCATTTATAATTTTGTAAAGAAAAACCAGTGTTGCCAACTCGATTTTTAAAAGATAGCCAGATCAGCCATTAAAGCTAAAAAAAATAAATTAGAGTTGGGAACAAAAGAATTTAATGCTTTTTAGAGTTCCGTACCCAAAAGGTAAATCGGACCCTGTTGCTAAGCCTCCACTGTCCGTCCGTCTGTCTGTCTGTCCGTCCGTCTGTCATCAGGCTGTATCTCATGAACCGTCATAGTTAGACAGTTGGAATTTCCACAGATGATGTATTTCTGTTGCCGCTATAACAACAAATACTAAAAAATAGAATTAAATAAATATTTAAGGGGCATACATTAATCAACAAATAAAATGAATGTGTTTTTTTTGGCTGTTTTATCGATAACGGTACGAAACCCTTCGTACGCGAGTGCGATTGTCACTTGGACGATTATTTAATCAGTAAAATATTAAAAAACCAAAAAAAAAAATTATAATATTTGTACCTACTAGTAGCCTAGTACTCGCAATCCATTCCACTATTTCGTTTAATCCAAGGAGCATCGAACATTTGGTATGGAGTCTGACCTGCCTACACTCCTCCATTTAAAAAAAAACATAATTTCATGACAGCTAATTAAATTAGTGTCAATCGATAAGGAAAATTTTAGGAAACAAAAGTATTCCATACTAAAATCACCTAAGTGTACTTTCTGAGGATATGAGAAATTAAAAAAAAACAAAATTTCCCTGTCTTATCTTGAAGAGAACTCCCGTTCCAAGCATAGCTCTCTCTCTATGGCACACTGCGCGACATTGAGTTTAAATGCCATATAACTCATCACTGGCAACAACATACTGGTTGAAAACCTATGTTTTCAGGCTCTGTGGTATTTTGGACGAAAATAGTCGATACGTCCGGATGCTGCCCAGCCAAGTTGCATACTTCGTGCGACTTCTTTATCGAATTCTTTACCTAGAACAGACTGCCAAATTAGGTAGGCCCACCTAATTTGGCAGTCTGTTCTAGGTAGACATATATTTTTGTCGATGACTCCGCGTCGAGAGTACCATTCCCAACAACAATTGGTAAAGGAGAAGCATGGATGGGCATTATACATGATTTTCGTCTTGTCCATTTTCATTTAACTTGTTGGGAAACTATACTGTGGTTGTTGGCCATGGTGCTAAGATGGTGCCTCTAGCGACTATCATCGACAAAGCGGAAAAGAATATTTACGAGCGTTCATCGCAGCAATAATGATAAAGGGTCGGCGGCTGATGGTGCCGTAGGGGTATGATGGGCTATGGACAATTATGTAGGCCAAAAAGGTCTCTTTAAGCTCTTTAACCAGCTGTTAATCATGTTCATTTGTCGTCTAAGGCATGGTTGTAGCTTTTTTAATACTAATTATACGTTTCTGGCCCGTTACCATAAAAAGCTAAACATTTTAGATCAAAATAGATAGATCAATTTTTTTGTGGCTGATGAAGTTGATTTTTAGCTAAATTTATCCATAGAATCTGACTTGGCAACACTGTAGACAAATAAATACCATTAAACGCCACAGATGTCATTGTCAAATGTCATCCGTCAAATAAGAACCCACAGACAAAGTGAAATGTTCGTACTATGTTCATTCAATTTGATCAGTTTTATGTCAGTTTTCTATCAAGCCTACCCATGCCTATTTACGCAGGATGACGTCACTGTCGAGGACTCGATAGTGGTAAAATATGATTCGTGCTGCCGTCTGCGTAAGTGTACGGTAAACTCGACACGCTTACTACACGATAGACCGAAAAATTCGTGCTTGGGCCTCAGGCGATACTGCTATAAAAATCATAAATATTAACCTCCCACGGTTAGTCTCAATGCTAATCTAATTACATTACTAGTAACTTTCATTGATAATAGAAACGTCAGTTTATTTAGAAATGTTATTACTTGGGAATTTTATTGACAAAACAATACTCGACCGTCTTGTTTGTGGACTGTATACATTTAAATTGCAGTAAGGGAACTCGCTGTAATCCTAAAATTATATTCACACGCTGTAATTGTGTGAATTAAAACTGAACTTAAAACTGGAATAGGTACACAGTTTTTTATGGTATTATGAAAATTTATAATGTTTCTTCTGTAATTTGTAGAAACTAGCCCCGCTGCGTCGCGTTATTCTTGTCGCTGTTGACTTATATCTCTCTTTTTTTCGTACGGGTATTTTTGCATAGACCAGGATCTTCGTGCATCCTCTATCTCGCTCACGCATTGCAATATATTTGAAACTATTAAATGGTAGAACTTACTTATGAAAATTACAACCATTGAAAAACCTGTCAATTAACGTCACAAAAATTTTCATGATATCTTACATTCAATTAAAACCCAAACTCGAGATGATTCTCGCTTTTCCTGTTTTAATGCCATGAATGATGAGTTGGGTTACTGTCTTTATAGCTTGCTAGCATTAATGTATTCCCTTTGTGTGTAACATTGCAAAAGTATAATAAAACGCACAATGAATGTCAGAGAGGACAATATTATCAGTTTGTTGGACAAATAGTAATGTAATAGCGTGGGACTGGGCGTCTGACAGATGGACAGACAGTTTTATGTTAAACTAAAAGTAAACATGCAAAAAATAGCTGTAGGTGATCTTTAGAAAATAACATTTTTATTTGCATATTTTAGAATATGTTTCGCTACTTTTAATTATTAGTTATAACCACTCAGGCGCGGTAGGGGCTCTGCACGTGAGGTTTCGTGAAGCGGGCTACAAATATGACAGAAGCGCCTGAGTGAATAATTTGTTTTCTTTAAATAACTTGAGTTTTATAGGTAAACTGGTAAAAATGTCATTAATGAAAAGAAATATTTTTTGTTTTAATCTCATTCCTAAATGATCACTAAACAAACAAAAGCAGTGGCAGTAGTTGTAGTTGAAATTGTCAGTGAACCTAAAAAGAAAATAAACTAAAACTTACTTTATAAGGCGTGCCGTTTCTTTTCAACCTAAATCAGTCCTTTAAAATCTAGTCTTCATGACAGTATACTGTTGAGTACTGATCCTACTGTTGCAAGGTAAAAAAATATTAAATCACGTGTAATATGCCATTTGAAACCAGACTATATCGGCGATTTATTTGAATAGCTTTTGTCTGGTCTCAGACGTGATTTGATTAGAATGGGTTTTTGCATTTTCTATGTTTTGTTATGGTTTGCCTTTGACGTTGGTTACGTTTTTGTATCGTTTGTTCTATTTTTTATGTGTTCATACTCTTTCATTGTTTTATAAACCCACACAAAGAAAAAGAATATATTTTAGAAAACTATTCAAAACCAGTTACATCTTCCTCTCTTGTGCTCTTTTAAAATTAGTTTTTTCTTGAAATAAGATCTTGAGCAGTTAGTTACCTACATAAGCTAAGATACGAATCACTTTAAAATTTGAAATACTTAAAGACCTTTATCAAAAAACTCACAAAAAATAAAAAAATCTTTGAAGTCTCTTTTTGAAAAACCGACTAACTGAAGTTGTTTATAAAATAAATAAATATGTGTGGACATTTCACACAACGCCATTTAGCCCCAAACTAAGCAAAGCTTGTACTAAAGGAACCAGATAACTGATATAATACGTAGATTCCTATTTTGTTTTTTATTTTTTTAGTAATTTTGTATCAATCAGTAGACTATTTAGCATTGATATCACACCCATCCTATGTAAATACTATTTTGTGCCATGAACCTAAATAACGAGACATTCTAGTCATATGACATACTAACAATATTAATCTCTCTATTTTATATGTATTTCATAACACAAATAATTATTTGGACTGAACTACAGGTATTTATACTAAGCGTATCGCGGGAATTCGCCCACTTTTAAGCGTTTTTTCACCAAAATATTGTATTTTCCCTGAATTGTTAACCAGATCGTCGATCTTCCTTATAGTGGAGGGAAAGCCAGCTGCGTCTTCCAACCGGAATTCGCAGCTTAGGCCGGCCGTGGTCGTCAGTCAAAAACCTTTCTTCCCCATAAGTTGTCGGTTCTGTAACCGAAATAGCTTGACAAATGTAAATTAACTTGGTAATTTTTTTTTTATGAGAATGAATGACGGGACGAGCTGGTCGTTCACCTGATGTTAAGCAATACGGCCGCCCATAACAGTTGCAGTGTCACTCGGAACTTTAAAATAATAAAGTTTCGCGTGACACTGCACTGCGCACGTCATCCTGAGACATCACACAGTCCAGCAATCAGATTACTACACTGTGTAATCAACAATGCCCTTCAAACCGGAACACAGTAGTGCTTGCACACTACTGCTTGGCGGCAGAATAACTGGCAAAGCGGTGGTACCTACCTAGACGAATTTTGCAGAAAAGTCCTACCACCTAGTAAAGAATTTCGGGAACTATATTACTTATTGGTTACTTATTTCTCCTACGGATCTCCTCATTTCGGGTTTAATCTTAATACCATAGCTAAACTGCACCGTAATTGAAAGAACTCGTATATTCCCTATCCCTACTTTTAAAAGATAAGGTCAACTTAATTTAATGGACCCCTCTCCATAGGCAGTCTGTACACTTACGACTTTGTCGGAGGTACGCTATTGCTTTTTAAATAATGATTTTATTCACAAAGGCTGCGTTTTACTCTCATTTTATTGAGACAACAGGTCGTAAAGTTCGCTTAGGCCTTCCTACGGTTTTAGGCTGTTTACAAACATTTCTATTTCTAGTTGGACTTCATTACGGTTATCGTGAAAAGGATGTTAAAGTCTAAACTACCCTTAAAATTTCCTATTTTCAAATTTATTATGGTTTTTTTGGGAGTCTTATGTTATTATTACAGGGTTTAAGTTGATAGAGCTCTAATAATTGTAGCTTCCAAGTTATATAACAATACGGACGACAAATTAAATGTTATTTTCTCTCTATATTTATTTTAATTTTAATTAAGAACAATAATTTTAGGCAGAATATACAAGGTGACCTTGAATTGATATGTTATCCCGAAAGGGGGTAAATCTACACCCCAAGGTAGACAATAGTTCTTCTGCGACTTTACTAAATTAATAGTTTTTCATTGAAGAAATGCCATATAAAGTTTACGTTCGAAGATTAGCCTTAGTGCAGCTGGGTAGTTGAACTTCGTCCTTGACCGAGTGCACATAAATCAGTTTAAAGACCTATATTTAGAAATAAATTTATAGTATCTTGTTAACTCTCGTAGCGATCGCACGTGTAATTTTGCGAGTGGATTTATTTTTTACCATGAAAGTTTGGAAACACCCAGTTTCAAGTAAGACTCTCACAACTTGTAGGGTATCATGTTCCCAGTCCCCCTATTTCGGGATAACATATCAATTCAAGGTCACCTTGTAGATCTACACAATTGCTACTTTATAAGTTAAAACTAGCTGTTTTCATTTATATATAGTGATAGTGCGATCATAAGTAAGCTGCTACTTTTAGTTATTGTGTGTGGCTTCACCGTGTAGAAGTTACACAATATTTGAAGAATAAAATTCAATCATGAATTTTTATAACTAAATATCTTCACGCTATCTCACAAATCAGATTAGAATACTATTAAATAAATAACAATAATATCATCTACAGCTATTAAAAGTAAATCAAACCACTTCGTGACCTTTCTAGCGATTAAAAATTCATTCCCACATAATAATTCCTTTTAATTTTATTACTTTTTGATCATCAAGCACGCACTCTAAAGATCACGCATCGATTAATTAAATATTCTATTAGGTACGTCACAGTGCACCCAAGATAATTTAATTTAAGATTTTACATTAATTTATCGAGTGGTATAACATTATATTTGAGGAAACAGTATTCAATCTATGACGTATTAGTACTCAAAAAAAACGCTCTCAACTTATTTCAGTACGAATGACTTAGCAAATGCAATGGCATATTTATGCTTTTGTATGCTTCATTTAGTCTATTGTGACGAGAAAAATTACATCTCTCCAAATTTGCTTGCGCCCAACGGGATCCATTATCACCTACACTTAATTTTATATTCCACCTATTTTACACTATGGAAGCAATAAACATCTGAATCTGAATCTCTGTGTGGCATATAAAACTGCTAGATTTGGAACGAATTTAAATTAAATAGAAAATATCTTTGCGTGGTGGTAAACATGGTCCATTACAACGCAAGAAGCTGCTCACGACACTGACTCACTTAATATACCGCAATTCTGTATTGTGATTTTTTCGGGGTAAAAATGTGTATGGTCCTATTGTCCATACTGTTTTTATGCGGTATGGTCGTCCGTCTGTTAAAGGCCTAACACCTAAAAGTAACTTTATGCAAATTCGACAGTTTTATTTAAAATTAAGGAGACAGTGAGCGGCGTTATTGAATCATTAGCTAGAATTGAAATTTTACGACTCTTGGTACAGCCGAGCGAGGACCGAAAATAGAAGATAAGTTACGGTGTTTAAATTGTAGGTAACGTTATTATTTACGGAGGTACCATGTGATACCAGTGATGATCGTAGTCGAAGTGGTATAATAAATATAATAATTAATCGTAATAACTAAAATGTTATTTACAAATTCAAAATACAGAATATTTTTTTACCAAAAAATTACAGTATAACAACACATTGCTAGTAGTCCCCGCACTAGTGCAAGCCTGTATCGCGGGAGACTTGTTATCGATTACAAGGGTAAATAAATGGAGAACTTATTTTATCTAATGGCAATATAAGTATAACTGAATGTTCTTACTTATTAAACAGTATAGGCACTCAAAAATGATTCTTAGATAAGTTTCAACTATGACCAATCAGCTATAAGTATGGTACCCACTCATGAAAGCACCCATTTATATGCAGAGTGTGTGTTTGTGTGCGTGTGTGAAATGAACTACATGATTTGAACATCTAGACAAGATTTAGATTTATCTATAGCTGATGTTATTAAATTTATGTTGTAGGTTTGTTTTGAAATTTCGCCTGTGTGCTTTATTCGTGTTTTATTATGATTTTATTTTTATATATTACCTGTAATCTACTTTTAAAATATCATGGCGTACGTATTTATTACAAAAATATTGTTATTAAGAATCAAAGTACCGGTAGTTTAGCACTCGGTCACTATTTATTAGCATCGCTAATTTTATTCCGGTATTCCGGTCTTAAACACAAGTAAAAATAGGAAATGAGATGCCGAGACTTTTTACTTTTTTTTTTCAATAATGCAGGATAATGCTTTGACTACAACATGTAAGTTAATAGCTTTCGCGCTTTAACGTTCTAGTTTGGGGTTTTATACGATTGGCTCCATGCTGTTAGCGTATTTAGCCAGTGCCAAGTTTGTAGTTTTTAAGATAGAGGCACGTTCAAGTCTGGTCTAGTCCCAGTCAATTGTTTAAGCTACAGTAAGTAAAGCGGTGGATAGGTAGGTACTTAAAAAACCACATTTCCCGTTTTTGGTCTCTTACTCTTCACGAACATTCCCTCATCATCATCATCATTAACAGCCTGAAGACGTCCACTGCTGAACATAGGCCTCCCCCCGGGAGCGCCACTTAGAGCGGCTGCTCGCCTCCTGCATCCATCGGCCCCCCGCGGCTTTCACCAGGTCGTCGGTCCACCTAGTGGGGGGCCGGCCTACGCTGCGTCTTCCAGTTCGTGGTCGCCACTCGAGAACCTTTCTTCCCCATCGGTTGTCAGTTCTACGAGCGATGTGGCCTGCCCATTGCCATTTCAACTTGCTAATCCTAAGAGCTACATCGGTCACTTTGGTTCTCCTGCGGATCTCCTCATTTCGGATCTTATCTCGCAGGGAAACACCGAGCATTGCTCTCTACATAGCTCGTTGCGTTGAACATTTCCTAGTTAGGTATAAATCAACCACCACAAACAAAGAAAAAAAAATAATAATTCACATTTACGATAATAATAAAAATAATAATCATTGTAAAACCAATTAAATCAATAAAAAACTTGCCAACACAAAAACTCGTGTAAGACCCATAGATGGTCGTCATGATGTCTTACGCAAGCTACTGCATGGTAGATGCAACTTTCAGAAACGCTTCTGATTGGTCCAATAGCCGCACTACGATTTGGGAGTTGCCATTCTTGCCAGAAACGGAAAAAGGGCAAGCAACTGGTTACTTATTAATGCGGTCAAATATACCAAACTAGCTTTTGCCCGCGGCTTCGCACGCTTGTGTTATGTTATTTTTACGTTATAGTCTAATAATAGATAATACATTTCGTACCAAACAAAAAATCCACTAAATCTTTTCGAAGCTGAGCACAGTAACCTGTATGTGGAGTGGAAGCTATTTAAGCCATTACCTAAATTTAAATGTTTTGAGTCTAATATAGATTTATAACAGTAAAATAAGTTTCAAACAAAAAACTACAATTTTATAAGTACCTTTCATATTACAACGAAAAGAAATCATCATCACTTCACTCAGGTCTTAAACAGATGTTTCAGTAAATTTTGTTTAGGTAGTAGTTACCTAAGCAGTCAGGTACGGTTTAGAAAAATATGGAAGAATCACACACTCCATACGAATTGAGTACCTACGCTTAGCCAGTGTCCCTGTATCCGTACGATGCGTACCTAATTAATTTTCTTAATACTAATTAGGAATTACTAATACTAAACCACCACTCCTTAAAGAATCGAAAGTTATAATTATTATTATGTCCACTATTTTCTACGCTGTCTCATTCCCACTGCACTTTCAACGTACCTACCTAGTGATGAAAATGAGGAAGTAGGTAAAATCGTCATTACAAAGATAGTTACTTACCTACTATAACTATAACCTTCTTGAAGTAACTGAGTAATAAATCATTTTTTGCTCCCGTGGCCCACAGATCTAAAATATTTTAACTATTAAAAACTTATTTCAACATGCAAGAAGAAGAAGAACAAATAAAAAAATAGTCAAAAACGAACGTTACGCGCCATGTTGTTGTTAATTCGAGGATACAATTGCCATAATGAATACCTACATATTATTATATCTAAGTACTTACCCATAAACATTTTTCATAAAATTTTTCGTATCATTGGCTAAATACAAATATCGCACTCCGCACTTACTTCAATGCCAAAATAAAAAAGGTTTTAAAATGCGTAGCAATGGTAAGGGTCTATAACTTAAGTAGCTATAAGTACTACAGGGGGTCTAGCTAAGATACCAACCACTAACGCTAACGCCTAACGCTAACTCCTAAACTGTATTGAAATGACATTAGCTGTGGAAAAGTAAGCGATTTCCGAAATGTCATCGCAGTACATTTTGGAGTTAGCGTCAGTCCTCCAGTATAAAAAGTTACTCTATGGTTAGCGTTTGGCGTTAACGTTAGTGGTTCGTGGTGGGGTCGATCAAGAATATAGCAGTAGCGCAATAATAATTTTATCTACCTAATTAGAATGGTGTAGTAAGTTTATGTAAATAATAATACATTTGACCAGATCGCCAATAAAGAACATTGCTCCCGCCAAAACTTTATAAATCGAAAACTTGAATAAAAATGTTAATTAAGTAAGCCTCAATATTGGCTAAGTATGATAATCGCGTGAAGCCTTATGAATGATTATAAAAAGTCTAAGAACCTACCCTTTTAAACAGTTTTCATAAAATACTTCCTATCATTGGCTAAATACAAATTTTGTCTAATGCCGAAATAAAAAAGGTTAGCAAAAGCTAGGGTCAATAAATGAAGAACCTATAGGCACAGATTACTGATATGTTACTACTATAGGTTAAGCTATAGGTACTATACAATACAATTTTAAATACTTATTTCGAATGGTAACGCGTAGTAGATTTTTGAAAACTAATACATAATACCAGAGCGCCAATAAAGAATTTTGCCCTCGCCAGAACCCATTAAATCGAAAACATGAATAATAACTTTAGTTATGTTTCAATATTGGCTAAATATGATATCGCGTGAAGCCTTATAACTTATAATAAAAAGTCTAAGAAGTTTTTATTTTTTGAAATTCCTTGTTCTCTGTGTCGTGCTCATATTTAAGAAGGTTCTCATACCTATCCTCTTTTATAGTTTGGACCACAGATTAACGAAAAAACTTATCTATATGCAATACATATAACTTCCTTGGGTATAGGTACTTACATAATGAACACATTGTTTTTCTCTAATCTGCATTGCATCGAGCGCAAACGAAGTTATCGCGCGATGTATTTCGCCGTAGCCCGAAGTGTGATGCACTCATGATACACTGCCGGTAATACAGGCGCGCCAATTGTTATTTACTGTTTTTTGTTTTTTATGTTATAAATACAAACATGCATTACATTACTTCCTTATTGCTTAGTGCAGTGAGGATTAATCAGAATGAAATAAAAATGATTGGGGTTCCGTACTCAAAGGGTAAATCCTTATTACTAAACCTCCGCTGTCCGTCTGTCTGTCTGTCTGTCCATCAGATACCAGGATGTACTCATGAATCGTCATAGTTAGACAGTTGAATTTTTCACAGATGATATATTTCTGTTGCCACTATAACAACCGTGATCCGTATTCAAAGGGACAGATAAACAGACAAATAAAAAAAAATGGTTTTACTTCATATTGATAAGGGAATAATAAATTACAACTATTAAAATTTATTTTTGTAATTGCAAATAATATTTTCACAGTTAGTAAAGCATATTTATTTGCCGACAAGCAATATAACGCTACTGCTTCCTCCATTTTATTTAGCCCACGTCGGTCGTGCAGCATGCAAACGAATTGACTGTGTGTCCGGGTTGGGGCGCTACAAAAACATCGAGGATAGTCAACAGAGATGTTTTTGCGCGCCAACTCAATAGCGAAGGTTTGGGCGTATATGAAGCCGCGCCATAATAGTAACAGAGTTTTGTTTCTTTAATCTGTGCATCCGGATAAACCCGAGATAAAATTACCGTCAGTAGCACAGAGCACATTTTTTTTCTCTCATCTATGATTAGTAGCTAAAATAAAACTTACCTTTTGACACTGGCTAAATACCTACACTATGTATGGACCAAAATATAAGAAAAAAAAACTTACTTTAAAGCCTTGAAGCGGCCATCTTGTTAAAATCCCGTTCCGTTTCATAATGAAATCTTACACATTTACACAAAAAAAAATTAACGATATATAAAATTTAATATATCCTATGTTGTGCGCCGGGTTTTTCTAAGCTTATTAGTGAAAACCGCATGAAAATCCGTTCAGTATCTTCGGAGTTGTGCCGTAACAAACAAACAAACAAACAAACAAACAAACAAACAGACAAAATGTCTAAAAAGTAGCTTAACGTGATCAGCGAAAAATTTCAAGCCAACCTGTGTCATTTCTTTTTCGATATCTTGCATTTACAGATTTTTTTATCTCTACAGTTTTATTATATGTATAGATAGAAATAATATCCTATTACCATTATTATATTCCATAGTGACTTGCCCTTGAAGCTACCACCACCTTACCAGAGTCATTGTTTCCTGACAAATATAATTGACAATTGACAGCCTCCGTGGTGTGGTGGTTGAGCAGGTCGGCTCATAACCCGGAGGTGGCGGGTTCGATTCCCGCGACAGGACAAGTATTTGTGCCCGAAAAAAAAAAGCGCAAATACTTGTTCTGTGTCTGGGTGTTGTGGGACCATGGTCCTCGTAGTTCCTGGGTCCCTAGATACAGGGAATCCTAGTTAGGGTCCAGGATCTATGTATGTGATCGTTGGGCGTTATTTATTTATTTATTTATTTATAATCTGGGAGTTTTTAAGGCTAGAGTGAACCGGTATCTTCTAGTGTAGCATGCTCCATTGTTGACCGCGTCGTCACTTGCCAACTGAATTGGGTAGTTAGAGCCTCTAGACAAAGTCATTTCCATTAGCGATATCGCTAATCGCTAAGTTCAAAAATGTATAGGAATGACATAAGCTATCGATATGTCACGTGGTCGTTTCCATACATTTTTAACCTAGCGATTAGCGATATCGCTAATGGAATGTGACTTTGTCTACAGGCCCAGGACGCTTAACATTAGGTTGACTTTAGAGTAGCTCGTCTTGCCATCCATTAAAAAAAGCATAATATTTCCAATCATATTTAATTTTAAAATCCTAAGTCTATTGAAATTAATATGAATATCAAATACGTTCATATTAAAGATATGTCTAAACAAATCAATTCGTAATATGTCTAAAATTAATTTAATCTACGGTAGATGATTGAACACGCTTGCAGCAGATTTCAGAGTTTAATAAAACGAGAAATTATAATAAAATTAAAAATTAAAAAGTATTGAATGAGATAGAATGAGCTTTTGTTTTGACAAAAAATAATTTAATAATGACAAATTTTATTTTGGTAATCATAACCGACTTATGGAACTGAAACGTGGTCTCTAACTGTTGGCCTCATTACTAAGCTCAGAGTCGCACAACGGGCTATGGAGAGAGCAATGCTCGGTGTTTTCCTGTGAGATAAGATCCGTAATGAGGAGATCCGCTGGAGAACTAAAGTGACCGATGTAGCTCTTAGGATTAGCAAGTTGAAATGGCAATGGGCAGGCCACATCGCTCGTAGAACTGACAACCGATGGGGAAGAAAGGTTCTCGAGTGGCGACCACGAACTGGAAGACGCAGCGTAGGAGGACCGACGATCTGGTGAAAGCCGCGGGGAGCCGATGGATGCAGGAGGCGAGCAGCCGCTCTAAGTGGCGCTCCCGGGGGAAGGCCTATGTTCAGCAGTGGACGTCTTCAGGCTGTTAATGATGATGATGATGAAATGATGAATCATAACCGGCGAGTAAGAAAGTTTCTCGAGTGGCGACCACGAACCCAAAGACGCAGCGTATGCTGACCTTCCACTAGGTGAACCGACGATTTGATGAAAACGGCTATTATATAAACTGATATACTGAATACTGATTGAACGGATTTTGCACAAAATAGGTACATAGATTTACTTTTATGAGAATGAATGACGTAACGAGCTAATCGTTTTTTTTTTATAACATGGACAGACAAACAAGCAGACGGCCCGGCTGATGGTAAGCAGTTACCGTCGCCTATAGACACCTGCAACACCAGGGGCGTTGCCGATGCGTTGCCTACCTTTGAGGACTCTATTTACCCGTCGTTTGAAGTGTCCCGTGTTGCAGCTCAGCGGAAACACCTCAGAGGGAAGCTCATTCCACATCTTGCACGTGTTCACACGATGTTAAGCAACACGGCCGTCCATAACAGTTGCAGTGTCACTCGGTACTTTAAAATAATAAAGTTTCACGTGACACTGCACTGCGCACGTCATCCAGAGACATCACACAATCTAGTAATCAGTGTAATCGGGTCATAAAGTCTCATTTGTCCAGTAATTTCACTAGCTACAATGCCCTTCAAACCGGAACATAATAGTGCTTGCACACTACTGTCCTACCACCTAGTCAAAAAGTTGTACCAAAGTTGCCATATAGACTAAATTTACCCCGGCCTCCGGACAATATTCCCGGGAAACCAGGCAAAGCCGCAGGGCTCAACTAGTCCCATTAAATAACTTCCTTTAATCTATCCCGCATATGAAATGTAGCGTAAAGTAGTTCCCACGCCACAGTCCATTCAATGGAACAAAGTTTCTATTTCATCCCGTAGGGAAACCTAGACTTTGTACCTAGGGTTTAAGAGCTAGAATCCAAAACCTAAGCCTGAGATCATACAAATCGTTATCATCAGTTGCAGCGCATATAAAATTTTACATATTGCAGTATCCATTGGTAGCATGTGGTAGATGATAGCTATTTATTATGTAGTGGTTTGTGTCGGAAAAAATATCAGTTTATTTTTAAATGGAGGTGCCATACAGCTTTGCCTGCTAGTAGACCGTTTTTGATTGAAAAGTTCTTTATTTTTGTCTGGAACTATATACATAAAAACTTTCAGTTTTTTTTTTTTTCAAAAAATAATTTCATTATTTTGATATTAAACTGGAAAAATACTATGGTTGTATTCCACGTTTTTCTTTACATGCATCTAAGGCTGTAGGCTGGCCCCCCACAAAAACTGAAGGAAGCCGATGGATGCTGCAGGCAACCAGCTGCTCAAAGTGGCGCTCCGTGGAGGAGGCATATGTTCAGCATATGTTTATTATTGAAGTCGATTTAACGTCCTTCTTAAAGAGGAAAATCTTGAAATTCAAGTCTTAAAAATTGAATTTTCGTACAATTTTTACTCAAAGTACTACATTTTAGTATGTATCCGCTTGCATCATTAATATTATGTACCCATGTTCACTGTACCAGAGTGTATTTCCCACCGGGCAAGTGTTACGTGCAATATGCAAATGGTTTGCCAACCGCAAATATGTATCGATTTACCGCAAATGTGTATTGAAAAATACACTTACTCCTTGCGAACCATGTGTTATTTATTCGAAAGTTTTAAGAACCCTAACACTGAATAACGATTTAAGTACTAGAGACATTTCATAATCATCAACAGCCTAAAGATGAACATAGTGCTCTCCCACAGAGCAACACTTTGAGCGGCTGCTTCCCCCTGAATCCATCGGCCCCGGTTTAACCAGATCGGCGGTCTACCTAGTGAGGCGCCTACGGTGCATCTTCCGGTTCGTCGTCGCCACTCGAGAACCTTTCTTTCCCATCGGTTGTCAATTTTAATCTTCGTGCGATGTGGTCTGCCCAATGCCACCTTACTAATTCTAAGAGCTAATTATGTATCGGCAGTATTCAGTACTTAAAGACCCGACTGAATGACTTTGATTCCATGGAAGATGGGGCGGCCCTTGGTGTGGGACGCTACGTGTGTAGACACCCTTGCACCGTCACATCTTCCCGGGACACAAAACAGGGCTGGCGCGGCGGCGGATTCCGCAGAGAAACTGAAAAGGTGCAAATATAGTAACCTAGATAGTGGTTTTATATTTGCGCCTTTTGGGGTCGAGACGCTGGGGCCGTGGGGACCCAGTGCACATTCAATTTTTAAAGAGCCGTCCAAACGCCTGGTCGAAGCAACTCGTGACCAAAATGCTGGCCTCTATTTGGCCCAAAGGTTGAGCATTGCCATTCAACGTGGCAATGCTGCCAGCATTTTGGGCACCTTGCCTACTGGTAGTGGTTTGTTAGGTTAGTTTTGTATTGTTAATTTTATAGTTTAAATTTGGTAGTAGTTTAGTTTTATAAAATAGTTTAATTGTATTTAGTATCTTAGTTTAAGAGGTATTAGTAATCTTTAATGTTGTTTATTATTTTAGTGTCCTAATTGGGCGACGTATTATTTCATCGTAACCGTATTTAAACCGTCGGATGCGCAATTGCGCATACATAAACTGGGCCAGCAATGCAAAACTAAACTACACCCGGACGGTTAACTTTCCATGTTTATTAACCCCAGGGTTAAACGTGCTCGGTACGCTGCAGTATAAATGCGGTATGGAACTTTAATACAATTTTTTGAGCTTATTTATTTTAGCGGAATTACACTAGATATTCTTGTTTCATTTTGTATTTAAGATGAACTTCCGCGAGGTCACGCCTGATTCAATCAATTATCTTATTTTCGTACATAAAAGTCTGAGTTTGATGAATGTGATTATTTTAAAGAGATCGAATGAACTAAACAAAGGTTCAACTTTGTAGTTTCATTGATAACCAGCTGCTTAAAAAGTTAGAGAATTTACTAGGTGGTAGGACCTTTCTGCAAAGTTCGTTTTGGTAGGTACCACCGCTTTGCCAGTTATTCTGCCGCCAAGCACTACTGTGTTCCAGTTTGAAGGACGCTGTAGGTAGTGAAATTACTGGGCAAATGAGACTTCGTGACCTTATTACACAGTCTAGTAATCTGATTACTAGGCAGTGTGATGTCTCAGGATGACGTGCGCGCGCAGTGCAGGCGCACGCAAAACCTTATTATTTTAAGGTTCCGAGTGACACTGCATCTGTTATGGCCTTAACATCAGATAAAAAAAGGACTATCAAAATAGTAGGTAGGTACTTGATTAGAAAATTCATTGACAATCTATAATTCACTGATATAACAGCGTCTACAAGTCGTATATTCGAAAAAAACTCGGATCAATAATCGATTGCTCTTTATTGAACAAAAAGAAAATAAGTAGGAAAAAAGGGTTAAGTAACTAAATTATTAAAAAAAAATTAAATTCAGAAATTTTAAACTATCCCTTTGTTTAAAAACATAAAAATTATTAATTAAAAAAATTATTCTTGACCCTTCCCGGTCGGAGCGATGCAGTTTTTAAAGTGCAACACAGCAACAACTTCCTTTGTTTGGTTACTACCACATAACTATACTGTGGCATGCGATATGGTTGGCTATACTAACTTTAAATTAGAAACTGCATGTTCATTATAATATGCTGACCAAAACTAAAACCCGCAGTAGCTGGCATTAAATTAACGTTGTGGAATATTTCAGTTAATATTACCGTCATCATCATCATCATCATCATCATCACCATCATCATCATAGTCATTATAATCATCATTATGATGACAATGGTGATAATTATCTAATTTTATCTGATCCAAGAAATTTTGGACGAACATACCTGTTCCCCTTTTTATGGTTCCGAAGTAGGTACTCTACAAGGACTCTACAAGTCTACAAGATAAATTTTTAAGTCCGCCTTGTTTGTCTGTCTGTATGTTATTGTTAAGGCGCTGAATGCTCTCAAATCTACTATTTTGAACGTGATTATCTCAAAACGTATACCATTTACAGGATTGAAAAAAATTCACGTTAATACTGGTCATATCTTCTTTCCATCTGCCGAAACCGACACGTTTACGAAAAGTTTTCTCTATAGAAAAAAACCGCGAAGTGACCTCCAAAAAATCATTCAAACGTCCTAAAATATTACATTATAATCAGATACCCTATTGAAATAAATCATAGCAATAAGTTATGTTTCAATGCATCCGTCTGTAAGCTTGTTTTGTTATAACAATAAGCATTTCTTTTATAACTAATTATTTGTACCGAAAAATGGAAAAGTCGAAGTGCAACGCAACGTAATCGCCATATTTTTGCTATGCATAAAGCGACCCTATATCGTACAAAATAAGTTTCAAGTTAGTCTGCTGTAATAAACGTGCTCGCATTGGGTCCTGTTTGCACCTCAATAAGGTTAGTTTTTATGAAAACGTGAGAATTACTCTTATTATAAAAATCAAACCATTCCACCACATAACCATTCTACTACACGTAGAATAAATATCATCATTTTCACCACAAAGATGATTCTTCTTGACAGTGGCAATGATGATGAAGGTAATGATGACGATAATTTAAATTGTTTATATTCCTATTAAAGGTCTAGCGTATAAAAATCATGAATATTAATGGCAATGAAGGTAAAAAAAAACAAGCCTGTGTTAACTCAAAACTTCGTGTAACTTAGATACCTACTCCCACAACAAAACTTTGAGGTTTGCCTAAATTAATTTGATATTTGGTTTTAAGATAATTTTAAGTCCTAAAATAACAATTGCGTATGAATATACGTAATTTTCTCGAAAACTGTGAGGGTGGTGTTATTAGAATATGAAACCGAAATTCCACAATTTATGGTTAGGATCAGATGGGAACTCAATATTTTTTGGGATCAGTTGCGAAAAATATTAAATGAAATCCGTTTGGTGGGATCCATTAGGTGTGTGGTGTTTCTATGTGGCTTATGGGCTCGATTCCCATTAAAACACAAATATTTATGGTATTAAAATAATAGGCATGATGACTACTATTAAAATGAACAAGTAAATATTACTTTTATAAAGAACATTAAAAATGAATGCAATAATTGAAAAAATAAGCAAAATCGGTAAATTAATCACGGAGTAATAAGCTTTTAAAGTTTCTATAGGAGGCATCTCCTGTCCCTTTCTCGCGAAACAGGGCGCCCCTACAGTTACTATGAAAAATCCACTCGTGACGTCACATGCCAAAGAGATTGTATGAAAAGCTACCACAGCTTAGTAATGAGGTACTATGAACGACCTTCCTCTGACGTCACTGGCCGTTTGAACTATCTCTTTCTATTCCGGTTCTTAAAATGCTTGTAACTTGGTCATTTTTTGAGATATTTATTTTTGTTTTCACAAATGTTTATCATTTGAGGAATATTATTTATTAATCCAAAAAGAAAATTTTAGTCATCATGCCTATTGCGTGATCTGTGTCTAGGTTCTATAAAATATTTTAACTAAGAAAATACCTTTGTACAAAAAATATAATATCAAGTCTTCGATCAAGCAATGATCGAAGTCAGCTTGTGACCCAACCTTTGCTTAGTTTGGAGCTAGATGATACTGTTATAAATGTTCACAAATATATTTATTTATTTACCGTTTAAAACACGTTAATATACGTAAAATAACCTAGTGCATTATTCATAGTTCCCAAATACCTATCATTACCGTATTCATGGCTCAACCCAAATCACAAAGGCCTAAGCTTTGTGATTTAGCTGCCGTATTTATACTACAACATACAACGAAATAGAGATGCGCATAATACATAGCTAAGTAATTAAAATATCGATGCTCGATAGTGTTCTGGGAGTGTAATAGTTGATCGTTATCACAATGCAAATAAACGTTACGTTTGTGTTTGATTTACCTTGTGGAATCAGTATGGACCATATTAAATTTTATTATTTAGGTACACTATTAAGAAAGAGTTCTTGTAGAGACAATAATGTAACAAAATGATCTAAAACTAAAAAAAAATCTATAGGAAGAAATATTATCAAAAGTTCTTAATCGAGTTACGGCGAAGAAAAAATATAATAAGAAAATTATTTTATCGATACATTATTAAAATTTTTCGACATTACCATCTCTCTCTGATTCAGTTGTACGCTCGCTTTGTTGGACCAAACACTGGATTTCAGTTCTGTCTGGATTTGTATAACCGAACATGGGTCTGACTAGGCCAAGGACTGAAATACAAGTTCTGTATAATGTCTACTTTATCTGTGACTAGAGTAAAGTATTAATTATGACAGTAGGCGTCTACAGCTGAATTAAATTGGTCGATGAGCAAATCCTCTATGAGGAACACATTTGAAAATCATGCTCTTTCTAGAAATTTTTCTGGTTTCCATTCATTATTTTTAGTTAATGTGAAAAAGTTCTATCATTAGACTTAACATTTTACCACTGTCTCATACCATGGTAAGTGATGACGCGGCCTAAAATGGTGCATGCTTGCCTAGATATTTAAATTTAAATTGGTCGATGGAAATTCATTTATTTAAATTCTTGCTTTTCCTTGGATTTTTTTTTAGGTTCCATTCATTATTATTCAATGTGAATGATAAAAATACAATTCTACTATCGATTATTCGATATCAAAGGATTTATATCGATATTGATTAATATACAGCTTTAGCTAAAGGATAAAACATACTTTTCATGTATTCATCGATAGTCGATACTTTCCTTTTTTAGTATTAATTTAGGAATTTATTATTAGTGATAGTAATTTCCTAAAATAGTGCAACATGAGCTCGACAATTTAGTGGGGTAGTCAGTAATTGCATCAGATTCCAAACCGTACAGTAATACCCTATTTGAGTCTAGACTTCAGACTAGCGCGAAATTGAACAGCTAGCTTTGAATTCTGATTAGCGGTAATTGAGTTGACTCTGGCTGTACCGAACTAATTAGAAATTAAATGACAAAACTAGAAACGTGTGAGACCTACTGTCATTATTATCATTATGCAAGATTATTGCCATCACCATCATCATCATCATCATAAAATTTCTTCGCGGATAGGCAAGTATTGGATCGAAAGGCCAGCCAAGTGCTTTTGACTTGGCTTAACGACTATTTTTTACGACTACAGCCAGGACGGACTGCTTAACGTACATTCTGAATCACAAGTAGCGCTCAGTTGCAAATGACACTTTTTATAGTGGTCACCCATTTACTGACAGCAAACATTTTAACTATCTATCTATCATAAACCTAAAGGTCTGACAGCCCTGACTGCAATGTCCAAAAATTAAGATACGAACAAATGCATACAAGCAAACAACCAAACAAATAAACACCCAAACAAACAAACAAACAAACAAACAAACAAACAAAGCCATATAACAATATATATATATATATAATAGCGACGGGCCCGATAGCACAGTTGGTAGTATCCCTGCCTTCTGAACTGAGGGCAGTGGGTTCGATTCCTACCCAGGACAAACATTTGTGTGTTCAATATAGATGTTTGCTCTGCGTCTGGGTGTTATATTGTATTATATGTATGTATTTACAAACAAAAAAGTATATAAGTATTGTATCAGTTATCTGGTTCCCATAGTACAAGCTATGCTTAGTTTGGGGCTAGATGGCGCTGTGTGAAATGTCCACAACTATTTATTTATTTATTTATTTATTTATTTATTTATTTATTTATTTATTTATTTATTTATTTATTTATTTATTTATTTATTTATTTATTTATTTATTTATTTATTTATTTATTTATTTATTTATTTATTTTAGCATAACTATAGCATACTTGTAATTATTATACTTCATCTGTTATCAAAGTTGGTTCGAATACCACTTTTTAGAATAGCAGCGCAGAGCTTGTTCCGGGTCTCACCTCAAAAAGAGCCATCCCCAGAAAAGCAGGCTCCTAGGGCAGCGCCGCCGCCACAGCAGGCAGCCCGGACGAGAGCCGACATGGGACAGGTTAGTCCGCCCCGTTATATCTTGGCCTTGGAGCCACCAGACCATGCCAGAAACGCATTTCTCGAGTTTCTTGCCATCACGAGAGCGACTAAGGTAGTCAATCTCAGGAACTGCAAAAACATCTTGCAGTCCTTTAGGCAGGGAAACGAAGGCCTCTTAAAGGTGAGGCTCGAGGAGGCCGATGCAGCCATATATAACAACGACACCTCCCTCGTGATCAAGGGAACGATGGAGGGTCGATATATGGCAGCATATTGTTCTGGAAGTGGTTTTGTGGCTCTAGATGAGAGCGAAACGGAGCGGACCGGAAAGCCGAAGTATGAGGCACCACCGAACGACCCCATCGTGGTCACCGCCCGGTGTACCAAGATAATGTTAGATGATAGGATCCTAGAAATGGCTAAAACTATTGAAAGGAGCCCTGGAGTCGATGCAAAGTCTTGGGAAAATTGGGAGGTACCTAAGATTCGATGGGTCAACGGGGTTCCTGGCTGTGGGAAGACAACATGGGTGGTCAGACACTTCGATGTGGACAAAGACGTGATCATCACCACAACAACTGAAGCAGCCAAAGACTTGAGGGAGAAGCTAGCGCACCGCATAGGTGACTTGGTGAAAACCAAAGTGCGCACCATGGCTTCTGTACTCGTAAATGGCATCCGAAGAGGTCAGAGCAACGTTCGCCTTATGGTAGACGAAGCTCTTATGAACCACTTTGGGGCCATTGTAATGGCTGCACGGCTGGCTGGTGCTCGCGAGGTAGTCCTTATCGGAGACGTCAACCAGTTACCTTATATCGACAGAGAGAACCTCTTCGAGCTAAGATACAATCGCCCAAACCTGGTGGCCACCATCAACCAGGAGTTGTTATGCACACATAGGAATCCCATGGATGTCGCTTACGCGCTGAGAGAAATATACTCTGGTATATATTCCTCGGCCCCACGTGTCAAGTCCCTGGAGCAGAGAAGGTACACAGGTGCGCAAATATCCAGCACCCTCCCCAACACCCTATTCCTAGTACACACTCAGGAAGAAAAGGAGACCCTATCCAACAAGGGTTATGGCGGAGGCACGGGGTCGCGCATCCTCACCATCCATGAAGCACAGGGACTGACATACGAGTCGGTCATCGTCATCAAGACTAAGGGCAAGATGAGACTGCACGAGAGCGTTCCGCACGCGGTGGTTGCAGTCTCGCGGCACACCGGGACTTTCGTTTACTACGCCGACGATGAGGAAGACGCCATCAGCCGTTTCGTGCAGCGTGCGATGGCTGCATCACCGAGGGCCATCCGCGAGTACAACTTGCAGATGGCCATCAAAGATCGAAACGTGGCGGTAACAGAAGTCCTGGTCCGGGAGGAGAAGGCGGATTAACAACGACATGTACGAGCGGGATCATTGACGGACTCAAAAGAGCCTGTCAATTATCCCGCTCGTATGAAGAAAATAGTACTAGAATGTAAATGATTATTGTGTGTACACCGGGAGCACTCACGCTCACTAAAAAGCTTCTTCTTGCGGCGGCGTCGTGCGTCGGGTCGTCCTCTTCCCTCAAAAATGGTTGAGGAGGGCGATGGCTGGCGCATGCGTCAAGCTCGTGAACGGGCGCTGCTTGCGGGAGCTGGTCTGCTCGCGGTGTATGCACAAATCGGAAAAAAAAAAAACATAAAATAAAAAAAAAAAAAAAAAAAAAAAATAGGTTAAGTACTTAATTGTCCTCTCTAGTATAATATTTTGTTCAATAAATAAAAATAAAAATGTAACAATAAGTGATAAGCTAACAAAGAGCACGGACCCAGGTGTCTGTGGTAAAGCAGATTAAAAAAAAAAAGAAAAAAAATACCACTTTTTGCCTGCAAAATGTAATCAGAACATGTAAAACTAAACATATCATATAATTCACAAAAAGGTTCGTACATTATCTACCCTCTTATTTATTTAAAACGTGAAAGTTGGCGACCCCCGCGTAATTCGGACAAATTATAAAGTTTCTGTATAAAAGTTAAATGTCCAAAGGTTGGGTCTGTCCGTTTACTCGGGGGACAGCACCTGGATTCCGGCACTTTGGTCAATTTGAACTGTCTTATTCCCGTCTGCACTAAAGTTGATTAAAGTACAACTTTGGTAACCAACACTTTCGCCCGGCTTCTCGTATCGTGTCAATTTGGCATTGGCACACTAAACACGCTTACTGCTTGTGCCTGTTTGTTTTTTCGTATATCTTGGTTCCACACATAGTGTATTTAGCCAGTGTGAAAGTATTGTAATTTTTCATCGTGTTATAGAATGTTTCACGTAAATTCAAGTCTCAGACAAAGTCATAGTCCATTCAAAGTCACGTAGTCAGTCACAGTCCAATCTAAGTCGTGCTCTAGTAAAAGTGGTGGCAAATTTACTAAAAGTTTCTATGGAATTTTGGAAGCAACCCGAAAAAGCACGTTTCTCCACACGCGCGCACAGTGGTACAAATAACACGCCGGTTTGAATAGGGCTTAATATGTAATATGCAAATATACAAGGTGATCTTGAATTGGTATGTTATCCCGAAATGGGGGGACTGGGACCATGATACCCCACAAGTTGTGAGAGCATTACTTGAAACTGGGTGTTTCCAAACCTCCATGGTAAAAAATAATTCCACTCTCAAAATTGCACGTGCGATCGCTACGAGAGTTAACAAGATAAGTACTATAAAGTCATTTTTAAACACAGGTCATTAAACTCATTTATGTGGACTCGGTCAAGGACGAAGTTAACCACCCAGCTGCGCTAAGGCCATTTTCGAACGTAAACTTTAAAAAACGTTATAAACGTTGTAAACGTAAACATGGCATTTCTTCAATGAAAAACTATTGATTTAGTAAAGTCGTAGAAGAAACATTGTCTACCTCGAGGTGTAGATTTACCCCCTTTCGGGATAACATACCAATTCAAGGTCACCTTGGATAGAGCTAAATAACTGTCCACACAGTACATTGTTCGGTCAGGAAGAGGTTAACACTTTAAATAAACAGTGTAAAGGGTAGCAAAGGTAGCTAATTACAAGTGTTTAATTTTAGTCTGTGACCGGTTGCTTCGTAAACTAATATTTTATCAACTTCAAAGGTTAATGTTGTTTTGCTTTTTGCGTTGAATATACGATTATGTAATTAATAAAATTTATTTTATAGAGGTTTTAGTTTACGTTATTATTTTAAAATTAGGGTATAAATCTGAATATTTCATTATTAATTTTATAATGTGCCTATTACTTTACTTTTTTGATCATGGCTGATATGCACACAGAGCAAAATAAAAATACGCTGTAGTGAGATGCGTCATTTGTTTTAATCCTCCGTGGTCATGCACGCTTCAAATAACCTGGAGGCTTACTACAAAACTAAACAAAACCATCATGGTTCGTGACAGTAATGCTTCAAGGTTACAATAATATTTTTCGAATTCGTACTATGAACTTATAAAGTATTCCTGCGCGAGAACGTGACGTCTACATTTTTATATAGAGTTATCACTGTCGCACGTTGGTGTCAACATGATGTATTTGAGTGAACGATTTAACGTGACATCACCAAAACTGCTCTGCGTCAACAACATTACAGTATTCTTAGTTTTATGTCATTTTTCAAAGTATGATTGAAGTAATAATGCTATAAGAGGTTGTGGTTGGCCCCCTGGGCTTGATACTTACTAGTATAGTGGCACAAAACAAAGCTTTGAATTTGATAAAATAGCTCTAAATATGTCGGCTTTGAAGATATTATTGAATTTAGCTTTGAAGTTTATTTACTTTTTATTTAAACCCTTCGAGAGTTTTCAAGCAAAGTTTTCATAATGAAACCCTTTTTGCTCTAATATTTTTCTTTTGAATTCGCAGTGGGTCTAATTTTACTGTTCACTAAAATAAATATCTACTTATGTTCAGATCGGCAGGACCAAAAGGTCAGATTATTTAGAGTTTTTTTTTAGGTTAGCTTTATAACGCAAAGATAAAGATAAAGATTTTTAATTTGTATAAACATGTGGTTTGTTACATGCACAATGCATGCAGATCTTACTAAACAAAATTTGACGGGCCCGATAGCAGTTCATAACAGTTGGTAGTATCCCTGCCTTCTGAACTGAGGGCTGTGGGTTCGATTCCTACCCGGTACAAACACTTGTGTGATGAACATAGATGTTTGTTCTGCGTCAGGGTGTTATATTGTATTCTATGTATGTATTTACAAACAAAAAAGTATATAAGTATTGTATCAGTCATCTAGTTCCCATAGTACAAGCTATGCTTAGTTTGGGGCTAGATGGCGCTGTGTAAAATATCCACACATATTTAAAAAAAAAAAAGAAAAAAGTTCTTCATGTTTTGTCCTAGTAGGCGTACAAATGGTGAGAGATGCCAAATTATAAAATAGTCACTAATTAAATATTTAACGTCACATGCAAGTATTGAAACATTCAAATAAATAGCACACAAAGTCGTCACATTACCTTTGCCTTTACCTTCCCGCCCTGTGACGGTAAAGGTCGGTAAAGACCAACAGCCATTAGCCCGTTCAAAAAAAAAGGAATAAAGTCGTTTAAGTCGTCTTGCAGCTAAAGTTGTTTGAGTAAGTGGTCAAATGGTCACTTACCATTACATGGACCGCCAACTTTGCTAGCCATGTGAGTAAACGTTTCTTTTCAACCAAACAGTCCAAGTTCTGAGTGACACTGCAACTGTTATGGGCGCCGTATTGCTTAACAGTGAACGGCCAGGTTGCCACGTCATTCATTCTCATAAAAAAAACAGAGTAGGCTTTCATTGATGATGATGAAAGCTTACTCTGTTTTTTTTTTTTTTTTGAAGACGTCTCTGGTGAACATAGGCCTCCGGAGTCCCCCATAGACCACCACGTTGAGCGGCTGCTCGCTTTCTGCTTACCCGAATCCCATCAAGTTATTATTCTTCGCACCCCTGGCCCGGATTATGAGACTTAATTGAACTTAATTGTAATTCTGAGTTTGGCAGTTACTAATTTAAAAAAATTTTTTTTTTAAGTTCCGATGCAGTCAATGTTACGAAGTTAGCTGCTGATGAGGATGTGACGAATAGGCATGATGACTACTATTAAAAATAAACAAGTAAATAATACTTCCATAAAGAAGATTAAAAATGAATGTAATAATTGAAAAAATAAGTAAAATCGGTAAATTAATCACGGAGTAATAAGCTTTTAAAGTTTCTATAGGAGGCATCTCCTGTCCCTTTCTCGCGAAACAGAGCGCCCCCACTGAAATAAAACGTCAAGATGGCGAACACAGACTGCCGTTTATTATTAATTTTTTACATACCCACATCATACATATACAACATCTCTTCCCATAACAAAAATAAACACAAACACAATACGTAGGTATTCAATAGCTCATTTTAAAAATCCGTTCATTCATTATTTTTACTGAGCTCTTATAGTAATTATCTTACATAAAAATCAATGAAATAATTAGTGAATTCTAAACAGCAGCGTGCTATGCTATTAACAGATTAATTCATAAAATAATTTATAGGTATACCTATCATATACTTACATTAATTTTGTAAGTAGGTACCTGTGTGAATATTTTATTAATTTATCGTTCACCAATATGTATTTCGCTAACTATAATATCTACCTAGGTAGATATTATGTAGGTAAACACCTCAGATTGAAACGTTATACATTTAATGAGTTTTACAATAAATTGACGCGATTGATAATTCATAATACTTACATGCATAATCAATTGTATATCTATACCTACCTTATATATACCTAACTACCAGGAATGGCTTTTTCGTTTTTTTGTATAAATCAGGATAAATCATAAGTATACTTACATAGTTAATTTTAATATTTTACTTAATTAGAGGCGATTTATCAATGGCTGGACAGAGATTATATTTGATCAAGAATTTAATACAAGAAAAAAAACTATAATTTGTTTTGTTTACTTAGTAACTTATTCATATAAAATTTACAAACTTACATCAATGTGTTTCATTTTGTCCAAAGAATAACCATTAATTGACCACTGAAAAACCGTGCCGTCACCCGTCCCGTAGGTAAGTAAGTATATGGATTGTGAAACGAGTACCTCTGATTACGTTATTTATTTAGGTATTTTTATTAAATCTAGTTTTATATTTTATTTTTAAGTTTTTTTTTAGCTTCACGAGCCGCTGCTCTTTCAGCCCTACTTTCGTTGGGCGGATGCTTTGTCTTTGATATAGCAGTAGGTTTCCCGGTAGTTTCGTGTGACTCACTCGGCTCATGCATTACTTCAGTAGGATCATCATATATACTGTCATCACTGTCACTATTATAATTACCGACATCCATCACCACTCTATCAGGAGATGTAGAAGAGTTCAGCTTGAGAAGGTGCCTACGATTGCGCCTATACCGCTTGCCCTGATTGTCCGCGATGAAGTAGGAGCGCGGCTGCGCGGCGCGCCCCGTCACCCGCGCTTCCCGCCTCCTAGTTCCGTCGACCGCGATCACCTCGTCACCCACCTGCAGATCTGGCAAATCGCGAGCACTGTTGTCGTAATAACTTTTAGCTACACCCTGTTTGCGTAACATGTTGTTATAATCTTTTGAATTATCTCTAGCCGGGCGTAATTTATCTTGGCGTATTGGTAATCGCGTATTGAGTTTCCGACTCATTAAAAGCTCAGCTGGGCTTGCTATACCATCCCTAGGAGAAGACCTGTAATTTAATAAACTCAAGTAGAAATCAGAGTTGTCATTAATGGACTTGATCAGTAAGCTTTTAATCGTGCGAACTGCTCGCTCTGATCGACCGTTGGATTGTGGATAGTTTGGTGATGATGTTTTGTGACTAAACCCCCACTTTTTTGTGAATTCTTGAAATTCTTTCGATGCGTAGGCAGGACCGTTATCCGATATCAGTTCATTCGGTATTCCATGACGTGCAAACTGATCTTTCATCGCCTTAATTACGCTTTTTGACGTGATAGAACTCAGAGCAGACACCTCAATGTAATTTGAAAAATAATCGACCAATAGCAGAAAATATCTTTTGTTATATTCAAAGATGTCAGAGCCTAATTTTGTCCAGGGTAGACTGGGTATTTGATGAGGAATTAATGTTTCGCGTTGCGGCATGGCGGCGTGCGAGGTGCATACACGACAGCGGCGAACGGCGCGCTCCACGTCACGCGACATGCCCGGCCAGTACATGACCTCACGGGCTCGCCTCTTGCACCTGTCAATACCTAAATGACCTTCATGCACCCGCGTTAGCATTTCCGCGCGTAGCGCTTCCGGAATAAATACTAGGTCATCCTTGAATAGCACTCCCTCATAATATTCTAACGACTGTCGGTGTTCCCACACATGCCTCACACGTTCATCGGTCTGGTATTTATTTAACGGCCATCCTGTGAATATATATTTGATTAACAACTGACATACTACATCAGTTTTAGTGTGTTCCCTAACTAGCATTAGTTTTTCATCACTAAATGCAACACTGCTTACGAGATAGCACGACTGGCTGTGAACTTCCTCCGTAACATTATCTGACATCAGATCGGGGAGTGGGGCCCTCGAGAGAGCGTCCGAGATATACATGTATTTGCCAGGTTTATATGCAACCGTAAAATCATATCTCTGAATTCTAAGCATCATTCGTTGCAATCTAGCAGGCACTGAGTTCAGAGATTTCTTGAAAAGAGCCTCCAAGGGTTTGTGGTCGGTTTCCACCAGTACATCGTTGTTGCCAAAAATGTACTGATGAAACCTTTCCAGCGCAAAAACTATAGCCAGCATCTCCTTCTCTATTTGCGCGTACCGCTGCTGAGTGTCGGTGAGCGTGAGCGAGGCGAACTCGACCGGGCGGCCGCCCTGCAGCAGCACGGCGCCCAACGCGCGCGCGCTCGCGTCTACCGACACCACCGCCGGCTCCGCGCTCGAGAACAGCGCCAGCACGGGCGCGCTGCAAAGGTCGCGCTTCAGTCCCTCCACTACTTCATCTTCACATGCACCCCAGACCCACTCACTGTCTTTCTTTAGCAAATTTCTAAGTGGAGCTACCTTTTCCGAGTAGTTAGGGATGAATTTACATAAATAGTTTACCATACCTAGAAATCTTTCCAGCTCCGGCCTGTTTTGAGGGTTTTGCATATATGTTACCGCCTTTAGCTTACTCTCATCTATTTCCATGCCCGCCGCACTGAACTTATGGCCCAGATAAGTTACTTCCTTTACTTTAAACTCACATTTTTCGCGATTAAACTTAATACCGACATGCTTCGCTCTATCCAGTAGCTTTTTAAGTCGTTCATCATGTTCTCTCTCATTAGATGCCCATAGAATTATATCGTCCACGAAGGAATCGACCCCTTCTAGCCCTTCGAGCAATTGTTTGACCCGAGAATGAAATATCTCGGACGCAGAGTTTATTCCATATGGCAGGCGCAAAAACTGATAGCGCCCGAAGGGCGTACCAAATGTACACAAGTCGGCGCTCTCATCATCAAGCCTTAACATCCAGAACCCTGACCTAGCATCTAGCTTACTAAAGAATTGGGCACCCTTTAGTTTTGTGGAAATGTCAGTTAAAGTGGGCAAGGGAAAATGTTGACGCCGAATCACCTTATTCAATGGTCGCGGGTCTAGGCATATGCGGATGCTGCCATCCTTTTTCGCTGCGACCACAATCGCATTCACCCAGGAGGTTGGATGAGTAACCTTTCTTATCACACCTATTTTTTCCATGCGCTCCAACTCAACTTGCAAGTTACCGCGCACACTGAGCGGGATTTTCCTAACAGGACATATACAGGGAATTGCGTCTTTATCAATTGGAATCGTATAATATCCTGGTAACCTACCGAGACCTTCAAATAATTCATCATACATTGAAATATCTAATGAGAATACTCGTTTCACAAGTCCTATTTGATCTACGGTATATTTACCTAATATGCTCTCACAATCGTGGTCTGTAATTACGAAACTGATGGAATACATTTTTCTTTTGTACATCCAATTCATTGCAGCCGTTCCTATAATTGGCAAAAAAGCGCCACAAAACGACATCGCTTTCGGTTTAGCCGGACAGAGTTCACTTAAATTAAGACCTAATCTAAGGTAGTTATTCTTCGAAATTACATTTAGATCTGCACCGGTGTCTAATTTAAACAAGTGTTCCTCCATGCTGTTTAAATGAATTAAAGTTTCATACCACTTCGAGTCCTCCGTTCGTGTGTCCTCCGGTGCCTCCACAGACGAGATATAAAATAAATCGTCCTCATCTGGTTCTTCCTGCACCGCAAACACTTTGTTAGATTTACGCAATGAACACGATTTCCTATAATGTCCTTTCTCACCGCACATAAAACACTTTGCATTGCGCGCCGGGCACCGAACACCCCCGTCACAATATCGAGTGGAACATGCCGCGCACATAATATGATCCCGCACTGACGGGAACGTGCCGCTCAGCCCACCAGCACCAGTGTGGAAGCCGCGCGCTCCGCTGCGCGCACCACCGCCGGCGCCGCCGCCGCGCCAGCGCTGCACTCCGCCACCTCGCGTACCGCGCCATGACCCGCGCGAACTCGATACAGCATCTATCGAGATTCCTCTAGATTTTTCACCTTTAACTCCTTCGATTTCCCGGCCTTCTTCGGTCGAAATCTCGTTCGATTGGCAAATCATGACAGCTTTATCGAGAGTCAGCTGATCCGTTCGAAGTAGTCTGTCTCGTACCGAGGTGTCCTTTACACCGCAAACGATACGATCGCGAATCAAGCCATCTTCTAACTGTTCGAACTCACATTGCTGACTTAATAACTTTAAGGCGGTGACGTACTCGTCGATACTTTCTCCGGTTTCCTGGTTTCTCGTAAAAAATTTAAACCTGACCATCGTGGTGTTAGGTTTTGTGCCAGAGCTAAATAACTGTCCACACAGTACATTGTTCGGTCAGGAAGAGGTTAACACTTTAAATAAACAGTGTAAAGGGTAGCAAAGGTAACTAATTACAAGTGTTTAATTTTAGTCTGTGACCGGTTGCTTCGTAAACTAATATTTTATCAACTTCAAAGGTTAATGTTGTTTTGCTTTTTGCGTTGAATATACGATTATGTAGTTAATAAAATTTATTTTATTAAAGTTGTAGTTTAGTTATTATTTTAAAATTAGGGTATAAATCTGAATATTTCATTATTAATTTTATAATGTGACTATTACTTTACTTTTTTGATCATGGCTGATATGCACACAGAGCAAAATAAAAATACGCTGTAGTGAGATGCGTCATTTGTTTTAATCCTCCGTGGTCATGCACGCTTCAAATAACCTGGAGGCTTACTACAAAACTAAACAAAACCATCATGGTTCGTGACAGTAATGCTTCAAGGTTACAATAATATTTTTCGAATTCGTACCATGAACTTATAAAGTATTCCTGCGCGAGAACGTGACGTCTACATTTTTATATAGAGTTATCACTGTCGCACGTTGGTGTCAACATGATGTATTTGAGTGAACGATTTAACGTGACATCACCAAAACTGCTCTGCGTCAACAACATTACAGTATTCTTAGTTTTATGTCATTTTTCAAAGTATGATTGAAGTAATAATGCTATAAGAGGTTGTGGTTGGCCCCCTGGGCTTGATACTTACTAGTATAGTGGCACAAAACAAAGCTTTGAATTTGATAAAATAGCTCTAAATATGTCGGCTTTGAAGATATTATTGAATTTAGCTTTGAAGTTTATTTACTTTTTATTTAAACCCTTCGAGAGTTTTCAAGCAAAGTTTTCATAATGAAACCCTTTTTGCTCTAATATTTTTCTTTTGAATTCGCAGTGGGTCTAATTTTACTGTTCACTAAAATAAATATCTACTTATGTTCAGATCGGCAGGACCAAAAGGTCAGATTATTTAGAGTTTTTTTTTAGGTTAGCTTTATAACGCAAAGATAAAGATAAAGATTTTTAATTTGTATAAACATGTGGTTTGTTACATGCACAATGCATGCAGATCTTACTAAACAAAATTTGACGGGCCCGATAGCAGTTCATAACAGTTGGTAGTATCCCTGCCTTCTGAACTGAGGGCTGTGGGTTCGATTCCTACCCGGTACAAACACTTGTGTGATGAACATAGATGTTTGTTCTGCGTCAGGGTGTTATATTGTATTCTATGTATGTATTTACAAACAAAAAAGTATATAAGTATTGTATCAGTCATCTAGTTCCCATAGTACAAGCTATGCTTAGTTTGGGGCTAGATGGCGCTGTGTAAAATATCCACACATATTTAAAAAAAAAAAAGAAAAAAGTTCTTCATGTTTTGTCCTAGTAGGCGTACAAATGGTGAGAGATGCCAAATTATAAAATAGTCACTAATTAAATATTTAACGTCACATGCAAGTATTGAAACATTCAAATAAATAGCACACAAAGTCGTCACATTACCTTTGCCTTTACCTTCCCGCCCTGTGACGGTAAAGGTCGGTAAAGACCAACAGCATTAGCCCGTTCAAAAAAAAAGGAATAAAGTCGTTTAAGTCGTCTTGCAGCTAAAGTTGTTTGAGTAAGTGGTCAAATGGTCACTTACCATTACATGGACCGCCAACTTTGCTAGCCATGTGAGTAAACGTTTCTTTTCAACCAAACAGTCCAAGTTCTGAGTGACACTGCAACTGTTATGGGCGCCGTATTGCTTAACAGTGAACGGCCAGGTTGCCACGTCATTCATTCTCATAAAAAAAACAGAGTAGGCTTTCATTGATGATGATGAAAGCTTACTCTGTTTTTTTTTTTTTTTTGAAGACGTCTCTGGTGAACATAGGCCTCCGGAGTCCCCCATAGACCACCACGTTGAGCGGCTGCTCGCTTTCTGCTTACCCGAATCCCATCAAGTTATTATTCTTCGCACCCCTGGCCCGGATTATGAGACTTAATTGAACTTAATTGTAATTCTGAGTTTGGCAGTTACTAATTTAAAAAAATTTTTTTTTTAAGTTCCGATGCAGTCAATGTTACGAAGTTAGCTGCTGATGAGGATGTGACGAATAGGCATGATGACTACTATTAAAAATAAACAAGTAAATAATACTTCCATAAAGAAGATTAAAAATGAATGTAATAATTGAAAAAATAAGTAAAATCGGTAAATTAATCACGGAGTAATAAGCTTTTAAAGTTTCTATAGGAGGCATCTCCTGTCCCTTTCTCGCGAAACAGAGCGCCCCCACTGAAATAAAACGTCAAGATGGCGAACACAGACTGCCGTTTATTATTAATTTTTTACATACCCACATCATACATATACAACATCTCTTCCCATAACAAAAATAAACACAAACACAATACGTAGGTATTCAATAGCTCATTTTAAAAATCCGTTCATTCATTATTTTTACTGAGCTCTTATAGTAATTATCTTACATAAAAATCAATGAAATAATTAGTGAATTCTAAACAGCAGCGTGCTATGCTATTAACAGATTAATTCATAAAATAATTTATAGGTATACCTATCATATACTTACATTAATTTTGTAAGTAGGTACCTGTGTGAATATTTTATTAATTTATCGTTCACCAATATGTATTTCGCTAACTATAATATCTACCTAGGTAGATATTATGTAGGTAAACACCTCAGATTGAAACGTTATACATTTAATGAGTTTTACAATAAATTGACGCGATTGATAATTCATAATACTTACATGCATAATCAATTGTATATCTATACCTACCTTATATATACCTAACTACCAGGAATGGCTTTTTCGTTTTTTTGTATAAATCAGGATAAATCATAAGTATACTTACATAGTTAATTTTAATATTTTACTTAATTAGAGGCGATTTATCAATGGCTGGACAGAGATTATATTTGATCAAGAATTTAATACAAGAAAAAAAACTATAATTTGTTTTGTTTACTTAGTAACTTATTCATATAAAATTTACAAACTTACATCAATGTGTTTCATTTTGTCCAAAGAATAACCATTAATTGACCACTGAAAAACCGTGCCGTCACCCGTCCCGTAGGTAAGTAAGTATATGGATTGTGAAACGAGTACCTCTGATTACGTTATTTATTTAGGTATTTTTATTAAATCTAGTTTTATATTTTATTTTTAAGTTTTTTTTTAGCTTCACGAGCCGCTGCTCTTTCAGCCCTACTTTCGTTGGGCGGATGCTTTGTCTTTGATATAGCAGTAGGTTTCCCGGTAGTTTCGTGTGACTCACTCGGCTCATGCATTACTTCAGTAGGATCATCATATATACTGTCATCACTGTCACTATTATAATTACCGACATCCATCACCACTCTATCAGGAGATGTAGAAGAGTTCAGCTTGAGAAGGTGCCTACGATTGCGCCTATACCGCTTGCCCTGATTGTCCGCGATGAAGTAGGAGCGCGGCTGCGCGGCGCGCCCCGTCACCCGCGCTTCCCGCCTCCTAGTTCCGTCGACCGCGATCACCTCGTCACCCACCTGCAGATCTGGCAAATCGCGAGCACTGTTGTCGTAATAACTTTTAGCTACACCCTGTTTGCGTAACATGTTGTTATAATCTTTTGAATTATCTCTAGCCGGGCGTAATTTATCTTGGCGTATTGGTAATCGCGTATTGAGTTTCCGACTCATTAAAAGCTCAGCTGGGCTTGCTATACCATCCCTAGGAGAAGACCTGTAATTTAATAAACTCAAGTAGAAATCAGAGTTGTCATTAATGGACTTGATCAGTAAGCTTTTAATCGTGCGAACTGCTCGCTCTGATCGACCGTTGGATTGTGGATAGTTTGGTGATGATGTTTTGTGACTAAACCCCCACTTTTTTGTGAATTCTTGAAATTCTTTCGATGCGTAGGCAGGACCGTTATCCGATATCAGTTCATTCGGTATTCCATGACGTGCAAACTGATCTTTCATCGCCTTAATTACGCTTTTTGACGTGATAGAACTCAGAGCAGACACCTCAATGTAATTTGAAAAATAATCGACCAATAGCAGAAAATATCTTTTGTTATATTCAAAGATGTCAGAGCCTAATTTTGTCCAGGGTAGACTGGGTATTTGATGAGGAATTAATGTTTCGCGTTGCGGCATGGCGGCGTGCGAGGTGCATACACGACAGCGGCGAACGGCGCGCTCCACGTCACGCGACATGCCCGGCCAGTACATGACCTCACGGGCTCGCCTCTTGCACCTGTCAATACCTAAATGACCTTCATGCACCCGCGTTAGCATTTCCGCGCGTAGCGCTTCCGGAATAAATACTAGGTCATCCTTGAATAGCACTCCCTCATAATATTCTAACGACTGTCGGTGTTCCCACACATGCCTCACACGTTCATCGGTCTGGTATTTATTTAACGGCCATCCTGTGAATATATATTTGATTAACAACTGACATACTACATCAGTTTTAGTGTGTTCCCTAACTAGCATTAGTTTTTCATCACTAAATGCAACACTGCTTACGAGATAGCACGACTGGCTGTGAACTTCCTCCGTAACATTATCTGACATCAGATCGGGGAGTGGGGCCCTCGAGAGAGCGTCCGAGATATACATGTATTTGCCAGGTTTATATGCAACCGTAAAATCATATCTCTGAATTCTAAGCATCATTCGTTGCAATCTAGCAGGCACTGAGTTCAGAGATTTCTTGAAAAGAGCCTCCAAGGGTTTGTGGTCGGTTTCCACCAGTACATCGTTGTTGCCAAAAATGTACTGATGAAACCTTTCCAGCGCAAAAACTATAGCCAGCATCTCCTTCTCTATTTGCGCGTACCGCTGCTGAGTGTCGGTGAGCGTGAGCGAGGCGAACTCGACCGGGCGGCCGCCCTGCAGCAGCACGGCGCCCAACGCGCGCGCGCTCGCGTCTACCGACACCACCGCCGGCTCCGCGCTCGAGAACAGCGCCAGCACGGGCGCGCTGCAAAGGTCGCGCTTCAGTCCCTCCACTACTTCATCTTCACATGCACCCCAGACCCACTCACTGTCTTTCTTTAGCAAATTTCTAAGTGGAGCTACCTTTTCCGAGTAGTTAGGGATGAATTTACATAAATAGTTTACCATACCTAGAAATCTTTCCAGCTCCGGCCTGTTTTGAGGGTTTTGCATATATGTTACCGCCTTTAGCTTACTCTCATCTATTTCCATGCCCGCCGCACTGAACTTATGGCCCAGATAAGTTACTTCCTTTACTTTAAACTCACATTTTTCGCGATTAAACTTAATACCGACATGCTTCGCTCTATCCAGTAGCTTTTTAAGTCGTTCATCATGTTCTCTCTCATTAGATGCCCATAGAATTATATCGTCCACGAAGGAATCGACCCCTTCTAGCCCTTCGAGCAATTGTTTGACCCGAGAATGAAATATCTCGGACGCAGAGTTTATTCCATATGGCAGGCGCAAAAACTGATAGCGCCCGAAGGGCGTACCAAATGTACACAAGTCGGCGCTCTCATCATCAAGCCTTAACATCCAGAACCCTGACCTAGCATCTAGCTTACTAAAGAATTGGGCACCCTTTAGTTTTGTGGAAATGTCAGTTAAAGTGGGCAAGGGAAAATGTTGACGCCGAATCACCTTATTCAATGGTCGCGGGTCTAGGCATATGCGGATGCTGCCATCCTTTTTCGCTGCGACCACAATCGCATTCACCCAGGAGGTTGGATGAGTAACCTTTCTTATCACACCTATTTTTTCCATGCGCTCCAACTCAACTTGCAAGTTACCGCGCACACTGAGCGGGATTTTCCTAACAGGACATATACAGGGAATTGCGTCTTTATCAATTGGAATCGTATAATATCCTGGTAACCTACCGAGACCTTCAAATAATTCATCATACATTGAAATATCTAATGAGAATACTCGTTTCACAAGTCCTATTTGATCTACGGTATATTTACCTAATATGCTCTCACAATCGTGGTCTGTAATTACGAAACTGATGGAATACATTTTTCTTTTGTACATCCAATTCATTGCAGCCGTTCCTATAATTGGCAAAAAAGCGCCACAAAACGACATCGCTTTCGGTTTAGCCGGACAGAGTTCACTTAAATTAAGACCTAATCTAAGGTAGTTATTCTTCGAAATTACATTTAGATCTGCACCGGTGTCTAATTTAAACAAGTGTTCCTCCATGCTGTTTAAATGAATTAAAGTTTCATACCACTTCGAGTCCTCCGTTCGTGTGTCCTCCGGTGCCTCCACAGACGAGATATAAAATAAATCGTCCTCATCTGGTTCTTCCTGCACCGCAAACACTTTGTTAGATTTACGCAATGAACACGATTTCCTATAATGTCCTTTCTCACCGCACATAAAACACTTTGCATTGCGCGCCGGGCACCGAACACCCCCGTCACAATATCGAGTGGAACATGCCGCGCACATAATATGATCCCGCACTGACGGGAACGTGCCGCTCAGCCCACCAGCACCAGTGTGGAAGCCGCGCGCTCCGCTGCGCGCACCACCGCCGGCGCCGCCGCCGCGCCAGCGCTGCACTCCGCCACCTCGCGTACCGCGCCATGACCCGCGCGAACTCGATACAGCATCTATCGAGATTCCTCTAGATTTTTCACCTTTAACTCCTTCGATTTCCCGGCCTTCTTCGGTCGAAATCTCGTTCGATTGGCAAATCATGACAGCTTTATCGAGAGTCAGCTGATCCGTTCGAAGTAGTCTGTCTCGTACCGAGGTGTCCTTTACACCGCAAACGATACGATCGCGAATCAAGCCATCTTCTAACTGTTCGAACTCACATTGCTGACTTAATAACTTTAAGGCGGTGACGTACTCGTCGATACTTTCTCCGGTTTCCTGGTTTCTCGTAAAAAATTTAAACCTGACCATCGTGGTGTTAGGTTTTGTGCCAGAGCTAAATAACTGTCCACACAGTACATTGTTCGGTCAGGAAGAGGTTAACACTTTAAATAAACAGTGTAAAGGGTAGCAAAGGTAACTAATTACAAGTGTTTAATTTTAGTCTGTGACCGGTTGCTTCGTAAACTAATATTTTATCAACTTCAAAGGTTAATGTTGTTTTGCTTTTTGCGTTGAATATACGATTATGTAGTTAATAAAATTTATTTTATTAAAGTTGTAGTTTAGTTATTATTTTAAAATTAGGGTATAAATCTGAATATTTCATTATTAATTTTATAATGTGACTATTACTTTACTTTTTTGATCATGGCTGATATGCACACAGAGCAAAATAAAAATACGCTGTAGTGAGATGCGTCATTTGTTTTAATCCTCCGTGGTCATGCACGCTTCAAATAACCTGGAGGCTTACTACAAAACTAAACAAAACCATCATGGTTCGTGACAGTAATGCTTCAAGGTTACAATAATATTTTTCGAATTCGTACCATGAACTTATAAAGTATTCCTGCGCGAGAACGTGACGTCTACATTTTTATATAGAGTTATCACTGTCGCACGTTGGTGTCAACATGATGTATTTGAGTGAACGATTTAACGTGACATCACCAAAACTGCTCTGCGTCAACAACATTACAGTATTCTTAGTTTTATGTCATTTTTCAAAGTATGATTGAAGTAATAATGCTATAAGAGGTTGTGGTTGGCCCCCTGGGCTTGATACTTACTAGTATAGTGGCACAAAACAAAGCTTTGAATTTGATAAAATAGCTCTAAATATGTCGGCTTTGAAGATATTATTGAATTTAGCTTTGAAGTTTATTTACTTTTTATTTAAACCCTTCGAGAGTTTTCAAGCAAAGTTTTCATAATGAAACCCTTTTTGCTCTAATATTTTTCTTTTGAATTCGCAGTGGGTCTAATTTTACTGTTCACTAAAATAAATATCTACTTATGTTCAGATCGGCAGGACCAAAAGGTCAGATTATTTAGAGTTTTTTTTTAGGTTAGCTTTATAACGCAAAGATAAAGATAAAGATTTTTAATTTGTATAAACATGTGGTTTGTTACATGCACAATGCATGCAGATCTTACTAAACAAAATTTGACGGGCCCGATAGCAGTTCATAACAGTTGGTAGTATCCCTGCCTTCTGAACTGAGGGCTGTGGGTTCGATTCCTACCCGGTACAAACACTTGTGTGATGAACATAGATGTTTGTTCTGCGTCAGGGTGTTATATTGTATTCTATGTATGTATTTACAAACAAAAAAGTATATAAGTATTGTATCAGTCATCTAGTTCCCATAGTACAAGCTATGCTTAGTTTGGGGCTAGATGGCGCTGTGTAAAATATCCACACATATTTAAAAAAAAAAAAGAAAAAAGTTCTTCATGTTTTGTCCTAGTAGGCGTACAAATGGTGAGAGATGCCAAATTATAAAATAGTCACTAATTAAATATTTAACGTCACATGCAAGTATTGAAACATTCAAATAAATAGCACACAAAGTCGTCACATTACCTTTGCCTTTACCTTCCCGCCCTGTGACGGTAAAGGTCGGTAAAGACCAACAGCATTAGCCCGTTCAAAAAAAAAGGAATAAAGTCGTTTAAGTCGTCTTGCAGCTAAAGTTGTTTGAGTAAGTGGTCAAATGGTCACTTACCATTACATGGACCGCCAACTTTGCTAGCCATGTGAGTAAACGTTTCTTTTCAACCAAACAGTCCAAGTTCTGAGTGACACTGCAACTGTTATGGGCGCCGTATTGCTTAACAGTGAACGGCCAGGTTGCCACGTCATTCATTCTCATAAAAAAAACAGAGTAGGCTTTCATTGATGATGATGAAAGCTTACTCTGTTTTTTTTTTTTTTTTGAAGACGTCTCTGGTGAACATAGGCCTCCGGAGTCCCCCATAGACCACCACGTTGAGCGGCTGCTCGCTTTCTGCTTACCCGAATCCCATCAAGTTATTATTCTTCGCACCCCTGGCCCGGATTATGAGACTTAATTGAACTTAATTGTAATTCTGAGTTTGGCAGTTACTAATTTAAAAAAATTTTTTTTTTAAGTTCCGATGCAGTCAATGTTACGAAGTTAGCTGCTGATGAGGATGTGACGAATAGGCATGATGACTACTATTAAAAATAAACAAGTAAATAATACTTCCATAAAGAAGATTAAAAATGAATGTAATAATTGAAAAAATAAGTAAAATCGGTAAATTAATCACGGAGTAATAAGCTTTTAAAGTTTCTATAGGAGGCATCTCCTGTCCCTTTCTCGCGAAACAGAGCGCCCCCACTGAAATAAAACGTCAAGATGGCGAACACAGACTGCCGTTTATTATTAATTTTTTACATACCCACATCATACATATACAACATCTCTTCCCATAACAAAAATAAACACAAACACAATACGTAGGTATTCAATAGCTCATTTTAAAAATCCGTTCATTCATTATTTTTACTGAGCTCTTATAGTAATTATCTTACATAAAAATCAATGAAATAATTAGTGAATTCTAAACAGCAGCGTGCTATGCTATTAACAGATTAATTCATAAAATAATTTATAGGTATACCTATCATATACTTACATTAATTTTGTAAGTAGGTACCTGTGTGAATATTTTATTAATTTATCGTTCACCAATATGTATTTCGCTAACTATAATATCTACCTAGGTAGATATTATGTAGGTAAACACCTCAGATTGAAACGTTATACATTTAATGAGTTTTACAATAAATTGACGCGATTGATAATTCATAATACTTACATGCATAATCAATTGTATATCTATACCTACCTTATATATACCTAACTACCAGGAATGGCTTTTTCGTTTTTTTGTATAAATCAGGATAAATCATAAGTATACTTACATAGTTAATTTTAATATTTTACTTAATTAGAGGCGATTTATCAATGGCTGGACAGAGATTATATTTGATCAAGAATTTAATACAAGAAAAAAAACTATAATTTGTTTTGTTTACTTAGTAACTTATTCATATAAAATTTACAAACTTACATCAATGTGTTTCATTTTGTCCAAAGAATAACCATTAATTGACCACTGAAAAACCGTGCCGTCACCCGTCCCGTAGGTAAGTAAGTATATGGATTGTGAAACGAGTACCTCTGATTACGTTATTTATTTAGGTATTTTTATTAAATCTAGTTTTATATTTTATTTTTAAGTTTTTTTTTAGCTTCACGAGCCGCTGCTCTTTCAGCCCTACTTTCGTTGGGCGGATGCTTTGTCTTTGATATAGCAGTAGGTTTCCCGGTAGTTTCGTGTGACTCACTCGGCTCATGCATTACTTCAGTAGGATCATCATATATACTGTCATCACTGTCACTATTATAATTACCGACATCCATCACCACTCTATCAGGAGATGTAGAAGAGTTCAGCTTGAGAAGGTGCCTACGATTGCGCCTATACCGCTTGCCCTGATTGTCCGCGATGAAGTAGGAGCGCGGCTGCGCGGCGCGCCCCGTCACCCGCGCTTCCCGCCTCCTAGTTCCGTCGACCGCGATCACCTCGTCACCCACCTGCAGATCTGGCAAATCGCGAGCACTGTTGTCGTAATAACTTTTAGCTACACCCTGTTTGCGTAACATGTTGTTATAATCTTTTGAATTATCTCTAGCCGGGCGTAATTTATCTTGGCGTATTGGTAATCGCGTATTGAGTTTCCGACTCATTAAAAGCTCAGCTGGGCTTGCTATACCATCCCTAGGAGAAGACCTGTAATTTAATAAACTCAAGTAGAAATCAGAGTTGTCATTAATGGACTTGATCAGTAAGCTTTTAATCGTGCGAACTGCTCGCTCTGATCGACCGTTGGATTGTGGATAGTTTGGTGATGATGTTTTGTGACTAAACCCCCACTTTTTTGTGAATTCTTGAAATTCTTTCGATGCGTAGGCAGGACCGTTATCCGATATCAGTTCATTCGGTATTCCATGACGTGCAAACTGATCTTTCATCGCCTTAATTACGCTTTTTGACGTGATAGAACTCAGAGCAGACACCTCAATGTAATTTGAAAAATAATCGACCAATAGCAGAAAATATCTTTTGTTATATTCAAAGATGTCAGAGCCTAATTTTGTCCAGGGTAGACTGGGTATTTGATGAGGAATTAATGTTTCGCGTTGCGGCATGGCGGCGTGCGAGGTGCATACACGACAGCGGCGAACGGCGCGCTCCACGTCACGCGACATGCCCGGCCAGTACATGACCTCACGGGCTCGCCTCTTGCACCTGTCAATACCTAAATGACCTTCATGCACCCGCGTTAGCATTTCCGCGCGTAGCGCTTCCGGAATAAATACTAGGTCATCCTTGAATAGCACTCCCTCATAATATTCTAACGACTGTCGGTGTTCCCACACATGCCTCACACGTTCATCGGTCTGGTATTTATTTAACGGCCATCCTGTGAATATATATTTGATTAACAACTGACATACTACATCAGTTTTAGTGTGTTCCCTAACTAGCATTAGTTTTTCATCACTAAATGCAACACTGCTTACGAGATAGCACGACTGGCTGTGAACTTCCTCCGTAACATTATCTGACATCAGATCGGGGAGTGGGGCCCTCGAGAGAGCGTCCGAGATATACATGTATTTGCCAGGTTTATATGCAACCGTAAAATCATATCTCTGAATTCTAAGCATCATTCGTTGCAATCTAGCAGGCACTGAGTTCAGAGATTTCTTGAAAAGAGCCTCCAAGGGTTTGTGGTCGGTTTCCACCAGTACATCGTTGTTGCCAAAAATGTACTGATGAAACCTTTCCAGCGCAAAAACTATAGCCAGCATCTCCTTCTCTATTTGCGCGTACCGCTGCTGAGTGTCGGTGAGCGTGAGCGAGGCGAACTCGACCGGGCGGCCGCCCTGCAGCAGCACGGCGCCCAACGCGCGCGCGCTCGCGTCTACCGACACCACCGCCGGCTCCGCGCTCGAGAACAGCGCCAGCACGGGCGCGCTGCAAAGGTCGCGCTTCAGTCCCTCCACTACTTCATCTTCACATGCACCCCAGACCCACTCACTGTCTTTCTTTAGCAAATTTCTAAGTGGAGCTACCTTTTCCGAGTAGTTAGGGATGAATTTACATAAATAGTTTACCATACCTAGAAATCTTTCCAGCTCCGGCCTGTTTTGAGGGTTTTGCATATATGTTACCGCCTTTAGCTTACTCTCATCTATTTCCATGCCCGCCGCACTGAACTTATGGCCCAGATAAGTTACTTCCTTTACTTTAAACTCACATTTTTCGCGATTAAACTTAATACCGACATGCTTCGCTCTATCCAGTAGCTTTTTAAGTCGTTCATCATGTTCTCTCTCATTAGATGCCCATAGAATTATATCGTCCACGAAGGAATCGACCCCTTCTAGCCCTTCGAGCAATTGTTTGACCCGAGAATGAAATATCTCGGACGCAGAGTTTATTCCATATGGCAGGCGCAAAAACTGATAGCGCCCGAAGGGCGTACCAAATGTACACAAGTCGGCGCTCTCATCATCAAGCCTTAACATCCAGAACCCTGACCTAGCATCTAGCTTACTAAAGAATTGGGCACCCTTTAGTTTTGTGGAAATGTCAGTTAAAGTGGGCAAGGGAAAATGTTGACGCCGAATCACCTTATTCAATGGTCGCGGGTCTAGGCATATGCGGATGCTGCCATCCTTTTTCGCTGCGACCACAATCGCATTCACCCAGGAGGTTGGATGAGTAACCTTTCTTATCACACCTATTTTTTCCATGCGCTCCAACTCAACTTGCAAGTTACCGCGCACACTGAGCGGGATTTTCCTAACAGGACATATACAGGGAATTGCGTCTTTATCAATTGGAATCGTATAATATCCTGGTAACCTACCGAGACCTTCAAATAATTCATCATACATTGAAATATCTAATGAGAATACTCGTTTCACAAGTCCTATTTGATCTACGGTATATTTACCTAATATGCTCTCACAATCGTGGTCTGTAATTACGAAACTGATGGAATACATTTTTCTTTTGTACATCCAATTCATTGCAGCCGTTCCTATAATTGGCAAAAAAGCGCCACAAAACGACATCGCTTTCGGTTTAGCCGGACAGAGTTCACTTAAATTAAGACCTAATCTAAGGTAGTTATTCTTCGAAATTACATTTAGATCTGCACCGGTGTCTAATTTAAACAAGTGTTCCTCCATGCTGTTTAAATGAATTAAAGTTTCATACCACTTCGAGTCCTCCGTTCGTGTGTCCTCCGGTGCCTCCACAGACGAGATATAAAATAAATCGTCCTCATCTGGTTCTTCCTGCACCGCAAACACTTTGTTAGATTTACGCAATGAACACGATTTCCTATAATGTCCTTTCTCACCGCACATAAAACACTTTGCATTGCGCGCCGGGCACCGAACACCCCCGTCACAATATCGAGTGGAACATGCCGCGCACATAATATGATCCCGCACTGACGGGAACGTGCCGCTCAGCCCACCAGCACCAGTGTGGAAGCCGCGCGCTCCGCTGCGCGCACCACCGCCGGCGCCGCCGCCGCGCCAGCGCTGCACTCCGCCACCTCGCGTACCGCGCCATGACCCGCGCGAACTCGATACAGCATCTATCGAGATTCCTCTAGATTTTTCACCTTTAACTCCTTCGATTTCCCGGCCTTCTTCGGTCGAAATCTCGTTCGATTGGCAAATCATGACAGCTTTATCGAGAGTCAGCTGATCCGTTCGAAGTAGTCTGTCTCGTACCGAGGTGTCCTTTACACCGCAAACGATACGATCGCGAATCAAGCCATCTTCTAACTGTTCGAACTCACATTGCTGACTTAATAACTTTAAGGCGGTGACGTACTCGTCGATACTTTCTCCGGTTTCCTGGTTTCTCGTAAAAAATTTAAACCTGACCATCGTGGTGTTAGGTTTTGTGCCAAAATGGTTATTAAACCTTTCAATCAACTTGTTTATGTCGTCACGGTCGGCTTGCGTTTCGAACTTGAACGTAGAAAACACGTCGTAGCCATCGGGACCGATAAGATTTATTAACAAACTCGCCTGCACATCACTTGGTTCTTTATAAACTCCAGATGCCTTAAGAAACACTTGGAATTGTTTTAACCACTTTCGCCAAGCGTCTGCGCGACTCGCCGGTCCTCCACCCAGCGATAATTCGGCCGGAGGGCGTGCGTGTTCCATACTGTATTTCTTCGCGTAACTTAATAATTTCTTTTAGTATACTTTTTAGCACGAAACAAGCACGTTTAACCATATAATATCTAATTTTATTTAGCACCGCTGTCACCATGAAATAAAACGTCAAGATGGCGAACACAGACTGCCGTTTATTATTAATTTTTTACATACCCACATCATACATATACAACACCCACAGTTACTATGAAAAATCCACCTGTGACTTCACATGCCAAAGATATTGTATGTAAAGCTACCACAGCTTAGTAATGAGGTACTGTGACGACATTGCTCTGACGTCATTGGCCGTTTGAGCTATCTCTTTCTATTCCGGTTTTTAAAAAACTTGTAAGCTTTGTCGTTTTTTTAGATTTTTTATTTTAGTTTCACAAATGTTTATCTTTTTAGGAATATTTTTAATTAATGCAAAAAAAAATTTAGTCATCATGCCTATTGGCAGAATGTTACGCCATGCTACGTCTGCTGGATTTATAAATAAAATAAATTAATAAACATAAATTATTTGTGGATATTTCACACAGCGCCATCTAGCCCCAAACCAAGCATAGCTAGATACTTTTTTGTTTGTAAATACATACATAGAATGCAATATAACACCCAGACGCAGAACAAACATCTATGTTCATCACACAAATGTTTGTCCTGGGTAGGAATCGAACCCACAGCCCTCAGTACAGAAGGCAGTACTACCAACTGAGCTATCAGGTCCATCACAACTTCTTACCGGAAAATTGTGCGTATTTGCCACTCCTTTTAATTGAAACAAACCGCAGTTCAATTAATAAGGACAAAGTTTAATTTACTTCGATGGAATATTAAATATTATTTCACCTTTGATTAACTATTTCGGACTTGAGTTATTTGAATGTTTTTAATTTGTATTTTTATCACGGAGAATATTGGAATATTCAAAATTTTCACCAAGTTTTGCCGTAAAATAAATTTATATTCGATCCAAGATTTTTATGCTAAGTGTTTTATCTGGCTTATTTTTCGTAAATACTAAAAGGTAATTAATGCCAAGAAAACCCAATTTACTAGAACCTTAAAAAAGAATGCTTGGATTCAATACATAATACAAAAATAGTTTATTTAAACACTAATTTTAGTTAAACTATAATTATACAGACGACAGAACCAAAAATGATAGCAAACGGGTGACCTTATCGCTACAAGCGATTTCTTAGGCTTCATTTGGATTTTGGATGGACAGGAATAAAAAAAAGGAGCTTTTAACATTTTTTCCGTCTGCACTAAAGTTTGACAGCTCTAAGTTCACACTTATGACGTACCTACTGCAATGCTTTTGGGTACGACCTAGGGAGATAAGTACGAACTTAGAAGCGACAAAATTTAGTGCACAGACGTGTATAAGTGTGGGGACTAGAGACGCTGCACCGTATTTTATTCTTAATCCAAGTTCTATAAAAAAAGTAATAAAAACCGGATTCATTCATACCTGATACCACTTCATAAGTCAAACAAATTGATAACAAAATAAAACTACAACCCCCTTACAATTTACAATTAACAATAAATCATAAAACAAACAAAAATAATTACAATCGACCCCGCGGGGTCCAAACAATACGGGGTATCTCATAAAATCAATTATCTCAGTTTATCTAACCATCATATCTTGGGCCAGGAGGGCCAAGACGGCCAATAAAACCCTTAAGTATGTGACCCCATAGCTAGGACCCTTGATGGGCCTGTCCGCGCTAGTTTATGGGCAAATTATAACATAAAATGTAATGGTGGTTGAGAGTGGGTACTATTGGTTTTCGAACTGTATTCGTAATGTGACAGCCTCCGTGGTGTGGTGGTTGAGCAAGTCGGCTCATAACCCGGAGGTGGCGGGTTCGATTCCCGCGACAGGACAAGTATTTGTGCTTGAAAAAAAAAGCGCAAATACTTGTTCTGTGTCTGGGTGTTGTGGGACCATGGTCCTCGTTGTTCCTGGGTCCCTAGATACAGGGAATCCTAGTTAGGGTCCAGGATAATGTTGAGAACCGGAATCGCTTTCGCATTAAAAAAATTAAGTTACTGTCATAAATTTTATCTGATTTAATTTAGATATAGTTTAGAAATTCGTCTAAATTAATAGGAATTTAGTAGTTAAAATCTATTCTTTTAGTTTCCGTTATAAATAAATTATCTGTCATAATCATCGTCATCAACAGCCTGAAGACGTCCATTGCTGAACATAAGCTTCCTCCAGAGTGCCCCTTTGATTGGCTGCTCGCCTCGTGCATCGATCGGCTCCTCGCGGTTTTCACCAGATCGTCGGTCCACCTAGTTAAGATAAATTATGAATAATTTTCAGTTAATTCATAAACTTTGAATTATATTAATGAACGAAACTTTCAATTCAAGACGGGCCCGATAGCTCAGTTGATAGTACTTAACCCTGCCTTCTGAACTGAGGGCTGTGGGTTCGATTCCTACCCAGGACAAACATTTGTGTGATGAACATAGATGTTTGTGGGGTGTTATATTGTATTTTATGTATGTATTTACAAACAAAAAATATCTAAGTATTATATCCGTTATCTGGTTCCCATAGTACAAGCTATGCTTAGTTTGGGGCTAGATGGCGCTCTGTGAAATGTCCACACATATTTATTTATTTATTAATAAATTAGCATTTAGAGAATAAAATAAAAAAAATCTGTTTTAGGATAAATTAATTCTAAACAGGACTTTTTATAAAATAAGTCTTTATTATTAAAATGCTGATGTCGTTATTAACGGGAACAAAGCAGCAAAAATAGCAAAAATACAAGAATAAATTTTTAAAGCAGAACAAATAACCTAATCGACTTTTTCATTCCCATTTCCCTATCGAGAACCTACAGTATCCCCGCTAAAGCAGTAGTAACGATAGTCCATTAAATCTGGACACGGATTTACGATCACTATGGCCACCCTTATTTAAATTACTACATTTTATTCAAACTACCTGTAATCGAGTGCGTTTTATTTAAACTGCCTGAGAACTTGATCGACGATGGTTCTTTTACTTCTCTACTTATGTGGCAGGATTTTAAGCCGGCTGAATGGCTTAACAAACCTGAGAAGTAGGCAGCACTAAATAACACCAACTATTCGTCATTCCTTCTTGTATACATGATACATATTTTATAGGCAAGCATTCAGTCAACATTTTTAAGACTGGCTGACGGCTTAACGTGTCCTCTAAAGCGCACTGCTATTTCAACGACATCCAAAAATATGTGCAACGCAGACAGTTTGATGCAAACGAAGGAGACATCATACGTGTATTGAGGGCCAAAAAAACAGCAAAAAGCCCCGTGTTTAGCCGACTAAAAATTAGGCCTTAGGCCGATTTTGTCAAAGAAGAATAAATTTTGTTCCAAGTACTTATAAACGCTACTATCCGATACAGCTGATTGACAAATGAAATGGCAATTTAAAACACCGTTCTGATTGTATCCAATGAATGTGCTTTTAAATTGGCGCTATAAGGCTTATTTTCGTGTAACTCGGTTGCTCTCGGAAAGTTATTCTTGAAATAACTTTATTCTACTTTGATAAAATCGGCCCTAAAGGATGTATGAAAAATCGGCTCTATGTGCCGACTGCCGACGTCTGATACCTACCTGCGTTATTTCCACCCTTTTCATCATTTTATTTATTTAATGTACATTAATAACCACAAATATAATGACAATATTATAAATTATGCATTTTGCGTAACAATAAAATCACACTGAATTGTCCGAAACAAAATTGCCAAACAAATTTATTATGTACTATTTAACAATCAATATTAGAGCAAACCTGGTTTCCCTGTTTGTGCAACAAAATTGTTTACTATTTGAACAGTTTATTATTATGTTGTGGCTCACTGGACAGCTGCTCTGATGGGTATTTAGGTAATAATTTTGTTTATCTTCTGTACATTAGCGGTAACTTGTCAAGAGCATCTTGGGCCATGCTTAGTACTTAGGGTTCTGTAGACGCACCGTGTATTTGACTTTAATAAGAAACTAAAATTAACATTTCAATATTTTCAAAATATTGACCTTATTAGAAAAGGTCAGTAATCTTCGAAGTAAGATGTCTTAAGTACTTATTTAGGTTTTATCCGCGTATCTCAAACGTTAGCTTTCGTTTAAAAAAAATTTAATTGGGAGTTTAGTTCCTTACCACAGAAAAAATAATTAGTTCATGCAATACGGGACACAATTTTGCAAGTCTTTTTGTCAAACGAGAGAAGTGAGGCAACTGTAAACTCAAGGTACGTCGCGATGTATTTTGAGTTTCCCTCAAAGTTAAGTAGAAGTCAAGCGAAGGATTTTTGGAGAAATGTTTTGGAATACGGGTTAGTTTTTGAGGGCATCTTATTCTTCTTCTTAAGTGTACAAGTGTTAAAATCCTTTATTATTTGTCAAACAGACGCCAATATACGCCAGCTTATTGGCGTTGACGTTGACGACAAATATTAAAAAAGTACGAATGTACATCAAACGATTCCAATCCTTATTTGAAACGGCTTTATCTTTCCAAACATTTCCTATCTCCTTTCCACCTTTCCTTAAAGCTTTGTTATAAATCGGTGGGACCCAATCAGCTCGCGGCTAATCCCGCTTTTATACCGGTTTCCCGGTATTACCGGTATTATCGGGTGTCGTTAAATTTCTTCAATTTTATCGTTATTTATTTTGTTTGGCATAAAGATGCCATAAAAATGTTTCGTTTAGTAGGTAACTTATATAATATCTTTTGTTGTTTTTTATTGGCCTAAGTTGGCAGACATGCCATAAATAAATAGATAGATATAATATAATTTTCTTTTACTTTTTTCTTCTTGTTGTCTTTAGTGGTAAAATGAATCATTATAATTTTGGTCAGTTCTATTAGCATCCTGTAGTGTTGAGCAGTTTTTTATTGTATTAGTTATTTTTTATTTAACTATTTAAGAACTTATCAATTATTATTGTTATTTTAGTACGATTTCTTCCTTAAAGATCTTTCGGTGTTTTTTTTTTCCTTTTAGTCAAGAACATCACTGCCGCTACAGAATGTAGTATGCTTTCACCAGATCGCCATGCGCCACCGCGCTATGTTTAAACTATAGATACTGGTCGATGTCGTAAAATGACATTCGTTAACCCATCTTGGAAGTCTTGGATGGCTTAAAAACTATATGCACAGCCTAGATCAGATCATAAGTCCTAAAAAGTTTAAATCCGTCAAGCTCACTACGTTCCCACACTGCTAGGATACTAAACCCTGTTCATAAATCTAAGATTTTTTATGTAAACAAAGAAATGTCTCGAAAATTCACTGTCAAAGTGACATAGCAGTTGCACAAAACATTTTAAGAAAAATATTTTATTGTTAATTTTGATTCTTAACAATTCAGCTGTTTTATTTGTAAACTCTGTTAGTGACCAACATTCGCTCGCAGGCTTCTTCTTGTATGTCTCTCTTTGTACACATTCATCACCACGAGTATTCCTTGATATTCAAAGATTTTCCACGGCCGGCTTTAGACTGGCGATAGATTTTCTGTTCTTGGCAAGGTTCTTGATTTCGATAGACCTGGATAAGGAGCCATTTCGCGAACGAATTTCTGGATGAAACTTATCAAACTTAACAAAAGACAGAACAAAAAATTACAATAAAATTGCACAAACGCAGGAATAAGAACATTCGCATTCGAAAAAACAAAAACGATTAAAAAGGGAAATTATGGCAGCAGATTAGTTCCTCTTGAAAATGTTTAGAACCTCTACAGTATTACCAGTATAATAAATATATTTTCTATCAAAAATTGTTTATTATTATCATAAAATTTTATAGAATAGATATTTCATCAAAATAAATCATACGATATGAATTTTATTTTATAATTGATCAGATTACTACCAGAATATAATAATTGAATATTGTTTTGGTCAAATATAGTAAACTACCATTATAAAAAATATTTTTTTACTGTTTTTGTACACTGTTATACCCTTTGTTTACATAAAATATCCAAGATATATGAACAGAGCATAGTTTTCTCTCATATAGAGTTTTGGCTATAAGTAATTCACCCCGCTGGACAAATGCGGGTTGGTGGAAGAAACCAATGTTAATATTTTTGATTTTTATAGCAGTATCGTCTGCTCAGCGTAAATTCAGACCTGAGACCACCTATCGCGGTAGCTTAAGTAAAGCATATCCCGGCTTGAGGGATGGATGGATGCGGGTTCAATCCCCGCTCGTGATTCTAATTTTTCCTTTACAAATTAATCTGTGAAACCAATGTTCTCGAATTTTATGATTTAGGAATATGCTGATCGTCACGGTGTTTTCCTTAACCGTATTTTAAGTACAGGACTGAAAACCCCACTCATTTTTAGCACCACGCAAAATTAGCGAAATCAATCATAAAAGCGGTATGTGTAACGGCTATTTTTCACGCATATCTCATATCCCGCGGCATCTATTACGGTTTAGCCGACTTTTATTAGCGTAAATATTTTACGCGCGACTGTACACAATTCCGTGTGTGGCCATAAAATGAGCGACGGGCGAGTAATACGCTCTGATGTACCTACGGTGTAGAGATGCCATGGAGTTTCGTTTCCTAGGACAACATTAGTTATTTGGATCGTTTTTTTATACAGGGGTTGCCATTGCTTACATAATCACATTGTACACTATTTCTTATGATTCAGCCAATGAGGCGTTTTATTAAAAATAAGCAGTAATTTTATAAAAACCCGATAGATGGCGGTAAAATGGGGAATTTAAGTTCTGTCATTGTTAAGCTAATTACGTATTGAGTTTAATATCCCATCCTTATAGGTATCTAAGTATTATATCCGTTATCTGGTTCCCATAGTACAAGCTATGCTTAGTTGGGTGCTAGATGGCGCTGTGTGAAATGTCCACACTTATTTATTTATTATTTATTATTATTTGTTTTATGGAAGACTTATATACTCTAATGGCTTTCTATCGACGAATCGACAACGTACTCTGTGATTCACTCAACTGAATTTGACATTTCCTTGTACTCTGTGTATTGAAACTACAACCATGTTTGAAATACGTCGTTAGTACGCCACCTAGTGACATAAGCTGAAACAGGTTGTTTTTTTAAATAAAACTCCTCATTGTAGATAGAAAAAGATATAGCAAAAAACAGGAGTTATCGGAAAAATCCTTTTTTAAGCCGTATGAATTTGGAATGATAGCGCACATATATTGCAGATTTTGTTCTAGATTTCACGTCTTTTTTGGCTGGCAAATTAAGCTGAGACTCAGCCCCTTGGCGAAAACGGTGTGTATACGGTGCTATAACATCACTACTAAAATGTACCTATAGGGGATAAAGAAGCACACAACGAATTAAATAAAAGAAACAGAGTCTAATACACTAAAATTTAAACGTTTTAAGTAAATAAGATTTATTTATACACTATTTTAAACATGCAGATTTTTCCATCACTTCAAAAATCCATTAAGTACCATTAAAAAAGTTAATTTAATTAATATTAATCAATAATACTAAATTCGTACTTAAATAAAAATTAAGGTCTATATTTCAAGCATATTTTAACTTGTTTTTTGTTTTGTACGAGAGATGTTAACCTAATTCAATATCGTCATTATAATATGTGTGGACATTTCACACAGCCCCATCTAGCCCCAAACTAAGCATAGCTTGTACTATGGGAACCAGATAACAGATACAATACTTATATACTTTTTTGTTACTATATAATACATACATATAATACAATATAACACCCATACGCAGACCAAACATCAATGTTCATCACACAAATGTTTGTTCCGGGCAGGAATCGAACCCGATCGAAGTCCTCAGTTCAGAAGGCAGGGATACTACCAACTGAGCTATCGGGCCCGTCAATAAATAAAATAAAAAACTTGTAAAAAACAATTTACGAAAGATCTCGAATTACGAACCCGCAAAACTTGAAAACATGGCAACCTCACTTTGATGTATTACCCGATTGCTAGGTGTAATAAAAACATACAGCAATACAATGTAAGCCATAAAGCCAATTTGTTTTCGTATTTGAAATTTGGGTTTAGTGTTTTCATAAAAATTGTTGCGTTGATTGGTGAGGTAATAAAGAGACCATAGGTGTGGTAGCCCCACTTAAAAAGGTTAAGCTCTTGTTATGGATGAAAGGAACAATTATTTTAATAACAGGTTTTATAGTGACCACAAGAAATCTTTTTTTGTTGGTAACGTAGAATATTAATATTAAGCTTTTTTAGTAATTCGTTCAAATATTAATCACACATTTTAAGGATTTTGCTATTATTATAAACTATTCTCATATAACAGTAATTATGTGTAAAGAAACATGAACCATACACAAGTCCATAAAATCACGAATTTTCTTTAATATGAATTTACCTAAATGGGTCATTAACATTGTTTATTGGAAATCTACGGAATTGGCTTAAAACCCTACATAGGAATATTTCATATTACCGGTTAAAATACCGGTAAATATTTTACCTTATATTTTGTCCCGGTATTTGTTCCTATTGTGTTATTACGTAATTGTATTCACGCTCGCTATTCGATTGATTTCTGAGAGGACCTATAAAAAGTCTTTAAACAATAAAATAGATTCGTAAACAAATTAAATTTGCGAAAACGAGGACGTAAAAAAGTGCAAATGGAATACGAGTTATAACTTACTTTGCTGCATTTTATCTTAATTCCTTTTCCGAAACCTTACATTAATGCAAATAAAAAAACTGAACGGTTTTCAATGAAAGTATTACTATGGTATAATAATTTGAAGGGTCCTTATTCCATAATTAAATAAGGATAAGGATATGAATTGCATAATGATTATCAAAAACTGACGAATAAACTTTAAATTAGGCTTGAAATTAGGAATAAGGAAGCGGTACCATATCTATTGTTTTCTTTCATCTCTTCACTGGAAACAAGGGAAAAGTTTGTAAAAGCTTTGTAGAAACTGAGAGGTGAAGTTCCGTAACGTGTTCCTTTCCCACCTTTTTAATTAAGTATTTGACAGCGTACATATTGATGATTGCGTTGCTACTGCTTTTTGAATGAGGTATTAATTTAACCGGTTTTTATGCATATTGTTTATTACTGATGTGTAATTTTAGTTATTGTATGGTTGCCACTTGCCATCTCCAAATGAAACCCAGTATTTGAAAGTAGAAAACCAGGACGTTTCAGTATAAACCAGGATGCACTATAAAAGCAGTATACTGCACTGAAAATAGGGTTGAAAACAACTAATAGCACAATCACATTTTGTGACCGCGCGAACATAGTGATGTGAAGCAAAGTGTCTGCTTCAACTCCCATTTGCTTTAATCTGCATTGTACTCACTAACTAAGAGTCCGTGTCGGTTGAAAACATCCTAATATCTCCGGAAGTAATACCGCAAAATTATTTATACCGCTTTTTTAAACCGCAGAGCCTACAGAACTAATGTGACCGATATAGCTCTTAGATTTACCAATTTGAATTGAAAATGGACAGGCCACATTGCTCGAAAAACTGACAACGAATGGGGAAGAAAAGCCGCTCGCAGCGTAGTGGTGAAACGATCTGGTAAAAGCCGAGGGAGCCGATAGATGCAGGAGGCGAGCAGCTGCTCAAAGTGGCCCTCTCTGGGGGTGGCCTATGTTCAGCAGTAGATGCCTTCGCTGTTGATGATGATGATGATGATACCCCAAAGCATGTAAACTTCCAAGGTTTCAACCAGTCTGTGTTTCCAGTGATACCTTTTGGCCCTGACATGTAATTCTCTTACCGTTTCCCCAGCCACGACTAAAAAGTTATGTATGTTAGTCTCGTTTAGAATTCTCGGTAAACATTCAAGTTTTTTTTTGTTTAATGAAGCACCGTAGTAGTTCACTAGAATTACAATCTAGCCATTTCTACGGCTAATAAGTAATTTAAATTTGGTTTAAACTGTTAAGGTAGAGTTATCCTAAGAATGTGTCCATTAACACTTTTCTTAATGTCTCTATTAAGTGGTAGACACCTTGTTCACGTGTCTTTTTGAGTAACACTCACTCGACTATGGTTCAATGTCACTATCACTAAACTAACTCAAAAGGTTTTATGCTTTTAACCTTCTCACTATATCCGTGTTATCGAGGAGCTGGATAGCCTCGACAATTCTCGGTAAACATTCAAGTAACTAATATTTTACCGTCATGTTTTATAATAATTTACATTCAATTTACATGATCCTCGTTAGCAACTAGGATGGAACAAACAAAACTTTTAAAAGCATCGTCTGAAGCTATAAAGTTAGACCAGCGAACAGCGATCATCGTTGCGAGAAATATTGTGTTACTTATAGAAGCCCGGCTGCTTTAAATTAAAAACCGTAATATAATATACCAGTATTGGATATTTAATTATTTCAATACCTATATTATAACTGTTTAAAAACCAAAATGTATTTCAAAAGACATTCAATTTTAAAATTAAATTAAAATGACAACACAGTTTGATACCGGTATTAAACATGTAAAATACCGGTATTGAACACATTCTATTATTTCTAGGAGAAATTTTAAATAGCACTATATTTATTTTTGATGCTGGTGGCAACACAGTTCTATTTATTTACTTGTAACTAAAATAAACCTATATAACACAAAACAAAAAACTACCTACTTACTACTATTATATATTATATCTACTTAAAAATAAAAATAACTGTCTAAAGAATACTTGAACTATCTATAGACTGTAAAAGGTCTATAGATAGTTCAAGCAATCTATGGAATCGGGCAACGTACCCATAATGCTGGCAGCGTTGCCCCGCTGTATAGCGAGGCTGATCCTTTGACCTAAGTAGATGCCAGCATTTTGGTCACGTGCCGATTCAACCAAACGCCCGCCAAATCCTTGTAAATGTCAAAGGCACCGGTCCCCCGGCCCCAGTGTCTCTACGCCAAACGGCACAAATATAAAGCCTCTGTCAAGGCTAGAATATTTGCGCCGCTTGGCGGATTCCGCAGCCGTAGCAGCGCCGCCTACCTGGTGTGACGTGTCTGGAAGATGGGACGGTGCCAGTGTATCAACACAGGTGGCGTCCCACACTAAAGGCCGGCCCATCTTCCAGGAGATGAGCGTCATACCATCGGGCCTTTTACCGTCGTCGCGAATGAGGCCATTGGGCTCTAAGACAGCTGCGACGTTGATGTTTCCGAAGGCCCGACGTATAATAATAATAATAATAATAAGTGCCTGCAACCAAAGACCCGACTCCCAGCGAGAGAGGAGCTAAGAGACGGGCACGTTCTGTGAGGTTACTGGACGTATCAACAAGTTTCTTCCGTTCCAGCTCACAGAGCGGCGCGTCCCACTGCCTCTGCGAGGACAGATTTTTAGGCAGGCAGCTACTTGGGCAGGCCATTTTCCAGGCGTTAACTGCTTCGTTTAAAAATGAAATATCCAAAGTGTCATTATCGTTAGATAAAATTGCGTTAACTAAATTTTGAGTGCTTTTAACCGAAGACAGAAAAGCTGGTAACGAAACACTTGAAATTTTGCGGATACCTAGGCCTCCCAACCGGATTGGTAGTGAAGCCTGGCACCATGTCCGTTCATCCAGAGAAATGTTAAAAATGGAGGTGAGCGTATCCTTCACGATGTTGTCCATCTGTTGTAATAAGTCTGGGTGATTCCAAAGTTGGCAACACCTTAAAGAATACGTAAATTTAGGCACGAACAAGCAAAAGCGAATAATGATAAAAGCCATGTGGGAGTTAATTTTAGAGAGTCTGTGTAGAAGCATCTTGTTTTGTACTTGGGTTCACCCATACTAGTTAGTTATTTCAAAATGAAACTAGATGGCAGCACAGGAAAAATTAGCACGCGGTGGCGATATTTTCCTGCATGTTGATGTCTGTAAGAACCATATATTAATAAATGCCGAGAATGTTGGGGAAATTTCACACGGTGTTATTATTTCGACACAATCCTTGAAGAGTACCTCGCTCGAGCCAAGCGAACTCTAGCCTTCGCGCAGAGTATCGTACAAATGGTCCTTCGAGCCGGATTCGTAATTCTTCTACGGAACTGCAGATTTTAGTCTACGGTGCTTGCGGACAGTGGATCGCTGTCGAAAACGCAAGCCGGCACGGAGTGCGGTCGTGACCGTGCGGTACAGTACGCCATTGCAGTGCAGTGCGGAACAAGTTGTTCTTCAATACAGTGCGAACGGTGATACAGTGTTGTGCGGATCATCACGGTTGAACTCCGGGATAACCCCTCGTGACAACCGGGGAGTTGTCAGGAAATAAGTTGCGTGAGTGGAACTCCGCAACAGGCGAAGGTGACGCTGAGACCCGGCAAAAAGGTAGACGGTGCCGGGAGTGACGCTGTCTATACGTCGGAGCTGAGACCCAGTTACGACGTCACGCTAAGGCAAGGGTGCCTAGCGTGAAGGAACATCAAAGGCTTGGATCATCAATTCATCATCACAGTGAGTGAAAATAAAATCGTGAGTACTTTGAATTGTTGTTTAAAAGTGAACTTTATTCTCAAGAAAATATTAACTTTAAAAAATTTAGTTGTGTGTGCATGTTAAATTTAAGACTTAGAATAGTTTGCCCAAAAGTGGAACTACGGGGAACCTACGGCCAATTTCTGTCAGAATTTATTGCGACAAGGTTCCAAACACTTGTAAAATTTCACGATTCATACTATACGGGACTTAGAAAAATTCTTACGATTTTATACTATAAGGGACTTAGAAAAATTCTGTTAAAAATCGAACTTGTAATATTGAACTTGGTGTGGTTGCTAGGGTATGATACTTCGGAAAACCTATGTTTTATGTTAAAAGGTAGTGTGTCAAGGTTCTACACACTTGTAATTTATTTCAGATAGTTGTATTGTGTAATAGATTGTTGAACCTTTAAAGTTTGAATAATGGAATCGTCAGTTGATACAGAAGCCAATGTTAAGGCAATTATTAACTGTCAGGAAGAATTGTATAACCGAATTGTAAAACATAAAACTAACTTTAAAAAGAGCTCCAAGTCTCGCATTTCGAAAGAATATTTAGATAGTAGATTGGAATTGTTAGAACAAGTATGGGTTGAATTTCGTTCAGGTCATAGTGAGTTGATGCGTTCAACAACCTCGAGTAAAAGTATTCAGGATACAAAGTACTTTAAAAATGATATGTTCGATCAAGGGGAAGAAATTTACTTAGATTACAAATGCGAACTTAAGACAGCGCTGGCAGCCATAAAAACAAGTGTTAGCCCAGCAGGCCCATCTGAACCGATGTTAGCAAAATCCAGTAGTAATGTCAATTTGCCTAAAGTAAATATTCCAAAATTTTCCGGGAAGTACTCTGAATGGAATACCTTTCGAGATCTTTTTAATTCACTGGTGCACAACAATGTAGACCTGGATAATGTTCAGAAATTGTTGTACTTAAAAGGGTACCTCACGGGAGAGGCAGAGCAGCTTCTGAGCAATATCCCCATAACTGAAGCTAACTATACTAGATGTTGGGCACTATTAGAAGAGCGTTACAACAATAAATCGCATATTTGTCACCAAGTATTGCATAGATTACTCAACCAACATCATTTAAAGGTTGAGTCAGCTAAAGGGCTGAAGGATATTGTAGACACAACAAACGATTGCTTGGCCACCCTCTCTAATTTAAAAATTGATGTAAAGAGTTGGGATGTGCTGATTATCCATATCTTGACGTCTAAGTTGGACTCAGAAACTCGTCGTCAATGGGAGTTTAGCGTAACGAATAATAATTCAGCAAACGAACTACCCACATACGAACAATTCACTCAGTTTCTGACAAAAAGATATCGCGCTATCGAGTTTCTGGACACCAAACCGACAACGTCAGGATTTAGAGGCCAAGGCAATTATAATAGCAATAAAGTAAAATCACTTCATATTACTCACGTTTCATGTATCTTTTGCAAGGAGGGTCACAAGTTAACGCAATGTAAAGATTTCCAAAAGGTAACAGTCGAAGATCGACGCAAGTTCGTACTCGACAATAATGTATGCTTTAACTGCATGGGTAGCAATCATTCAGCTAAAGAGTGCCGTACTAAATTAAAATGTCGAATTTGTAAGAGGAATCATCATTCACTACTGCATCCCGATTGCTCTCAATCAGCTAACGTCAGCAACGGTGAGTGTGTTGCCACTTCATCAGAAGGTGCCACAAGCACATCTTCGAGTGCTAATGCAACTTCACTCATGGTCTCTTGTTTTGCGACAGGCAAGACACAGCAGCAAGTTTTACTTGCCACTGCACTTGTCAAGGCCACGTCGAAAACTGGAGAAGGTTATGATATAAGAGCGCTCCTAGACCAGGGGTCGCAGGCGTCTTTCGTCACTGAGTCTACAGCTCAGTATTTAGGTTTAAAGAAAACCACAACATCAGACCAGATTACAGGTCTAGGTGGAGACAAAAGTGTCGTGTCCAAGGCAATGGTGAATATTGAAATTCAATCCAGAGCAGACCCAAAGGTAAAAATCATGGTGAAGGCGCACGTACTTAAGAGCATAACATCTCTTCTTCCGTCGAGAAGAATTGAAGCCATAGAATGGCAGGAGCTCAGCGAGTTGGTGTTAGCCGATCCAGATTATTACACTCCCAATAGAATTGACATTCTATTAGGCGCGGAAGTGTACAGTCGTATACTTCAGGATGGTGTGAAGCGAGGTCCCCTTGGTTCAATAATTGCACAAAAAACCAGATTTGGATGGATTTTATCTGGTGTAGTGAACGCAACCACAGAGTCTTCTCACATCAACGTAATGCACTGTTGTTTAAATGACAATGCAATGCTCAAACGATTTTGGGAATTGGAATCAGATGTACAAAAACCAAAGGAATCGATGTACACTGAAGAAGAAAAACGCTGTGAGCAACATTTCACGGAAACCACTCACAGGGACGAATATGGTAGGTACGTCGTACATCTTCCGTTTAAGAATGGATGTCCTGAAGTGACAGCTTCACGAGCGATAGCTGAAAAACGTTTAAAGTCGTTAGAATACAAGCTAAACAAAGACGAAACGTTAAAGGCTCAATACAAACAAGTGATCAATGAATATGTAGCTCTAGGTCACATGGAAGTAGTGCCAGAGACAGAAGTTGATAATCCGAAGGCTATATACTTACCCCATCATGCCGTGGTGAGAAACGATAAGGAAACCACGAAGGTTCGAGTTGTTTTTGACGCGTCCTGTAAAGGAAGAAATGATCTATCACTCAATGATCAATTATTAGTTGGACCTACCTTACAACCAGAGCTTAGGCATATCGTCATGCAGTGGAGGTCTTCGCCAATCTGCATGTCAGCTGACATCGTCAAGATGTATCGGCAGGTTAAAACTGGAAAAGAAGATTCTGATTACCAACGGATTCTTTGGAAGGAAGATAACTCTGAGTTGAAACATTATCGACTTACCCGAGTCACTTTCGGAACATCTTGCGCTCCATATTTGGCAGTCAAGGCCCTGCAACAAGTGGCGGTGGATCACGGAGCAGAGTATCCTTGTGTTGCTGAAAGAGTACTTAAAGACTTTTACGTTGATGATTTAATGACAGGAGTTCAAACATGTGAAGAGGGAACGGAAGTGTTTAGATCAATGACTGAACTACTAAGCAAAGCTGGGTTTGAACTTCAAAAATGGAACAGCAATAGCGATGATTTAGTAAAAATAATGAATGGAGACCAAGATGAAAAGGATATGACTAAGGATTTAAACATAAAAGAAGACGAGCTAGTTAAAATAATGGGACTTACCTGGAACCGTAGTGATGACACCTTCCACTACGTGTTGAACCTCCCGGCGTTGCAGCAACCTGTAACAAAAAGAAAAATTATTTCAGATATATCGCGTCTTTACGACCCACTAGGTTGGGTCGGACCAAGCATTATAGTAGCTAAAACGATGATTCAGAAGCTTTGGTTAGCAGGGTTGGATTGGGACGAAGTTGCCCCAGACAACATATTAAAGGAATGGCTAACTTACCGCGACGAACAGTTGAAGCTAAGTGAAATTCGCATACCAAGATGGGTTGGCACTAAAGCAGATGACGTCCATGTTGAGTTGCACGGTTTCTGCGATGCGTCTAAGGTGGCGTACGCGGCGGCTGTATACATCCGTGTGCTTGACTCCGATAGGAAGGTTAAAGTGTCCTTAGTTACTGCTAGGACGAAAGTGGCGCCTGTAAAACAAGTGTCCATCCCTCGGTTAGAATTATGCGGTGCCGTGCTTCTAAGCAAATTGATTCTTGAAGTCGCAAAGGTCATGAACATAGATAACAAGAATCTTCATGCTTGGACAGACTCTACTGTCGTCCTTGCATGGATTAACAGCCATCCAAGCAGGTGGAATGTTTTCGTGGCTAATCGAGTCTCAGACATTCTAACCAATTTAGAGCCAGAGAATTGGGCTCACGTGACTTCCAAACATAATCCCGCAGATTGCGCGTCACGAGGTTTGCGCCCATCCGAGTTGGTTGACAATAAGTTATGGTTTCATGGTCCAGAATTCTTGTCTCGTGAATCAATCACTTACCTGAAACCAAAAGATACACAAACTGATTTGGAAGCAGTCAAGGTTAGAGTGCATTGTGCGACTGAAAATCACTCGGAATGGGATAAATTTTCATCGCTAACAAAAACCATAAGAGTCGTGGCGTACTGCAAGCGATTTATGAACAATTCTAAGAAGAAAGCCGGAAAAGATAAAGCTACAGGCTATCTAACAGCAAAGGAATTAGCGGAAGCGTTAAACATTTGTATTAAACAGTGTCAAAACATTCATTTTAGAGAAGAAATAGAAGTGATAAAAAAGAAAAAAGACTTACCTAGAAGCAGCAAACTTCGGTCGTTGAATCCGTTTTTCGACGACGACGGTTTATTAAGAGTGGGTGGAAGATTGAGTCAGTCAGCATTGAGTTTTGATAGAAAGCATCCAATCTTGATTCCGAAACAGTCCCACTTAACAAACCTTATTATATCGGACGCTCACAATCAAACGCTTCATGGTGGACCGCAGTTGACTTTGATATATCTTCACTCCAAATACTGGGTGCTATGTGCAAAGCAATTGGTGAAATCGCATTATCGAAAATGTGTCACGTGTATGAAGAATGCAGCTGCTACTAAAACACCCATGATGGGTCAACTACCAGCTGCTCGTGTGACACCAACGCGACCATTTAACCACAGCGGAGTTGATTACGCTGGGCCAATCCAGATTCGGACTTCGAGAGGTAGAGGTCATAAGTCCTATAAAGGATATATTTGTATATTTGTTTGTATGGCGACACGAGCCATGCATTTAGAAGCCGTAAGCGACTTGACGTCCGAAGGGTTTCTACAAGCATTTAAACGTTTTGTAGCAAGGCGTGGCCATTGTTCGCAAATGTGGAGCGACAATGGGACTAATTTTGTTGGAGCTGCAACTGAACTACAAAAATGTGACAAGGCTGAACAAAAATTAGTATTTCAAGAAATCGCGTCGTCACTGGCATCTAACGGCTGCGAATGGCATTTCATACCACCTCATTCTCCTAACTTTGGAGGGTTGTGGGAGGCCGGCGTTAAATCGGTGAAATACCACTTAAAGCGAGTTGTTGGCAGTACCACACTGACATACGAAGAGATGGCCACTGTTTTAGCCCAGGTGGAAGCATGCCTTAATTCTCGTCCTATGTCGGTCATCGCTGACGAGCCTGAAAATTTCACTGTGCTAACACCCGGACACTTTCTCATTGGTGAGCCGCCTGTGACAGCACCTGATCACAACTTTGAGCTTGTGAATGTGAGTTCTCTGAGAAGATGGCAGCATACTCAACGAATGATGCAATCGTTTTGGCGAAAGTGGTCGCAAGAATATTTGAATTTGAAGTTCTTGCAGCGATATAAGATCAAACGTTTCAGCCTAAAATCGGTGATGTGGTAGTAGTGAAAGAGGATAATATACCTCCTTCTCGTTGGCTGTATGGCAGAATCATTGCTACTCATCCTGGTGTCGACAATGTAACAAGAGTCGTCACATTGAAAACTAAAAACGGTTCTCTTAAAAGACCCGTTTCCAAATTGTGTTTTTTACCTATAATTACAGATTAGTTGTATTGTAGTCATGTAACATTGCATCGCCGAATGCGATCAATCTTAGGTTTACTTATGTATTTCATTAGGTACTTGGGTAGTACCTACCTGTTATTTTGAGTTCTTATAATTAGTGCTACTTAAGTTTGTTTTATTGTACTTTTTGGATATTTTTGTAATAGAGTTTGTCACCTATGCCCATGGTGGGCGATGTTTGAAAAAGGACAAGGTTCAGCTTGTCCTTGGTGGGCGATATGTAGAAGCATCTTGTTTTGTACTTGGGTTCACCCATACTAGTTAGTTATTTCAAAATGAAACTAGATGGCAGCACAGGAAAAATTAGCACGCGGTGGCGATATTTTCCTGCATGTTGATGTCTGTAAGAACCATATATTAATAAATGCCGAGAATGTTGGGGAAATTTCACACGGTGTTATTATTTCGACACAATCCTTGAAGAGTACCTCGCTCGAGCCAAGCGAACTCTAGCCTTCGCGCAGAGTATCGTACAGTCTGTCCGAAACCGAACGAAAATTTTGTATTTTCTCTTCAATGAAATCCGCAACCGATTCATCAAAAATTGGAGAGCCTAGGAGGCGAAGGGAACTGTTGTCAATAATTTTTATATTTGGAGCTATTGAACTGAACGCAGTGATAATTTGATCTTTTGTTTTGCAAGAGTCGGATAGAAAAAGTTCACACTTTGAAATATTAAGTTCTAGCCCGATAGTTTGGAATTCAGAAATAAGCAAAGTCAAGTCTTTAAAAACGGTGTTGGCATCGCCTCCTATCGTAACACAGTTAATTGTTACCATTTTACAGTAGCTACAACTACCACCCACCACCGCTTGTAAGGTTAACCATTAAACATTTTTTGCTCATCTGTCGATCTAATTGGACAGATGCACTGCTGTTGAATATGGGCAGTTTTGATCAGGATGAACCTAGAACATTCGGAACATTTAAATCTAAACAAATACCGCATATTATATCGAAATATAACTGTAGAGAAATCCCTAGACTCTAGACTATAGTTCAAGCTATTGCTATTGTTCACGAAGTGTAATTTCAAAGAAAAACAGTTTTGAAGTCTTGAGAAAGGGTGCCGGTAATAGGTATCCATTATTAACCTCGAAGCTTAAGAAAAAGATACAACATATAAACTAAATAAATAAGCTAAAACTGTATTATAATTGAATTTTACCAAAAGGCTGAATTTTTTGGATTACTATATTTGGATAATATATGATACTAGATTATAATATTAAGATTAGCAACCCAAATGAATTTGTTGCCATTTTGGTTCTACCAATTGACAACTTTAATTTAAAGTACCTACTTGCACGCTTTTCAATTGCGTTGAATTTATTGATTCATAAAATATTGAATACCGTTTTGATAAAGGCTATTATAAAACTTGTCAACAATGATTTATTTAATGCAGATATACGGTGTCGTTTACTTGTGGGGCTGTTGAGTTAGCGATTAGCGATTTAAAAGCTTGGGTGATTTTAGTCTGGTTATATTCCCATGACTACGACTATGCCACACGATGGGAAAACACTAGATAGGTTTTTTTTTTACTGAAACAAAACTGATTTATTTCAGAAATGATTTAAACTGCCTTCAAAAAAAAACTTAAGTCGCCTTGGAACTGGGAACCGAAACGGTTTCCTCCACTTGGATTAATCGAAATTAAAATTAATCCTAATCAAAACCACAAAAAATACTGTATTGTTTAGTTATTAGTTTCTCAGTTGGTAGTAGCCCTGCCTTCTGAACTGAGGGCTGTGGGTTCGATCCCTACCCAGGACAAATATTTGTGATGAACATAGATGTTTGTTCTGCGTCTGGGTGTTATATTGTACTCTATGTATGTATTTACAAAACAAAAAAGTATCTAAGTATTATATCAGTTATCTGGTTCCCACACAAGCTTTGCTTAGTTTGAGGCTAGATGGCGCTGTGTGAAATGTCCACACATATTTATTTATTTATTTTTAAATAAAAGATTTATTGTAGGAGACTTCCAAAAACTTGTTTTATTTCTTTTTAGGTTAAGTTCCAGTTTTTTCAGAATCTCTCATGGCCGCCCGATCCTGTGTTGCCAATACTTATTTCACAGATACTACAAATACCTACGTAAAAACACATTTTTTAATATAAACGAATGACGTGGTTAGCTAGTCATTTGCCAGATATTAAGCGTCACGGCCGCCCATAACAGATTGCTGTGTCACTCGGAACTAAAAATTAAACTTTCACGTGACACTGCGTACGTCATCCTGACACATCACACATCACACGTACTATAATAATGCTCAAAAGGTTAATACGTAGTTTTTCTATCTTCTATAATCATTTGTTAAATAGGCTCTGTCTAAAACTAATAATCTAACTGGGGTTGCCAGGCGTCCGGCTAAACCCGAACATACTCCGGTTTTTTGGATGCACGTCCGGCCAAATTGGCCGCTGTCCGGCCAGTACGGCTAACCTATCTACGGTACGGGTAATCTATCTGATGGAGCCACTCATGGCACTCATGCGTGACTTATTTCAAGTACCTTAATTACTTACTTTACAGCGAAAAATTTCAATCAACACTGTAAGAAGACTACTCGCTAATTCTATGGCCATACAGTTCCAAACCCAATGCACTGCAATTATTGTTCTGACGTCGTGTCGGTGCGCGTGAACTCAAGTACTTATAGACCGGCTGATGCATCACATTATTTTTTATTATATTCAATTAAATTTGCATGATAATGGGCGTTGACCTTTGTATTATACTTTATCTCACAGCGCAGTTGGAAGTAGCTCTGCTTTCAGAACTGTAGGTCGTGGGTTCGATTCCCACCCAGGGCAATAATTTGTGTGATTATCAACGATTTTTGGTCTACGTCTGGGCGTTTTATTGTATTTTCTAAGTAGTAACAAAAAGTACTTATATAAGTAGGTAATTATGAAAATGAAATGCCCTACCGTATCGTTCGTACTAGTAGTCTACTGAAAGATATGGAAAGTTCTATAAACTTGGCTCAGGCTCAGGCTCAGACTTTGACCGGCTCACTCCGACTCCGACTCCGAGTCCGACTCTGACTCCGACTTTAACTCTGACCTATCTTGGCCTAACGGACAGATGGTCTATACTATGAGGTTATATTAAATCTTGTACTCAATACCAGGATAGCATAGATTTAAAGGGCTAGTCTACTGATTGTACCATAATTATAATAACCAAAAAACGAACCAAAGATCACTTAGCAGCTTAGAGCATTTATAAATGGAGGTGGCAAGGCAAGGGTACCCCTCTGCCGGTCATATGGCGCTAATTTTGGTCATATACATTATAATAGTGTGCGGGTAAATACTGCGTAACTACGCTAGCTTATATAACGGTGTGCGTGTTTTAAGATGGTGTGCGGCGTGTTTACAGGCGCGGTTTGCGCGTGTGCTATGCGTGTTTACCTCGTCCCCCGCAAAAATCGGCTGAAAGTAATGCTTGCGGATTATAACGTTAACATCTCAATTCCATTGGTTAGATGCTCTAAGCTTAGTCCTTTCAAAATCTAAGATGTAAATAAACTTATCTACCTAATAATGTAACAAGATACACAGATACACACTTCGCAAAATTAGAAATTTGATCCGTAAACCAGAGATACAGATCGATTTACCTGATTTGTTTACATTTTATGGCATGTATAAAGGGCGTCAAGACACGTGTATAATATAAATAGGACAAACAAGTAAATTACAGAGCGAGTATCATCATCATCTTCATCATCATCAACAGCTAGGTGGTAGGACTTTTCTGCAAAGTTCGTCTAGGTAGGTACCACCGCTTTGCCAGTTATTCTGCTGCCAAGCAGTAGTGTGCAAGCACTAATGTGTTCCGGTTTGAAGGGCATTGTAGCTAGTGAAATTACTGGGCAAATGAGACTTTATAACCTGATTACACAGTGTAGTAATCTGATTACTAGACTGTGTGATCTCAGGATGACGTGCGCAGTGCAGTGTCACGCAAAACTTTATTATTTTAAAGTTCCGAGTGACACTGCAACTGTTATGGGCGGCCGTATTGCTCAACATCAGGTGAACGACCAGCTCGTCACGTCATTCGTTCTCATAAAAAAAAAAGCCTGAAGACGTCCTGAACATAGGCCTCCCCCAGAGAGCGCCACTTTGAGCGGCTTTGGTTGTTAACAAAAGATTTTTACCTACAATTTTAAATTACCCTCAAGTACGAACGAGGAAAAAGAAGAAAAATCTAGCTTTCCCAAGCAAACTCCAATTAAGCCAAGGACAAGAAAGTTCGGTCCGAATCGGGAGCGAACAAAAAGTGACCCAATTTGATTTACTGGAAGTAGGTATTAGGTAAGTTAAGTACCTACATAGTTTCTGTGATCGAATTAATCACTTCGACGTTTAAAAGTTGGGATTAGGATTCATGATTGGTCTCTTAAATGTTGTAGTTTAAAAGAAGTTTGAAATAATTGTAATTACATCATTTAACATTGGGAAAAGTAGTTGAAGATAGAAAACGTGAATTTGTGACCATGTAGATTCTAAATGTAACCTAATATTCGAGAAAGTAAAGATGTCATTCATTCAACGGAAACGAAATTGAAAAGATAAAACCAAACCATTCGTCAAATTAATAAGCCATACTCATGTTTTACTATTGTTATAATTATTGTGTTTTATCTAAACAATGATGGTTTAGTAATAAAGTTTATCGTAATGGGTAAAATCCACGGATTAACAATCAAAAAACAAACAAAAAAAAATAACCGTTGTCGGTAAAATGTACCATTTCTGTAGTAAAGGACAAATATCCCAAATCACTATTGTTTATTTCGGAAATTTTTACGAATCCACGAACAATTCAAGCTCGGTATGACACAAGAAAGTTTTATTTTTCTGATTTTTCTTCGCCGAAAATAAATCCAATCGAGCGTTATCGGCGGGCACAATATCCGGCTGAGATTTGCCCACTTGACATTCAAGTCACGGTGAGTACGACCCGCTCTGTGTGTGTAATAACCAGATGTCACGGTTACAGTGTACGATACGATTTGTATCGTATCTGGCTAATAACGTAAGTCGTAACAAGTTTGCAACAGGCTTTGCAATTTCTACCATCGCTTTGACAGAGCTGAGAGTCTAATCCGAGTTTTGCACAGTTTTATCTCGAAAAGTATCTATACTCACGACCGATCTGCTCACCGGATGCTGTGTCATATTATTTGCGTGTTTTCTATACGCGCACGTTTCATTTAATTTGTTGGCGTGTTTCATTTGCATCTGTATGGTTTCACGAAAAGTGCCCTTAGCGAGTGAATTGGGAATCACATGCATTCTGTGGTTCACAATTCGCTCAATGCTCGCATATCGTGAAACCATACAAAAACGCATCACTCACCATTCACTGTGAGATGTGAAAACTATTAAATAAACTCGGAATAGGCTTTCTGAAAGCGATCGAGCGTTAGGTCACCGTCTGTCGGACAATCGATGAAATAAAACTTGCATTATTTGCATTATTTGGTTTCCATATATTGCTGTTCTGTTGCTAGTGGTAGTACCTACACAAAGTCCAAAATAGGTATCCAGCGACAGAGGAGCAACAGGCGAGCGAATTACGATTTCCAGTAGGAAATATCCAATAGGCACCCTGCGACCGATTGCTAAGTGTTTGTTGTTGCTTTGCTACTGCTGTTGTGTGTGTTTTTGATATAATTATTATAAACTATAAAAAAAAATTGGTATATTTCTGTGCGCAAAGAGACCCGTTTTAACTTTATAATAATGTGGGCTTTATGAAAGAAACTGAAAATTTATAAAAACACGTGATAAAATTAAAACAATAATCGGCATCCGACGTCGTGTCGGATCATATAAAGTGACGTTCATCAAGATATCGATATCGGCGAATCGAGTAAGCAACACAAATAATCATAATAGCTTTTGCTTGTTTGTATCACGCATCGATTGCGTCTCTTTCTTTGGCTTACTAAATTATTAGCAACTAAGTATTTTTGTGATAATTACTTAGGTGTTTGTCTTTTAGTAGGTAATTATTACGTGGAATATCCATTAATATGGATATTCCAGGAACCAACATGGAGGATTAATATGGATATCCATTAATATGATATTCCAGGAAACGTCAAAATTATGTGTAATTTAGGAGTTGGAAATCAAACGCAGATCAAATACCTGCTTACTATAATACATGATGTTCTTTAATTCATTAGCATAAATTGAGTACATGATAGTACATCATTTATAGATGATTATTAAAGAGTAAAGAGTGCAAATAAAATTATTTTTTATTGAAAATTATGAAGATTTCCGCGGCGCCTAACGCAGTTGGCACGGATGATTTTGATACATTTATTACCTTGTATGTACTAATTAAAAATAGTAATTCGTTATTTTAATTAAAATTTGTACCGTAGCATTTGATTTAGTAAGTTATCCCATTTTTCGGAATTATTATTATTACCAAACCAATGTATAAGAATTCAAAAAATTTGGTCCTCATGTGACCGGTATCAGGAGTAGGTATCTAGTTTCAAAGGATGCTAATGAATTCAATTACACCCGGTATGTTGAGCATAATTATTGTTATCGCTTCGGACACAGAGATTTGAAAAATATGACGCTTTCACACCAAGCTTTTTTTTTGCTCTGTGATGGCTTCGGAGGTGTAGGAACGAATTGCGCCAACCGAGCATCTAGGTGTAATAGACGTAAACCATAATAATAACCATAATAATTTGTCTTATAACTATAGAGTACATACTTGAGAACCTTTCTTCCCGATCGGTTTTCAGTCAGTTCTGCGAGGGATCTGGCTTTTCTATTGCCATTTCAACTTCTAAGAGCTATATCGGTCACTTTAGTTCTCCTGAGGATCTCCTAACTTCGGATCTTATCTCTCAGGGAAACACCGAGCATGGCTCTCTCCATAGCTCGTTGTGTGAGTTTGAGTTTACTAACGAGGCCAACAGTAGGTAAAGGACCGCGTCTCATTTCTAAATATCATCACTGGCACTACACACTGATTGAAAACCTTTGTTTTAAAGCTCTAAGTGGAGGTTGGTCTGTGTGGAAAAATTATTTTGTATTTTCGTCGTAAACCGAATTCAAAGTCGTGGCATCGACATTAAACCGTTCAACTAACGTGTTTTTTTCTGTTATCTGCCAGATATCTGCTTCAATTAATCAATGACTTATAATATTAAATTGTCTATTTATCACACAATTTAACAAAAATATTTGACCCACATCTCAGCCACAACAGATCGTTTTAATTGCGAAGCCAGCCTGCCACAGAAACGTCAATAAATCTGTCAATAATATATCATCACAATTGAAGGGTCGGATACCAATAAAAGTGCCCCAAAAGTGCCCTAAAATTACCCGAAAGTGTCCAAACGCCGTATTTTGGTAATAATGAAATACCAGTGTCCAGAACGGTTGATGTGTCGCAATTGTCGCAGTAAATCAACTTTAGACAAAATGATATTTGTTTCACACACACAGTCACGTGCTTTTATATCATGCTACCATAATGAACCATTAATACCATTACTATTTCCATTCTGGACTACACATCTAGAATTAATCGCTACTAACATCATCATCATCATCAGCCCGTAGACGTCCACTGCTGAACATAGGCCTTCCTCAGAGAGCGCCAATTTGAGCGGCTGCTCGCCTCCTGCATCCATCGGCTCCCCGCGGTTTTCACCAGGTCGTCGGTCCACCTAGTGGGGGTCTGCCTACGCTGCGCCTTCCGGTTCGTGGTCGCCACTCGAGAACCTTTTTTCCCCATCGGTTGTCAGTTCCGCGAGCGTTGTGGCCTGCCCATTGCACTTTCAACTTGCTAACTTTAAGGGGTAAATCGGACACTTTAGTCCTTCTGCAGATTTCCTCGTTCCGCTACTAACATAATTTATTCTAATCAAAGTGAAAACGTTGTCTGTTTGTTTTTATAACTTTGTGTTGATTTCACGACAAAACAAATGACCCAATTAGGATGGAATTTTGCGCACAGATTGCTAATATTACAATAAATAAGTAAGTAACATAATTAAGATACTTTTATAGAGAAAGTATAATAACTTATATTATTTTATACTATGGATCTATGTGTCTGATGAATAAATGATTATTATTATTATTATTATTATTATTATTATTATTATTATTATACGGGGTTGGTAGCGCCATCTATTGAGTGGTTTTTTAAGAATCATTCCAACCAGCATGGTCAAGTTACATCAATTCAGATAACGCCTCCCAAATCAATATTTATGGTTTTTTAAGCAGTATCGCCTGCTCAGCGTAATCTACAGATTAATTTGTAAAGGAAAAATTAGAATCACGAGCGGGGATTGAACCCGCATCCATCCATCCCTCAAGCCGGGATATGCTTTACTTAAGCTACCGTGACAAGGGGTCTCATGTCCGGGTTCAATCCCCGCTCGTGATTCTAATTTACAAATTAATCTGTAGATTACGCTGAGCAGGCGATACTGCTTTAAAAATCATAAATATTATTATTATTATTATTATTATACTTTTATTTACTTGTAAGAATTTAGAGTTACCGCGTGAAAAATGCGGGTGACGCGGGGCATGCAAATGTGACATTTCTTACTGTTTATTTCCACAGCAAAAACGCTTGTTTGAACTGCTGAAGTCAAAAGTATATTGTATTTCTTTGAACAAAACTCCTAGGTTCGTACAAAGTACAAATATTTTGCTATCATTCCAATTTTCGTGTTGTGCACATAGCTGGCTTTGTCAGGTATCTACGTGTTTGGAACACGAGCGAATTTGCAATCTAGCTATTTCTGAAAACTGTTATACAAAACAATGAAAATTAACTAAGTACTTTAACTACTGCGGAATAATGCGAGCTGAATTCTCTAGAGTCATCATCATCATTAACAGCCTGAAGACGTCCACTGCTGGACATAGGCCTCCCCCCGGGAGAGCCACTTAGAGCGGCCGAACGCCTCCTGCATCCATCGGCTACCCGCGGCTTTCACCAGGTCGTCGGTCCACCTAGTGGGGGGCCGGCCTACGCTGCGTCTTCCAGTTCGTGGTCGCCACTCGAGAACCTTTCTTCCCCATCGGTTGGTTGTCAGTTCTACGAGCGATGTGGCCTGCCCATTGCCATTTCAACTTGCTAATCCTAAGAGCTACATCGGTCACTTTAGTTCTCCTGCGGATTTCCTCATTTCGGATCTTATCTCGCAGGGAAACACCGAGCATTGCTCTCTCCATAGCTCGTTGCGCGACTCTGAGCTTAGTAATGAGGCCAACAGTTAGAGATCACGTCTCAGTTCCATAAGTCATCACTGGCAACACACATTGATTGAAAACTTTTGTTTTCATGCTTTGTGGTATTTTGGACGAAAAGAATATTCTATATTCTCTAGAATATTTACTTGAAATTTGGATATTGAATTGGTATTTTACGCTGGTCCTGATTTATCTTGTTATATCTTATTATGGTCTCAAGTATCATAATATCTTGTTATGGTATTTGCAAACGTAGAGAAAAAGAAAAGAGTGTAAAGAGTGATAAGGTTAGATCGGTAAAGATAGACTGCAGCGGGTTGCGACTCCCCGCATGGACCAAATTGTTAAATACAGAAAAATTTAAAAGTATTTTGCGCCATTGTATTTTAGTTCTTGGATCGTTAGATGAATGGAATGGATCCTTTGTAGAGAGGTTTTTGTTTTAATTTGAATAGTTGTTAGCTGTTATGTTTACATTGTTAACTCATTATGTGAATGCTAACAGATCGTTAAAAATGGTTTAAAATCCCTATACCTAAACACAATACATACAATTCAGCGATTTGAGACGTTACAAGTGTACCTACAGGGCCTAGTCCGAATTTTGCACAGTCTTGTTTACTCTAGAAAAATCTCGATACTCACGGCCCGACTGCTCACCGGATGTTGCGTCATTCGTGTCAGTTTTTCGCAGAGTATATAAATATTCTGACGTTTTTGTAGGGTTCGCGAAAAGCGAGTGAATTGAGAATCACAGAATATTTATAATTTCTCTGCAAAAAACTGAGGCAAACGACACAGCATCGGTGAGCAGCTCGGTCGTGAGTGTCGAAATTTATCGAGAGCAAACTCGGACTATGCCTTCTGTTCTAAATTCGATACCATAAGAGGCTGACAGGACCCAATGTTAGCACGTTTATTACATTAGTCGAATATGAACCGTATTATGCGGAGCAAAAATATGGCGATTACGTTGCGTTGCACTTGGACTTTTCCTTTTTTCGGTACAAATAATTAGTTATAAAACCAACTCTTATTGTTATTAAAATAATAAGCTTACAGCCGGATGCATTGAAACATAACTTATCACTATGATTTATTTCAATGGGGTGTCATTTTCTAATGTAACATTTTAGGGCGTTTGAATGATTTTTTAGAGGTCACTTTACGATTTTTTTCTATCGAGAAAACTTTTCGTAATCTTGTTTCGGTCTCTGCAGGTGGAAAGAAGATATGACCAGTATTAACATGTATATTTTTTCAATCATGCGAATGGTGTACATTTTGAGACAATCATGCTCATTACTAAGCTCAAAGTCGCGCAACGAGCTATGGAGAGAGCAATGCTCGGTGTTTCCCTGCGAGATAAGATCCGAAATGAGGAGATCCGCAGGAGAACTAAAGTGACCGATGTAGCTCTTAGGATTGGCAAGTTGAAATGGCAATGGGCAGGCCACATCGCTCGTAGAACTGACAACCGATGGGGAAGAAAGGTTCTCGAGTGGCGACCACGAACTGGAAGACGCAGCGTAGGCCGGCCCCCCACTAGGTGGACCGACGACCTGGTGAAAGCCGCGGGGAGCCGATGGATGCAGGAGGCGAGCAGCCGCTCTAAGTGGCGCTTTCTGGGGGAGGCCTATGTTCAGCAGTGGACGTCTACAGGCTGTTAATGATGATGATGATGATGATGATGATGTTCAAAATAGTTGATTTGGGAGCATTCAGCGCCTTAAGTAGGTATGTGTCACTGTCACTGTCAACTCGATTTGCGAGACTTGAGTTACTACTTACTTTTTACTGTAAGTTCATGACGACAGTAATTTTAATTACAGATAGGAATGTAACCATAATATTATATTTATTGCTTCTGTCGTACTTCTCGGGTGAGCTCAGATTAAAGAAATAAAGTAGATGGTGAAAACAGAATTAGAAAATGAACCTACTTACGTAAAATTAGGACCTTACCCCATATAACATTCCGTACCGTACCACACGTTGCGTAATTTTAAGTAGCTTATATAGCTCGTTAAATTAATTAAACAAAACTCACACTATACTAAATAATGTTTATTTAATTAACCGCTTCTCTTCAAACCAACCATAAAAATAACGGTTATTAACCCCATATTTTAATTTAACAAAGCATAATTGGACGTAAAAAATAACTAAGTGTTGAGAATCGCAGACTGAATTAATAAAGAAGATGGTGGCAACCAAAAAGTAACACTAAAAAGCGTATGTTTATTTTACGCAAAATTTCACCCAAACTGGCTTAGTCGTTGTGGCTTTAAAGCCACACAAACAAATAAGCTAATATTTCACTTTTACATAAGGAAAGGGAAGTAAAACTTTAGATTTTTACATCACCGTCACTTGCTTGTTCTACGAGGCCAATCTATCTATTTTTTTAGTCTCAGTTGAAAATGCGCACGTTTGCACGCGAAGCCCATTAAAATATCAGACTAAATTGATGTTTGTTTATTTTTGGTGCTTTAGGGTTCCTTACTTTATTATAAATACAACAATATTGGTTATATGGTCTCAGTGTGCGAATAGGATCACTCTATGGCTGACATTCAGAGATAATGCATCGAATTTACTCCGATCGATCTCACGTGAGTTCAAACTCCGGACTCGGCGAGTATACTCCGCGTTTGTTAAATTCACAGTCGAGATCCAACGTAAACCTCGCCCTCACTCCGCCGAGTACTTAAACTCCGGCCATAGACAAGTGTAGTTTGACATTAGTGAGTTACACGTTTTCTTTTTTATTTGGCAGTATTATGCTAAAAAGGGAGAAAAAATAGCAAATATTGTATGAATAACTGAAACAGGAGATCAAACTTACTGGTGATCACAGATTAGAGAAAACTGGTGATATACTCTTTGAAGGAGACTTTAAAAAGCGCGCCAATTCTCTTTATTTGTTTTTTCAATTATTATGAATATTATGAATGTTGTTATTTACCTAAATACTCAGCACGTCATATACCCAGAGAATGAACAGCAGCATTCTCTTAGGTTTGAAATCTTCTGCGATCACCGCGCCGCCTCCCAAGCGTGGTCAGTATGGCAAACTCCCTCATGATAAGCGTCCAAAGTGGTACTTCCGTCAGTTTATCTGATATTGTCCTATAACCAGCAATAATGTTGTTTAAAAAAAAAATAACGCCCAACGATCACATACATAGATCCTGAACCCTAACCATGAAAAGAACCATGGTCCCACAACACGCAGACACAGAAAAAGTATTTGTGATTATTTTGCTGTGCACAAATACTTGTCCTGTCGCGGGAATCGAACCCGACGCCTCCAGGTTATGAGCCGACCTGCTCAACCACCACGCCACGGAGGCTGTCGTAAAATAAACTTTGGTAGTATAACGTGTGCCATTAAAGAAACGAATCCGACGCAAACATGATACTCTTATGTTCCCTCTTCCACTAAGGTGTTTAAGTGCAGAGGTTGTGAGACAGCAATAGGAATGTTTGCTCTATTCAGTTCTTTTCTTAATTTAATCGCGTTATACCACTGAAGACTTACCTTCTCACTAATAAACATTGTACAGCGGAAGAAGAGTTACCTATATATTTTTGTTTCTCTCTATTGACAAAGACAAATCCAGGAAATGCGCCGTAAACACTGTAGTAAATAAAAACAATGCCATTGTTTCATTGTTTTTATTTATGGCAGTCATTGTACGATTAATTAGACTTCACACGTCGACTGTCCTAATAATATCCGCACAGTATTCGAGCTATGGAGAAGGCTGTGCTCGGTGTTTTCCTGCGAGATCCGAAATGAGGAGTTCCGCAGAACTAAAGTGACCGATATAGTTCTAAAAATTAGAAAGTTGAAGTCGTCATGGGCAGGCCACATCGCTAGTAGAACTGACAACCGATGGGGATAAAGGTTCTCTAGTGGCGACCACGAACTTGAAGTCGCGGCGTATACCGGCTCCCTACTAGGACTGACGATCTGAAGTGGTGGGAACTGGGAACCGATGGGTGCAGGAAGCTTCACGACTCACCTTCGGGGGCAGGGGGCGAGGTAACAAAACGAGACAAAGTCATACGAAATTACAAAGGACAGAGCAGGATGGAACAAAAGACACCCGGTGTCCCGCTTCCTCTTGTAGGATTAGCAGTTGAAATACACTACTAATTCTCGTACGAGTTGCTGGAATGACCCACGCATGATCAAATGAGCATGAATGTAGCTGTAATAGTGACCCGCGCTATGACCATGTTTGTCATTTCTAACTATTTACATTCTCTTTGGATTGTAGGCTTTCTACAATTAATTACAAAACTCAAATTTAACTCGATCGCTATAAATTCTCAACTAAAATTTAATCCGATCTTCAATAGTAAATCAATGTGGCCACAATAATCCAAACACATGAGTCCAAAACCTGGCCACGGCAGTACTACTACATCTACTACATATTCTGTGTAAGGTTTAACGGGCACACGACTCGTCTGGCGATATTAATAAATGGGCTTTAGATAACGATATATCATTCAGTTTGCTTTAATGGCGTTTATTATTGATAGTTTTTTTCGCAAACAAAATTTGACGTGGACTCCAGTATGAGTAGGTTTCGGCTTGAGCTGTAGAAGAATATAATTTGTTATAAGCCCACAATACTTGATCTAACTAATTGCAAATTGGTATTTTATTAAAGAAAATGTTGAAGTTATTATCACCTAATGGTTCCCCCATAGTTCTGACCAAGTCGTACGTCTAACTAGCGTGTGGTCAGAACCGCGAGGATTCGTTGGTTGCAAGAGGCAAGTGGCCAGTTAAAGTGACGCTCTATAGGGGATTCCTACGTTTAGCAGTGGACGTCTTCCGGCTGATGATGATAATGATGATGATGATGATGATGATGATGAATTGTATTTTATACGGGTTTCTTCCTACAAACAGCTGCCAGTAATTTGTATGATTGGCCGTGATTAACTCGAGTGTTATGACGTCATCGATTCGGATTGAGTGGTCCGGCTTCCTTTTGATTGGTCGGTTGCTTGTTAAGGACCGACATTTTTAACTTTTTTACATGTTGGTAGGTAAGTATTTGAATTTGTTATTTTACTCTTCGCATCACAGAGCATTAAAACAAATGACGCTGTTTTTGTAAATTACCCTAGTTAACTCTATGAGCTACTACGCAAATCTGTTTTTGAAATGTATATATTTTTTTACGTTTTCAACACGAATATGGCTCCGCTATTTTTCCAAGAACTGTTTCGTCTAAAACAACATAATAATTATTGAACTTGCTCAAAAAATTCTCACTAGAATAGGTTGAGAGATGCGACGAACAGTCGGACATCCGCCGGACATACGAAGTCATTTTTGCCCGAACAAAAACAAAGACACTTCGCTCGTGCATCACGTTTGCTCGACCATTAACCATTATAACCGTCGACAGTCGATAATTTTGGAAGTAGTACGCTATCGATCCTAGATCATCAAATAAATGCGCATCGTACCTTACGTACCTACCTATGTGTATTTTGGTTTTCTGATTTCGTATTCCATTTTCGTCATCGTTCTTGTCTTTTCAGTTATTTTATTCTGCGCCCATACGTCATAAAATTCACAAACAGCGCTGCATGCCAGCATAGATAAATAGCACCCTACCATTGCATTGTTGTGAGTTAAATCTGTATCATACGGGTTAATTAAACATCTGCGCTGCATGCGTCACGCTTTTCATTGTCTGCTAATTAAATTCATTTTGGGTAAACATTTACGTGAGTTAATGAATTATGAGCGTTCGAGCTTTATATTAATGTTCGTTCATTCAGATTCATCATCACCATCGTCATCATCATCGTCATTATCATCACAATCATCATCTTTATCATCATCGTTATCGTCATCATCATCAGCCTTTCTTAATCCGAAACTAGACATAGGTCTCTCCCAAGGTACGCCACTGAACCCAGTATTATTTTATTCTTATTATTTTCTTCCATCTTTGTCTTTTTCATCTTATTCTTTTCTATCTTAATCTTTTTTATTATCCTTGGCAGTCTTATTATTTACTGCCAGCATATTTTAACATTTAATTTATTTACCCTTTCCATTCTAATCGCGACAAAGTTACACCGCACAAAAGATATCTTTACTTTTAGGGTATTTATATCACAGAGTACGCAATAAATAATAAAAACAAGGCAGTTGTGAACTTATCGCGAAATAAATTCTAAAAGTAATTAAACTTGTTTAAACAAAATATTTTATCGCAGTACTTTCCAGTAGTACATTTAATGGGGTAACGTAATGGATAACATTTAAATTGTTGTTTTAATTTATTATTAGCAGTTTTACTACAGGTAGGGGCGGAGTTTGGATGTTTAGGTTGCGATATCAAGTCATGGGAAGGTTCTACTAAAAGACATTTAGTATTCTGTGCTAAAAGTAGTGATTTTCATCTATCGAAGAAGACTAAATTGGTATTGGTTAGCGAAATCACTGAAATCGTTCTGTTTTCTACTCATCATCATCATCATCATCATCATCATCTTCATAATTATCATCACCAGCCTGTAAACGTCCATTGCTGAACATCGTTCTCTCCCATAGAGCGCCACTATCTACTCAAAGCTACTTAATTTTGTTATTGTTCAAATATTTATTATCATTATCATCATCTGGAAGACTGCTGAAAATGGATATCTTCGATAGAACACCATTTAACAACTTACGTTCCATTTGCATCCTTTACACCTATTTAAATTCAACGGCTCCTTGGAGTTTTAACCAAATCATCCGTCGGTTCGCCTAGTAGAGGGTCGGCCTATGTTGTGTCTTCCGGTACGTGGTCGCCACTTGAGAACATTTCTTCCTCATCGATTCTTGTTTCGGTTCGGATAGTAACTTAACATTCAATAAAGGTCGTAGAATGTAGTCTTTTTTTTAATTTATTATATAAGGTGACCTTGAATTGATATGTTATCCCGAAAGGGGGTAAATCTACACCCAAGGTAGACAATGTTTATTCTACGACTTTACTACATTCATAGTTTTTCATTGAAGAATTGCCATGTAAAGTTTGCGTTCGAATATAGCCTTAGCGCAGCTGGGTGGTTGATTTTCGTCCTTGACCGAGTGCACATAAATTAGTTAAACGACCTGTGTTTAGAAATGAATTTACAGTATCTTATTAACTCTTGTAGCGATCTCACGTGTAATTTTGCGAGTGGATTTATTTTTTACCACATGGAAGTTTGGGAACACCCAGTTTCAAGTAAGGTTCTCACAACTAGTAGGGTATCATGGTCCCAGTCCCCCCATTTTGGGATAACATACTAATTCAAGGTCACCTTGTAGATATATTAATGTCGTGAATCATTCAAATGTTATGTTTTCAATTAGTTTTCTATCTATCTTAGGATAAGACGAAGCTAAGATCATAGACATTATTTAGATTGAGTGCTTAACCCAGACAATAAAATTTAGCTTAATTCTTTCAGGAAAAATTACCGTTTCCGCGGAAAATGGCAGACTGGAAGTAGAGCTTTGGGTCTTAGGTGCGAATAAAAGTTCCGAATACATTACTTATCCTAATTTTACTAGCGCGGCTCGTTGCTCTCCCAGTAATTGGTTTTTAATTCGGATAACGCTCACATTTTCGGTGACATTTCTTATTTTGTTCTTAGTTTGTGTGGGCAGGCCAGGGAAACGATTTTTATAGATTCAACTTAGATAATTTAAACATCAAAATGATATCCATACAAAACAGTTTTTTGTTTGGTGTTTTGTATATTTTTTGGTTATATCCTAATGCTATATGTACGGACTTAATGATTATTGCTATTGGTTCTCCTAAAGTCATTGTTTTTTAGGAATACATTTGAGGTATTAATAAACTCAAATTCTACCCAACAACAAACGATTGCTTGAGTACCTGTTTTTCCAGCAGCTGGATCATTCCAGCAACACCAGCGCACCATGATACAGATTATTATTCTTTGCTTACACTTCCTACTTTATATTAATTCCAAAGGGTGTTTTCCCTCCATAACGAGTGTGAATTATTATCCACCCCAGTTCTTACAAAAGCCTACTTCAAATAGGGCCAGATGGAAATTTTAGCCGGACTTGGCTTCATTTTTGCCGAATACTTGTGGTCTGGCAATTCGCGCGCCAAGGCAGTAAAGTTTCTACTTAAAATGTGATGAAACGAGATATTGAACTGATCATTGCATATCAAGGTTCTGTTTCTCATGGTTCTTTCATACAGAGCCATGAGTTTCCATCCTGCCTTGCATATTCGTATAAATAAAACTGACCCTTGCGAAAGAAATCAAGGAATTACCATCAAACTCATCATAATGCGGATAGTACGAAGATGATTTTCTGATTTTAGTCAATTAAGACATTATTCTAGTTGCTTAACTTAGTTATCGACTAAGCGAAACCTATACATTATTTGCAGGAGTGTTTGTTTCTATCCAAATAGTCCAACGCGTTGGTGAAAAAGTAAAGTTTTAAAAGCCTAAGTTCCGGCTAAAACTTAACGGTTTGCAATACTAACTTCAGCTGCATAATGCGGCTGTGCCGTATGTTATACAAATTGTCGGGGAAGACGCCATTTTGCCGGTTTATCTCTGAGTATGTTACTTGGAAGAATGAAATTAGTTTTTTGTTTATGAAATGCGTTGAGGTACCTTGTTTTTATTCAATTCTTCTATAAAATTAGCAATGTACGAAAGTTAGGAGGGAAGGCTGTTGGGTAAAGGACGGCGAGTCAGCCGAATACAAAAAAAAACTTTTTATAGTGATAATAAATGTTTTGGTGCCAATAATGGTAGTAAAGAAAGTACTTTAATGAGATTGCAGAAGACTTCATTACATGTAGAGAAGCCACACACTGCAAAGACGCTAAAATAAATAGCCTGCTAAGACGAAGATCTATTTTAAAACGCAAAGTCCATAAATATAGCCCGTGGATCGGATCGTATCCTGATTAATTTTATCAAGCGAGAGTAACCACACACATAGTTGCATGAGCAGAAGGGAAACTCTAATTATGTATTATTTACGCTAAGACGCCCAAGTTCAACGACTTCAGCCGCTCCCAAAAAGATAGTCTTTAGATGAACTTGAACAAGACGAAGATCATCTCTAAATTTTTTTTCTAGTATTTTTCACTCAACGGAAAAGGGCCCTATAAACGTTACATCCTGACAATAACACCGTTTTTGATAAACCAGTTGATTGTCATTAGGAATGCAGTTTAATAAAGGTGACAAATCTGGCTTGTAAGTACAACTTGGCAAGAGAAAACCAACTATCCTGCTAAACTTACCCTACTGCGCATGTAGCTGTGCCACCGACCGTACTGTGAAAACCACTGAGCAGTAAAGGATCCGCCAGTTAATAAAGAAGGAAACGTGGAAAGATGTGGACAGGAAACCAATATGTTTTGACGTCTATGCGGTCAGCTATGGGATACGTTGGGTTGGGTACCTAATTATGCAGATATGTTTTTTTAATGTAGTTTGTAAGACAAGATTTATTTTTAAGTTTCTTTAATGTAGTTGGTAAGACTGCATTATACAGGTGAATTTTTCAATTACTCTTTTTTTTGTACGAATAGGCCAACGTTTGACTGCAACTCTCCTAATGATCAGTGACGTAGCGTTCGAAGGTATAAGCAGTAAGAACGCAAGCTACGAAGAGCATTTAGCCCAAATTATATTTGTTTGGAATCAAGGAAGCCGGGAGTAAGTTCTATTCCCTATATTGTATTTAATATTTTGTAATAATAATTATACAGGTGTTAGTTCTATAACCTTATTTTTCGTAATCGGCATTAGGCTATCGTTTCGCTACACTATTGTTGTTTTTTTTAAAGGCGCAAGATATGTTACTATTATTTATTCTACTGTGGATATACCAAGGAAGTTATACGTATACCCTATATAAGTTTCTTGGGAAATACATCATTAATTGTTGAACAAGCGCGTCAAATCCTGGTTTGAACGCGTTGCCTAAAATGTAAGATGCCACTGCAGCGACAAAAAATGTAAGGAGTATTTTGCACAGCGCCATCTAGCCTCAATCTAAGCAAAGTTTTTTATGGGAAGTAATAGAATACTACTTACTTATAGTAAACTATTTACAACCATCCACACAGATCTCTGTCCCTCACAATTTACGATGGAAGCTGACCGGTCAAAGCTGGCAAGGGCTATCTTCACTGCGCATTCATGCTTATACACTCATGTTATTTATATCCTCTCTACGCCGTTTGACCTCTTTGCCACGTAGAGAAAAGAACTGATATTTCACAGGCGGTATCTAGGATCATCTTATATCAACGGTTGAAAATGTAATGGAGTACTTTATAGTTTTTTTATCTTGTTTTGTATTCTAAAAATATTTTTGCCATATTTTATTCAATTTTTTTTTTGATAAATCTGTTTTAAGCTTACGCGGTTGTTCAAATGTTCACTACATTTATAATACTTACGGGACCTTCACCGTAATTAGAATCATTACTGAGATCCTCATATTTCAGTACAGTTGCATCTATGAAGATGCGGGTGGTATTTTTTTATAACAAAATACCCGCATAATCGCATATAAATGACCGCAATCTCACCTTATGGAAAGCGATGACGCGGTCTACGATGTTATATGCTTGCCTAGAACATATCTATTCACTAGTGACTGATATGGAGACGATGATATGATAAAAAAGAAATGAAATAAAGGTAATAAAAAAAATGGTCTTAAATCGTAAATAATGAGAAGAAATAAAGGAAGAAAGACGAAGTTATGAAAACTGGGGTTCTAATTCTAATCACGGTAAAGATCCCGTAAACTTACCAGCCTGTTTAATGTTCCGTATGGTGTGATATCTACAAAGCTGTACCTAGTACCAAATCTACTATTGTCTCTCTTTTTCTCTTTTCAGCTGATGTATTAGTGTTTTGTCTCTCTTTTCTCTTTGTACCTGACATTATTTTTTTTTTTTTATAATATGTGTGGACATTTCCTAGCCCCAAACTAAGCATAGCTTGTACTATGGGAACCAGATAACTGATACAATACTTACATACGTTTTTTTTGTTTGTAAATACATACATAGAATACAATATAACACCCAGACGCAGAACAAACATCTACGTTCATCACACAAATGTTTGTCCTTGGTAGGAATCGAACCCACAGCCCTCAGTTCAGAAGGCAGGGATACTACCAACTGAGCTATCGGGCCCATCATATTAGTGTTTTGTTCAAGGTTGTTCTAATAAAGAGTTCGTTCATCTACTGATTATCTTCTGTCCTTGTCTATGTACTCCACTCGAACTACTTAGATGTGTATTCAGCGAAGATTTTGGCACTGCTCTGAAGTAATCACTGGGATTGCGAATAGGAATAATACGGTCAAAGACTTCTGCAGGAAAAGCTTGTATACTAGTTGAAACCGCGGCTTTATTCGCGTAAGATTTATTCTAATCTGACTTATAGTCAAGGATGTCAAATTGTGGGTTCTGTATACTTGGGTCCTCGGCTGGGCAGCGTTCGGGAAACTTCGACCTATATTTTCGTCCAAAATACCGCAGAGCCTGAAAACAAAGGTTTTCAAACAGTGTGTGTTGCCAGTGATGACATATGGAATTGAAACGTGGTCTCTTACTGTTGGCCTCATTAGTAAGCTCAAAGTCGCGCAACGAGCTATGGAGAGAGCTATGCTCGGTGTTTCCCTGCGAGATAAGATCCGGAACGAGGAAATCCGCAGAATTACTAAAGTGACCGATAAGCCCTTAGAGTGAGCAAGTTGAAATGGCAATGGGCAGGCCACATCGCTCGTAGAACTGACAACCGATGGGGAAGAAAGGTTCTCGAGTGGCGAGCACGAACTGGAAGACGCAGTGTAGGCAGACCCCCACTAGGTGGACCGACAACCTGGTGAAAACCGCGGGGAGCCGATGGATGCAGGAGGTGAGCAGCCGCTCACAGTGGCGCTCTCTGGAGGATGCCTATGTTCGGCAGAGGACATCTACGAGCTGGTGATGATGATAGTGATGATACCTGGGTCGTCTATCTTGCTTGAATTGTTCCCAATTCTACTGATTTTTAATTCTACAGATTCGCATTTCTTGACTCCCATTTCTACAGATTTTCATTTTAACAGAATCTTATGTATACTGAACTTTTTTGAAGTTACACATAAAAATAAGATGGGAACAAAAAGCTTTGATTTTGTTTTTATGTTTAAAAGCTTGTTTGGACCAATATAATATTTTTGTTGAAGATTAGTAATCTTAATTTTGAGGGTTTTGTCTGGTTTGTTTATCTGTCTGTCAGCAACGAACCAGTTATACGTATACGTTGGCAGATTGTCTGTTATTCTGTATATCCGTTATTTCAATGATGCGTCTAGATTCAGAAAATAGACGCCACCTCCTTTGGTTCCTTATTTATAACACTTTGACCTGAATTGGACGCTATTTTCTCTGTAGGACAAACACATTGGTTATTACTCTGCTGTTTTTGTAGACACTACATAACTTCATTGTATATTAGATTATTCGGCTATTCCTGACTTAGTGGCTATTGGAAAACAGGCCAAGTGCGAGTCGATCTCGCCCACGTAGGGTTCCGTACCATTAACTATAAAAAACGAGCAAAAAATCACGTTTTTTAGCCTCTTAAATATTTAATTTATTGTTTTTTAGTATTTTTTATTATAGCGCCCACAAAAATACAACATCTATGAAAATTTCAACTATCTTGCTGTCACGGTTCATGATATACAGCCTGGTGACAGATGGATAGACAGATGGACAGACAACGGAGACTTAGTAATAGGGTCCGTTTTACCCTTTGGGTACGGAACCTTAAAACAAACCAATAAATAACGCCCAATGTCACATACATAGATCCTGGACCCTAACTAGGATTCCCAGTATCTAGGGACCCAGGAACTACGAGGACCATGGTCCCACAACACCCAGACACAGAACAAGTATTTGCCCTTTTTTTTCCTGTTGCGGAAATCGAACCCGCCACCTCTGGGTTATGAGCCGACCTGCTCAACCACCACACCACGGAGGCTGTCAAAATTAAGTTGCAATGCGCTCCAGATGGGCCCGACCCCACAAAAAAATCCATTGACTCCTACTGGCGGACATTGATAACAAACGAGCTTAACTAAAGCAATATTTTTGTTATTGGGTTTCATTTTCATACAAAAGTACCCATCTGCTTTCATTTACATGAAAATAAACAATCGAAAAATAAATTAAATTTCTGCTGAAATTCATATGTCGTTCCTTCAATGAAATACATAATTCCTGCCACTCTTCGTCCATTAAAATCAGTATACAATCTGCGTAATCCATTACTCCTTATGAGGCAATGAACGCACACCTACGCAAGTGTACACACACACAAGTATAAACGCTCATATATACAAGTGTACGAATATGAAAAATTTCATTAAGGCCCTGGAGTTGTAACGCGTCTAATGGCCGTAAGGGTAGAGACAGACGGAGCTGCAAACGTGGGTGAGTTTAGAGACTGGTGACTTGTACGAGTGGCTTTCAAGTCTATGAAGTATTTGATACAGTCGAAGCTAAGCATTCCAATTTTCTGTCTAGTCAAGTCCAATCCTGGAAAGCCATGATGATTAGATGAGACCACTGGCAGAATCCATACAAATGCGTCGACGTTGCATCGTTTTCGTTTGGTTTTTATGAGTCAATAAAATAATCTAATTCAAAAGTTCTGTTGTTTTAGTAGTTTGCTGGTGACCAGGATATTATTGTGTTTTTTTTTGTATTATTTTGCCCAAAATGTTGGCAATACGTAAGACTTCTTAACTTAGCAGCTACGTATCCACGCGGCCTTACGACTGTAAGACGGTTGCCCGCATAAATGCTTCTTATATGCAAATAATATCGCGTTATGAGAAATTATTACCATCAATATGGCTGATGCCGTTTGCGCGTGTTGTACCAATTTTACTTGGTTTGAACGGATGCGGGGAGAAATGTTTTATCGTGGTAAATGGGTTTTTGGGTGTATTTTGATGACTGCGACGCCCACCAATTGCGATGAGTGGCTGCCAGCACCTAAATGAGAAGAGCCCACAGAAAAAATAATCTCATCAGAAGTCCGGGATCATTGGCGTATTTTATTAGTATTAGGAGATGAAGTATGTCTTGGAGTAGGTTAATTACATAATAAGTACCTAATTAATAATACTCCTGCAGGAAATTGTGAGCTCAAGCATATAGATTTAATAAAATACATGTGTACGGATTATGTCCTTATTACTTAGTCGGACGCTGCTATTTTCGTGTGGTGCAAGCTTTAAGAAGTAGCGATACGCATTTTATAAACCTTTAGTTTTTGTTTATTTTTGGACTGTCTAGCACTACAAATAGTACTCTACAAAATTTAATGTCACCAACTAATTGGTTGCTTATTTTAATACTCAGAATACTAGAACAGTGGTGTTAATTCTCGCAAAATATGACTAAATCTAATATGCCAGTTAAAATATTGGTGTCCCTTTTATATTCAGTCAAAATAACAAGACCGGAATAGATTTAGGACCATGAAATTATGGTTAGTTAAAAAATTTGTACAAAAAATCGACACCACAATCTATATAGCGTTCAGAAATAAAAAAAAATAATAGATAAATAAAGTGAAATCCATATATTATATAATACTGCATTATTTTCTAGCAGCGGTAAGGAGCAGCCCGAGCAACCTCTAATACATACTTCATGTGAGCTCCTACGCTTGGTGAGGCATGTTGTAGAGCCGACCGCGCCTCGTTTTTGTATTGCTTTTTTTGCCTTCAATTTTTACACTGAGCTAAAAAAATAACACTTTCGCCTCCCGAACGAAGCGACATATATTTCAAGCTCTGTGAATTTTTAATTGTTAGCCTTAAGTTCATTGGCATTGGAGCTTCTTGTTTTTATTGGCAACTTTCAAAATAAAATTATCGGTAAATATGACGTACCCGCGGGGAGCCGATGGATGCAGGAGGCGAGCAGCCGCTCTAAGTGGTGCTCCCGGGGGGAGGCCTATGTTCAGCAGTGGACATCTTCAGGCTGTTAATGATGATGATGATGATGAACGTAACTGAGTACTGTCTGTTACACAAAATCTTTCCTTGTTTTATATTAACTTGAACTACAGCGATTTGTAAATCCACGCACCCACATACGGAACATTATCATAAATAATAAATTGTCACATTACGGCTCCGCCCAGGGTCCTGGGATGGCTGACTAGGTCCTAACCCTTCCTAATCAGACCCTGGAGGGAGACGGCGACATGAGGTAGAAGAGTAGAATGAGACTGGAAGGAAAAGACACGTTAGATTTGCAATGAATGATATAATAGATACGGATGAATGGTAGAAGGAAGATAAGCAGTTATGTACAAACACTAAAGGTCTCTAATGGCTAGCACGGCACAGGCACGGTATATTAGTTGAACACCAGCCAGGGAGGGTAGTCAAAGGATAGGTTACGTAACCGGTGGAGTGAAGTTAAGCGGAAAGGCCTGTTTCTCGTCTAGGTCTTGAGCTGGTATGATGGGCTCTACGACCTCTACGTCAGAGTGAGCGGCTAGATCCAGTGTCTCAATATGAAGGAATGAAGGTAGGTACGAGGTGCGAAGGTGGTGCTTAATCCTCTATTCTAGGAGCAGAACACCTTCACCCAGCTTTTCTCCAGATCACCGCCTCATCCAAGCCCTGATTTACGTCTCTCCTCTCAAAATCCTGTCAGTCGTTATTATTCTTTTTATTGCGGAACTACTAAAAGGTATAATTACAGAGTATATAAAAAACATGGTTGATGGTGATGATGATTTGAAATGGTGGTGGAAGTAAGCATGCTACAAAATAATCAATGATTTGTCTCAAAAATACTTTACCGCACGACAGAGAAAAAAAATCTCGTTCACCTTGCACCGCATCCCTTCCCTTGTTGATTTGATTCCGTCCAACCTTTCACAAAATCGTGTCCAATAAAAGTTCATATAAAATAACCTTTTTGAATATTCTCCATTTTATCTGCACGAATAAAGCATTTAATGTATAGGCATTCGGTTACAATATTGACGGTTATGGGAAGTGTCAGATTTTCGTATAAACGGCGGTGTTTGACGATTTAGGAAGCCTGGGGTCGTAACTTCTTTAACAATAGAAAGGGATTTGTGAATTTTGTGATGGGTTCAAGGCGCGTTTGGTCACCGTTTCAGTGTTATTGTGTGACTAAAAAAGGCACAGCTGAATTACTCACGATCAAATCTACATTATTAACTGGTGTAACGCTGGCGTTATGCATCAGCAATAATAATGGCAATGAGTGAAATTCCTGCACTTTTCCTTTTGAGATATGTCGGATATCTCAAAATGAAATTTGTCCTTACAGACTGCATCATCAGTCCACTGCTGAACACAGGCCTCCCCTATATAACGTCACTTTGGACGATCATTGTGTCCCGGAGGTCCCCCCCAAAGCTCCTTCTCGGTAGCTCAGTAAGGGGAGGACACTCACGGGAACGCGTAGGTAACTAGTGGGAAATCCGGAACTATTGCAAATGTAAACTGTAGGCTTTGCAAAAGGTATATTCACAAATGTAACAACAATTTGGGAATGTTTAAAGGCCTGAAAATCACTGAATTTATATAAAACGGCAAACTCGTTCACTCGATAGTAAAATAAAACTGCTCGAATAGAGTTACTGTTATTGAATGAACTAATATTAAAATTTGGTGTAGAGCACAAGCGAGGACCGTACGCCTCGGTGGTTAAACGAAGAATGACGAAAATGTATGGAAAATGAAAAGAATGCGACTGATGTTATAATTTTGAATTTAAATCTAGATTATGAGTGACCAATATTTGATGCGGAATCTAAGAAAGCAGGTGAATAGCTGAGGTGATGATGAAGGAGGATGACATCGTCACAATCATAACCACCACGCATGGCAGGCGTCTATTGTGGTCGCAGAAGATTTTAATGTACCGAGGAGAATGGTGCTGCTCATTCCCTGGTTATTCCCTTAGCCGGCTCTTACGGCACACACGGGGAGATGGGGTGGTCCTATTCTCACATCGAGACCAGAAACAACCGAAAACGTTACAGCCCAAACTGCTGGTCGTAGAGATAAGAAAGGGTTTATGGAAATTCATAAGGGGATCAAATAGCATCCTCCTCCGTACATTAAAATCTCTTGTGATCACTAAGACGTGAGATTATATAATAGTAAGATTATGGTAACCCCCGACGATAAAAATCCAAAGTGGCGTCTAATGGGGAGGCCTATGTTTAGCAGTGGATGCCTTCTGCCTGAAATTGTGAAGGAATGTTAAAGTTTATATTTAAAATCGCGAGGGAAACCGCAGGGTGCGTCTAGTAAGAATACTTCATTAATTGACAGTACAGTAGTAAACCCTTTTATAAGCAGACCGTATTTTATTAAACTTTTAATTGTTTTCGTTATTGCGATTACTCGTTTATGGTGCCTATAAATAAACCGCTGATTGGTTGCAATCAATGGCTCTGTCGGAATTGTCCTGGAATCGGTGCAATCAAAACAAGTCCGTAATTGTCGTTTTATTTTCACTTCTAAATTAGTTTTATGAGAGTACACCATGAAGGACTTAAGCTAAAGCATTTTGATAGTTATCCACATTGACATTATTAACAACCTCAAGATGAGGCTGCCCCTACACAGCGCCAGTTAGAGCGGCTGCTTGCCTCCTGCATCCATTGGATTTAACCAGATCGTTTTTCCACCTGGCTGCTTCGTCGGTACAAAAATATACTACTAAGGATTTTAGCAACCACTAGATATGCAACCATAGCTCAGTTGGGAGAGCGTCCAATTGGAAGCGTTGGAAGAAATACAAATTTTAGGGGCTACCTCTAAAATTTATGTGCAGTTATCCACACGAAAAATGTTTATTGATTACTAAAGAACTTTTCGCAATTTTCATGTAAAAGACAGTTTTAAGTTTTAGGTGTGTACTGTGTAATTAAGTTGCAATTAGCAGAAATTATGCAGAAGTTAGTTACTTAAAACAACAAGTATGTGTAACATGCAATAAAAACATGAAGCGCTTGCAAACAGCTCTGTCAGCTTCATGCATAAATGTAGCAAAACTTTGGCGTTCGCAACTTCACGCTAAGAACTGCGAGGAATTTTTATCTACCCGCATTTCAAATTTAAGTTTTCGCATTACATTTCGGGCAAAAAATGCATAAAACGTGCACAAAAGGTGCATAAAACGTGACTAAAAATTGAATTAAAGGCAAACATAGATACAAAAAAAAGGCTCACAAAACAGCCACAAATGCTGTGGAGTCACAGCTAAAATCGTAAATCGTGTACCGTGGACACGTTAAAGCAAATCCAAATTTGTGTAGCTGTGGAGATACCACAGGCAGGATATATGTGTGTAATGAAATTGTGTTATGTAGGTGCAACACTGCACCAAAGTAAACCGCTTAGATCCGTTTTAGAATGCCGTAACCAAAGGGTAAAACGGGGGTCACCACAACGTCTTATAGCATTATTACTTCAATCATACTTTGAAAAATGGCATAAAAGTAAGAATATTGTAATGTTGTTGATGCAGAGCAGTTTTGATGACGTCACGTTAAATCGTTCACTCAAATACAATAAATAATAATAATAATAATAAATAAATATGTGTGGACATTTCACACAGCGCCATCTAGCCCCAAACTAAGCGTAGCTTGTACTATGGGAACTGATACAATACTTAGATACTTATTTTTTTGTTTGTAAATACATACATAGAATACAATATAACACACAACTGTCATGTCATACGGTTACATCATGTTGACACCGACTTGCGACAATGATAACGTTATATAAAAATGTAGACGTCTTGTCCTCGCGCCGGAATACTTTATAAGTTCATGGTACGAATTCGAACAATATTATTGTAACCTTGAAGCATTACTGTCACTAACCGTGATGGTTTTATTTTATTTTTATTAGCGTTAACGCCAAACGGTAAACCAAAAGGTAAGGGAATGACATTACCGCTTGACGTCGCTTTTCCGCAGGTAAGGTCATTCCCATACGTTTTGGATTATCGTTAGGCGGACTCTAAACTAAAATTCCGGCAAACAGAAAAATGTGTGCATTGCACCTAATTTGAGTGGACCACTGTGGTTTCACAACCTGAAGACTCAGCAGCAGCGTAGGCCGGCCTCCCATTAGGTGGACAGACGAGCAGGGCCATTATTCTCTATGAAAACACAGATTCCACACGATACGAAACCACGCGTGTCTTGTTAAATCGTGTCACAGTGTTAAAAATACCTTCACTTTACATTAAAGTTATTTTTATTTTTAATAAAATATATTGACATAAGTGGTGGCAACTTTTGATGTGTTAATGTTTCGGAACACGTCTCGGTAAAACATGTGATTTTTGACATTTCAAATCGCGCCAATTCCAAATTCATTTCGCGCGGTTTTGTTTTCGTTTCATAAAGAATAGAGTTTTGCAGATTTCTTATGTAAGACATGGAATTTGCGTGGTTTCGAAGTAAGGAATCGTTACCGAATAATGGCCCTGGTGAAAACTTGTGGGGAGCCGATAGCAAGCAGTCGCTCAAAATGGTGCTCTTTGAGGAAGGCCTATGTTCAGCAGTGGAAGTCTTCAGGCTGTTCATGATAACGACTGAGGAACTGGTGCTTTTTTATTCTTAGAAATAGAGGTAAGGCTCACCTCTCTTAGCAACTAAGCTTAAGTTGACCTTTTGCCCACAGACCTTTTAAAAGGATTTGCGGAAAGTTAGTAAAAAACCCTGACCAAGGAGCTCTCCCGGCTTTGAATATGAAATAAGGGGCAGGAATAATGAAATGTAGGCAAAGTGGCGCCTAAATTAGATGGGTGAGGTGTTTCTGCATAAATCTACTGAAAAAGTCATGTTTTTTATGCTCTCTATCTCAGAGACAGAATATATTAGAAATATAACTATAAAAATTCGCATATAGGTGATCAATATCCGTATAAAGGCCTATTCAAACACGCGCGTTATTCACTTCCGCTGCACTGTGTATATATTTTATATGAAGTTCCCTAGCTAGAGCGAAACTGCGGCGAGTCTCGCGCGGTATTCCGCTACCCGCAGCTGTAACGAATAAAGCGCTGGTTTGAATAGACAGAGTGCCAACATCACTCGTGAACTAAAATAAACCATGGGTAAAAAATACCAATATTGGTACCTAAAAAAAGAGACAGCTGAGAAGCCTGCCCGCTCTGAATTCCCGTTAATCAGATCTTTGCATTTTTCGGTGATTTATGGAGAAATAGAGCAATCCTTTTGATCTCATTCATCGCGCGTCTGCTATTTCGCATTCAATTTCAATGCGATACTTGCTAGTTTTTCAACCGACTAAAAAAAGGAGATGTTTTCGATTCGGACGTGTTTTTTATGTTAACTCAGATATCCGTCGTTTATAAGTAAGTACCTACACCTTAGACATGCTTAATGCTTATGTAGCTAGTTATAACTCTATAAGACAAATACCGATTTGAGAATGTTTTTTTTCAGAGTGGTCTTATAGATTGGTTCTCCAAACTACTTACTGTACCTACTTACCTAGTTTGGTTTTTAAATCAAAATAAGTGAAAAATGTGTAAAATGTATGTGTGTGTGTAAGTGACAGTAGCCGGGCCACATCGCTCGTAGAACTGACAACCGTTGGGGAAGAAAGGTTCTCGAGTGGCGACCACGAACTGGAAGACGCAGCGTAGGCCGGCCCCGTACTAGATAGACTGACGACCTGGTCAGAATGGTGGGGAGCCGATGGATGCAAGAGGCAAGCAGCCGCTCAAAGTCGCGCTTTTTGGGGAGGCCTATGTTCAGCAGTGGACGTCTTCAGGCTGATGATGATGATGATGATGATGAAGTGAAAAATAAAATAAATATTATAATATAATGCATACCGCGGTAATGAGAATGCTGCTGGCCATTCCTTCGACATTCCTGTAGCCGGTTCTTACAGCACCCAGGGGAAGAAATGTTATTTAACTATTCATGGCTCGATGTAATGAAGGATAATTTCGAGTGGTTTCCATGACCCGGAAGACACAACGTAAGCTCCCCACTTGACGGACCGATGACCTGGTCAAAACTTCGGGGAGCCTAGCCGATGAATGCAGGAAGGAAGCAGCCGCTCAAAGTGACGCTCTATGGGAGAGTTCTATGTTCAGCAATAGAAAGGTATCTTCAGGCTGTTTTTGATGATGTCAAAATATTGATGCTACATTATTATTATCATTTATCATTTATTTTTTAATAACAGAGTTATAGGTCAACAGTTTACAACATTGATACTTAGTTAAATTCACACACATTATATTATTATAAAATAACATGGTAGGAACTTAATAACTAGTCAACATTTTTACGAATAAACTATACTCAAAGTATAATTCACGATTAATTTCATCATAGTAAAATAAAATATAAATTAATAAAAATAAACAATACATTACAAATTAAAAGACTTATATCAATTTATCATTTAAGTATTATTTTAAGTAGAAGGTATTGTAATGTATGTACCAAGGATTACCATAAACTAAATAATTAATAAATAAAGAAGGATTCTATAGAAAAGGAATTTCACGCATAAAGCACAGAGTATACTAAATTACACAGTTTATTAGATTACATGCGTCTACACTCTGGTAATTAACGCGCACTTCCATATTTTACTGACGTGTAGCTCGTTTGTGCTGGCACAGTTTTGATTCCGTCTTGATGGATTCAAAACTCCGGTGTTCCAGTTACTGAAATAATTTGCTCTGTGTGCTGAACTAGAACATTTTCATATGAGACAAAGTAGCTTCAGAAAGTATGACCACCTTTTTATTGTAGGCAGGTCAGCATTTGGCCATTTCTCACCTTGGCGGTTATTCTCTATGGAAACACAGATTCCACACGATACGAAACCACGTCGTTATCGTGTATTGTTCAAATCGTGTCACAGCGTTAGATATACCTTCACTTTACATTAAAGTTATCTTTATTTTGAATAAAATATATTGACATAAGTGGTCATATCTTTTGATGTGTTGATGTTTCGGAACGCGTCTAAGTAAAACATATAATTTTTGACAGTTCAAATCGCGCCAATTCCAAATTCATTTCGCGCGTTTTTGTTTTCGTTTCATAGAGAATAGAGTTTTGCAGATTTCTTATGTAAGACAAGGAATTCGCGTGGTTTCGAAGTAAGGAATCGATACGGAATAAGGGCCCTGATGGTCAGCGTAGGTGAAAGGTAGGACACGCTTACCCAGATGATATCTATTCTCTCTCCTCTTGGTTATGTGGAAGCCATGTGTTCCCGCTTTACGAATAGGACCACCCCATCTTCCTAGGCCATTATTCCGTAACGATTCCTTACTTCGAAACCACGCGAATTCCTGGTTTTACATAAGAAATCTGCAAAACTGTATTCTCTATGAAACGAAAACAAAACCGCGCGAAATGAATTTGGAATTGGCGCGATTTGAACTGTCAAAAATCGTATGTTTTACCGAGACGCGTTCCGAAACATAAACAGATCAAAAGATATGACCACTTATGTCAATATACAAGACACGATAACGACGTGGTTTCGTATCGTGTGGAATCTGTGTTCCCATAGAGAATAACTGCCGATATCGTAAGAGCCGGTTAAGGGTACATCCCGGGAATGGACAGCAGCATCTCTTCGGTACATTAAAATCTAGGTCACCAAATCGTCTCCCATTATTGCCAGTGGTGAAATTGTTATTTCTCCTATAACGAAGAAGCACAAAACTGTGCTAAAAATAATTCAGTAGGCACAGTACATATTTGAGTTCAGTACCCACAATTGTAACACGACTATTAATAGGAGGTTTTGTTCCAGCCTTAGTATGCCTTCACAAAGGATATTAGATATATAATTAGACCACAGCCTTCACGGTAAATATTCTAATAAATACGTACTTCAGAATTCGTGATATTATGAATTCGAGATTCGAGATTCTGTCTGTCTCGTTTATGTGCCTCTACCATTTTCCCGTGGTATGTCTACTTTTTCCAGGATTATAATTATGCTATTTTCTACAACATGTGGTACTGTTGAAGGCCAATAAATAAATAAATAAATAAATAAATGGCTTTATCCAACATTATGATGTCTACATTGTATAGGGTAGAGTGGGGTAAGAAGAACCCGGACTCAACGCGGAACATTGTATAAAAAATATTTTTGTCGGCAGATCTTAGGACTCAATAATTATTTATACATAATTAAACAAGTAAAATTACTGCGTACATTAGCTTTTTAGCAATTAATGCTATTCCAGTGACTAGCACTAGTACTGGATCCAGCAACTAAACCCAGTTTAGTACCCATATCTCACAGCTCCGACAAAATAGAACGTAATTTAATTTTAATGCCAACGGAAAGGGGTGAAGCAACCCCGATGTATGGTCTTAATAAAGAAAGTAAGGTAATTTTGATACAAAGGCGAAATATTTTGAAGGCTTGTAGCACAGAGTACACACAGAAGGTCCGGTTCACAGGCTCGTATTGCAGAACTATGCTGAACCGTCGATGTGTGCTAAAGTATATATATTAGGTGGTAGGATTTTTCTGCAAAGTTCGTCTAGGTAGGTACCACCGCTTTGCCAGTTATTCTGCCGCCAAGCAGTAGTGTGCAAGCACTACTATGTTCCGGTTTGAAGGGCATTGTAGCTAGTGAAATGACTGGGCAAATGAGACTTAATGACCTGATTACACAGTCTAGTAATCTGATTAGATGTCTCAGGATGACGTGCGCAGGTCAGTGTCACCCGAAACTTTATTATTTTAAAGTTCCGAGTGACACTGCAACTGTTACGGCCGTGTCACTTAACGTGTCATCAGGTGAACGACTAGCTTGTCACGTCATTCACTCTCATAAAAAAGTAGAGGTTTCATTAACTATTTGCTTTCTGAATGAAATAACTTGGGCAGACACGACTGAGCGTATTAAGTGCACGAAACGTATATTGTGGAGCTTTTAACAACGTATTTTTTAAACTAAACAAAAACATAGAATAAGTCTTTCTGCATTTTTATAGCAGTATCGCCTGCTCCCGAAACCTATAGATTACCGTGACAAGTGGTCGCATGTTCAAACTTTTCCTTCACTTTTTACAACCAACTTACCATCAGATGTGCCGCCTGCTTACTGTCTCCTAAAAAAATTGCCAACCCGCCATTATGGTGAGAATTTTAAGAAAGGCCCGAGTAGACCTTCTGTTCATATTTATTTTGTGCTTGTACGAAAAATAACCTTAGGGCGTATGTGTTCCCTGTATTTTAATTTCAAGGAAGAGGTTGAGGTCTTTGACTGCCGAGGTTTCGTTATTAAACAGAATTGGAATATTCGCCAAATATATTCTGTCATGTTATTTATATTAAAATTTGTATTCGAGTACGTTTTTTGATCTCAACGAAAATGTCCTGGGGATACATTTATTTTTGAATCAGTATACTTCACTGCTTAGGCCGTTCTCAAATCATACCGATAAGTATTGACTTAACCTGGGCCAGCGTAAACGAGCTATTCCTATACATGTCAATAAAAGGGTATATCCCAACGAATCCCACCAAACGGACCCCACCTATTATTTTTTGCAACTGATACCCCAAAATATTATTTTGAGCACCCAACTGATTCTAATCAAATAGTTGAATAAATGGAAGCGTGTGGTAATAACGGCGCATAAACTGGTCACATAGAAGCCGATTTAGAATAGAAAGAAGAATGCTTTATTGCACACCAAATATAGACAAAGATACATAACAACACGAAACATTACCTATATACCAAGTTGTATAACTTAATTACACTATATTTAAATACTACAGATTGGATTATGTTATAGGTAACAACCTGGATTGGGTGCGCGTAATATCCACAATGTCACCGATATACTTAGCTTTCAGAATAAGCAAGTTGAAGTGACATTGGGCGGGCCACATCGCTCGTAGAACTGACAACCGTTGGGGTAGAAAGGTTCTCGAGTGGCGGCCACGAACTGGAAGACGCAACGTAGGCCGGCCCCTCACTAGGTGGACCGACGACCTGGTCAGAACCGTGGGGAGCCGATGGATGCAAAAGGCAAGCAGCTGCTCAAAGTGGCGCTCTTTGTGGGAGCCCTATATTCAGCAGTGGACGTCTTCAGGCTAATGATGATGATGATGATGAATGTCCCCAAAACTCTAGAGAATAAGAGTCTTAGCCCGGTTAGGTAGCAGCTGTGTAGGAAACAATTTTATTCGAGCACACATTTGCCGAAGGCTGATGAATAACATAAATAAACCAAAATCTTACACTAATCCATAAAAACTCGAGAGCATCCTGTAACATGACGTCATTAACCCGTCAACTGCATAATCTGTACAATCGCACGGATTAGAACCTCCGGCCTGTAAAGCCCTTGTCAGACTGACAGCGATCTGAGAGAGTAGCGCTTGTGACGACAAAATGTTGTGTTGAAAAACGTACAATTTAAATGTAGGCTAAACACAGTGAAGAACAAAATAGTTTTGGTAAATAATGTTTAATTTAATGTTTTTTTCGTTTAGTTTTAATTGTTCTTTAACTTGCGTAAAATAAAATGGTTAATGGTAAATCACATAAGTTGATAAATACACTGGCACGTTTGGTTTTGATTGTGTGATTCGCAATTTTTATACTCTATTTAAATATTTTTTTTATGAGAATGAATAACGTGACAAGCTGGTCGTTCACCTGATGGTAAGCAATACGGCCGCCCATAACAGTTGCAGTGTCACTCGGAACTTTAAAATAATAAAGTTTCGCGTGACACTGCACTGCGCACGTCATCCTGAGACATCACACAGTCTAGTAATCAGATTACTACACTGTGGAATGTGGTCATTAAGTCTCATTTGCCCAGTAATTTCACTAGCTACAATGCCCTTTAAACCGGAACACAGTAGTGCTTGCACACTACTGCTTGGCGGCAAAATAACTGGCAAAGCGGTGGTACCTACCTAGATGAACTTTGCAGAAAAGTCCTACCACCTAGTAAAAATTCTTTCATCAAGTAGATTAATTTATTCATTTGTCTCTAAGTGTCAACGTACATTCGTTTCTTGATTGTTATGGATAAGATGTAGTGTAAATATAGAGCCAGTAAATTTTGCTTTTGGTTTTATATTAGATTCAAACGAAAACCTGCTCAAGACTGCGCGGAGCTGGTGAATGCAAGAGATAAGAAACCACTCCAAGTGGCTCTCTATAGAATGAGTTCATAGAAAGCCACTTGGAGTTGTTTGTTATCTCTTGCGTGAATATAGGTGAACCTATGTTCACGTTCAGCAGTACTTATCTTCAGTTCGTACTTACTTCGTACATAGTTCGTATAATTGTTGTCGTTTTTATTTTTATTTGTACAAATCGCAAACTATCCGCCCTGCCAAGTTCGCTTTATGTGTGACAAGACCTTTATAACGGAACTGACGCACCGGCACCGGAAGTAGGTTACACAAACAATGACATATTTTCTGTCAACGGATAAGTTCAAACTTAAGCTGGCAACGTTATATGAGTGGGCAAGTTAAATCTTAAGCTGCGAAATGCCAGGTATAGCACGATAACTTGAGCCAGACTGAGCGCATGACACAAGCGGTAGCGGGACGGTAAGCGGAGCGGCCATAGAGTTTTGCATAGTTGGTAATATCATCACCAACCTAAAGATGTCTATATTACTGCTGAACATAGGCTGCCCCCAGAGAGCGGCTGCTTGCCTCTTGCATTCCAATTCCAGGTTTTTAATCAAGGCGTCAGCCGATCTAATAGTCAAGTGGTCTTCTGCATCTTCCAATTTCATCATCAGACTAAAGATGTCTATATAACTGCCGAACATAGGCTTCCCCCAGAGAGCGCCACTTTGAGCGGCTGCTTGCCTCTTGCATTCCAGTTCCAGGTTTTAACCAAGGCGTCGAGTCAGCCTATCTAGTCAAGTAGTCTTCACTGCATCTTCCAATTTATGGTTACCTTGAGAACTTTTGCCCGCACTTGGTGGATTGGCGACATATTAAAAACCGCGAGGAGACGCAAGAGAGGATGCAAGAGGCAAGCAGCAGTCCTATGTTCAGAAGTGGATGTCCCTAAAACAGGGACGAACATCATCAACATCGTCATTGGCCGATGATGATGAAGATGATCTAGGCGTATTCACTAGCAGAGTGAATAGGGAGGAGTGATTTTCTAGGTAAACAAACGTCAATTTGCACTTACCATCAGGCGATGGGATTATAAGCACTGGCCAATATATTGCAATAAATTCAAAATTTTTTAGCACTCATTCTTATCAAACCGAAATACTTGAAAGAACTATATATTTTTGTTAAATAACGACTCTTTCTAGTAATTTATTGCGTAAGAGCGTCCCCTGGGTACCCTACATGTTATTCCGGGAGCCATAAAAGGAATCTTTCCGACCATTCCGCTCTTTTGGGATGTCGTCATAAGTATTCGCAGTTTCGGCTTCATTATTCTTTGTAAGGAAGATTAGGTTTGTTTGCTTTATGGAGCATTATTTGCGTAAAAAGTTGTTCGACACCTTATTAAGCAAAACGATTTCCCTATACACTACCACCATCAGAATTTCTTCATAAATATTCATTTGAAAACATGCTCCATCTTGATACATGTTTTCATCACTTCCCATCAAGTTTCTAGTCTATGCCATTAAGCGAGATATTGCCAAATATGTACTCATTTTTAGAACCATATTCTAAGCAATGAGTACATATTAGGCAATATCCAAACACACAATATAATATGGAACAAGAAGCAAGGCTTCTTGTATCCCATTGTAGTATAAACATGATATAAAAATGGAATATATTTTCATTTGTTATTCCTTAGACTCATTTTACTAAGGCTTCTAAATAGGTTGTATTTTTATCTTAAAAGAGCCTTCTTCGCCGTTTCTTTTTAATAATAATTTGAGTTCTCATTAATATCAAGATCGTTCTAATTTTATTCTCTGATCTTTAATTATAAAGTTGTTAAAGAACTATTACTTAAAATAAAACTTGGAACACTCGTTGACTACCCTCTGAGGGGCTATCTTTTTAATTTATGTTGTCTACTGTTTGAAAAATGAATCGACGCAGCTAACTTGTTTTCGAATATACACATACTTAGTTATTAAAAAAAGGTTTGGAAACCTGTATATGGTTGGATGACGAGTGGTAGTGGCATATTTTGAAAGTATTAATGTAGTCCCTAAACCAAAATCTTAAAACTCCTCAAACTATACACTTAAATCTTTACGGTATCTTGAAGCTATTCATTGACAGTGACACATCTTGTGTAGAAAGAAGGACTAATTTGGTTCTTATTTGCGCCAGATTATCACTCGAAAGAGCGTCTCAAATGGTTCATAATAAACCCATTCGAATATCACGGACACAATCAAGTCATTTCTACACCAAAATTCCAGAAAACGAAATAAACATTCTCGTAAACTGTATTTGACAGGCGGCCATCTTTGTTTTCTTTTTTTTTTCTAGCGATAGGCGTCAATGGCGTCTCATTATTATTCCTAAAAATAATGATCGGTTGAAAAAGTATCTCTCCGATTATCTGTTCTGAGAACGATAGGTTAGATTACCAAGCGCGGGTCGCTTTTGTTAACGGATCGAAGATTGGGAACACCTGGTGACCGTTCGCGAGTTAGTGTGGGCCTGAGTATCGATAAAATATGCAAAACGTTATCGATTAATTAGCATATTTTTGTGATTTCGTACAAATGCTGCGTATCGGTATCAGTTTGGAGTTTGTTTTAAATTGTTGTGATTAACGTCCTGGGAAAAATAAATCAGTAATAAAACGACCGGAATTAATTGAGCTGTGGTAAAATCAGAATATTTGGAATATAATATAACGCACCACACAAGTACACCTGCTACAAAAAATATCGTAAATTACGCGATAAAATCTTTTCGAATCACCTGCATTTTATACAAAGCATCAGCGTTAACAAAACATCGATAAACATCGTTTCAGCACGTAAGTCACATCCCTACTCAATAAGGGCGTTCGACCGTAAAAACTACTACAAAAGAATTCCTCATGGCCGCTTAATTCTTGAATAGGCACCACGTATGCACAAATCGTTTACTTACCTACTAAACGTGAACATAAAGTTATTGGATATGGTAGTTCTTGACACGTAATGACCATAACTTCTATCAGAAAGTGGTTATAACCTTTGATTATCTGTGACAGATAGCCAGTCAAAGGTCATCACCATCAGTCATCTTTCTAACACTAAACCGGGCCTACTTAATATTTTAATTACAAGTATTTATTGAATTGGTATTTAATAAGATATTAGTGATTATTAGATGTAATTAAAAAGGGTGACACTGGCCAGATACTTAAACCAAGTTAAAAGAAAAAAAGAAGAAATGGTTTGGGTTCATTGAAATAACTGGGAGTTTTTTTGGCGGGAACGCGGAAAAGTTTACGTCGTTGCATTGTATTATTTTACAAAACTTTTGCTTTTTCCAGTGTTAATGTTTAAAATTAGTGGCGTTTTATGCATTAAGTGCTGAAATACGAGCATGAGTGAGTGCAAGTGATATAATGTGGTGAAACGTGATTTTTCGTGTTGCTTCCAAAACTCCATAGAAGCTTCTAGTAAAGTTGCCACCACTTTGCTGGAGCATGACTTAGACTGGACTATGACTAAGACATGACTTTGCGTGAAATATTTTATAACACGATGAAAATATAATACTTGATACTGGCTAAATACACTATGTGTGTATAATGTTTTTTCTCATCAAGACGCGTACTCACTCTCTCGGTCAGAAAATTGTGTGCTTTGCATCTAACATCTATTTGAAGGTAAGCGTACACTAAATTCCCTCTCATAGTTTTACGTCTATGCGTTGGATAGTTATCTTTGTTTCTCTATTCCTTCTTTCAACTAGAAAGATGCCAGCCTCACCTCTCTCATTTAGAGCGGACAATTGATTGGCTTTTCATTGTGATCTTTTGTCCCGTTCGTGTGCAATCGTTTGAAATGGAACGGCTCGTATCGATTAATTACCGCGGGGTTGTTAATTTGGTCTGATGAAGCGTTGCTTGCCAATTTAGTCTTGTTTTACAACTTTTTTGTCCTGTTTGCTCAATGGTATGGCTACAGGTGTTCTAAAATGTTTTTAATGTTATACAGTACTTATGTATATTTTAATATTGTGTTTCTACTGCTCTATCTGCCCAAACATAAAGAAGAGAGTAGAAGCAACATACAAGAACGAAGGAGACACATTATTTAGTGGTAGGTAGGTATGTACTTACTATAGGTGTTTTTTTCATTCAAGTTTGATTAATATGTAGAGACTTTATTGGTTTAAGTGTAAGAAAGATTAGTTAATTAAGCTAAATATTGTACTGTTTGTTTCTCTTAAACATTAATAAAATAAAAATAAAAATTATAATAATAGCGTGATGGCCGTCGGTCCCAGCTGTTGTCGTAAGAAAATAGTCAGAACAGCAGCCTTTGGGTGGCCTAAAAATTTTGACACCAAGCCTGGCCACTTGACTACAAGAGAAGATGATAATAAATGATACTAGGTGGACCGACGATCTGGTGAAAACCGCGGGGAGCCGATGGATGCAGAAGGCGAGCAGTTCAAGTTGGCGCTCTGTGGAGGAGGCCTATGTTCAAGAGTAGAAGGCCTTCAGGTTATTGATGATGATGATGACTTTAACATAAATCGCCATAAAAACTTTGATTGCAAAGTGCGCTCAAAAGTTGGTACTTCCATTAACTCTAGATCCGCGGAAAACCTTCGCATCGTGGGTGTTTAAAAAACGATGCAGTTTCGTATGTAACCACGTTAAACTTCTATTCTGCATAAGCGTTGCGAATATATTACATTGATGTTGGTCCCAATGTTCGACGTGGAAAAAACTGGTTAAACACAACCTTTCTTGGAAGCGGTGTGCGTCAATTACACAGTAACTCATATTGAGACGCACATCACACACACACATTTACAGCCGGAAGAATCTACTGCTCAACAAAGGCTTCCTCACTTGGTGATCGTAGCAGATTATAATCAAGACCTTGGAGAATACGGCTGCATTTTTTTTTCTCTTGGTCACCTTTACGGCGCCCAACGGGAAGAGGTCGGCAATTGTATTACGTAAAAATTACAACAGCAATAGCAAAGTAACAGCCGTTAGCAATGCGACAGCGAACACTTAGCAATCGGTCGCAAGATGGCCGCCGGTTGCTCAAATACACTTTGGCCCAAGGAACTTATACATATACTATATAAGTTCTTTGTTTTGGCCTTTTTTTTATAGTTTGGCTCCACACATAGTGTATTTAGCCAGTGTCAAGTATTATAATTTTCATCGTGTTGTAAAATATTTCACGCAAAGTCATGTCCTAGTCATAGTCACAGTCCAGTTTAAGTCAGATAGTCATAGTCCAGTCTAAGTCATGCTCCAGGAAAGTGGTGGCAACTTTACTAGAAAGTTCTATGGAGTTTTGGAAGCAAAACGAAAAATCACGTTTTACCACATTATATCACTTGCCCTAACTCATGCTTGTAATTCAGCACTTAATGCGTAAAACGCCACCAATTTTAAACATCAACACTGGAAAAAGAACAAGTTTGGAAAAATAATAAAATGCAACGACGTGAACTTTTCCGCGTTCCCGCCAAAAACCTGTTTTGGCCTTAGACACTAGTGTCACTAGCAACAGAAAGGCAATAGATGGAAACAAAAGAATTACTTTTTAGTTTTTTTTTTTAATATTTTGGCTCCACACATAGTGTATTTAGCCAGTGTCAAGTATTATATTTTCATCGTGTTATAAAATATTTCACGCAAAGTCATGTCCTCGTCATAGTCCAGTCTAAGTCATGCTCCAGCAAAGTGGTGGCAACTTTACTAGAAGCTTCTATGGAGTTTTGGAAGCAACACGAAAAGTCACGTTTCACCACATTATATCACTTACCCTCACTCATGCTCGTAATTCAGCACTTAATGCGTAAAACGCCACCAGTTTTAAACATTAACACTGGAAAACGCAAAAGTTTTGAAAAATAATACAATGCAACGACGTGAACTCTTCCGCGTTTCCGCCAAAACCCCGACTTTTTAGTTCATCGATTGCTGTCAAACGTCACTTCGCTGCCAAAGTCATGTTTGACAGCAATGATTGCGAAGTTTACGCCTGTTGCAAAAGTTACGTAATAGCCCCGCGCGTCCTATTCGCACACCGAGATCATTATGGTACTCGGTGTGTTGAGACACACTAAATGTGTTCGTTATAATAATTAATACCTACGCTTGATTCTTCTTCTTTTTATGGTGCGACCTCTTCTACCGGATGTCAGCCATCATTAGGGCAATCCTCATTTTGGATGCTGCTGCTCGGATCAGGGATCTGGTGCCACCAGACCGCAGATTTTTGAACCATGAGGTACGTCTTCTTTCCAGTCTTATGTTTCTTATGTTTAATTTTACCTTGCATAACAAGCTAGAGCAGATACGCTAGATTGACATCGATCAAACCAAGTATCAGTACTACGTGAAAAGAGAACAGGACTCTGCTTTTTTTTAAATTGCAATGATTGTAATTAAGACTATTTTTTATTTTTTTATGTGAATGAATGACATAACGTGCTAGTCGTTCACCTAATGTTAAGCGACACGGCCGCCCATAACAGTTGCAGTGTCACTCGGAACTTTAAAATAGTAAAGCTTCGCGTGACACTGCACTGCGTACGTCAACCTGAGACATCACAAAGTCTAGTAATCAGATTACTACACTGTGTAATCAGGTCATAAAGTCTCACTTGCCCAGTAATTTCACTAGCTATAATGCCGGAACCGGAACACAGTAGTGCTTGCACACTACTGCTTGGCGGCAGAATAACTGGCAGAGCGGTGGTCCCTACCTAGACGAACTTTGCAGAAAAGTCCTACCACCTAGTAAAAGTAGTTAGTTGTTGTGGTAATGGAAAATTATTTGGAAAAAATCATAAATTGTGCTTTTATGATGGCAACAAAAGATAGCGTTATTCCACTAATTAATTAAAAAGTTAGAGAAAATGTATCGAAATAGTTAAGTAGGTAGGTACTTATTTTAGCACTGTTACTATTCTTACTTTGGTTTGTGAATCCCAGACAATGCACTCGGCAACGTAAGCTTTACCTATTTGAATTTTCGTTGATTCTGATTTGTTTGAAATTGAGTTACTGCTTTGTTTCATATGTTGCATTTGTACTAAAGCAAGCAGAAGCAAGGAATTTAGGTTTCTTTATTGTTGAAAAAATATTATTTCCCTGTAGAAACCTCTGAATCACCCGTTTTAAAATTCAAATGTTCCTGTTCCAATTTATTGCTGGGCCACTACATCATTTTTGACAACTAGCAATTTTCCGTGGCTTTACACGCGTGGAATATTCATTCATAGCGATAAAAAGTATGCCATGTCATTCCCCAGGTTTCAAACTATCTCTATACCAAATTACAACAAGATTGGCTCAGCCTTTTAGTCGTGAAACAGACATAAAGAGTAACAGAGAGAGGGAGTTACCTTTACGAATTTTGGATTTCAACTTCAAAAGATGCCACTATTGCCTGCTACATTTTTTTTGTTGTCAACATATAAAAATGTTTCAGTTTTTCAGTGAATTGCCGCAGGCGGTCTTTTATTTGTATCAAAATTGAGAGTAGGCAGAAATTTAACAAAACTGCGGGCAGGTTTTTCATTAACCTAGAAATGGGTTGAATATCCGGCCATCCGGCCAATCTGTATATTAATTTAGCCGGATATCAAAACTAGCGTTAACACCAAAAATATTGTGATATACATTTACCGCATGGTCTCAAAAAAGTTCTACGTATCTACTTGGATAAGGAATAATTGAGTTTATTGATTAAGGAAAAGATGAATGTGCTGTTCTGTTTAAGATTTCTTATGTTAATAATTATTATATCTTTTTTAATATTCTATTCATACAATTTAGCCAGTTTTGTACCGAACATTATTGGACATTAAAAATAATTTAAATCAAGTCCATGTTGTTCTGTTGAGTTTTAGAGTACTATTATATTAAAATAATTAGATTGTGTAGTTTTTTTTATTTATACCATCATCACGTTTTATTTTATTCAATAGATTTACGTTTGACCACCAACTGGGCTGATGGTAAGCGGCGGTGTGGCCAAATATGTTGCAAGTTAACCTCGAAAATATCTAGAAAAGTTTCACATTATAAGACACTATATACGAGACAGATTTTTTTATACAGACAACCACCGCAGACAACCACCGGCATTTATCCGGCCAAAAGACAAACAGGCTCATCTCTAATTGACGTGACAAGCAAATTGAATTTCGTGATAGAAATGTTCACAATTGAGGCGTATTAGCATATTCGTATATGGTAGCCCAATTGGCTGAATCTATTATGGAATTTTTGTACATTAATCCAATTATTCCATGGGTTTAATTAAGTAAATACCGACATTTTCGTAGGTATTTTAAGTGCGGAACGGTACATTTGATTTTGAACTTAGCCACGATGAAGTCATTAATAAACGATTAGTGACTGCGCTTAGGGTTATCGATATCGATAAATAAATATTTATTATTGAATTGAAATTCCGATCGGCTAGTTACACGAGCATTGGCATTTTATTTTTGAACTTTAGAGAAGCTTGAATATCTTTAAAACTTGAATTCTTTGATTACTTTTGAATAATCATTATGTCGGTTGTCTCGTTATACTCTTTTTTTATGAGAATGAATGACACGTCATTCATTCTCATAGTCTCGGGCTAGTCGTTCACCTGATGTTAAGCGACACGGCCGTCCATAACAGTTGCAGTGTCACTCGGAACTTTAAAATAGTAAAGTTTCGCGTGACACTACACTGCGTACGTCAACCTGATACATCACAGAGTCTAGTCATCAGATTACTACACTGTGTAATCAGGTCATAAAGTCTCATTTGCCCAGTAATTTCACTAGCTACAATGCCCTTCAAACCGGAACACGGTGCTTGTACACTACTGCTTGGCGGCAGAATAACTGGCAGAGCGGTGGTACCTACCTAGACGAATTTTGCATAAAAGTCCTACCACCAAGTAGTACCTACTACCATTTTTTATATTTAGGCTGCTGAAGTGTTAGTAGCAACATAAGTAAGTACCTACCTTAGTAGGTGCATAACTTCAACATTTTGGTAGTATACAATACATAGACATAAATAAATAATAAATAATATGTGTGGACATTTCACACAGCGCCATCTAGCCCCAAACTAAGCATAGCTTGTACTATGGGAACCAGATAACGGACACAATACTTATATACTTTTTCGTTTGTAAATACATACATAGAATACAATATAACACCCAGACACAGAACAAACATCGATGTTCATCACACAAATGTTTGTCCTGGGTAGGAATCGAACCCACAGCCCTCAGTTCAGGAGGCAGGGATACTACCAACTGAGCTATCGGGCCCGCCAAACATGGCCCGTCAAACATGTTGGCAAAATGTAGAAATGTTATTTATTATTTTTCATTGACCCAACCATTCATTCTATTTGGACAAAGGTTTTGGAGCTGACTGTACATTATATCCCGCCAATCAAGCACACTAGCCTAGCCACCATAATTTCACTATTATCGCATCGATGGATACGAGCCTCGGAAGCAAAGCATGCCACAGAGAATTAATACTAACAGAAAGAAGGGATGGAAATATAAATAAAAAAAAATTAAAATAATAAAAGTGTTTACTTTGTCCATGACTAGGGTTTACGAACGTTCTCCTTTCATCGGGTTCCCATTGAACCACAAGGCCAAACTTTGTGGTCCGAGCGGTGTGAGAATAGGACCAACCCCATCTCTTCCCGTGGGTGCAGTAAGAGCCGGCTAAAGGAATACCCTGGGAATAGGCAGCAGCAGCCTCGGTACATTAAAGTCTACTGAGATCACCAAGCCGCCTGCCAAGCGTGGTTATTTATTTATTTATTTATTATTTATTTATTTATTTATTTATTTATTTATTTATTTATTTATTTATTTATTTATTTATTTATTTATTTATTTATTTATTTATTTATTTATTTATTTATTTATTTAACGCGCGGGCTGCGCTCGGCGTCCGTGCCGCGCGGGTAGCGCATCGGTACGCACAGCCTCAGCCCTTCCAGCACAGAGGGGTTGTCCACCTTGTTGTGGAAGAGTAGGTAATAATGCAACACAAGACACATTTTACGCCTAAGCTCGAGAGTAATGGCAAGTTGGCAATCCTCCCGTATGAAAGCATCCCGTATGTTTTCTGGCTGTTGAGGACGTATTTACTTTTAATATTTACTTATTTCACTGGAGGTACCACGTGGTTTCATTAATTAACTACTTATATTACTATTTTAATGAGTATAATTTGAAATATCCATTGTTGATCCTAATAGAGTAAGCAATCTGTGTCTAAAATTTCATTGAAATGTGTTCATCCGTTTTGGCGTGAGAGCCACAAACAAAAAAGAGTGACTTTACCTACTGTTTTATTTCAAACTGTGGCACCAATCGCGATGATATCCACCTATTGTGATGCAAATTGGTACTCATTTCAACTGCCTTTGGTCTTAACTGCATGGAAATAGAGCACACATTCCTATTTGCCCAGCTGTGGGCAGTGGCTTTTGTAGTTTAGAAATTTACACGATTGAAGGTTGAAACCGATGCTGGTAGGTTTTATCACAAAGGCTTTTCCTATCAGGGTAAATCTGTCTCTGTCAGATTAAGATATACTAAAATGTAAAAAAAACGGGTTCATTCCATAGATCTATGTAGTAAGTACATAGTAGTACGTAGTACGTGTTTCCTGACAAATAATTTGGGAGTTTTTTAAGGCTAGAACCAGTACCTTCTAGGCAAGTATGCTCCATCGTCGACCGAAAAATTTTTTTTCCTTCGTGTTTTGGATCCTCTGTACCTGGACCCTAAAGTCTTACAACCCAAACAAAATTACCAAATCCTATAGAAAAGTTACGATCACTTGATTGTGGTCTCACCCGACCGATTCAAAAACGCTATCAGTAGGCCTAGCACGAATATTTACGCGCGCATAATTGTAACGTTAACGTAAGGCAGTTGTATAGCATTTGATTTCCCACCCTATTACGAAGGAATTAGCAGCGCTGCTGACGCGCGTCTGCCGCTCAACTGCTGTCAAAATTGTATGAACTTTGACAGCAGTTAAGCGGCAGACGCAATATGTCTACATATGTTATTTTAAGACCTTCCTTGTGAATTGTGCTTGTGTTCTCGCAAATAAATGATTGATTGATTGATTGATTGATTGACGCAATCGTAATAGGGTGGTTTTACGTTATCGTTACACTTACGGCGCGTAAATATTCGTGCTAGGCCTACTGAGTCCTCAAGCTCAATAAAAATAACGCCCAACGATCATGGATCCTAGACTCTAACTAGGGTTTCCTGTATTGGACCCCACCTACGGGGACCGTGGTCCCACAACAAGCAAAGCAGCAGGCAGCAGGTCTCAAAGTTTTTAAAAACAAGTCAATCGTCCTCTATCATTTATATATTTATAAAACAGGGGCAAGTAATAACCTCTTGTCAGATTATCATCAGTACTAAATCATGTGTGAAGTGGCCAATTGAAATCATTATCTGCTGGAATCTGCCTGAAGCTTTGTAAAAACGCGCGTAGTAAAGCGCGGCGCACACTGAGACAAACTTGTCGTTGTTTCATGTTGCTCGTCTAATTTGTTGATGAATGATTAATTGACGGGCCCGATTGCTCAGTTGGGAGTAGTTGCCCTGCCTTCTGAACTGAGGGCTGTGGGTTCGATTCCTACCCAGGACAAACATTTGTGTGATGGACAAAGATGTTTGTTCTGCGTCTGGGTGTTATATTGTATTCTATGCATGTATTACAAACAAAAAATTATGTAAGTATTGTATCAGTTATCAGCTAGGCGATTATGTAACTTGATTGCAACCAATAGAAACACAAAAATGTATGGATTTGACAGTTTCAATACGCAGTTTATGTGCATAGTTACTATGAAAATTTTCATATTTGGATGGAAATTTTTCTTATTGCATTGCTGTCAAAGTTACGTAATCACCCCACTGGTTCCCATAGTACAAGCTATCCTTAGTTTGGGGCTAGATGGCGCTGTGTTAAATGTCCACATATATTTATTATTTATTATCAATTTTGAAGACGCAGCGTAGGCCGGCCCCCCACTAGGTGGACCGACGACCTGGTGAAAGCCGCGGGGAGCCGATGGATGCAGGAGGCGAGCAGCCGCTCTAAGTGGCGCTCCCTGGGGGAGGCCTATGTTCAGCAGTGGACGTCTTCAGGCTGTTAATGATGATGGGTGTTATATTGTATTCTATGTATGTATTTACAAACAAAAAAGTATCTAAGTATTGTATTAGTTATTTGGTTCCCATAGTACAAGCTATGCTTAGTTTGGGGCTAGATGGCGCTGTGTGAAATGTCCACACATATTTATTTATTTATTTTTATGATCAATTTTTATGTCTTCTCTGACTCTCGGGCAGAAGGCATTGGAGGGGCCGACGCTAACACCAAGAGGCCCAAAGTTAACAAAATAACACATTAATAATAATAAATTGTTTACTTGCCTCTTGCTTTTCATATTACGTTCAGTCAGCACTTACATGTCGACGATCGTAAAATCATTGAATATGAATGTAGGATCAGATAGGACTTTGAACATTTTTGATATTTTTTTGTTGTTGAAATGACGATTAGAGACCAAAGTCATGATTTTCTCTTAATGAGTGTTTTTATTGTAGTAGTATTGTATATAAGATTTGTATTTGTCAACTTTTTGCACCGGTGTGCGCCGAGCCTAACAACTAACAACTGTGGTTGCAACCTGTAGAAAGCAAAGTAGCCGAAAGGCAGTGAAGATGAAGGGGTTAAAATTACAAGGCACAAGCAGGGAATTACTTATTTAAATTATTATGTCGGCTTGTTGCGGTGCACAGAACAAAAAGAAGTGGTGGAGCAGCGTCTTTCTATAGTTACTGGAGACTGAGCGGCAAAAACTTAGAGCATTTAGAAAGAATTTTTTTAAAGCATTTTTCTAAATGCTCTAAGGGCAAAGGTGCTTATACACAAGATAAATTAGAAATTTTCAATGTTTTACTTTGGATGGCGTTTGCTTTTTAGGAAATAAGTGCTAGGGCCACATCGCTCGTAGAACTGACAACCGATGGGGAAGAAAGGTTCTCGAGTGGCGACCACGAACTAGGTGGACCGACGATCTGCTGAAACCCGTCGGGAGCTGAAGGATGCAGAAGGCGAGCAGCCCACTCGGTGGCGCTCTCTGTTGATGATGATGATGATGAAGTGCAAATGGCGTTAAATTGTATTGGTATTTCATTAGGATATACAAATTATTCATTTTTTTATCAAAAAAATCAAGCCGATTATTCCTACCATATCCAAATATCCGAGGACAGTCTTTGGCTTTTAGTGAGAGACGTCATTAGAATTTCTATTAATCGGAAGACTTTAACTGTACTTAAACATGACCTTCCCATAGAGCGTCACTTTGACTGGCTGCTTGTTCCTAGCATCCAAAAGCTCCACACGGTTGTAATCAATGGTCCACCTAGTGAGGGTAGTCGAGAAAAACTTTCTAGTTATTCCGCTATGGTACTTACCTAGCAACGTTCTCAGTGTTGCCAGTCTCAAGCGGTGAATTTAAAATGCAATTACCCCGCCGGTGTCAAAAGCTTCCTCTACCTAAAACTACTGCATAGTAGTAGTATAGCTAATGCACTTTACTCTCAGCGACTAAGTACACTCAGCGACGTAAATTAGTGTACTTAAAAGACTTTTAGTGTGACTGTACTTCATCAGTGTTTGCACCTATGTGTTAAGGTCCGCACGTCAACTCAAAATTTACATGTATTTTTTTTATCATGGAATTGATTTTTTAAATTTCAGCCACACTTAAGGTCTATTATAAAGATATATAATAATAAGTTCTTAAAATTTTCAATCCGATTCCAATTTTTGTCATCAATCAATCAATCAATCAATCAATTAATAGATAATTATATTACCTGTCTTATACATGTTTCATAGAAGTCGCCATGACTGCTTAGTCGGTAAAATACAGTCCTAAAGATTTCGCAGCTAGCAGTCATGTGAGCATAGCTCAGTTGGTAGAGCGTCCAATCTGGTGAGTTGGAGTGCGTAAATTCCGCTGGTATTTAAAACTCTAAAGACTATAATATGTCTTTATAGGTATTTTGTGTAAAGGTGCATTAGATATTTTTTTATGACTTTACATAATTATAATTTTGTCACAGTAGAGAATTTGACCAACATATTTTCCTGTTGGACAGATCAATTAGACTATCCAGTTTGACTACGAGGAAGAACCCAATAAATCTGAAGCTTCACTTTGATTTGACCGTGACTATAGCTTGACTTAAGACGGACATGACTTTGACTCGACCTTGAACACTCGAATAGTTCTAACTACAATAAACGTGAACTTTACACTGGTTAAACTTGGTTAAACACGCCAGTCAAATCATCACATGTAGCAAAATAAAAAAAAAACGGCTAAGTGCGAGTCGGACTTTGGAGGATTCCGTATCTATAAAAACGATAAAAAAAAGTCACGGTTGTGTGGGAGCCCCCTTAAATATTTACTTAATTAATTTTTTTGTTGTAGCGGCTACAGAAATACAGCATCTGTGAATATTTCAACTGTCTATCTATCACGGTTCATGAGATGGTGACAGACGGACAGACAGACGGAAGGACAGCGAAATCTTAGTAATAGCCAAAAAGATTTGTGAACATTCAAAAAATTAGTAACTGGCGCTTATTTGGCTCAACGCATCAGCATAGCAATTCAACGAGGCAATGCTGCCAGCATGTTGGGTACGCTACCTATCGGTAGAAAGATGCAGCACTCGGACTGTCTAGAGGTCTATTTACACTTTAAATGTTATTTATAGTAGGTAGGGTAGTAGTAGTTCTATTTAGTGTAGTAGTAAGTTTGAGTAATAAAGGCACATTTGCACGTTTTAAAAAAAATGGTAATTAAACAAAATGTTTCTTTGTTACAGCCCAAATAGAGTCCTTCCACGCGCCGAGAGGGGGTTCCGTGGACCTGCCTTGTGACGTCACACCTGCATTGCCTGGCGACGAAATTGGGCTGGTCATCTGGTACAAGCAGGGTCACGAAACACCTATCTATTCGTGAGTACTTCTTAATTATTATCGCAATATCGTACGTTGTTTTGCGGATTTTTACAGGTTTAATTTAGGTAGGTAGGTACTATGTACTTGCTTTAGATGTCAAAAAATAAATAAAATTTGTGAGATGAGATCCGAAACGAGGAAGTCTGCAGAAGGACTAAAGTGATATAACCTTTCAAATAAGTTGAAATTTCAATGGGCAGGCCACATAGCTCGCAGAACTGTCAATCGATGGGGAAGAAAGGTTCTCGAGTGGCGACCACGAACCGGAAGGCGCAGCGTAGGCAGGTCCACCAGGTCGTTGGGGGGCCACAAGGTGGACCGACGACCTGGGTGGTTATTCTCTATGGAAACACAGATTCCACACGATACGAAACCACGTCGTTATCGTGTCTTGTTCAAATCGTGTCACAGCGTCAGATATACCTTCACTTTACATTAAAGTTATCTTTATTTTGAATAAAATATATTGACATAAGTGGTCATATTTTTTGATGTGTTGATGTTTCGGAACGCATCTCGGTAAAACATACGATTTTTGGCAGTTACAAATCGCGCCAATTCCAAATTCATTTCTCGCGGTTTTGTTTTCGTTTCATAGAGAATACAGTTTCGCAGATTTCTTATGTAAGACAAGGAATTCGCGTGGTTTTGAAGTAAGGAATCGATACGGAATAATGGCCCTTGTGAAAACCGCGGGGAGCCGATCGATGTAGGAGGCGAACAACCGCTTCAAGTGCCGCTCTCTAGGGGAAGCCTATGTTCAGCAGGCAATGTTGGTGATGATGATGATGGTACATTATTGATATTTTATCGCCTGTACGTAGAAAAAAGCGATTCAAAACTTTTTTGGCTTTGTAACGCTTCAACGCATAATGTTTCAGACCGTCATAACTTTTATCATTATACGTTTATTGGCAAAAATCACCTACCAAAGTGGCTTGCTAGAAATGAATCCTACCATTTTCAAAGTTGGTAACATCTTTGCAAGAAAACACAGATATCTTATAGCAAGAAATATAAACTGTAGATAGTCTTTGATCTTAGTAACTAAGTAAAGATCGTAAAAGCTGTTTCGAAGAGCAACGTATTATACAGACTAATCGTTCCACACACATTGATAGAAGTTGACAACCATACCAGCATGTGTATCAGCTAACGCCAGTTCAATTTCAACCGTATCAACCCAGTAATAGATGTCAAAATGGATCTAACCGTCTATTTCGACCTAATATAAGTCGACGTCGTTTACCACCGCCCTTTCTCGAGTTCTCGTCATTAACATACGATATTGTGGTAATTTTACTGAGATCAATTTCATTATAGAGACGTGAAGGTGTGTCCTTCACGTCTCTATAATGTAACGTCGACTGGTGTAAAATTTACACTATGTTGCCTATAACTGCACACGTGTCATAATTTTGTAATCTGGTTATCCTGGCCTTTGTTTCTTAGACTTTGCTGCTGAGGTTATTTAAAAAAAAACTGGTTCAAAGACGGATGTAGAGTAGCTATCGTGTGTGTACCTAAATGGTTAAGTATGACCACTATGGGCTTGACATAGTCGTTGGGGTCGTTCGTTCTTAATAAAAAATAATTAAAAAGTTACTTGTTGTTTGTTTTTTAGCGTGCCTCAAATATTTGCAACACTTCATCCTTTCATGCAATTATCAGGATTAAAACGCTGGTCTCAGCTTCGTACAAATAAATAAATAAACTAAAATAAGAAAAATTGCCATTAAAACAATTTGAAAACATTTTGGACTTTTGCCTAATGCACTGCTGACTAACAGCGACTTCTTAGATTAAGTTTGTTGATACCTACCGCACATATTTTATTTTTAGCATTTGGTTATAACTACTCATCATCATCATTATCATTATCATTGGCCTATTTACATCTACAAGAGATGATTCAAGTAGCGTCTGTATTAATACATCTCCGCTCGTGGCTTATTAAGCCGATACGAGAGCCACAGACGCGGTCACATTTTTGGCAAGTATGTTGTGACTTGGGAGTTATAACTACTACACAATTCGCACTCCGACTGTCAAGCGACGTCTAGAGGCATACTAAGTCGATGGATAATGATTATCATACTAAGGACTCCTTATAATCCTATTAATCTACCGCGTTTAACCAAATACCCATTTTAGCTCTGTTCGTGTAATTAGGATTACCATGTTGATAGCTCATAACCTTTACCTTTTAACCTTTTGAAATAGTTAAAATAACTGCGTCTACCTAAAAATTTTAAAGCAAAGGAGGAGTGTTTAATCAAATAAGGTGTTTTTGGCAAGTTTCAATTTTTTTTTTTTATGAGAATGAATGCCTTGACGAGCTCGTCGTTCACCTGATGTTAAGCGACACGTCCGCCCATAACAGTTGCAGTGTCACTCGTAACTTTAAATTTCCGCATGACACTGCACTGCGCACGTCATCCTGAGACATCACAGAGTCTAGTAATCAGATTACTACACTGTGTACTGATTACACAGTGTAGTAATCTGATTACTAGACTCTCATAAAGTCATAAAGTCTCATTTGCCCAGTAATTTCACTAGCTACAATGCCCTTCAAACCGGAACACAGTAGTGCTTGCACACTACTGCTTGGCGGCAGAATAACTGGGAAAGCGGTGGTACCTACCTAGACGAACTTTGCAGAAAAGTCCTACCACCTAGGCTCTGTTATCATCATCGTTATCATTAACATAATATAAGTAAAATAGTTTAGTATATAAAATATGTATGGTCTGTATGGTATTTATGTATGGGACTGTTTATTTGTAAACTGTAGTTGCCTGAAATATAATGATTTTATTTATTTTATCATCATCATCATCAGCCTGAAGACGTCCACTGCTGAACATAGGACTCCCCCAATGAGCGCCACTTTGAGCGACTGCTTGCCTCTTGCATCCATCGGCTCCCCACGGTTCTGACCAGGTCGTCGGTCCACCTAGTGGGGGCCAGCCTACGCTGCGTCTTCTAGCTATAATTATTAGTTTATTTATATATTATTATTAACAGCCTGAAGATGTCCACTGCTGAATATAGTCCTCTCCCAGGAAGCGCCACTTTGAGCGGCTGCTGGCCTGCAGCCATCGGCTCCCTGCAGCTTTCACCAGAATGTCGGTCCACCTGGGGGTCGGCCTACGCTGTGCCTTCCGATTCGTGGTCGCTCGAGAACCTGTCTTCCCATCGGTTGTCAGTTCTACGAGCGATGTGGCCTGCCCATTGTCATTTCAACTTGCTAATCCTAAGAGTTATATCGGTCACTTTAGTTCTCCTGTGGATCTCCTCATTTCGGATCTAATCTTGCCGGGAAACACCGAGCATAGCTCTCCCCATTATAGCTCGTTGCGCGACTCTGAGCTTACTAATGAGGACAACAACAGGAAGAGACCACGTCTCAGTGCTATAAGTCATCACTGGCAACACCACAGAGCTAGAATTCGACTTTGAGCTTACTAATTATGTGGTCTTAATATAACATGTATTAATAATAACGCCCAACGATCACATACATAGATCCTGGGCCCTAACTAGGACTCCCTGTATCTAGGGCCCAGAAACTACGAGGGCCATGCTCCCACAACACCCAGACACAGAACAAGTATTTGCGCTTTTTTTTTGTGCACAAATACTTGCCCTGTCGCGGGAATTGAACCCGCTGCCTCCGGGTTACGAGCCGACCTGCTCAACCACCACACCACAGAGGCTGTCAATGTAATTCATAATGTCATGAAGATTCTTGTGCCGTTCACCAATAAAAAAAGGATTATCTTAATAAAAAAAACTAGAACTAAAAAAAATTGAATTATCAATTTGTTTCAATTTTCTATCAAAGAATCATTATCATTTTGTATTTTGCTTATTAGTTCTGGCAGAGACGAAAAGCGGGGTAATAACTATGCTATTGGAGCATTGCCGCAGGCGCCATCTTGTCTCCATCTTAAACAACAAGACAGCGAAGTAAATTTTGATGTTGCCAGGTTACGTTACAGATAATTAATTATAATTTATGTCAGGATGATTAATTCAATCTACCTGCCTCAAGGATGTAGGAGCTTGGTGTACAGTTACTTAGGTATTTTGATACTAATTAGAATTACCTATGTATGTTGCCATCATCAAATAAACAGCTCATTTTAAACTTTTTTTAATGAGAATGTATGACGTGACGTTCACCTGATGGTAAGCGACACGGGCTCCCATAACACTTCATCATCATCATCATCATAATCCGCGTGAAGACTTCCTCTGCTGAACAAAGGCCTCCCCCAAAGAGCGCCACTTTGAGCGGCTGCTTGCCTCTTACATCCATCGGCTCCCCAGGTTTTGACCAAGGGGTCTAGCAAAGATCACAATCGCTAACGCTAACTCCAAAAATTTACTGAAATGACATTTCGGAAATCGCTTATTTTCCGCAGCGAATGTCATTTCAATACGGTAAGTTATGATTATTGTTTGAGTTAGGTAAGTTAGGTATATGTATGTATATATATGCTATTTATATTATGTATGTGTATTCGTATTTTATGATTATAAGATGGTATTTAGTTCCTCTAGAGTTAGATACTAATTTACTGTACACCACCGGCCTCTCTAGTTTATAATGATATTTCTGTCCATTCAAAGGTTGTCTGGAAGAGATCGCTTTAAGCGATAAGACCGCCCATTGTACTACCTTTCTTAAGAAATATTGTTCGTTAGGTACTTATGTTGTATCTTATGTGCTTATTTTGGTGTGCAATAAAGTATTCTTCTATTCTATTCTATTCTATTCTACAGTTTTAGAGTTAGCGTTTATCACACTTAGCGCGTATTATTTCCATGTTTCACCAAAATCTGTCCACTCGTTTTAGCATGAAAAAGTAACAAACATACACACATAGGTATAAACGTCTTTGTAATACCAGATTCATTCAGTAGTATAAAAGGCAATATACACGTTAATGAGGCTTTTGTCGTTAACTGCAGTTATTTAAGTATTTAATTGATCAAAAAGTAAAATCGAGTATGAACTTAATTAAACAAAACTTTGCTGTCAAATAACGAACGTAAATCATCAATTAAATAAATACTTTTTATCAAGATAAAGATACCCATCTTGATAAAAGTGCACTCAACAGAAAGCGCAGTTTTGGCATTTAAAAATTAAATTTAAAACTAAATACGGCTTATACTTTATCTGTGTATTTAATTTAAATATTAATATAATTAAGAACATTAACTTTAATTGCTTCCGAGCAGCTGCATCCAACAAGCAATTTTTTTTATCTTAATTTCACTAATTTGCTTATCGTATTGTGATTTGTTATCTTGGTTAAATAAATTTTGAGGTTATTATTTTGTCGTTGAGTTATTGTAGACAAATATTTTTAATTTAAGCGATAAATCTTAGCGCTTGGACTGTAGAAATGAACGCCGTTATAAAAATAGGCGAGTACCTATATCAAAATAAGAGCGCAAGCGTAGCGAGCTCGAAAAATTTTGAAACAAGTCCTGTCTGATTTCAGGAAAATAAGTAATACGGCTGTGCACCTGAATTGACTCGATAGTATGGTGTTCCTGGGTCCTTTGGGGGCTATGGCCCCAATGGCCCCCAGATCCGCCAAATGGCTCTGGGGACAACTCATGAATGCCAGGTGCAAGTAACGCCAGTATATGCGATTGATTTACGATGGCAACACAGCGGGAATATATTACTCAATCTGTGCCACATGAGGCATACTAACCCAGGCATTTAATGGTTTAACTTAAATACATGCAGGTATGCTTTTTGGTAGTTACAAGGGTACGTAACTACCACAAAGCATGTGATTTAGTTAAATTTTTTAACGTTTCTGTTTTGACTAATTACCTACTACAATAATACAAGGTAACCTTGATATGTTATCCCGAAATGGGGGGTACTGGGACCATGATACCCTTCAAGTTATGAGAGCCTTACTTAAAATTGGGTGTTTCAAAACCTCCATGGTAAAAAATAAATCCATTCGCAAAATTGCACGTGCGATCGCTACGAAAGTTAACAAGATACTACAAACTCATTTTTAAACACAGGTCGTTAAACTCATTTATGTGCACTCGGTGAAGGACGAAGTTCAACCACCCAACTGCGCTAAGGCTATTTTCGAACGTAAACTTCACATGGCATTTCTTCAATGAAAAATTAATAATTTAGTAGTCGTAGAAGAAACATTGTCTACCTTGGGGTGTAGATTAACCCCCTTTCGGGATAACATACTAATTCAAGGTCACCTTGTATACCAAACAATAGACTTTGAACTCTATGATGTACACGAAAAAACCTTAAAGGAAATAACTGACTTTTGCTAGTAGCAAGAGTAGTATTTTTGACTCAAGCTCCTTAAGACGAAGGGTACACACAGATGAGCAGGTCGAAATTCGTTCAAAGAAACATCGAGCTTAACGTCGCGTCGTACACTTAAATATCAATTCAGTCTGAACTTCCACGTGGCGCTTACGACATAAACAACGCACGAAATGACTGATTTTGGAGGTTTTTATTTAATATCTATGGTCGTACTTGTAGTATTTTTCAAAATTATCAATTCATCACATTATGTGAATATTTTTTGGGCATAAACTATTATGTTATTTGTAAAAATATTTTCGATGGAAACTGTTTTTTTCCTATAGAACTGAATTTATTTATCTTGTATTTGCGTTCATCACGAACAAGTTAATGAAACGAATTACATGATATATTAAATTCAAAGCTCCACATGCTCTAATTTCGTCAGGAAACGTGCCAAAACATCTTGTTTGCTCTACCCTTCGCCGTAGAGTAACTAAGAATGTGTTCATCTTAATGTCTCTATTAAAGAGAAGAAACATTGTTCAAGTGTTCTTTTGAAATATTGACAAATAAATATCGATATCGTTATTATTATGTTGATCACCCCTAAGCCCCTAGAGATTATTACTACAAGCACTAGGTAAGTCGTTAGGGAGAACTTAGATCTTGTTATTATTTAGATAACTAACTTAAATACTAAATTATTACAGGAGAACAAAATTAGTTACGAGTTAATAATTTTGTTACCGAGTTTGTTACTAAAAAGTTAATGGTTAGATGAAAGATGGTGGTAACATTTTGGGTTGCCTGTTACCATTGGTTTGCGCTACCAACCTCGTAAAGAGACCACTTGTCACGGTAGCTTATAAAGCATGTCCCGGCTTTAGGGACGGATGGATACGGGTTCATATCTCGTTTGTGATTCCACATAATTTCCTTAAATTAATCCGTAGTTACAGTGGGTATTGCTCACATTAATCTACTTCTGAAATTCAGTTTATCGATAACTTCGTGACTTTTCACTTATCAAACAAAAAAAGGAAAACTCAAAATCCAAATCATCTGTTTGGGAGTTACATTGATACAGATAAAGGTTCTCGTGTGGCGCCCACGAACCGGAAGACGCAGCGTAGGTCTCCCCTAGGTGGTGTAACGATCCAGGGTGTCTCGTGACGTCACAAATATTAGAAATATTTTTCAGTTTAAAAAGAAAAACAATATTATTCAATCAAATCATTTAACAAGCATATAATAATCCAAAAATAAAGCAAATATTCGTTTTATACTGCACTAACTGGTATAGGACATGGAGATAGGTGTAAAAGTAGTTATTTAAACGTAAAATGAGGTAATATTAGAAAGCATAAAACCTCTTTAATTATATTTCATACTAAAATCGCGAGCTAGCAGTCAAGAATGTGTCAAAAAGACTTTTCAAATAATGGCAGATTGGGAGAGTTTACTTTGAAAATGAAAAAGAAAGATGGCAAAAAATATAGTTTTATCCTGATTTTATTTTTCAGAAAAATGTGTGAACGGTGCTGCGAATGGAACAGAGAGGGAAAACGGGGGATTTTCTCTTCATATTAGAAATTACCAAAATTTATAACGAAAAGGAAGATTGACAAAGATAGGTATTAACTACAGGAGTGGAGAGGTCTAGGAATTATGGAAATCTAACCGAAGAAAATATGAATCAAGAAGTTGATATCAACTGAGGGAAGTTATTACATTATTTCGTAGCTAGTATTTGCAAAGTAGTTTAGATTTGACATTGTTTTAATGATTTTTCAATAAAAACATTAACTTTTATTTTACAACTTTATAATATTTTTCAATAGTTAATTATTGTCCTTCGTATTTATATGGGTCAAGCATAAGCAGTACCTTGTTAGTGACTCCTTACCACACGGATAGGATAGCTAATTGTATAAATTCGAATGAGAATAACGTCTTGTTGATAATTGATATCAATAATATATTTACAACTTACAATACATACACTTTGTTCTACGGATCAAACATAACTTTAGCATATTTCATTATACTGAAATACGTCTTAGATATGTGGATGATTTCTATGAAAGTTCAGGAGAAGCAAAGTCAGCCTGAGAATTCATAAACGGTTCAATGTCTATAGTATACAAAATATATGCATAATATTATTATAATATCAATAAATACGGGTATGGAAACGATTAGGAATAAATGAAATGAAACGAAATGATCTTTATTTCCGACACACAATATCGCGAAAGGAACAATATAACACGGAACATAAAATAAGAAACTTATATAAATATACTAATTATACTCTGAAGCGATATTGCACGATGTCAGAAACAGATCCCGGCTCAGCTCAGCATACAACTTATTATCATCATGTAATTATTTCGAAATAAATATCCTGAGTTTTTATTCAACATTATTAATCTCCATTTTCATGTCGGCCGAATCTTCGAGAGAGGTGTAGAGGTTCCACACAGCGCGGTTGTGCATATTACATAACCTACGGGCTCTTCTTTGTAGGAGAATTCAGCAAGACACGTCTGATTGTCATTCATCGAAACTTATTTAAAAAGGTCATGTATATCTCATAGATAATAGTATTTAATCTCGATAGATGTATTAACTCTAAATTTACAGTTTTCCAAAATATTATATAGCATCGTAACTCGACCTTATAATTATTGTAAAATCAAATATTGTTAAACCAAAAAGAATTTAAAAAAAAAGAACAAAAAAATAAACCCTGAGGAGTTTCTTTGGGCTTCTTCTCAATCAGGAGTAATCGAAGTTTCCGGATATATTTTTAAAACTCAAAGTTAGTTATGAGCGACAAAATAATTCTAACATTTAATTATATATTCTGAGTACTAAAATTCAATAAAATTATTTTATAATTTAAATTATAATTTAAACTATTCCGATAAAGTAAATTCTAAATTCATAATCGTTTGAAATAACTTTTTCAATAAATAATTTGAGTTTTACTTATGTTTTTATTTATTAATCTATAATATAGAGCATAACGTAGGAAAGTAAGGGTAACGAATTCTAAACTATCATCATAGAAGGCCACTTTAATAAACCAGATTTAGGTTTAGGATTAATTTATAGTTTGGAATTGGGGCTCAGAAGATGGCGTCATGATAAGCAGAAGAGGTTTATCATGACTTCGCTAATATGTTTAAAATAGGCGTAAAGGAATGGTAGAATGGGTTGTAAGCAATTCCGGTAGGAATGATAACATTTTTGTAACTAGTGGGAATTTTTGGGCCGAATAGTGGAAGTGTAACAAACGGGAATTTTATATTTTTTAGATAGTATTAGTTAAGAGATTCTGATATATACACTTGAAGAATGTTTCTGAAGGTCAATTATAGGAAGTACTTCAGGATTTCCAAATTTGGTTAATGTGAGTTGTTTTGGAGCAATCTACGTTTTCGATCTTTCCAGCAGATATAGGATTAGCGCTCATCAAAGGTTTAGATTGCAGTGAATAGTAGGATAATGGGTATTCCAATATACTACATTAATTGCGTATTGATGTTAGTTAGGAATTGTCTCATTACTTTAAAAGGATTTGGATTACTACATTATCACAACGTACGGGTTCTACCACTATTAGGAGACGATCACTTGGCCATATCAAATCTAAAACATACAACAAACTTAGGTTAAACTTAGATTATTTCTAGGTTCTTTTTATCAACAAGCTTAGGTTAATTTTAGGTTCTTTTCAACGGTATTAGATTGTTAGCGTTGATTTAATTCAATTTATAGTTTATTTAAACTTAAGTCTTTAGGTTCGGTAAATTAAAGATACAATTATAATTATTAATTAAGGGAGGATAAATAAGGGGAAAAGAGGGGGGGGGGGGGTTATTACAATCAGTGTTGCCGTGATCAGGATTATGAATTGGGCTTATGCGACTACCTTTTTCTTATCTGCGTGACGAGAGTCGTTTAATTGGGATTTTGCGTTTTACACTTTTCTTAGATATTTCGGTTAGTAATAATATCGGAAAGTTTGTTGTTTGTTTTGGATTTGACTTAGAGGCGATAATTTATTATCGCACAATTTGCTGTCCGTGGAAATAGGAAAGGTTTTGAGACAATTTATGTAGGGGCGATATATGTAGGGGCGGTTTTAGATTTCACTAATGTTAATGAGATAAATATTTTAATTTAGCTTTAATAATCAATTTGTAATTTGTATCTATTAGCTATAGGAACGTTTCAGTCTTTTATGCGTCTTCGAAAAAATTAAATTAAGCAGGTGAAGTGTAAGTTTGACAAAATAGACGGAAGCAGCATAATGTTTTTAGGATTTACAACGGGAATCATTAGCTGGTTGTAGTTTATTGGGGCAATGAAGTTTGGGATATCATCGTTAGATTATTTCAATAGGTCATAATGTAGAAGACTATGAGTAGAGGACAAACGGGATTCAAATCGTCATAGTAAACATTTGTTTATTTTAATTATAAATATTGTTACAGTTATTTAGGAAAGTGCATTAATGGCATGAGTTCATGTCTAGAATGGTTCGTAATCTTATTTAGGAAAAACGTAGAATTCAATTTTCATAATTATACGGATTATGTTATTGTAAATAATTTACACTTTTGCGGTTGACACTAGGAAAGGTAATATTAGAATTTGGTAAAGATTATAAAACTTTAAGGGGCGTTTAAATTAAACTTCAAGACATTTAAAAATAGGAAATAAAATCAGTATACTAAAATTTAATAATTTAAGCCACGTTAAATAAAACGGTGAAAAAGTTTCTTTTTGATGGTGATTGTTAGATGTTTAATAATTTAAACTACTTTGCGTTGTTTTAAATCAATCTTTACAGTTTTGAAATGAAAGTAATAAAAATAATTTTGTTAGCTCGTTCAATGATTTTGTTAAAAATACAACAAAATATTGATACATTCATTTCTCTAAAAATTAATTAATTAATAATATTAATAATTTAGTTTTGTGAAATGGAGGTTTCTGAAAATGCTATTATAGATATTATCTAAATTAAAATGATAAAGGGAAATAAACATAATTTTGGTCGTAATGTTTAGAAAATAATTTGGGGTTAAAAGACAAGCAAACATTTTATTAGTCTGCAATCAAGGAGGTCCTTGTTAATTCAATAAAAAGCGTGTTAGTGTGTTAAAAGGGTTTTGTTTGTATTTATGAAATGATTATAAACTAGAGTATGTTATTTGAATGGAAGAGGGGTCGGGGTTCATGAGAGATCTAATAAAAAAAATTAAGCAATAGTTATAATAGTGTGATAGATAGAGGGAGGAGGTTTTATGGAATAACAAAGACTTAGGTTGCAGACAGGTTTGTTGACGGTGGCTTTGAATTTTACACGACTCTACAAATGGGTTGATTATAATTTAAGGCAGGTGTTAGGTTAAAAACAAAGCCTAAGTTTATAGAAAACTGTTATAACAATCCCATACTCCACAAGAAGGAAAGATCAGATCTACTACACTATACATCCGAAATGATAGCGAATTACAGAGTGGGAAATATATGTGAAATATTGCTGAAGTCATAGGCAATGAAGATACTTTGAACTATTAAAGTTAATCTGGTTATCGAAGGGTTTTGTGGGAGGCAGCTCGGAATGAAAACATGATTCTTAGGGGTACCTTCTACTTTGAGTTATTAGGACTGACCAGCCTCACAACCTGGTTTCTTTTGGTGGCCAGGTTATCCTTGGGATAAGTTACTTTTGGTTATGATTGATGTGATGAGATTTTGGATATTGACTCATAATGTAATTCACTGTTGTTACGGCTTAAGAGGGCGTTTAAAACAGAATAATTTTGAATTTTAAATATAAATTTATAAAAGACAAATTGATTGTCAATTCAGTATAATATTTAGTATGGTTAACTACGTTATTCTTTCGAGAATATTTTTAAGGTGACACAACATAAATAATTATAAAAAACATATGTAACAATTAATACTTTTCGAACTAATACGCAGTACGCTGCATATTATTTGAATATTTGTCATCGGTTTAAATATTTTAGATGCTCTCTTAAATTAAACATAACGGTTAGTTACACTACAGAACTATAATCACATTTTAAGTTCAGAGCCAAACGTCTACAAATTATAATTGCTTAATGGGGTTTAATTATAAACATAAATAATTTTATTGAAGTTTTGCTAATATTTGTGAAAATGTTTTATCTAATGAATAAAATTTTACTTCGGCTTAAAATTTAAAACGCCTGCGCAAATATTTTAGGGGCGATTGTAACGATCCAGGGTGTCTCGTGACGTCACAAATATTAGAAATATTTTTCAGTTTAAAAAGAAAAACAATATTATTCAATCAAATCATTTAACAAGCATATAATAATCCAAAAATAAAGCAAATATTCGTTTTATACTGCACTAACTGGTATAGGACATGGAGATAGGTGTAAAAGTAGTTATTTAAACGTAAAATGAGGTAATATTAGAAAGCATAAAACCTCTTTAATTATATTTCATACTAAAATCGCGAGCTAGCAGTCAAGAATGTGTCAAAAAGACTTTTCAAATAATGGCAGATTGGGAGAGTTTACTTTGAAAATGAAAAAGAAAGATGGCAAAAAATATAGTTTTATCCTGATTTTATTTTTCAGAAAAATGTGTGAACGGTGCTGCGAATGGAACAGAGAGGGAAAACGGGGGATTTTCTCTTCATATTAGAAATTACCAAAATTTATAACGAAAAGGAAGATTGACAAAGATAGGTATTAACTACAGGAGTGGAGAGGTCTAGGAATTATGGAAATCTAACCGAAGAAAATATGAATCAAGAAGTTGATATCAACTGAGGGAAGTTATTACATTATTTCGTAGCTAGTATTTGCAAAGTAATTAGTTTTACCCAAGATTTAGAGATGTCAGTTATGAAAATGTTCCCTGGAGAGCTTAGGACTTTCCTTGTAAGTTGATGTTGAGTGCAGATGCTTAGTGTAGAACAAGAACGTCGTGGGAAACACGCCGAGCGGGCGGATTGATGATGGTAGAAGATTTTAATGTACAGAATGGAATGCGTAGAGCTTTCCTGGTTGAGTGAAAATGCTTATTGTAGGTGGACATCACGCTGAGCGGATGGTCTGATGATGGCAGATGGTTTTAATGTACAGAAGGGAAATCCAACGCTATTCTTTGCATATTTCCTAGTCGGCAAGAACTTAGATGATGATGAGTGTAGATGCTTATTGTAACATAAGATCACCGTGGACATCACTCTAGGCGAAAGGTTTGATGATGGCAGGGGATTTTATTGTAGAAGGGAAGCTAGTGCTTTTTACTGCATATTTCCTTAGCTGGCAGAAGCCTAGCGTTATACACGAAGGAGATGAAAAAATTTATTTCACGCGGTGATGTAAAACATCGTGAATGCATTTGAATACTGAACTGAATACTTTGTTATAATGATTTATTGACTTAATTCTAACTGAAAAATTATTGGGAATAATGTTGTAGTTCGTTTTAGTAATAGTCAATAATTATTTTCTTAGCAGGTTGTTGTTGTGATCACGGAGATGATCGAAGGATCTTATTCCCGCATGAAAATTGAAGCATACTTTGATGTTTATTTATCATACTAATTTTATCATACAATAGCATACAATGTTGTCATGGATTCAGCAAAAGCAGGTAGAGTTTTCTTTCGTCGGATCATGAAGGAAATACAGAGGTGGAGAGGAAATCTTTTCCCTATTTATTTATTGTAAGTATCACGAGCGTATTTGAATGTCATTCTAGTAAATTCAAAATAGGTAATGTTTTCATGCGCCTATAACGTAAAAACGGGGAAATTAGATTAAGGTGTTCCGTAATAAGTAAAAGGTATTTATCTCGAACAAGTCAGTGGCGACTATGAGCTGGAAGATGCGGCTTGGACCAGTTCCTCACTAGGTGGACGCCTTCAAGATAATGATGATGATGGTGGTGATGATGTTGATGATGATGAGGTTTGATCTGGTCAGAGCGTGGGAAGCCAATGAAAGCGGAAGACTAACGGTTGCACAGAGTGGCATAGGTTCAGGATGATGGTGGTGATGATGATGATGATGAGGTTTGACCTGGTCAGAGCCGTGGGTAGTCGAAGGAAGCGGAAGACTAACGGCTGCACAGTGTGACATGGGTTTATGATGATGCTGGTGATGATGATGATGGTGTTGATGATAATGACATCTTCAGGATGATGATATTGAGGGTCTAAGATAGGCAAAGATCTTATAAGATAAGATGCAATATATTTATTTATCTCAAATCTATGGGCATAGTTCAGTTTGGTGAAGTTTAGATTTGACATTGTTTTAATGATTTTTCAATAAAAACATTAACTTTTATTTTACAACTTTATAATATTTTTCAATAGTTAATTATTGTCCTTCGTATTTATATGGGTCAAGCATAAGCAGTACCTTGTTAGTGACTCCTTACCACACGGATAGGATAGCTAATTGTATAAATTCGAATGAGAATAACGTCTTGTTGATAATTGATATCAATAATATATTTACAACTTACAATACATACACTTTGTTCTACGGATCAAACATAACTTTAGCATATTTCATTATACTGAAATACGTCTTAGATATGTGGATGATTTCTATGAAAGTTCAGGAGAAGCAAAGTCAGCCTGAGAATTCATAAACGGTTCAATGTCTATAGTATACAAAATATATGCATAATATTATTATAATATCAATAAATACGGGTATGGAAACGATTAGGAATAAATGAAATGAAACGAAATGATCTTTATTTCCGACACACAATATCGCGAAAGGAACAATATAACACGGAACATAAAATAAGAAACTTATATAAATATACTAATTATACTCTGAAGCGATATTGCACGATGTCAGAAACAGATCCCGGCTCAGCTCAGCATACAACTTATTATCATCATGTAATTATTTCGAAATAAATATCCTGAGTTTTTATTCAACATTATTAATCTCCATTTTCATGTCGGCCGAATCTTCGAGAGAGGTGTAGAGGTTCCACACAGCGCGGTTGTGCATATTACATAACCTACGGGCTCTTCTTTGTAGGAGAATTCAGCAAGACACGTCTGATTGTCATTCATCGAAACTTATTTAAAAAGGTCATGTATATCTCATAGATAATAGTATTTAATCTCGATAGATGTATTAACTCTAAATTTACAGTTTTCCAAAATATTATATAGCATCGTAACTCGACCTTATAATTATTGTAAAATCAAATATTGTTAAACCAAAAAGAATTTAAAAAAAAAGAACAAAAAAATAAACCCTGAGGAGTTTCTTTGGGCTTCTTCTCAATCAGGAGTAATCGAAGTTTCCGGATATATTTTTAAAACTCAAAGTTAGTTATGAGCGACAAAATAATTCTAACATTTAATTATATATTCTGAGTACTAAAATTCAATAAAATTATTTTATAATTTAAATTATAATTTAAACTATTCCGATAAAGTAAATTCTAAATTCATAATCGTTTGAAATAACTTTTTCAATAAATAATTTGAGTTTTACTTATGTTTTTATTTATTAATCTATAATATAGAGCATAACGTAGGAAAGTAAGGGTAACGAATTCTAAACTATCATCATAGAAGGCCACTTTAATAAACCAGATTTAGGTTTAGGATTAATTTATAGTTTGGAATTGGGGCTCAGAAGATGGCGTCATGATAAGCAGAAGAGGTTTATCATGACTTCGCTAATATGTTTAAAATAGGCGTAAAGGAATGGTAGAATGGGTTGTAAGCAATTCCGGTAGGAATGATAACATTTTTGTAACTAGTGGGAATTTTTGGGCCGAATAGTGGAAGTGTAACAAACGGGAATTTTATATTTTTTAGATAGTATTAGTTAAGAGATTCTGATATATACACTTGAAGAATGTTTCTGAAGGTCAATTATAGGAAGTACTTCAGGATTTCCAAATTTGGTTAATGTGAGTTGTTTTGGAGCAATCTACGTTTTCGATCTTTCCAGCAGATATAGGATTAGCGCTCATCAAAGGTTTAGATTGCAGTGAATAGTAGGATAATGGGTATTCCAATATACTACATTAATTGCGTATTGATGTTAGTTAGGAATTGTCTCATTACTTTAAAAGGATTTGGATTACTACATTATCACAACGTACGGGTTCTACCACTATTAGGAGACGATCACTTGGCCATATCAAATCTAAAACATACAACAAACTTAGGTTAAACTTAGATTATTTCTAGGTTCTTTTTATCAACAAGCTTAGGTTAATTTTAGGTTCTTTTCAACGGTATTAGATTGTTAGCGTTGATTTAATTCAATTTATAGTTTATTTAAACTTAAGTCTTTAGGTTCGGTAAATTAAAGATACAATTATAATTATTAATTAAGGGAGGATAAATAAGGGGAAAAGAGGGGGGGGGGGTTATTACAGTGGGCTGACGATCTAGTGAAAACCGCGGGAGTCAAGACATGCAGAAGGCAAGCAGCCCCTTAAATTGACGCTCTTTCAATTCATTTCATTTTCAATTCATTTATTTGTTAGACCAACTAGGATCTCAATCACACATATTATATTATGACATATATATTTGGCGGCTTTGGGCGGCCTCTGATCATCAGTCTTCAGGCTGTTGGTGATGATGATGATGATTATATATATTTTTTTAATTTAAATAATATCGTACTGGCAATGGAAACGGGTTCCATTATTAAAACAACTAAGTGCACTGCCAAGCGTGAACCGTCGGCGTTTTTGATCTCCAAATTAGGTCGATGAGGGCTTATACACATCAAAGACGTGGTTTAAGTACCTATTCTTAACATCTGTCAACAGCTTACATCCGATATTAAGCTGTAGCTAGATGAAATAAGGTTCTTTTTAGCGGTCATCATGATTGATGGATAGTATAAGAGCGTGGTCTATAAAGTTGATACAGTTTGGTTTGATTGATTTCTTCCGCGTATGTAAGTTTTGATTGGATGTTAAGAATTTTTTGATGATAAGTACGTGTTTGTGGTAGGTCTATTGACTTATTATATGAGGCGTAAAAGGATGGAATGAAAGGATAGAAACAGAAGAAAGTTAATTGTAATATAAGTTATAATTTATTACGAAATTGGTTTTAAAATTAAGATCTGTTTAAGTAAACGAATGGTGCGTCGATCTAGTCGTTCGCCTGATGTAAAGCGTCACGGCTGCCTATAACAGATTACAGTGTCACTTAGAAAAGTAAGAACTAAAAGTTGTAAAGGAAAAATCTTTGCCTGGATTGGATCTATGTTTTGGTCTCTACCGAACCTTACAACGCTCCTGACGATTTAGAGTTGTGGTATGCATAATACACCCTAAGCGGGGTGACATTGCTGAATCCCTGGTATATAGTAACTGAAGTTTACAAAGTAGTACCAAATACTGAAAGGAGGATGCTCAGGTCCCATACATCGAAAACCCTGTCAACCGTATTTTTGTCTAGTTAGTGGATAATTGTAAGTCGTGAGTAATAATAATTATTAATGATCTTGGAAACGTTTATTAAAATATCACTTACGTTCTCAATGTGATAAAAGAGATCTTTCTTTATGAAGTTTGAGGTTATGTTATGACATCTTTCTACTAAGCACAGGGTACTTTGTTAATATGGGTACTAGCTACTAGGCATGAGATGAATCCTCTATTATAAGAGTAGATACCTATCAACCTGATCTCCACCCCAAGAGAGTTAAATACATTTACAACACAGTCTATTTTGACTAATAATTACCCATTGATATATATTCTTCTTCTTCTTTTTTGATTAGTGTTAATATTACTTTGAGATTTTGACATTGACATTTTGACGATCAATCAACCAGTCATCAGCGCTGCCAGAGCTCGTCCATCAAAAGTAACGTTTAGCAAGTCAAAAAGTCCCGTTTTCATATCAAAATTAACAACTTCATTACTTATTACTATAGAAAAATAGACTTAATGTCAGCGGGGCTATTGTAATAAGATGAAATTATTGATAAGTGGATCAACGGATTTTTTTGACGATATAAGTGGGTACCGATGGCTATCGATGTAACCTCCATTTATGTTGTTAATTTTTTATAGTTTTTGAGTGACGGGCAGCGCCGGTAGCTCTGGAGCTCTGGTAGCGCCAGGGTGGAGCGAGTAGGTATTGTATTTCTAGTAGAATCATAATAGCAGTGCAATAGTATTAAAGTAAAAGAAAAGACAAATATAAAAAGCCTGAGCAAAACGAGCGATGATAAAATCCATACCTAAGTATGGAATTTCGAGCAATTGATTCCCCAGTGCGTCATTAAAAACAACACCTTACCAACTGTACCTATTTGAAGGCATGAGCAAACAGATTTGACTATACATAAAAATCAGTAGCACCGCCACATCATACAGGGGCACCATGAGGTGGACCTGTTATCTCTGGCGCCTATTTATTTATTTATTCATAAATGCTTGCACACTTATAACGACGCTAAGACACCTAGACGCCTATAGAGCATCCCCCAAAACATCAAGTTAATATTACTTGGTTTCCAGTTTTTGACAGGCCCGATAGCTCAGTTGGTAGTATCCCTGCCTTCTGAACTCAGGGCTGTGGTTTCGATTCCTACCAAGGACAAACATTTGTGTTATGAACATAGATGTTTGTTCTGCGTCTGGGTGTTATATTGTATTCTATGTATGTATTTACAAACAAAAAAGTATATAAGTATTGTATCAGTTATCTGGTTCCCATAGTACAACCTATGCTTAGTTTGGGGCTAAATGGCGCTGTGTGAAATGTATATAAAAAAAAAAAAAAGTTTTCGGATTTCATATTGACAATACTACGGTCCCATAACGGCAATCTTTGTACTAGGAGTACTAAGAATGCCGTTATCTAAGACTCTTGGTTAGCTCTAAGGTTGCGCCCATAATCCTCAACTATGGAATTGAACAAATATGCACTTGCTTGCAACTTGGGGAAGTAGGTGTTGTTTTCTAATATTGTTCCCTGTAGGTATTACATTATCTGTCATAGTTAATAACATTTTAACCCTCGCCTCAGAAAGTAACGAAAAAGTAACGATTTTAGTCTGGGGGACAGTACCGAATAAGGGTCAAAAGTAACGAAAAATGTTAACAAAGTAACGTTCTGGCAACACTGTCTTAGGTTTGACATTCACAACTTAAATTACGTTCCGTTTAACATTACACGAGGTACAAAAACGTAATAAATATAAAAATAAATTATTTAATAACCGGATTATAATATTAAATAATTAATGCATGTTTATTTACACCGAGTCATTGAGTATACTGTGACTATCTGTGGTTCGTAATAAGTGATTAACATTGTACTCTTTGGTAGTGATTTGAATAGCTATATTAATGCAAAAGGTTAATATGGATTTAAATATTTTAGAGGTAGAGAAAATTTATCCAAGTTTGTGATTTAATTAGAACCAAAAAATATGATTTTTTTAAGGTATAAGCCATAATTATCCATGACAAATAGTCAAATCGTATTTGACAGGCCCAATCTGTACATGATCCTTTCTATGAATAAATCATATTTTATTAAAATGCAAAATTCCGCCAAAAATAATGCAACAATGTACTCTTTTGTATTCGTCGCTCTGTACTACCTAAAATACAGACCTACAATAAAAGAGTTCCGCCAAAAAAGCACAAGGATTATATGACGCCGTAAACTCAACTTCATAAAAAACAATAGTCCGAGAGCTAGCGATGTGAAAATTCACACGCTGCAGGGGCCCTATTACGAATGAGCTAGCAACGATGCTGACGAGCGTCTGCCGCTCAACTGCTATCATACAATTTTGACAGCAGTTGAGCGTCAGACGCGCGTCAGCAGCGTCGCTAGCTCCTTCGTAATAGTGCCCCTGCAGCGTGTGAATTTTGACTACAATGTCTGACAAATGTCTCACCTGATGTTAAGCGACGATGCCGTTGAAAGTGTAGCACGTTGGCCCATGAGGAGCCTATTCACTCTAGTCTTAAAGAGGCTCAAATTATATTGCTCAGAACCAAGGAAGCTGAGAGTTGTTTCTGACCAATATTATTGGGAGCGAGTTCCATTACCTAGCAATTTGCATGATAAAATCAGTTGGCAAAGTTAAAGTCAAGGTGTTTGCAAATATGCTATTCGTAGAACTTTTACAAGTATGAGACGCGAGTTGGGTGATCAGCGGGACACTTACTTTTTATTATTCCCTATCAGCGACAGGTCGCGATACAATCAGCGGATCGTCTGTAATCGCTCATTGACCATTGTAATTTAGCTGTTTCTAATATGTTTGTCGGCCACAAAAGCTGATGCACTTCTACCTCTTAGTCCTCTGATAGGCAAAGACAGCGCTGCTGTTTATAGTTTTCTAGGTATCTGCTCACTTGTCGCATATTTGACAGCAGAATTTGCATGATTAACGCCTGTCGCGTAGCTGTTACAGTGCGTAACACGAAATTGAGGTTTGACCGCGGAAATTGCACAATTTACATCTGTCTTGCTCTAGCGTGCCTAATTGACTATGACTGGTATAATAATCCCCCGGTAGGATTATTATACCAGTTAATCAGGTGGTGCTAGGGGTTATGGTCCATTTTAGCTCTTCTGGCAGAAAATTTACAATATTTAGAGTAATATCAATATGCTTAGAACCGTTATACCGCCTTCGAATAGGCATAATGACTACTATTAAAAATGAACAAGTAATTACTTTCATAAAGAAGATTAAAAATGAATGCAATAATCGAAAAAATGAGTAAAATCGGTAAATAAATCATGGAGTAATAAGCTTTTAAAGTATCTGGAGGGGGCATCACCTGTCCCTTTCTCGCGAAACAGAGCCCCTCCACTGTTACTGTGAAAAATCTACTTGTGACGTCACGTGCCAAAGAGATTGTATGTAAAGTTACCACAGATTAGTAATGAGGTACTATGAATGACCCAGCACTGACGTCACTAGCCGTTTGAGCTAACTCTCTATTCCGGTTTTTAAAATGCTTGTATGTTTGTCATTTTTTGAGATTTTTTTTTTTCACGTATGTTTATCTTTTAAGAAATATTATTAATTTATGCACAAAAAATAGTTGTAGTCATCATGCCTATTAAAAAAATCCATTGTCTATATCCGTATCGGTCCGGTTCGTGGTCACCACTCTAGAGTGAAGACGCAGGCTGGCTCTCCACTAGGCGACTTATTTGATGTCAGTCAATAACTACCATTCACTTTTGGCTAAGCTACTAATTCAATTCAATTGTTTATTTGCATTTCACAAAAAAAAATTAAAAAAAAAAAATGTTGTTTAAAGATGTTTACGTAGTTACAGCTCATCACCGATCCTGTCGGGCACGCAACATTAGAAGAGAGGAGGATAGATAATTAATTTAGTTAGTCAACATTAACATGCACCTAAAAATATTACATTACTATTTATACCTGATTTTCTTCTATATGTTTAAGATAACGTCGAATTTATTTATTTATACTAAAGTAATTAGGCATATGTATAAGTATCTACTTACAGTCATGTTGGCATTTTCCTACTGCTTTATAACAAAATAATATTTTTCCCCCTATAATTTATTGCTTTTACGTTCTATGTCATTGATTGTCCATTATTATTATAAAATTTAGAATTATTATTATAAATTATATCAAAACTACTCTGAAAACCAGACCGCTAGCTAGCTCTCGGCCTACAATGGGAATTGAAAACTTGTACACGGGAAGCGTAAAAAAGTTTATACGTAAAGACAAAACAAGTAGTCGTGCATGTTTTAGGCAACGAAACGTTTTTCTACTCAGTTTTTGGGTATTTCTTTTTATCGAGTCTATACCTGGGGTAGTAGAAAATAAGACGTAGGTACCTAGGTGGTGACTGGCCCAGTCAAACACCGAACAGTGGGTGAGTTTACTCCTTTTTGAAATAGATTCAGATTCAGATTTTTATTGCTTCCATAGTGTACAATAGGTGGAATATAAGATTAAGTCTAGTTTCATATGGACCCCGTCGGGCGCAGCAAATTTGGAGAGAGGAGGGCGTCTATAATAGCTTGTCGGTTACTCGCCCAAAAGCATTTCGTGCAGGCCACTTTACACTTGCTGGGGTAGTAGAAAATAAGACGTAAGTACCTAGGTGGTAACTGGCCCAGTCAAACACCGAACAGTGGGTGAGTTTACTCCTTTTCGAAACTACGCGAATTCCTTGCCTTATTCTGCAAAACTCTATTCTCTATGAAACGAAAACCAAACCGCGCGGAATGAATTTGGAATTGGCGCGATTTGAACTATCAAAAATCATATGTTTTACCGAGACGCGTTCCGAAACATCAACACATTAAAAGATATGACCACTTAGGTCAATATATTTTATTCAAAATAAAGATAACTTTAATGTAAAGTGAAGGTATATCTGACGCTGTGACACGATTTGAACAAGACACGATAACGACGTGGTTTCGTATCGTGTGGGGAATCTGTGTTTCCATAGAGAATAACCGCGCTAAGACGTAAGTACCTAGGTGGTAACTGGCCCAGTCAAACACCGAACAGTGGGTGAGTTTACTCCTTTTTGAAATAGCTTGTGGGTTACTCGTCCAAAAGCTTTTCGTGCTGGCCACTTTACACTTGCAGAATAGGTGGTGGAAAAGCAGCCCAACGCATTTCTGATAATATTCTTCATTTTTAAATTTGTTATTTGCCATTTGCGGCCGCCATTGGGGTTGGTTCCTCGATGGCGGCTGCTCACTGCAGGTTATTCTTGACACTCGATTTCAATGGTGGTAATTTGGGATTTGCAACGAAATCGTGGCATTTGTTACTCTCAAATCCGATACTACCAATTGTGCGCTAACAATTGGAATCTTTGCCCATGGAATTTTATGGAACTAATGTAATCGCTCATTTCTACTTCATCCGCATTTTTATTAAATTATTTAATATTGGAATTGGTGATTGATTCGGATTAGAATTTGAGTGTAATTGGTATTGATTCAAGAGGAACTCTACTGGCGTCTCATTATAAGATGTTCCCACAGCTGGGCGCAAAAAAAAAACAAGTGCTAATTCCGCTCATAATAATATCTTGGAAAGTTATTAATACGTGATTCGAACCAGGATGCATTCGTTTAACAGTTCTTCTCGTGTAGGCAAGTGGTCAGCCCTGGTGTCAGAATTTTTAGGCCGCCCGAAGGCTTCTGACTTGGCTTAACGACTATTGTCTTACGACAACAGCCGGGACCGACGGCTTAACGTGCCCCTCGAAGCACGGTAGCGCTCAGTTGTAAAAATACCACTTTATGCTGTAGCGGTCACCCATCATAGTAGTGACCGCAGCGAACGTTGCTTAACTTTACCGATCGGTTGAAACGGCTAACAGTTGTCAAGATATCTAATTAGTTAAAACTAATTTAGCCGTACTTAATCCATAAAGTAAGTATAACTGTCATTTTACTCCTAACCCTATCAATACTAAAATCCCGGGATAAGTCGTAAGTACAGATTAAAGTAAGTAAGTCGTAAGTAATCTGTCAGTGTCAATCGGAGCTACGTTTCCTGCGTCGGCTGTCACTTCACAAGAGATTCCTTTTTTGTCTAATCAGGCAATCATATTCGTGATGAAGAGATTTTTAGAGACGCCTGAGAAATAAAGACGGCGTTTATACTACTTGAAGTTTGTTAGCGACGGCTCTTAGACTAAGAAAAAAAAAACCGGCAGAAGCTAGTCGACGAAGAGTTCCGTTCCGTACCACTATCTATAAAACTGACAAAGTGCGAGTCGGACTCGCGCACGAAGGATTCCGTACCGTGATCTGTACAAACGAGCAAAAAAATGTTTTTTGAAAGAAAAGAAAGAATTTTTTTATTTTTAATTTTTTTTTAATAATTTTTTTTTTTGTTGTTTGGAAACCCTCTTTAATATTTATTTGATATTTTTTTTTAGTATTTGTTGTTATAACAGCAACAGAAACTTGAAACTTGGATGCTACCAAAAATGATATAGCAAGCGACAGCCTCTGTGGTGTGGTGGTTGTGCAGGTCGCCTCATAATCCGCAGGCGGTGGGTTCGATTCCCGTGACAATACATAAACAAGTGCTTGTGCACAATAAAAAGAGCGCAAATACTTGTTCTGTGTCTGGGTGTTGTGGGAGCATGGTCTTCGTAGTTCCTTGGTCCTTAGATACAGGGAATGCTAGTTAGGGTTCAGGATCTACGTATGTATTGTTAGGCGTTATTATTATTATAATTCATGTAAATTATCTATTTCTGAGTCTCTCAATATTCTGTACGACCTGTACGGGTCATAGATCAAAAGGTAACATCGCTTCCAGATGGCCGTTTACGACGGACATAAAATTAATATCGCCTAAAGCTTCTTTTATTCCGTTTAGCCATTTTATACGCAATGGATTACCATACCACTTTGAAGTTTAAAAGGCTTGGTTTCACCATCTGGTTAAAGTTGCCGTTAAATTAACCGTAACTTTAACCATGAAGTTTAAAATTAAGTACCAGTAAGCATCATATTCGCCGCACCGTGATTTGTTGTAACAGTTAGAAAATACTGCATATTCTCTTCCTGGTATTATGGAATACGGTAGAAAAGACGGAAAGAAAGACGATGAAAGAAATAAAAAAGGATACAACTACTAGACGTCACACCATAGACTACCTTATAATAAAGAGCCATTATAAAAAAGTCCCCGATTTTTTTAATTTTAATTCTAATCCCTGCCCACGTCTTAATAGTTGGTTGGTATGTTGTTCCCACCATAAGCCACCCACATCTACATTTATAACCTGCTACACTGCTGAATTTAGACCTCCTTGCCTCTTGCATCCACCGGCTTCCTGCTCGTATTAATATTTTGAATATTTATGTAACTTTTCTGTGATATTTTGCCATTATATTTTCTCTAATTTTTTTTTTTAGGTTATTTTTGCTAGAGCCAGTATAACGTTTCTCAAGTACTTTTCTAGTTTTTCCTGTTACCGTCAAAGAAACAATTTTAAGAACGGATGTTGAAACACATTACTTCTTAACTAGAGTTTTAACTGCAGAGTTAACTGTAGTTGAAAGCTAACTATAAATGGTGTAAACCAGCCTTACCTTTGATCCACAATGGGTAAGCAATAACGAAATGTCTTATAGCTTTTCTTACAATAGAAAAATACATTTTATTTTTGAAAATGTTTGTCGAATTGTTTGGTAAGTCGATACCTTCTCTAATCCCTGTTTATTTTTATGGGTATTTGATGATATGCTTGCGATGCGTGGGAAATCAACAAAATGTGTTTTTAAACTGTATTATTACTAATATAAATAAAAGTACAGCCTGACGGCGTCGTCTGATGAACATAGGCGTCCGCCAGGGAGTGCCACTTTGAGCGGCTGCTCGCCTCCTACATCCATCGACGCCTCGGGGCTTTCACCAGATCGACCTGTATGTGATATGTTTTTTATGCTTGTTTTTTTTGTCCACAGACTAGACACAAGGGAAGGCGTGACGTCACACTGGTCTGACCCATCCACCTTGGGGATGAGGGCGTCCTTCAGAAGCGAAACCCGCCCCGCTGTGCTGGTTCTTACTAAACTAAGGTAACCAAAAAATAAATGACGTCACTGTGAAATTTCTTGTAGCTTCTTCTTTACAGCAGCCCTACCACAAAGTATGATTGAAGTAATAATGCTATAAGACGTTGTGGTGACCCTCCAGGTGTAATCGAAGCTACAGATCGGAGTTGTCTTTCCTGCTTTGTGCCAGATTGCTTGTACTTGTAGGGGAAGAGAGAACTCCTTTTTTATTCCAAAACGATTAGGTATTGTAATAGGCTTGCTATTATATTGCTATATACCTTGTGACCTTGAATTGGTATGTTTTCCCGAAAGGGGGTAAATCTACACCCCAAAGTATTGTTTCTTCTACGACTTTACTAAATTAATAGTTTTTCATTGAAGAAATGCCATGTAAAGTTTACGTTGGAAAATAGCCTTAACGCAGCTGGGTGGACGAACTTCTTCCTTGACCGAGTGTACATAAATGAGTTTAACGACCTATGTTTAGAAATAAATTTATAATATCTTGTTAACTCTCGTAGTGATCGCACGTGTAATTTTGCGAGTGGATTTATTTTTTACCATAGGTTTTGAAAGACCCAGTTTCAAGTAAGACTGTCACAACATGTAGGGTATCATGGTCCCAGTCCCTCCATTTCGGGATAACATACCAATTCAAGGTCACCTTGTATAGTAATAATAATTGACATTGTGCATTTTGTGATTTTATCTGCTATAATAATTTAATTTGACTTGTAAAAGTGCCGTGAATTGCCTAAATGCAATAAAAAAAATGTTTTTGCAACGTATTAGTGTCACCTCATCACTTAGATGGGTGACAGCCTCAAAATGGTATTTATATGTGAGTAGATGTAAAGATGAGTCAACTCAGCGCCATCCAGCAAGATCCATTGTATAAACCACATAGCTAGAATTCGCATCCATCTCTACTATGGTATAAAATTTTCTCTTTATCAACCTCTATCAAATTTTAAGAACAAAATTGTTGCCTAATTATGTATTATTAATTAAATCAGTTTTATGAACAAATCAATCAAGTCTTGAAAGTAATTTAATCTACCCGGAAATACCGACGTGATTAAATTTTATTATGAACATTTACAAAGGTTTTCGTCAACAAATAGCTCAAAAGATCCTTTGTTTATTCGTCTTTTCAATAAACAAAGATATACGTCTTTGTTTATTTCGAATCGACTTCAAACGTTTGACACGTAGTATTATTTTAGGCCCATTTTCCCCCTATACCGGTAATTGTTGGGAACGATACACTCGAAGTTGTCGAAAAACTTTGGTCTGGGACGTAACCTGCGTAGACACTCGCACCGTCGCATCTTCCTAGAACACAGGTTGGGGCTGGCGCGGCGGCAGAATCCGCAGAGAACATGAAAAGGCGTATTAAGTTTACTTATTATATAGTTTTTTACTTTAGATTTAGATAAGTAGTTTATTTTAGTTTAGATTAATTTAGTTTTAGTCGAAAAATATGTCTGTAAACCTGTAAAGGATAATTATTATTAATTATACTTTCAACTTAATGGTCTACCTAGAACAGACTGCCCAGTTAGGCAGATCTAACATCGACAGAGGTCGCAAGAATTCAAGAAGAATCCAACTTGCCTGGGCAGCGTTTAGGAAGGTTCGACCTATTTTTTCGTCCAAAATACCGCCGAGCCTGAAAACAAAGGTTTTCAATCAGTGTGTGTTGCCCATAGCGAATTCTAGCTCTGTGGTGTTGCCAGTGCTGACGTATGGCACAAGAGACGTGGTCTCTTCCGTTGGCCTCATTAGTAAGCTCAAAGTTGCGCAACGAGCTAATATAGAGAGCAATGCTCGCTATTTCCCTGCGAGATAAGATTCGAAAAGAGGAGATCCGCAGAGCTAAAGTAGCCGATATAGCTCGTAGCATCGCCCGTAGAACTGACAACTGATGGGGAAGAAAGGTTCTCGAGTGGCGACCACGAACTGAAAGACGCAGTGTAGGCCGCCCTCTACTAGGTTGAACGACGATTTGGTGAAAACCGCGGGGAGCCGATGGATGCAGGAGACAAGCAGCCGTCCTTAGTGGTGCTCTATAGGGGAAGGTAACGTGCAGTAGTGAACGTCTTCAGGCTATTGATGATGATGATGATGATGATCATGATGATATTTTAGAAATGTTAGTCATGGTTGCCCTCGTATTGATGCATAAAACTCCAATACTCTACCCAAGTAATTTATTACTACTTAGTAGTATTTATTACTTATCGGCCTATAATTTTTAATTTATGTATAATCAAAGAAGTTTTAAGTATACTGAGGTATTATATAACTTCCTCGATTTTTTTTTAATCTATAGTTTTTTAGGGACTTTGAGTCGTCCAACGATATATGCCAGCCCCATAGTACCTCTCTCTTAACTAGTGCTCGTAAGCAGGTTATGTAACATTGTGTATCAGCCTGTACACAGACCGATACAGCAGACTAGCCGCGTTGGATTTTTGCGCGGGTAGAATGCTTTGAAATACACCCACATCTAGGCGACTAAGCTTAAGCTCATCGAATAGATCGCGCTCATAGAGGCACTCCGAACACATTCCATCAAAAAGTGATATAGGTCATCTTTGACTCCACACAGATCACAATTAGGACTATCTACGATTCGCATATCCTATATATAATAAATATAACGTTGGTGCGTCTGTTACGTTCAAAGTTTGCAGTACTGTGGGCCTAGCACGAACATTTACGCGCGCGTAAGTGTAACGTTAACGTAAGGCATTTGATCTGCCCCCCTATTACGATTGAGCTAGCAGCGATGCTGAGGTGCGTCTGCTGCTCAGCTGCTGTCAAAATTGTATGAACTTTGACAGCACATTTGAGCGGCAGACGCAATCGTAATAGGGGGGTTTTGCGTTAACGTTACACTTACGCGCGCGTAAATATTCGTGCTAGGCCTACTGAATCCTTGCATCGAAATCTTAAACTTTATCTTGTTCTACTTTTTTCCGAGAGACGCTGTAGTCTACGACAGGGCTATCGGATTTCTCACCCCGTTTTCTCGTTAATATTGTAACCGAAGATTCTTGTTCGAGATACACATTTTTTTTCTCGGAGTCGGGGTAAAATGTGGCGCAAATAGGAATCGATGCGACCTGTTTTTAACCGTCGAACTGTAGGGGTGTTATAAGATTTTTTTGCAGCTCCTAAACGGGTGGACTATATTACCTATAAATTAAAATCACAATAGAGGTGGTTCCCATTGTACAAGCTTTACTTAGTTTGGGACTAGATGGTGCTGTGGACAATGTCCACACATATTTATCAGGGCTTTGTAGGTGATGCAAAATTATTGTAGAAGTTTCAGTAATTTGTGACCGCTAGTTTTACACAGGTGTTTTGTTTTTGGCGGGCCTGATAGCTCAGTTGGTCGTAGCCCTGCTTGCTGAACTGGGGGCTGTGGGTTCGATTCCTCTCCATGACAAAAATTTGTGTGATGAACATAGATGTTTGCTCTGTGTCTGGGTGTTATATTGTATTCTATGTATGTATTTACAAATAAAAAGTATTTAAGTATTATATCAGTTATCTGGTTCCCTAGTTCCCATAGTACAAGCTTTGCTTAGTTTGGGGCTAGGTGGCGCTGAGTGAAATATCCACACATATTTATTTTTTTCTTTATATTTAATTGTCCAGTAATTTCACTGCTACAGTGTCTTTTAAACTGGAACACAGTAGTTCTTGAAGGTAGAATAACTGGCAAAGCGGTGGTACCTAGACAAACTTTGCAGAAAAGTTTTACCACCTAGTAAGTAATTAGCAAAAGAAACCCCAGTTTTTTAAAATTGGTTTACATTTGCGCCATTTCTATAATTTATAAAATAGGGGTTTGTAAACGGTATCACAGATAGTTGTACTTCTAACGGCATTCATATTGATTCTCTTTGTGCTAATTCGTTGAGTCGATTTGTCTTTATCTATTTTATGAAATTAGGAATGAAAAAGCTCTATGCTTTTGGAAAAAAGGGTACGTAAGGAAAGGGTAGGGTATTATTTTGTCTGTGGTCGGGTCGTGTCTTTCGGGTGTACGATCATAGGATATATAATTCAAAAAGACCATTCATTGGGCGGAATTGAATACATCAATCTCTTTGGATAGAAATATTTTATGCGTACCTAAGCCTTATGTAATGCATAGGTATGAGAAAGATGGATAAATTATTTCTGTAGGTACAGTAATCTTTACCAATGTACTCTGTGGGTACAGTGTACGCACCAAATGACAATATAAGGTTAAAAATAAATATAATATTTAACAAACATTGTAAGATTGGCGACCATATCGCAAAAGTTGTCTATTCTGTGATTTCCACGACTCGATAATGTGTGGATGTGCTTTTACAATTATATTAATTTTAATAATTATGAATTTATTTCATCATCAGCTTGTAAATGCCAACTGCTGAACATTGGCTTCTCTATACTTAGAGCGCCTCTTTTCGCAGCTGCTTACCTCCTGCATTGGCTTCCCGTGGCGGCTAATACGCTGCGTCTACAATTTCGTGATCACCACTCGAGAATCTTTCTTCCCCATCGGTTGTCAGTTCTACGAGCCGATGTGGCCTGATCACTGCCACTTCAACATGCTAATTCTAAGAGCTATATCGGTCACTTTAGTTCTCAGTGAGTAGTTGAACAAATGATTCTTAAGCTGTAGCTACAATATGAAATTAACAACCAGCTCCTATACTAGAAACCCCGTATTACAGGAGCCTGTATTTACAATACATTACAAGGTAGAAAACACAAAAAGATCTAATATTTCTTTGTATCTTGAGAGGCTCTAGAGTCTAGATATTATACTTACGTAGGCAAACAGATAATGGTTTCGTAATCGTTATAAAAGGGACAGGTGTTCCAGTTTTTCTTAATAGAGTGGTTTGAGCGGGTACTTAGAAAAAACCCAGACATTTCTGTGTCTTATAGGACTCTGGATGGCGACTAAGTTATGTAGAACATTAAGGATATTTGTGGAATGAGAGCAGGATATTAACTGAATAGGGTTGGAATAGAGTTAGCTAATGGCATAGAAAGTGATATTAATGGAATAGAGAAAAACAGCGGACAAAGAAATCTTAGACGCGCCCTTAAATGGAAAGAGAAATCATTTTTATCGCCATCTCGCTCAGACTACACTTGCTATTACGGTGGAAATGAGGAAATAAGAACCTTTCTCCCCCATAGGTTGTCAGTTCTACGAGCGATGTGGCCTGCCAATTGCCATTTCAACTTGCTAATTTTAAATGAGGCCCATAGTAAGAGACCACACTGGCAACACACACTGATCGAAAACCTTTGTTTTCAGCTGTGCGGTAACGTTCGCATATCTTTAAGACGTATAACAGCTTATTTATTGGTTATTTATTTGCAGGCCTGAAGACAGCGGGCAGTACAGATGCAGGGTAGACTTTATAAAGTCTCCAACAAAGAACACCAGACTCAACCTCACAGTCCTCAGTAAGTATTACATCAATTAGCTCACATCAACAGCCGGAACGGAAGGCTTCCACTCCACAGACTTCCACAGATAAATAAGCAGTGCACCAATAGCTGTCATTGCTTGTCACTGTCACATATTAAGATCACAGACTAAGTATGGGATAGAGTTTTGGCGGGAACGCGGAAAAGTTCACGTCGTTCCATTGTATTATTTCTCAAAACTTGTGCTTTTTCCAGTGTTAGTGTTAAAATTGGTGGCGTTTTACGCATTAAGTGCTGAATTACGAGCATGAGTGTGGGCAAGTGATATAATGTGGTGAAACGTGATTTTCCGTGTTGCTTCCAAAATTCCATAGAAGCTTCTAGTAAAGTTGCCACCACTTTACTGGGGCATGACTTAGACTGGACTATGACTACCTGACTTAGACTGAACTATGACTATTACTTGACTTTACGTGAAATATTCTATTAACATGATTAAAAATTATAATACTTGACACTGGCTAAATACACTATATATGAAGCCAAAATATATAAGAAAAAAAAAGTATGGGATACTGTTTTATTAGGTACTTTATTTATTTTTTGTGTTTAGTTTACCATATCTTTATTGTGTTGTGTTTGTTGTATGTATTTATGCCTACTCTGGAGTTCGTGATGTCTTGACTTGTAATGGATATGATGAAATAAATGATTATGATTATGACTATGATTAAAGGTTCCGCCTGAAAATCAGTTGTTTAAGGTCACGTGCTGACCTTAATCATTATGCTGAGTCGGGACCTGGGTCATGACGTCACACAACGTTTCATTTTTATCTTCTGTTTCTGTAGTGTAATTATTATTTTTAGTGTATGTTTCCTATAATGTAATGTTGTGTGATGTCTGAATAAATGTTATTTTCTTTCTTTTTCTTTCTTTCTTTCACTACTGAACATAGGCCTCCCCTATAAAACGCCACGTTGGATGTTTATCATAGGGGGTTCTCCATAATCCCCACGCTTGGCAGGCGGCTTGGTGATCACAGATATTAATGAAGCATTAAGTAAATGTAAATAGTTATAATGCTGATACAGAATTGTTTATGAACATCATAATTTACGATCTACTTACCCACCTGGTTCTTGTTTGATGATCCTACATAATTCTGCTGCCGTCATTGTTTCAACGAATAGGTTACAAAAAGTCTGTTCATTTCCTATGTATTTATTTTTATTATAATATTTATGTTCTAGTCAAGTATTGGTGTGTAACGGCTGTTTTTCAATATTGTGTTTTATAATAGCTAGTAGTGGTTAGTATATAGATTTACATAACGTAACCTGCGCCGTGACGACACTGAACCGGTCCCAGCGGAAGACCAGCGCTGGTTGTACGACCAGCACCATGCTGAGTTGGGACCGATTCATGGCAACGGGCAACAACAATTTTTTTTTTCGTTATCTGTATTACTTACTTTGTAAATTTGCATTGATTTTGTGCCTTTTGTCAGGAATAAATATTTTCTATTCTATTCTATTCTAATGTACTAAAGAGAATGCTGCTGACCATTCCCTGGACATTCTTTTAGCCGACTTTTACGGCATCCGCGGGAAAAGATGGGGTGAAATATGTACTGACCGCGGAAATTTTTTTCACTGTTTTTAGTGTTCTGTACCCAAAGGGTAAAGCGAATCCTATTACTAAGGCTCCGCTATCCGTCTGTCTATCTGTCCGTCTGTCACCAGGCTGTACAATAGTGTACAATAGGTGGAATATAATATTAAGTCTAGTTCCATATGGACCCCGTCGGGCGCAGCAAAATTTGGAGAGAGGAGGGCGAACAAATACTTACCTACTAAAAACAGAATAGAATAATAAGGGTGCTCCCATATATGATTTTTTTGCTCGTTCTCATAGATAATGGTTTGGAACCCTTCGTGCGCGAGTCCGACTCGCACTTGGCTGGTTATTTATTACTTTTTATTTTCCACCAGTTCCACCGGAGCGTCTGATTGTCCTAAACCAGGAGGGCCATGAGGTCAACGGAGGTATATTCGGACCTTATGACGAAGGTTCTGAGGTCAACCTCACCTGCGTTGCTGTTGGAGGTAAGAAAGAAAGTCCTCATCATCTACAGCCTGAAAACGTCCACTGCTGAACATGAAAGAAAGAAAACTAGGTGGACCGATGACTTGATTAGAACCGCGGGGAGACGATGGATGCAGGGGGCAAGTAGCCGTTCTATGTAGGAGGCGTTTGTTCAGCAGTGAACGTCTTTAGGCTGTCGATGATGATGAAGGTAAAATTTGTAATACCCCACTGCTTGCATCAGGAATAGTAGGTTAAAGGGTGGAGAGTAGCTATAAATAATAGAGAACGCTTTGAGCCCTCACGAATAATTGCTTAGCATTGTTTGAGGTCGCAATACAACGGAAATGGGTATAAAATAATAACAACGAGCTGAATGGGAGCAAAAAATGTGTTAAAACAAAGGGCGCCTCTGGGATGGACGACCCTTATCACGAAGGGTTGGGAGTGGTCTGATATGTAAGCGGTAACGAGAGCGGAGAAGCTAGCTCATTTGGTTTATGTTGGTATTCGAAATCGTACGTGAGGCTACGGGTTCAAAATTATGGTGTGCAAAATATCTATAGTGCAGACTCAACAACAAAATATAAAGTGGTTATAATGCCCGCAAAGCCTTGAACCTGAGCCTTGACTTTGTGGGCATTGAAAGAAAGAAGGACTCGTGTAGGCAAGTGGTCAGCCCTGGTGTCAGAATTTTTAGGCCGCGGCCTGAAGGCTTCTGACTTGGCTTAACGACTATTGTCTTACGACAACAGCTGGGCTCCGAAGCACGGTAGCGCTCAGTTCTAAATATCAATCTTGTTGCTGTAGCGGTCACCCATCATAGTAGTGACCGCAGCGAACGTTGCTTAACTTTACCGATCGGTTAAGAACGGCTAGTCGTGCTTCGCTATGAACGCTACTATGAGTGGGCATTATAACCACCGATAACCATCGATCATTCAACGAAACCGTAATCGAAAATTCTCCGTTCTCGAAAAAGTAATGTTCCCTTAAACGTAAGTTATTCTTTTTTAAACGTTAAATTATAACGTGGCGAGCTAGTCATTCGCTTGGTGTTAAGTGATACGACTGCCAATCTAAAATATAAAGTTTAGCATGAAGCTGGTAACTCTGAGACATTAGCACAGTCTAGTAATAAGATAACTAGACTGCGACATCAGGGTCATAAAGTCCCATGTTGCCCAGTAATTTCACTGGGTACACTGACTTTTAAATCAGAACACTGTAGTGCTTGCACGCTACTGCTTGGCGACAGAATAACAAGCAAAACGGTGGTACTTACCTAGACGAACTTTACAACAGTCCTACCATCTTTGCCTCTTTAAAAAAACTAGTTCTAGTTTCTAGTCACAATTCTCTTCTATAAATCGCTCTCTCTACCTCTCTTAACTTACTCCACCGTTAATATGCGCGTGAATCTCGCATTTTTCGCTAAACACCCCGCAGGAATCGTCCCTGAAACTCCGTATGATAGGGGTTAAATGTTCTACTACCCTCAGCCTGCCAACAACTGATTTAATGAAATCACGCGTCGGGAACACGTCGGGAAGGGGTGATTTTTGAGATGTGCTTGAAGTGTCTGATGTGAACGACAATTTGGGTACCGTATCAGTATATGAAAACGAAACTCTGTCTTTCTATCAAGACCATTTTTAGGCTTCCAAAAGGGTACAGCGGTCTACCCAAAGGGTAAAGCGAACCCTATTACTAAGGCTCCGCTGTCCGTCTGTCTGTCTGTCAGTCCGTCTGTCACCAGGCTGTATCTCATGAACCGTGATAGTTAGACAGTTGAAGTTTTCATATATGATGTATTTCTGTTGCCGCTATAACAACAAATACTAAAAAACAGAATAATATAAATATTTAAGCGGGCTCCCATACCACAAACGTGATGTTTTGCTCGTTTTTATGGATAATGGTACGGAACCCTTCTTGCGAGAGTCTAACTCGCCCTTGGCTGCTTATTTCTTAGCAGCGGCTAAATGTGTTTATTTAAAATTATTAGCCGAGAAAAGATCGATCGAGGATCGAGAAAACTTCTTCGTAAACGTGTTTTGATTTTATTCGTTGGAAAGAAGATATGACCAGTAGTAACAACATGCATTTTTTTTTCAATTTTGCAAATCTGTTCGATTGGTGCACCTTCAGCATTTTAAATGCTGATTTTATGGTCCTTGTTCCCAGGTCGTCCCACAGCCAGAGTGTCATGGTGGAAAGAACACGCTCTCCTGGCTAACTCCGAAGCAAGAGCCACCGTTTCCTTGAAGCTCCAGCGCTCTGATTACGGAACCTTTGTTTCCTGTCAGGTAATACTTACTTCTTGTAGGTGGAGGCTAACATTTTAGGACTAGGACGAGCTCTAAGAATCGACCTTTCTCTTCTCTTAAAAAAGGGTTTTACCAATGAATATCAAGCGGATTATGTTGTACCTTTTCTTGCATTTTAATAGGCATGACTACTATTAAAAATGAACAAGTAAATAATACTTTCATAAAGAAGATAAAAAATGTATGCAATAATTGAAAAAAAATAAGTAAAATCGGTAAATAAATCACGGTAAATAAAGTTTCTATAGGAGGCATCTCTTGTCCCTTTCTCGCGAAACAGAGCGCCTCCACAGTTACTATGAAAAATCCACCTGACGTCACATGGCAAAGATATTGTATGTAAAGCTACCACAGCTTAGTAATGAGGTAATATGACGACATTGCTCTGACGTCATTGGCCGTTTGAGCTATCTCTTTCTATTCCGGTTTTTAAAATGTTTGTAACTTTGTCGTTTTTTGAGATATTTTATTTGTGTTTTCACAAATGTTTATCTGTTTGAGGAATATTTTTAATTTAGGCAAAAAAAAAATTTAGTCATCATGCCTATTGCTCAAACGATTTCTTTGTAGAAGAGGTAATGTCAATTTTTTTAACTCCAGGTACTGGTGTCAGAAATCTTAAGCTTTCCAATGACTTGTCTTAATTCTCGGGGTTAGAGTTAGACTGAGCTTAACGTACTCATCGAAGCAGGGACACGGATAATTTTGAATAAGTAACATGGCGTACTGCGATCCGCAGTGATTCGCGGGGAGCCGATGGATGCAGGAGGCCAGCAGCCGCTCAAGGTTACGCTCTCAGGGGGAGGCCTATGTTCAGCAGTGAACCTTTTCAGGCTGTTGATGATGATGCACATGGTGTAACTCAATTGACAATAAATTACAACCAAAATGCAAGCTCACGACGTCAGCGCCATCTTTCTCCAAAATAAATAAAGCAAGAACCAGATAACTTGATAGAATAAATAAGAAATAAATAATTATTATCATAAAATTCTATTTATGTTATTTCAAGCTTATTGGAATATTTATTTTAATTAATTTATGGAAATCGTTAAAAGTTGCTTTTTTTTCAGGCGGTCACAGACCCATCGATAGCGCCGGTGACTGAAAACATCTCCCTAGACGTCAACTGTAAGTAATGTTATATAATGACTCTTGTTTATTGTTTAATTTTTATGTTCTCTTTTTATTATTATTGTTCTTTTTTATGGTTTTGTGTGTACTAGTTTATAGAACCTCTAGTAGGCGAATTAGAAAACTGTAATGCCTACTCGATGGTATGGCATTCAAATAAATAAATAAAAATTAATAAATAAATAAATAATGAACTGTTTTTTCTCTTCTGTAGTAATTTATCCCTAGATATTAATTCAAAGCTTCCCTAAAGTTTAGTAAACATGGTTCAAACGGTACCTTATCTAACTTAAAGAAAACTCGTTTCAACTACGATAACCAGACAAACACACGTTATCTCAAAAAATATTAAAAAATTAACTTTACACGTACACAACCTGCATTCTAATTAAAAGAATAATATTGACTACACACAAATGTCATTTACAAAAAGTTCTTTCAAACATAGCTTGCGAAATACAAATAAAATTAAATTGAAACTCCCAAAAACTTCATATGGTAAAAGATGTAAGACTATGAGGGTGCACAATTATTATTATTTAACGATTTACCTAACGACCTTAAAGATTGTACAACAATGCCTCTGTTCAAAACTAAATTAAAAACCTATATTTATGCCAACGTCTTTTGATTTATAAGTACGGCCAGATCATCAGAAAATAGGAAGTGGTAGGTTAAAAAAGTACAACCGAATTGAAAACACTCTTTTTTGTAGTAGGTTGAAAACCTCAATGCGCGAGTATACATTCTTTATTGCGTTTCCTTTACTTTTTTGTACACTGATTCCGAGCTCAACTTTTTAACTTAACAAGCTTAACAAATCTTCGTTCTTAAAATAAGACCCCGAACAAAGTACGGGTAACTTAGACGTACTGATTGTATGTAACTTTGCTTTGCTTCTACTTAGTTAAGAAGAGTTTAGGAGACATTTATTTAAAGGCTAATTAAGCAACTTCCGCCTTTTGATGCGAGTATTTATAAAATCTTTGGGTACAGTCGGGCAGAAAGGTCCTACGAAAATGAAAAAATGTTAGCCATACGTCAAATACTGCCCATTTCGCTAGTATTTTGTTGGCCGTGAACCAACTAAATACTCAAACATTGGCCAATTAACCAAACAACCTGAGGCGAATTGTCTGTCAAAGGCTGCATAATGCCAAACGTTGGCCGAGACTACGTCTACGCCAACGCGTAAAGCGCTTGCGTGCTTGGCCGACCAAATGAATGACGGTTAACGGCCAACCAAAACCAAAGATTGCTGTGATGGTTGTTTTTACTTGCCAATATTTAGTGTTAGTAGTGACTTTTTAGCTGGTCAATGACGTAATTAACTCATTAGTTCGAAACCTTCAATATCAAGTCGTAATCGTTCATAACGCCCCCCCACCGGCCCCCCACTCGGTGGATCGACGATCTGGTGAAAACCGTGGGGAGCCGATTGATGCAGGAGGCGAGCAGCCGCTCAAAGTGGCGCTCCCTGCGGGAGGCCTATGTTCAGCTTTGGACGTCTTCAGGCTGTTAATGATGATGAAGAACGAAAATAGTATGTTTGGGGTGTGAAAAATGTGTGCTAAGATACAAATTGATAGAAATGAGTGAAAGAGAAAAATCTGCACTGACCTCATTTAAATGAGATAAGGATAGGTGATGATGTGTCGTTTCACATAGAAATTAGCTTCGCTTGTTTATTGTGATAAAGAGTATTCTATCTCCTTCTTCAAGGCTCAAACTAGCTCTATGCTTATTTTGATTGAGTTTGGTTTCGCTGTTATCTCGGTCACAGAAGAGCTTTTTTGAATTTAAAATGTAGTGTTGATGAATCTTCCCACAACATTTGAACCACCTGGTGCGTTATTTTAAACCTGCTATTTATACTTATAGGTATGTTTTATTATTCAATAATATCACCGCTCGTCTTCCTGACTGACGTATCATTACCGGAGATAAAATACATTTTGTGCATGACTTGCATTATTTCCTCTGCTCTCTCTGTCACTCTTCAACGAATCTCGCTCGATCTCTGTCTAATGGGATTATCATGTCGATGCGAGAATTTTGATATCGTTTTTAATGATGTGTAGGTATGCATGTAGTTGTAGGATTGTCATTTGTCATGACTCATGCGTGCATGGGGAAGGTATGAGAAATTGTAGGCGAAATGATTTATGGTGGTGGCAGTACTTTAGGTGTAGTGCTGTGACACTCGAAAAAAAGTAAATACATTAAAAGATGGCACACAACGTGGTACATTTGAAATGAATTAAAATGGACAATTAAGTAAAGCACTTAAATTGATAAAGGCAATTCAAGCGATACCATTAGGTGAAGTGGAGGTATTCGTTGTCGTCTTACTGGAACGTCCCATTTAAACTTGTAAGTGTTAATTCATACAGCCGTGAATTCATGTGTCCTTCATAAATTTTGTCAAAATGGCGTGGGTAAAGTCAGCGCCATCTATTAGATTTCGCGTGAACTACGACAAGTTAAGAAAATTAGGTGCCTATCGCTGCCATTATGTCCGTTTATGTGTACAATGATTATTCCAAATATAAATTCGATTATTTTGTTAAAAACAGAGTATAATATTAAAAATATTGAATTACTTGAGGTAAGAAACTTGGTTTTTCTTTTTACTGCACTTTTGAGTATAGATTGTGTAACCCTTCACAATACAACTTGGCATATTTTGTTTGTGACATTCGACCGATGCCTTCTAACTTCCATCACAGACTGAGCGCTAGTGGATGCCAATCTGTGAAATTGGCTCCCACTTTGAAGATACGTTTTAACCTGTCATTAGGCCTGTCCTTAATATATATGTCTATGACCAGGATATTAACTTTTTTTTGAGCAAACATACTATGTTTAACAAACATTGTTATTTTATTGATCGCTACATTCCCAACAAGTAGTACCAAAATAAAAATGAATTAGGTATTTCAAAGGCTATTTCTATTTGGTTAAACTGTGGTATTTTTTTTATTTTTAATAAACGTTTTTGAATTGTTATATCGGTAAACGAACGAGTGTGCTCGCCATATTTCACTCACCAAATATTTCCTTTTTCCAATAACACAGAGTTATGTATAAAAACCGCAAAACGCAAGCATTTTCATATGAACAAGCGCGGTTCGTTAACATTAGTTCCGTGGTTCCGTACAAAAACAAAATAAAATGCACAGCGCTCGACTTTCAACAGATTACCGCAAAATTGGACGCGTACATAAATCTCTAAAGCGCGCCGAAAAGCCTGCGTAGTGGTGCCAGGTGACGTTTATTTTTATCGATATAGATATTATATAATCGAGTTTCATATCAATTTCATTGTCTAATTGAATTTTAAACATTCATTCATTGATTTCAAAGTTATCGTTTTACAGGCTAAAGACTGGCTTTTTAATTTTAAACACTAATAAACATTAGAATTAGTATAGTGTCGAAATAATTAACATAACGAACTTTGCTTATAAATAATCACAAAAAGTACCATAGTTGGTAAAATCTGCAAATAAAATAACACTCGCTCGGTGTCAAAAAATCATAACAGGCATATTTTATTGTATATTGAAGCATCAAAACCACTCTGTTACAAACTTTAAAACCTACAAACTTGTGCCCGATTCTCTAAAAATACACAGCCATCGTATTTTAGAGCTGATTTCTAAAAAGTTTCATTCTGACAATAGCTCCGACCAAAAAGTTTTTGACACCCAATCCAACTGTTCGAATTTGTGATAGGTTTTGTTTTTCAATTGGCAATAGGATTTATTTTGTTTAGTCTACTGTTGAATGCGTTGATTGTACATAAATAAAAAAAAGTGAGTTTGTTTTGAAATCGGATTTATTTTATGTATTAATCCGAGTGATGTCACTAATTTGCATATTTAAAATATGGTGCAAATAACACTTGAGCTTTCGACGTTGAATAAAATCGCATTTTTAATAATGAGAACTTTTTGAGTATTTGACTTTTCCAAAAAAAAAGCACAATATTCAATTCAGTCCTACGGCCGTTTCCTGGAGCTCTGTTGATATTATAACATACACCAAAAATCACGCCTGTTTATAGAACAAACACTTACTTCAAGGGCACACTTTAAGACTTTTTAATGTAAGTATCTAAAATTAGAAAAAAACTTAAAACATCGACATCTTTAAGACGTCATACCACATCCCTAGTCCCATCCCAGTGATACAATCATCACATACATAACCCGCGAGATGTTAATCTAGAGGAGTCCTCTAATTGACAGTTTGATATACTTTTGTTCGTGGTTGTACCCGAACCCACAGAATACTTAATAGTACCCAGCCTACTATAAACGCGGTACCTTACAAGTTTTTTTGTTTGTATATTTGACTTTGTTAGATGTTTTCTTTGTTGTTGTATTTTTTATGTAAACGAATGACTTGCTGTGCTAGTCGGTCGCTTGATGTTAAGCGCCTGCCCAGAACAGATGTACCATTGCGCAAATGCACATGTTACACCTATATTCTGCGACATTTTTCTACCTTCGACTAAACAGAGGGGTGTTCATTTCAATGTGTGTATTGTGTGTGTCCGTGGTACCTAATGATTAAACGTCAGGGTTACTTCCCGTAAGGTTCTCCACTCGAGAACCTTTCTTCGCCATCGGTTGTCGTTTCTGTAAGCGATGTGGCCTGCCCACTGCCGTTACTACTTGTTACCTTTTTTCAAAATTAGGAAGTTTAATGGCAATCGAGGGCGCTGACTGGTCCGTAATTCCCTAAATCCAATGCAAGATGAATTTCCCAAAAATCATCAAATTTCGACGGTGAGCTGTACCGACCCAGAGATCTGAAACTTGTTAACGTTTACAACATGAAATATGATCCATGTTTGACCGAACTTTGGCTAAAATTAGGGATGCGAAATGCAAACGCATACCCGAGTCTGTCTTGAGTCTTGCTAAAAATGATTATGTCTGAAACAGATGCTGATGTCAGACTTTTTGTCTGGTCCGTGAGTGTCGTTTTGTTACAACTTTTTAAACCCGAGGTGCTTGTATAGGTGTGTTTAAAATTAACGTCGCGATTGAGCGACTGCTTGCCTCTTGCATCCATCGACTCTCCACGGTTCTGACCAGGTCGTCGGTCCGCCTAGTAGGGGGCCGGCCTATATACGCTGCGTAAACATAGAAAATATGTTAAAATAAAATTTTAAGTTTTCTTGTTGTACTCAATTTAAATAGCCCAAGCCGATTTAAGCGCAGACGTTAACCTAATGGTAATTAATACCTCCATAACAATTTCAGCGTCAACGAATAAAAACATGTATTTCTAAGATAAGCATAGATAAGCAAGCATAGCTAGCTTACGCGTTTGTCATCCGCAGTTAATCGAAAAGAATACAGTAGTATTGCGCACTTGGTTCTATTACTAATAGGATCTGACAATGCAGTATTGCTTAATCAGACTAGTTTTTTTCAGACGAAAGACTCTCGTTCTCTTTTCTCTTCGTGGACTCCAACTTACGTGGCTTACTTCCACTGCTGACTACAGGCTCTTCCCATTCGCCGTTTTGAATCAAAATACGTTTATAACCAATACAATAAAATTTAATTAGAATGGGTACAGATACGTATTCTATGTGTACCTATACAAAATATTAAAAGACTTGCAGTCCTTTTTAAATCAATTATATGATAAGTCCCTTTTCCCATCACTACTCTCATCCTGAAGTCTCCGAACTTTCTCAAACTTGCTCCATATTTCATTTCTTGTTTACTACCAGCTGCCGTCGGCTTTTCTCGCTTTTGTGAAAAACGCGAAAGATCTTTGATATAATTTATAGTCTCAAAATGTTATTCTAATGAGAAATCGCATAAAATTTTTTTTCATTTTCGTCCATTTTTTTTTTGGAGCTCATTCAATTTAATATTTTGTCATTGATTCAATTTTGTTTTGTAACTAAATTGGGACATGTAGTGCACATCGCTTCTCTTTTCCCTTCGTCCCCTTTGCTATTATAGCACTTCTGTCCCGATCAGAAAGAATAAAGCAGAGAGTATAAGAACCAAAACGTACAAGGCTCCTTCAAGCCTAGTAGTTATTAGATACTAGGTTTGCGTGCACTTTGTGTGGCTTGCCTTCCTTGCTCCCGCATCCATCGGCTACCCGCGGAGAGACGGTCGTCGGTCCATCTAGCAGGAACCGGCCTACGCTGCGTCTTCCGGTTCGTGGTCGCTACTCCAAAGCCTTTCACACTACAAATCTATAAATTAAGTACCATATTTGATTCCGTGCCACCCCTAGTTCTCTGCCCTTATTATTTTAACGATTTTTCCAAGGACTCTTGCTAATTTCTATAAAAAATTGTTCATTTAAAGCTTCAAAGCGAACGCTTTCATTAATTGACCCTTATCCAACAAATCAGCATTTCAAAAGCGAAAAATTCGCACTAGGTTTAACAGCTTTTCGCACTTTCATATTTTATCGAATTTAATTATTGAAATTTGTAAAACAAGCCATTTTGGACCGTATTTTAATAAAATTTAAAGTAATATTTATTTGGTCGAGTTGTAAAAGATTGTTTAATTTAGTAAGCTGATAGCCAATTTAAATTGATATGGTTCCGTACAATTTCATGATTTAATTTCTGAAAGCGGGTAATTGAAGCGTCCTTCGGACAGTAATCAACTGTTTATCGATTTGCGGTTAGTTAATAGTTTGATGATGTTTATTTATTTATTTATTAAACAAAAACCACAGCTCTTAACTAAAAACAAATACATCTTTTAACAAAACTTACAGCCAAATAAGGTATTAGTTTAAAGATGTTGATGAATAGTTACGTTTGATAAGTTTTTTTTGACGATGTGTGGTTTGTCTGAACACCAGGGGGTCTAGCAAACCTCCCTCACGCTAACGCTATCGCCAAACGCTAACTCCAAAATGTACTGGCATGACATTTCGGAAATCGCTAACTTTTCCGCAGCGAATGTCATTTCAATACATTTTTGGAGTTAGCGTTTGGCGATAGCGTTAGCGTTTGTGATCTTTGCTAGACCCCCAGGTGTTATGTGAAAATAACATAGCCGAAGCCGCTACGTGTGGATAAAACTGATAAAAATAATAATATAATTATGAATCAAATAACGTGACAATGTTTACTTCATGTTAAGTGTTACGGTACCCATAACAGTTGCAGTGTCACGTAGAACTCAATATAAAGTTACACGTACCAGGTTACCCACTAACTAAATGCCAAGACATTAGGTCACAAAGCCTGATTTATTAACCAGTAGAAATTCCTTGTAACCAGTACCATATTTTTACTAGCATATTTTTTTTTTTTTTTTTTTTTTTTTTTTCAAACCCGAATACAGTTAGTGCTTGCATAGTTGCACAGTACTGCTGGTGGCAGAATATCTGGTAGAGCGGTGGTAGTTGGTAGACGAAATCTGATTCTAAGAAATCCTAGGTTGCGGAGATATTGATAAGTACGACGGTGAACGGCTAGCACGGCACACCATCCATTCACATTTTTAAAATTTACAATTTTCAATGTTTCTTTGGTATTTTAGAATTAAATCCGCATACTACAAATATCGGGCCATTTAAATCCAAAATTAATTTTAATTAATAAACCAACAACGAGCATCTATTATCATACTAATTACTGCGAAATAAAACTACTTTTACAGGTAAAAAAATATTTGGGCTGTATATTTTACCGCCCCGACCTAAATAATTCATTAAACAAATAAAGAAAACAAACAAACATCCAGCAAAACTAAGGAAATTCTCGCTTTCAACTTCTTAAATCAACATAAATTCTCGCTTCCGGTTCCGAAGTCCATGGTACCCTAAAAGGGACTAAACAAAAAAACTCCGGTTAATTGTCTTAAGTGGGGGTACAAAAAAGGGCTCGGAAACCCTTTTGAATTGTCGTAAACCTTTGTTTGCAACAAGTAGGGCATAGTTAATGGGTCATGCGGTGAATTAAGTTGTTTTTTTTTTATAAAAGGTGTGCGAGTGTGTTTCTGAGCGGTAGTTGGAGATATGGATCTGGTGATATGATTATGTGTTAAGAAAAGGGTTGTCGTTAAGGCCCTGACAGGACCCAATGCGAGCTCGTTTATTACAGCAGACAAACTTGAAACTTATTTTATATCTTATAGGGTCGCTTTATGCATAGCAAAAATATGGCGATTACGTTACGTTGCGTTTCGACTTTTCCATTTTTCGGTACAAATAATTAGTTATAAAAGAAATGCTTATATGCTTATTGTTATAAAAAAAATAAGCTTATAGACGGATGCATTGATACATAGCTTATCACTATGATTTATTTCAATGGGGTGTCTTATTATAATGTAACATTTTAGGACGTTTGAATGATTTTTTAGAGGTTACTTCGCGATTTTTTCCCATCGAGAAAACTTTTCGTAAACGTGTTTCGGTTTCAGCAGATGGAAAGAAGACATGACCAGTATTAAATTGCATTTTTTTCAATCCTGTAAATGGTATATGTTTTGAGATAATCACGTTCAAAATACTCGATTTAGGAGCATTCAGCACCTTAAGATGAAATGATTTACCTACAATTTTTTGCTCGAGGCTTCGGAGTGTATTACCGAGGCTTCCTCATAGTTTTTCATCTACACGAGGATGCCTCGTGCAAAACCGTGTCAGTGAGAAGGATTAGGTACTTATTTATTTTTTATTTGAGTTGATAAATAAATAAATAAATAAATAAATAAAAATAAAAAAAAATAAGCCTGTTTATTCCTTAATTATTAATAAAGTGTATATTAACCAAAATTATATTATATAGTGGCAAAAACTTTTAATTAAGGACCCCTCTTTGGGTAAAGGCCTCCTCCATTTCAAGCCATGACTTCCTGTCCTTAGCTACTGTAGTCCATTTGTGGCCTGCTACTTTAGCAACCTCGTCCGTCCATCTTTCTTGAGGCCTTCCTCTTCTTCGTTTGCCTTTTGGGCATGCCCAAGTGGCTACCCGTTTTGACCACTTATTTGAGTTGATATAGATTATAAAAAAGTGTCTGATTCTCTTAGAAGATTTGTTCCCAAATATGTGCGTAGAGTGCTAGACGTAATTAACTTAACAATATAGAGTAAATTAGGCTAATTATTTATCATAATTGAGGAGAGCAGGGGAAATCGTACCATGTGTTTAATTTTATTATTATACGGGTCATTTTTGTATGAATTAATGATGATTGCAATCAAGGGACGGGCCCGATAGCTCAGTTGGTAGTATCCCTGCCTTCTGAACTGAGGGCTGTGGGTTCGATTCCTTCCGGGGACAAACATTTGTGTGATGAACATAGATGTTTGTTCTGCGCCTGGGTGTTATATAGTATTCTATGTATGTATTTACAAACAAAAAAGTGTATAAGTATTGTATCAGTTATCTAGTTCCCATAGTACAAGCTATACTGAGTTTGGGGCTAGATGGCGCTGTGTGAAATGTCCACACATAAAAAAAAAAACTATCTGAAAAGAACGGTAACAGTTCTAGGAGTTTTAAATCTGCGTGCCAATTAAAAATCTTTTAAAATAGCCATGATGACTACTATTAAAAATGAACAAGTAAATATTACATTCATAAAGAAGATTAAAAATGAATGCAATAATTGAAATAATAAGCAAAATCGGTAAATAAATCACGGAGTAATAAGCTTTTAAAGTTTCTACATGAGATATCTCCTGTCCCTTTTTCGCGAAACAGAGCGCCCCCACAGTTACTATGAAAAATCTACTCGTAACGTCACATGCCAAAGAGATTGTATGAAAAGCTACCACAGCTTAGTAATGAGGTACTGTAACGACCTTCGTCTGACGTCACTGGCCGTTTGAGCTATCTCTTACTATTCCGGTTTTTGAAATGCTTGTAACTTTATCATTTTTTGAGATATTTAATTTTTGTTTTCACAAATGTTTATCTTAATTAATTTATTAAATACAAAATTTTAGTCATCATGCCTATTGGCCGCATTATTTATGCTTTAGAAAAGCAAACAATCATAGGCCCTCCTGGGGAAGACACCACACTACCTATAGCCTATGGACATCTGTAACACTAAACGTGCTAATAAGTGATGCTAAAGTTTTAAAATCGTTTTGGTAGGATCTTTCATCATCATCATCATAAACAGCTCCATGAACGTAATCCACTGCTGAACATAGGCTTTTTGGGAGCGCCACTTTGAGCGGCTGCTTGTCTTGCGTTTATCCGTTGCACACGATTGTACCATTATTACGTTGTAATGCCTATTTTTGTCCACAGTGAGGCCCCTCTGGGTGAAGCTACAAGGAGGCAAGCGCCCCCTAGTAGCTGGCCAGAGCACCGAGCTGATCTGCCAGGTGGTTGGAGCCAGGCCCAAGCCGACCATATCCTGGTGGAAGGGAGGGACCAGGCTGAAGACTGTTCGGGAAACTGTAAGTTGCAAGAGTTAATTATCTTCTAGGCATGCTTCGTCAACCGCGTCGTCACTTTCCATCTCACCTGATGGTAAGTGACGACGCGGTCGACAACTCAAATGTAAAGCCACAGAACTAGATCTATTCTCAGTATTTCAACTAACAGTTCAATTGATTGAACTACTGGTACTTATTTATGCACAGTAGTTCAATTAAGGATCAGTGGTTCATCAATTGAACTGTTGATTGAACTACTGTGAATAGATGAGTACCAGTAGTTCAATCAAAATATTTAATTGAGCTAGTGTGTACAAAATATCTATATAAGTAGTTCAATCAATTGAACTGATAATTGAACTACTGTAAATAAATAAGTACCAGTAGTTCAATCAAAATATTTAATTGAAATAGTGTGTATAAAATATCTCAGTAGTTCAATTAATTGAACTGTTAATTGAACTATAGGTCTGTGTGTAAGTCTATCTATGATAATAAAACATTGCTAATTTTACGTAAAATTAATATAATTGGATCTTACTGTGGTCCCCGCGCAAAATAAAACCACTCCTTCTTTCCCGTGGGAGCCGTTAGAGTCAGCTAAGGGAATATCTCAAGGGAAGTTTCTCAGTGGCGACCACGATTTGGAAGACGCAGCGTAGGCCGGCCCCCCACTAGGTCGACCGACGACCTGGTGAAAGCCGCGGGGAGCCAATGGATGCAGAAGGCGAGCAGCCGCTCCAAGTGGCGCTCCCTGGGGGAGGCCTATGTTCAGCAGTGGACGTCTTCAGGCTGTTAATGAAATGCCCATGTTCCACCTATACCGGTAATTGTTGGGAAGATACTCTCGAAGTTGTCGACAAATACATCTATCTAGGGCAGACTGTCCAATTGGGTAGGTCCAACTTCGACAAAGAGGTCGCCCGAAGAACCCAACTCGGCTGGGCAGCGTTCGGGAAGCTTCGATCTCTTTTCGTCCAAAATACCACAAAGCCTGAAAACAAAAGTTTTCAATCAATGTGTGTTAGCAGTGATGACTTATGGAACTGTGACGTGGTCTCTAACTTTTGGCTTCATTACTAAGCTCAGAGTCGCGCAACGAGCTATGGAGAGAGCAATGCTCAGTGTTTCCTTGCGAGATAAGATCCGAAATGAGGAGATCCGCAGGAGAACTAAAGTGACCAATGTGGCTCTTAGGATTAGCAAGTTGAAATGGCAATGGGCAGGCCACATCGCTCGTAGAACTGACAACCGATGGGGAAGAAAGGTTCTCGAGTGGCGACCACGAACTGGAAGACGCAGCGTAGGCCGGCCCCTCATGGTGGACCGACGAGCTGGTGAAAGCCGCGGGGAGCCGATGGATGCAGGAGGCGAGCAGCCGCTCTAAGTGGCGCTCCCGGGGGTAGGCCTATGTTCAGCAGTGGATGTCTTCAGGCTGTTAATGATGATGATGATGATGAAATAATAAAAAAAATCTACTTACCATGGTCGCAACCAACCAAATATAATCCACAGATTTTAAAACGTAAAGTAAAAGTTTTAATCTCGATTGGGGTTTCGACCCGCATCCATCCATCCGATAAAGCCGGGAGATGCTTGCTTAAGCTACCGTGACGAGTGATCTCATGTCATTCATTGGTCTTCCATCTTTTACAACCAACTACGGGATGCGGGTTCAAATCTTGTTAGTGATACTTGTTTAAATCTATTAAGATAGGTATCTTTTTCAATTCAATCTGAAAACAATGATATTTATTTTGATACGTTTTTGTACAATTCGATGCAGCATATTACCATAAAATCTTAGTTGATTCTTATTTAAATAAATGTGGGGTAAGCAATCCATCAAAATTAAGAGTTATCAACTTTAATTTAGAGTTCTGAGTGATACTGAAATCTGTTATGGGCGGCCTTGACGCTTAACATCAGGTAAACGACTAGCTCGTCACGTCATTCCTTACAGCGCGTTACATAAAATACAGCGCTTAATAGGTGCTGTAAATGAAATGTTTTTGCTAAAAGAAACACATAAAGTAAAAAAAAAACAATCAAATTTCGTTGCTTTGTGAAATTAGATTTAATTGCTAAGCGATCTAAGTCTAAGCCACCATGCTATAAAAGAAAACACTAAAAAGCTGGTACCAAAATAAATTTGGCCACAACAAAGAACATTTCAATCCAAAGCTTATAGTCATTAATCCATCAATTTGGGGACTATTACTGAATGACATAATACCTATTCCATTACTGGGTACGTAAATGACCAACATATGCCCCAAATTACGGAGCTACTGAAGCGTAATGATTGACATGTTAGGCTGGGAGCTGCTGGTGATTTTACTTACATTCTATCTCGTTTTCATGATTTTGTCCATTTTCATTTATAGCGATGCACGACTAGCCGTTTCTAACCGATCGGTAAAGTTAAGCAACGGTTACTGCGGTCACTACTATGATGGGTGACCGCTACAGCAAAAAGTTGGTATTTACAACTGAGCGCTACCGTGCTTCGGAGGGCACGTTAAGCCGTCGGTCCCGGCTGTTGTCGTTTAGCAAAGTCAGAAGCCTTCAGGCGGCCTAAAAATTCTGACACCAGGGCTGACCACTTGCCTACATGAGTCTTTCTTCTATTTACAAACAAAAAAGAGGACACTCGCTGGGTATCCACCTGCTGTACATAGGCCTCCCAAAGAGCACCACAATGATCGGCTACTTACCTCCTGCATCGATCGGTTCTCAGTCATAGTTCTAACCAGGTCGTCGGTCCACCTAGTAGGGGGGTTAAGCTGCGTCTTACGGTTCGTATTCGCCACTCGAGAACCTTTCTTCCCCATCAGTTGTTAGTTCTACGAGCGATGTGGCCTGCTCACTGCCAAACCAATGTACTTAATTATTATAACATTTTTTCTGCTTTTTGCCCATTTACAACTTAGCAATTAGATACCTACAACTGAAACAATTATTCCAATCGTCATTCTAAAAACAGATTTCTCGAAGTTTCTGTAAATAGTTAACGACCGCCATTGTTCTCGTGTTTGTTGTTACTAACGCCATCTGGCGGGCGGGACGGTAAACAGACGCGGGAGAGCACACAACACCGTGTTCCACTGAAAATCCTGAAATCATTGGTCATTAAAATACCAAAACAGAGATGTAAGTAAATATAGGTACTAAAACTAAAATTAAAACTGTACAGAGAACAAAGAATTAAACAATAATACCAAAAATAAAAAAATTCAACAAAAAAGTCAGAAAACGCGAAAAAAACAAATCTACTATCAAATCGACATACACACGCCACAAATCCATAATCAACACATTGAATTGAACTTTTTTTTATCATTAACATTGAATTGAACTTAACTTGAAGTTAACTATATCGATCTATTAAAAACCGCTAGGTACTCTCGAATCACTGCTGAAATTCGAGCATTTTTCGTAGAGTTCTGCAAAACAATAGGTATAGTTTTAATACATAAAAGCTGTCTAAGTCCTCCGCCAGACACCCTTTCTTTCCATTTTCTATGAACTTGTCAAAAGACTAATGTCAACGACCTCTCATTAGCTCCATACAAACCAAGTCTTTCAGTCTCTTTGTAGCGTACTGCGTAATCCATACTTTAAACTTTGAAACCACCGCCGCGGTAACTACCAGTTATTCTGTTGGCTGACAACACAATAGCTTCTTGTGATTACATTAAACGCATATAGGTTTGTCGATGTCCTATTGATATCCGTAATAAGCAGTCTAGATAGGGTTGCCACTGAAGAGTATCTAGTCCCATATCCGGTTCATCCGGACAGGGTTGATATCCGGATTGTTCAATGTGTTACGCAGAAACCTAAAGTTTTATCTAAGATTACAGGAACTGAAATGTGGGACAGTAGAAAGGATAGGTTTTAGGCAAAAATGCAGAGAGATAAGTTTGACGATGTGAAATGGCTGCCTACAAGTAAAAAGTGGTATTTGTTAGAAAGGGTTGTCGTGTCGAAATATTAATAAAATATTATGCGGAAAGGACACCGCTAACAAGTCGATTATATTGTTTTAGCATTTAATATATATTTAACATGATATTTTACTACTACATTATACAATCATGAACTTTTATAAGCGTATTATTCTTTTTAGTTGTAGTTTTTGATTCATTGAAATCATCAAAATAATAGATTAGCAAGTTATGATTCAAAATCCTCTAAAGGCCGTTAACCTTCTCTATTCGATACATCCATATCTGGGCATGTTAGCAGCCGTAGATTTTGCAGCTTTCTGGGCAATGTACCTCATGTTTCGAAACACCCGGTCATACTTCTGAACACACATAATCCGGATTGTTAGCAACCCTAGATACCGAATCGTTACCGATGATATCTGCGAATCGGCTATTCCAACTGCGCGATTAAATATTTGTAGAACAAGCGAGGTGCAGTTTGGATACCGTGGAAATGTTGATAAGCGATATTAAGTGTACCTACCCTCGAAAATTATAGAACCGGAACAGCTTCGCAAAATCGAATTTGTGTTATGCATCCATCTGTGGTATTATTATATTAAGTAGTTTTACATTTAGCACTTTATATTAATGAAGTGGCCGATATAGTTTTTAGGATTAGCAAGTGAAAATCGCAATGGGCAGGCTACATTGCTCGTAGAACTGACCGCCAATGGGGAAGAAAGTTTCTAGAGTGGCGACTACGAACCGGAAGACGCAGCGTAGGCCGTGGACCGACGATCTGGTGAAAACCGCGGGGAGCCGATGGAAGCAGGAGGCGAGCAGCCGCTCACAGTGGCGATCCCTGGGGGAGGCCTATATTTAGCAGTGGATATCTTCAAGCTGTTAATGATGATGATGATTAATGAAGTGAAACTGAGCCTGCCATGTCAGCCACAAGCCAAAAGAGCTCTAGGGCCTGACGATTCATCATCATCATCATCATCTACCCGAAGACGTCCACTGCTCCTTCCCCATAAAGCGCCATTCTGGATGCTTATCATAGGCAGGATTTGCCAAAATCACTACGCGTGGCAGGCGGCTTGGTGATCGCAGAAGATAAACAGATAAACACTTTTATTGATAATTAATTAAATTATAAGTCAAGAAGATTTTGAAGTACCGAAACTAATGCTTCTGCCCGTTCCCTGTTTTTAATTTAGCCGGCTTTTATTGACACGCGGGAAGAGATAGGGTGGGTTTATTCCCTCACCCCACAGGGGGCACACAGAACAGCTAGTGTCCATACGACAAGTTGAGACATTCTGTTTACTTTCTTTTAAAACCATTCTCTGTATTTCTGTAGCAGTCTACGGATGGTAACATGACCAGCAGCATCTTGACCTTCGTGCCAGCTATAGAAGATGCTGGAAGGGTGATGTCATGCAGAGCTGTGCAGCCGAGTATACCGCACTCTACTCACGAGGATGGATGGAAGATGGAAATACAACGTGAGTTCATCGTCTTCTTTCTACCACTCCATGCCCAGAACTATTGTGGTGCTGCTTACACTTTTGGTATAGGTACAGCTTCTGTATTTGTGTCTCGCTATTAATCAACCTGTATGCATCTATACTGACTTTTTACTACATCAACATCACACAAGTTATAAATGTAATATCCTCATCCAGCACCTAACCTAACACGGACTTCAGACAATATTGTGTTTCCCTTGTTTAAAGTGGAGTAAAACAGAAAAGTCAATTTCCCAGCTTTAAGATCTTTCTGAGCTCCTCAGCTTCTACGCTTTACTTTCTAGAGGAAGCCGTAAAAGCCTGAAAGAATGGAAAGCAAGAAGGATAACAACGGCTCTTTTGATAGATCGTTTTTATGATATCTTTTGTTTCATCTCTAATCACTCTATTGATCTGTGCCCTTATTCACCAGACATTCCCGTGGTGAAGCTGGAGCTTGGAGCCAACCTGGATGCGAGCAAGGTGGTGGAAGGATCAGACGTGTACCTTGATTGTAGAGTACGAGCAAACCCATGGCATAACCATGTATATTTTACTCATAACGTAAGTACTACAGAATGTATTCTACGTTCTTTTTTTCGAAGGGGAAACCTTAACTCTGTAACCTTGCCTCAGAGCTTAACAAACAGACAGACAGTCTTAGAGCTTGGAAATCAGATCTTAGCTATTACTGACAGCAAAAAAGTGTAATTATCAACAGCCTGGAGACGACCACTGCTGAACATAGGCCTCCGACACACCGCGCCACTTTGAGTAGCTGCTTACCCTTACCTGCATCCATCAGCTGTATTTTAGATCATAACCAAGATGGTCAAAGCCCCATCGCCACAGTCTGTGTCTATGGGCAGGTAGACATGCCTCACTGTGCCGCAAGAGTGCGTGTTTTCTCATTGTTAGGCTTTCATTCAAAGACAGATCATGGGTTGTACTTTGGGACTGCATGGTGTGGGTTGCTGTACAGAAATTTCTAGTCATCTGGCTAGCTAGCACCTCCGGTTAACATTAGCACTTTTCTTTGATACCGTTCCGGATCCTTGTTAAACTTTTTTGTCATCTACAGGGTGTAGTCGTCAAGCCAGGACCTGGTGTTCTCCTTGCCAACCAGAGCCTGGTACTGCAAAAAGTGTTGCGGAAGGCAGCTGGCTCTTATGTCTGTTCAGCTCGGAACAGCTTGGGTGAAGGATCCAGTGCGAGTTTAGTGCTGGATGTTAAATGTAAGTTTCTAAGGAAAAGAGTCATAATTGTAAGATGAAAGGATAGAAAGAAGGGGTTTGGAGTGGATATGTTTCTTATAAGTTACTGTGCTATATCGCCGATCGCATTATCACTCTGCGATCAAACGCAAACTTAACAAGTGTGCAGTTGATTGGGAAACCTGGTTTTATAGTGGTGGTGGTGATGCTGATGATGGTAATAGTGATAAGAAACAAACAAGAAATGTTCTGATTACTATTGCAGAAACGTATTGAAATCTCAACGTACAGACAGGCAAAATGCGCCAAACTTAGAACACCTGGTTTGTCGACGTCAGAGCTAATACAAGTAAAATTTTTGATATACCCGTCAATGGCTAAAATAGTTTTTCTTTTTTTAGTCACACCAACTTGCAGAACTACACAACCCTTAGTGATGAGGGCGGCTAGAGGAGAAATGGTGGAAATCGAGTGTGATCTAGACGCAAATCCCAAGGTCAGTGATTAATTTTCTAAAGTTCCTTATTTTTTTTGAAAGACTGAAGATCATGGTGACCACTGACTACAGAATGGTGTAAAACCGGTTCCTGTAGAATTGAAGATAAAGCATCTCGTATACTTAGTACCTACTAATACCTACCCAACTAAAGCAAATTACCCAACATTGCATTCGTTGGCGAGGTCAATGTACCCCCTCGTAAGTTATGTAGTACGGTCACGAATTTCCATAGGGTCCACTCTTCCAGTAGATGTAGGTAGTTTTCTCGATCCTCTTTGGCAACGGCCAAAGTCAAGGCTTTTCTAGAATAGCCTTCATCATCATCAGCCCGTAGATGTCCGTTGCTGAACATAGGCCTCCCCCAGAGAGCGCCACTTTGAGCGGCAGCTCGCTTCCTGCATCCATCTGCTCCCCGCGGTTTTCATCAGGTCATCGGTCTACCTATTGGGGGACCTGCCTACGCTGCGCCTTCCGGTTCGTGGTCACCACTCGAGAACCTTTCTTCCCCATCGGTTGTCAGTTCTGCGTGCGATGTGGCCTGCCCATTGCCATTTCAACTTGCTCACTTTAAGGGCTATATTGGTCTCTTTAGTCCTTCTGCGGATTTCCTCGTTCCGGATCTTATCAAGTAGGGAAACACCGAGCATAGCTCTCTCCATAGCTCGTTGCGCGACTTTGAGCTTACTAATGAGCCCAACAGTAAGATAGGTCGTAGTTTCCCGAACGCTGCCCAGCCGAGTTGGATTCTTCGTGCGACCTCTTTGCCGAAGTTGGACCTGCCCAATTGGACAGTCTGTCCTAGGTTCACATATTTGTCGACAGCTTCGAGAGAATAGCCTTAGTAGCCTTGAATTGCGTCCCACAATTTCCTACCCGGTCTTATGGGGTAGAAAAGACCAGAACAGCAATAGCCCGTTCAAACAAAGAATTTTATTAGTAGTGTACTTTTTGTGGCAGAGCGGCATCCAGTGGGGTGATTACGTAACCGGTGACTACAAAGCCTCAGGCGGATCATCTATGCACAAAAGCACATCTGAGCATTGATACTATCAAATCCATTTCATCCTATTCATGATAATAATGAAATACCTTCAGGCGATGTGTTCAGCTACGGAAGGTATTTCATATGAATAAGTATATAGCATAGAATCCAGATCATCACTTTATCTATGGCCGGCCAGCTCTTCGTACAGCATGCAATTAAATAAAAAAAAAGAAAGGGTGGTCATTTCACACAGCGCCATCTAGCCACAAACATCTATGTCACACAAATGTTTGTCCTGGGTAGGAATCGAACCCACAGCCCTCAGGTCAGATGGCAGGGTTACTACCAACTGAGCTATCGGGCCCGTGAAGGAAGGTTTTTAATCAGCATAACTAAATACCTGTAGCTACCTAGGTACTTAGAGAGGCAAGAAATAAAAGGCTTTTTTATTTTTTATATTATTTTATTTATTTATATATATTAAGCAATGCATTCGTGTTTTATCACTGATGATATTGAATTACACTGTTGAAATTACTGCAGACTTTGTACACAGAAATCCTAAGTCTCGCGACAAAATCTCGGAAGGCTTCAATACCATTAAATTATCATTAAGTCCCGCTAAACCTTGAGCTAAAAGTTTAATTTTCTCGAAACTTGTAATCTTCCGACGTCTGCCAAAGTGTCAGTTAATGAAAGTTTAAATACTTTTAGGATACAAACAACGAGATTGCTTGGCACGCTTTATTTTAGAGATAAAACGAGCGAAATTAAGACAAAATAAGTCTGACGGATGGGTAAATTAACCCTCAATCCCACTTTATGAAAGAAATAATCTAGTTTTTCTACAATAATTATGTTTTATGGGTTGATTTCTGAGATTTATATTAATAATTGACATATACACAAGGCTACAATTTTAGGTTAATTTGGCTTAATTACTAAACGCGAAAAAAAAATGGGAAAGAAAAGTCCTGGAGTGGCGACCACGAACCGGAAGACGCAGCGGAGGTGGACCGACGGCCTGGTGAAAACCGCAGGGAGCCGATGGATGCAGGAGGCGAGAAAACGCTCAAAGTGGCGCTCTCTGGAGGAGGCCTATGTTCAGGAGTGGACGCCTACGGGCTGATGATGATAATGATGATGAATGCTAAGTTAATTTGGATTAATTAATAAACGACAGAATGAACCCGCTCAAATAATTGTGATTGAATATTACCTAAGTAATGGTAAGTTCGTTTGATCATTAAGAATACTGTATACCTACGAAATCACTTCCAGAAACATATCATCATCATCATCATCATCTATCATTAATAACCTGAAGACGTCCACTGCTGAACATAGACCTCCCCCAGGGAGCGCCACCTTGAGCGGCCACTCGCCTCCTGCATCCATCGGCTCCCCGCGGTTTTCACCAGGTCGTCGGTCCACCTAGTGGGGGTCTGCCTACGCTGCGCCTTCCAGTTCGTGGTCGCCACTCGAGACCCTTTCTTCCTCCTCGGTTGTCATTTCTACGAGCGATGTGGCCTGCCCATAATAAACACAGAAATACATAGTTAACTATGACTTTATTTTATACCTATGAGGAATTAGATTAGAATTGCGTTAAACTTTTCACTGAATAAAAAACTTTAAATCGTGTCTCTCCATAATAGATTTTAGTTTAAACTTTATGCCTATTTTTGTTTGACTCTTGAAATATCAAAGCTTTGAAAACTTTTCAGACGAACTGTTTTACTGCTTGGAAAAACATTTTCATGCATTTATTTCTGAACGAATATTTTTAAAGTGTTTTGGAACAGAAATTATTTTATGGGATTATTGAGATAGATTTTGATAGTTTATGATGTAAATGTATAACAGGGATGATGACTACTACTAAAAATGAACAAATAAATATTATTTTCACAAAGTAGATTAAAAGTAAATACAATAATTGAAAAAAATAGGTAAAATCGCTAAATAAATCACGGAGTAATAAGCTTTTAAATTTTCTGGAGGGGTCATCGCCTGACCCTTTCTCGCAAAACAGAGCGCCCCCACAGTTACTATGAAAAATCTACTCGTGACGTCACATGCCAAAGAGATTGTATGAAAAGCTACCACAGCTTAGTAATGAGGTGCTATGAAGGACCAAATTCTGACGTCACTGCAGTTTTGAGCTGTCTCTTTCTATTCTCATTTTTAAAATGCTTGTAACTTTGTAATTTTTTGAGATTTGGTTTTCAAGAGTTTAATTTTTGAGGAATATTATAATTATGTATATTCATAGTTTTACGTTTCACACAGGACTTAATCGCGCTAAAAACATTATTTATTTACCATGATGTTTTTAGCGCGATTAAGTCCTGTGTGAAACGTAAAACTATGTGTTCAAATCGCAAAAATCTAAGAAATACTATGTATATTCAATTTCGCAATTCTAAATCGCCTACATCTGTCGAACCAAACCAAATAAGAAATCATGAAGAAATCTACTATTTTGGATATAGGCCAACCCAGCATGATGTGTAGACGTTACTGTCAATATTTACGGACCTGTCACTGTCAAAACATTGCAACAACAACTGATGTGCGATTGACAGCTGTCAATTAGGCTGCATTGATCGGCAGTACGAAATCATAGCACTTTGTGTTGCTGAAATATTCATAACTTTTGTGATAAAATACTTATTCTTATTTTTGTTTTACAAAACCGACGCCCGCACATGAAGTAAAGACAAAGAAACAAAAAGTAAATAGTAGCATAAATATTCTAGGTATGTGGTACACAAAGCAGTTTTTTTATGTTTGATTTAGCGCGATTAGCGTATTTAGCCAGTGTATCAAAATTTTAGGGAGCTGTCTTTGGTTGACAGTTCTTAAAATACTAAAAACAAAATATATCCGTCTCTTACATTACCGTCTAATTGACAAGAAGAGTTTTGGCGGGAACGCGGAAAAGTTCACGTCGTTGCATTGTATTATTTTTCAAAACTTGTGCTTTTTCCAGTGTTAATGTTTAAAATTGGTGGCGTTTTATGCATTAAGTGCTGAATTACGAGCATGAGTGTGGGAAAGTGATATAATGTTGTAAAACGTGACTTTCGTGTTGCTTCCAAAACTCCATAGAAGCTAAAGTTGCCACCACTTTGCTGGAGCATGACTTACACTGGACTATGACTACCTGACTTAGACTGGACTTATGACTATTGACTAGGACATGACTTTGCGTGAAATATTTTATAACACGATGAAAATATAATACTTGACACTGGCTAAATACACTATGTGTGGAGCCAAAATATAAGAAAAAAAAAATTGACAAGAACAGCACCAATTTTAGACCTTAGACCTAGACTTTTAGATCAAACATAAATTATTGTATATTAACGGGATATTTACCATGTGTGTTTTGTTAGTAATGTTAGTGACCATGGAAGCTTAAAATTAAAATTCTTTTACTTATAGATCTGTCAACTAAAGCCTTCAAAGTTGGCTAGACTTTATTGGATCGTGATCGTAAACCATTTTTTAAAACTCAGCCTTAGCATTTTACCATTATTTGGCTTACGAGGGAGAAAATGACTTGTTCTTTTTTACTTTTCTTCTGAAAAGTAGGTCATATACGTCCCAGTGCTCCGGAAGTGACGTTACCAAGCTCGCAATTTCCTCTGCATTTCCATTTGGCCATCAGATACCCCACTTCCGCGAAAGTATCTCATCGGACCACCGCGTTAAGTCCAAATTGAAATCATCAGAAACACAATAACTGGCACGTCTTTACCAAAATAACTGGCATTTCCGACGTTAATGAGAGCGCCGTGGAAAACAGTGACTTCGGTCCTCTTTTTACTTAAAATACTAAAAATATATCTGTCTCTTACATAGCCGTCTATTTGACAAGAACAGCAATAGCTTTAGAAGTTTTAGATCTGTCAACTAAAGCCTTTAAAATTGGCCCCTGTGTATCGCTTGACCCGCTATTATTAATTTTAACTGACCTCACTGCGCAGTTGGTCACACAGAGCAAGAAAAAAAAACTAGGTGCAAAGTGTATATTTTTTCATGCTCTGCGCTCTGCCATCTTAACTATGGTATGGTTGTATCATTTTATTATTAATTTTTATGTTTTTGATTTATGCCTGTACACCGAAGCCCGAAATGCTTAGCTACTAATATCCTACCAATGCAATGGTTGTCTGGAAGAGATCGCTCTAAGCGATAAGACCGCCTATTGTACGAATAAGTTAATTAAGCTTTCTCCTTTTGTAATTTTTGTTATCTTAAGGTGTACAATAAAGAGTTAAACTATCTATCTATCTTTACTAGGTGGTAGGATTTTTTTACAAAGTTCGTCTAGGTAGGTACCACCGCTTTGCCAGTTATTCTGCTGCCAAGCAGTAGTGTGCAAGCACCACTGTGTTCCGGTTTGAAGGGCATTGTAGCTAGTAAAATTACTGGGCAAATTAGACTTTATGACCTGATCTCACAGTCTAGTAATCTGATTACTAGACTGTGTGATGTCTCAGGATGACGTGCGCAGTGCAGTATCACGCGAGACTTTATTACATTTAAAGTTCCGAGTGACACTGCAACTGTTATGGGCTGACGTATTGCTTAACATCAGGTGAACGACTAGCTCGTCACATCATTCATTCTCAAAAAAAAAAACTATGTAGGTTGTGGGTTTGATTCTCCCACCCAGGACAATTAATTAATTTTTTTGTGAAAACATCGATGTTGGTTCTGTGTCGTGACTGTTATCCCTACTATAATCTTTGTAACTTTGTTTATATGTTTGTTCTTGTGGTTTTCACGCCTAAACTATTTGGAAGAAACTGCACACAGATAACTTATCAGTATATTAGACAGACAGAGATCCTGTTTATCTTGAAAAATGGCCGCCGCTACTTGTACCTAGTTATTGTATTAGTTATCAGCTTAATTCCTATAGTAGGTAAAGTTTTGCTCAGTTTGGCAAACGGGAGGTTCATCATTTAACCGGCTATTTGCCTCCTGCATCCATGGGCTTCTCGCGGTTTTGACCAGGGGCCGTACTGTGAGCTTTAGTGCGATTCAAACCAGAGCCTGTATTGGATCGTTTCGTTTTTTTTTGTATGAAGATTTTGACAAGCGATCCAATATTGGCTCAATTTTGAATCGCGCTAAGAGCTCACAGTACGGCCCCAGGTCGTCGGTCCACTAGCGGGGCCACACTGCGTCTTCCGGTTCGTGGTCGTCACTCGATAACCTATATTCTCCACATGAGCTTATGTACTGCTGAATCAGCTATATTGTTGAATGCATTCATTCTGTCGGAATGGCGAGTAATGGGCGAGCAATTAAAACGTACCGTGTGGAAATCAACATGCGTGTTTGGAAGCCAGGAATGTACCTACCTATGTAAAATTACTATTAAATATTAACCACTCATCTATATTATTTACTTTTAGTAATTATAGCCTTTCTAGGAATCGCTGGGGCTAAAATTATACAGGTTTTAATTGGCCGGCAGAAAGCTATTAGTTTCCGTGTGGTCCCGGCGTAAGAATAGGACCACACCATCTCTTCCGTGGGTCCTGGAAGAGCCAGCTAAGGGAATATCCAGGGCCGGTTGACCGATTGATCTTTGACTATTTGACCGAATGGTTCATTGTAAAAGGGGTAGGTGGCGCTTACCATCACAGGTCTTGCTCATGTCATATAAATAAAATATTGTAACATAACAAAAATTACAAGAAAAATCCTAAAAGAAACAGGAAAATTAATCTCCGAAAAATATCTTTGAAGTTAAGTAGATTTCGTAATCATAAATCAACCCCCAACCCCGTTCGTAATATTCAAAAATCTCGGAAGCAAACAGAGATACAGCAAGCACACAAATAACCGGAAAAAGGTAATTTATCGGCCGCAGTGATATTTATGAAAATAAAACAAATAAATCACGCAAACATTCACCCCCGCGGGGTAACAATTGCGGTAGTGTGGACAGTAACGCAATTCTAACGATTTTATACTACTACAGCTTAATTTGTATAAGAAAAATTGGAATCACGAGCGGGATATAAACCCGCATCCATCCAGCCTTCAAGGAAAAATTCGTAAAGCATCCCGGGATATTACGCTTATGCTTTACGATGAAGATTGCCGCGGCGCGGCGCCTAACGCAGTTGGCACGGATAATTTTGACACATTTAAACGTTTTTAGACCTTGTATGTTATTAAAAACACTAATTCATTATTTTAATTAAATTTTGTATTGTAGCATTTGATTAAGTACGTTATTCCATTTTTAGGAGTTATTGTTATTACCAAACCAATGTTTTAGAATTCAAAAATTTTGGTCCACACGTGACCGGTATCAGGAGTAGGTATCTAGTTTCAAAGGTTGCTAATGAATTCAATTACACCCAGTATATATATATATATTGGATTTGATACTGTTTTAGAATGTAAAATAAGGAATAAGTGTGTGTATTTTCTTGTGGTGTTCGATGAAAAATCAACTATATACCTATCTACATAACTATTTCATTTTAGAATAGGATTACTACTTAAATTATTACCAGAAGCGCATATAAAATGAAGAAAACGCGAGCCAAATGTGTGCCTTTCATATAATTCGAATTAAAAAGATTGCCAAAACACGAACTGACAAATTAACTACATAAGTAATTTATTATTACTTAAATAAAAGTATGAACCGTAATTCGCAAAAGACAACTCTATTCTTAAAATTTAAAAATCACATAATCCACCCATATCCCAGCGGTTTCAATCGGAGATTTAGCGTGTTCTAAAAATGTAAAAATCTATCTGTAATATGCAAAATTTATTTGTAACAGTTATGTACTTTATTCGGAGAATAAATATTTATCTTATCTTTATCTTAATCCAGTAAGCTATCTCTATTTCTAATTTCATACGAATGCTTGTGGAGTAACAGACATATACACAAACAAACACACAAACTTTCGCATTAAAAAAACTTTCGCCTTTGTAGGTAATAAAAAATCTGAATGTGATTTTTTTTAATATATTTTGGCTCCACACATAGTGTATTTAGCCAGTATCAAGTATTATAATTTTCATCGTGTTATAAAATATTTCACGCAAAGTCATGTCCTAGTCATAGTCATAGTTCAGTCTAAGTCATGCTCCAGCAAAGTGGTGGCAACTTTACAAGAAGTTTCTATGGAATTTTGGAAGCAACACGAAAAATTACGTTTCACCACATTATATCACTTTCCTCACTCATGCTCGTAATTCAGCACTTAATACGTAAAACGCCACCAATTTTTAACATTAACACTGGAAAAAGCACATGTTTTGAAAAATAATACGATGTAACGACGTGAACTTGTCCGCGTTCCCGCCAAAACTCAATGCGATTTATTGAAACATGACGAAAAAACGTACCTACAATCCATACTGCTATCACATCGTCTTCTACGTTATTATGTTATTCATAGAATACATGCGTCTTCGGGGGCTCCCGGAAATAGGGGATGAAAATGCCCCATAATGTAGTACGATATACATCGGGACATGCCTACTCTTCTATACAATACGCCCTTTGACCGTCTCAGTTGATGGATAGTGATTTTGTCATTGATATAATTTCCTAGAGAAGTAGACACATATGCAGAGACTACCTAAACTTTATGGTACTAGTATTTTGTATAATGACATTTTGGGACGTTTTGCATCCAGAGATCATGTCTATTTAGTTGCCTGTCCTGATAGCTCAGTTGGAGTAGCTCTGCCTTCTGAACTATTTGTGGGCACAGATATTAAAATACTAGTAGATGTGGGTTCGATTCCCATCCGGGACAAACATTTGTGTGATAGACATCGATGTTTGTTATGTCTTGGTGTTATATTGTATTCTATGTCTGCATTTACAAACAAAAAGTATCTAACTTTTCTATCAGTTATATGGTTCCCATTGTACAAGCTATGCTTAGTTTAGGGCTATGGATGGATGCCTATATTCAGGCTGTTCATGATGATGATGAAGATGATGAAAAGAGAAGACAATTAATGTAATGTCGTTGGTATGAGGAAGGCAAAGCATTGGCTGAAGACAGAACAACTTCACTTTCTTACTCCATCCATTCCTCCAGCGACCAGAGCAGGATTCTTTTTTTATCTAAGGTTTTGTTTGGGACTGAGTCGATATCGACCATGTCAGCTCCGTTATTTCTTGCATTTACTCCCTCTTACTTAACTATATCAAATAAAGTAAAGAAGAAGGTTACCATTTTCAAGATGTACCTTTTTGTTGACAGGAATCAATGCTGTACCACTGGTGGTTCAACAGTTCAACGCACAGCAAACATGAGTTGACAACGTCATCGTCCTCTTTGTCCACTGGTCAGAACATGCCGAGTGAGTATCCTATACTGTCATGAATTTAACTATTACATTATTGATTTTTATAAGAATTTCATTCAAAGAGCTTTGAAGAAAATCCGACAATGGCAGTTGTAAATTTAGAATTTATTTTTTAAAACTAGTGTATCTTGAACTTTAATGTGTAATAAGGGTGGATTATTATCCGTTGAGTGTTCGCGAACGTGCACGAGTGTTGGCAAATGGTTTCAAGATCATAAAACCATGCATTGTCGTTTTTGCTTCAAAGGCCTTTTTAGAGCCTTCAGTAAAATATCCTCCATTTTACTGTTGGCGTTTTGACTGACAAAATATGACTTTGACTTGACATAACCGTACAAATTTTACCCACTTGACATTGGCAGAATTATTGCAAACAAGCGATAGAAAGCCATAAAGAAGAAGAAGAAGAAGAATTTCAAAAAAAACTGTCTTAATTTTTTCTGTTTGATTCTTAGCTACTTTTTAAATTAAGGGAGTGTTTAGAATGTTCATAACTGTTTTGGTTGGCTAAACTGGCGGAAGGGCCATCATTCGATAAACCATCAGCCAATTATGCCTCTTTCGCCAGTTCTTTCTTCTATTTTTCTGTGAAAGAAGGACCGTGTCTCAGCTGTTGGACGTATTGGGACGACGAATCGACGATGAAGAGTAAACTGACTCGGATTGTTCTTCTTGAATGAATGAATGAATGAATGAATGAATTATTATGAATGATTTATTATTGCAGAAACTGTATACATTTAGGTCTTAAAAATAACTAATATTAGCACAATAGGGTCAACAGTTTGTGCCATGACGGACATGCAATATATTATTTGAGTCTACATTAAACATTAGTATTATAATTAGAATAATTTTAATAAGGCGCATAATGATCATAATGTCAAATAATTACTTATAAAAAAATAGTCACAAAAAGAGCTCTTTGAGGTCATAAAAACATTTATCTACCAGCCACTTGAACAGTTTTGTCTTAAATGGCCGAGTAGGTAGTTCCCTTATCTCTCTTGGTAATTTGGTAAAAACTTTGATACACATCATAAAACAATGCCTACGACACAAGGCAGATTTACGCAAGGGCAACAAAAGCTTTGTTGGGTCAGTACATCTTAATCTAGAATTGACCTTTTCTTTGAGCAGTTGCTTAGGTAAGTGGAGAAGAAGAAGAATCAACCTGAGTTGATACTTAAATCTTTCTTTTTCTGTGAGATAAGGCACCTGTCCTAGCAGTAGGAATATAATATTGGCTGGCTAAGACGAGTGGACTGACTCGGTCTTCTTCTTGTGTAGGCAAGTGGAGAAGAATATGAATCAGCCCGAGTTGACAACAAAATTTGATTGGTATGTCTCTTTTCAGGCACTTTCCTGTACATGGTGAATACGTCTGCAGACTACGGCTGGGTGCAATGTTCTGGCACTAACACAGTTGGACGGCAGACGAAGCCATGCCTCTTCCATATTCTACCTGCTGGTAGGTTTTCTTGTCATTATATTTCTTGCCCTTATTCTTATAATTATATTATTCTTTTTATTCATTGATTGGCCTGATAGTTCAGTTGGTACTAGCTTTGCCTTCTGAGCTGTAGGCTGTGGGTTCGATTCCCGGGACAAACATTTTATGAACATAGGAGTTTGTTCTGTGTCTGGGTGTTATATTGTATGTATGTATTTGTAAACAAAAATATCTAAGTATCATATTAGTTATCTGGTTCCCATAGTACAAGCTATGCTTAGTTTGGGGCTAGATGGCGCTGTGTGAAATGTCCACACATATTAGTTTATTAAACAACAGGGCGCAGCGTAGGCCGGCCCCCACTAGGAGGACCGACAATCTGGTGAAAGCCGCGGGGCGGGGAGCTGCCCAAAGTGGTGCTCCATGGGGCATATCTATGTTCAGTAGTGGACCCGTGCCCGTCCGTCTCAATTACAGTTCACATTCACAGTTCTTGATACATAAAAACGCGCAACGAGTTATGGCGCAGGTTTAACTAACGTATCCTCTATTTCATCGCCTTTTTCTTGCTAACCGATACTTTTTTTACTGCAGTCTGTTCAAACCGATTCAATTTAGGTTTACTGTTTTCGTTTAGTGGAATGACGGATCTTTATACAGAAGTACTCGATACTGTTTTACGCGGAGTTCACAACGCTTTTTGGGTCAACTGTTTCATTTGACTTGTGTTAGTACGGAAAATAGTTAATATCCTTTTCCTGAAATTGTTTTTTTATAACCTGGGTATGCTTTGACCACTGTCTCATCTGACGGTAAGTGTATCTACATTCGTTTGCTGTCCGCGCATTGATAAAGCGTTCGGTTTCGCATGCGTTTGTCAAACTTGTGTTTGAAACACCAAAAACTGACTGACTGAAGACAGCCGAAAAATCTACTAATAATGAATTTAAAAAGACTGTTACAAAATGGCTAAAAATGTATGACTATGACGGAATAGAGAAAATGCTGGCAAACCTAATATCTAATGAAATATTTATTTATATTGTCATAACATCTATATATATTATACATAAACACATACACAGTCTGATCCAAAGTCATCATAAAATGTAACATTAATTTTTTTTTTAAATTTTCCAAATTTTTTTTGTTCTGACATAAATCACTTTTAACTGTTAATTAGGAGAAGCCACTGACTCCTGAAACACAGTGAATACTAGTTCAGGAGTCTATGGATTCATTACATAAATTGCTGTAACCATATTTGTGTAAATAAATAAATTTGCATTTGTATTTGATGATCAACAGACACAAACAACCAATAAGCGTTAAGTATTTGGTGTGCTAATTTAACACAAATTTAACAGACGCAGAATGGGCATTACAGTTTTGATATACTACCTGATTTTGAATTGGTATATTATCCTGAAAGGGGCTAAAGCTACACCCCAAGGTAGACAATGTTTCTTCTACGACTTTTCTAAATTAATAGTTTTTCATTGAAGAAATGCCTTGTAAAGTTTACGTTCGAAGATAGCCTTAGCGCAGCTGGGTGGTTCAAATTCAAATTCAAATTCAAATCAATTTATTTGTTAGAATGTTGGTACTTATTACAGAAAATGATAATATATTTATTACTAATGTCCCTTATACATTCTCACCAGGTAGGTAGGCATGCAAATATTTTAGTCATAATTTAAAACAATAACAAGTAGGTAGGTAACTTACAAGGCCAAACACAACACGGTCATTATGGCATAACCAAATCGAAGTCATTTAAGAATTCTGTAATACTATAATAACATTTATCGACTAACAGCCGTTTTAGTTTCATCTTAAAATTAGTCAAGTTACACATTTTTAATGCTTCGGGCAGTTTATTATAAATTTTTGGCGCCATACAAAACATACTACTATGCATTAATGCTGTATGGGACCTTTTGATACAAAGTTGATCTCTATTTCTCATGTTAAACCTGTACTTTTCATGTAGTTTCTGAAAATATGTAGGATTAGCTTTCACAAAAGGTTGAACTTCGTTCTTGACCGAATGCACATAAATGAGTTTAACGACCTGTGTTTAGAAATGAATTTATAGTATCTAGTACTGTCGTAGCGTCTGCACGTGCAATTTTGTAAGTGGATTTATTTTTCACCATAGATGTTAAACCCCCAGTTTCAAGTAAGGCTCTCACAACCTGTGGGCTATCATGGTCCCAGCCGCCCTTGCGGGATAACATACCAATTCAAGGTCACCTTGTATATGGAGATAGCAATAAACTGTAGAGACACACTTTTACCGCGATGCACTTGTGTACGAAGGTGGCATCCATCTAAAAAAGTAATAATAAAAAGGATAAAAAAGATATGTCCTGAGAGTTACTGACTTACAGGACAACTTAACCGTTGGACGTAGATACTTCTATAAATGGAAGGTGTACTTTTATGGGGTAGTGTATTAAAAAGATTTCTTGAAAATTCAACCCCGTAAAATGGGGGGTATAAAGCGGGAAAAGACGCAGGCTGCCTAGTTATGTTATAAAGTAAATAAAAAAAATATTACTCTGCAGAAAGTGAAACATTTTTGGACTATAAAAAAATAATCAACAAAACAACCGTATAAACTCAACATTATTTCTGTTTGTTACAAAATGCAGGTTTTACAGTAAATTTAGAGCTGTATTAAACGTAACGTATGTAATAGAAGATACGTGGAAATGTCATGTCACGGAGATGCAAAATGAGAAACACGGGGGATGGTTGTCAAGGCTTAGGTAATGGTGTAATGTAAAAATCGTAAAGTTTTAGCGCTTCCGCGTTGTTTTGTTGATTTTACACATCACTTTAGATTTATGGTATGTTGTCTTATGTCAAACGTATGCCCATTTTAGCATTAAACAAAACTCTAGGCGCGTTCCAAGAATTGGTCAGAATTAATTACAAAGTGATTGTTTTTTGTGTGTGTCTCTTCAGGATTTCGTAATTTATACATTAACAAACAAACACAACACACAATTAACTACTTAATTAATTACATTTCAAGAATTCTCTCCTTCTTTTATAATAATTTCGTAAAAAACATTTTATTTTGAAATTACACTTTTCTAATGGTTATGCTTGTCATTATCGGAATGAGCTGTTTCTAATTATTGCGAATGTAGTCGGTATGGGGTGCAGCTTTCTCCATTCATTATCAAACATCAACATTCTACATTAAATTAAACGAACGAACGACAATAAAAGACTGAATCAATGAATTTATAATGAATTACTTTTTAAAAAATATTATTTTTGAGCGTATATTGTAATTTTCTTGTCAATTTTATTTGAGTACGTCAAATGTTTGACTTTAAAATCTTTAAACTCAATTTAACATTTTGCTTAAAACAACGCAGAATTTTATTCTCGCTCTTTTTATGATATTTTAAACAAGTTAACATATTGACTGTCTATCCACACAGACAAGCCGTCAGCAGTGAAGGCATGCGAGATCACCAACGTGACATATGACTCGCTGACGTTAAACTGCACGCCGGGGCATGACGGCGGAATCCGTCAGGCTTTTTTACTGCAGGTATTTTTTTATAAATAAATGACCTGACGAGCTAATCGTTCATCTGATGTTACGCTACACGGCCTCTCCAGTTGCAGTGTCACTCGAAAGTGTAAAATACAAACTACACTGCGTGCGTCATCCTGAGACATCACAGTCTAGTATCAAATCATAAAGTCTCATTTGCCTTGTATTTCAGCAATTCCCTTCAAACCGTGTGCTGGTTGTGCTTCCACACTATTGGCGGCAGAATAACTGGCAAAGCGGTGGTTGATACCTAGACTAGACGAACTTTGCAGAGAAGTCCTACCACCCAGTTAATCAGAACAAAGACAATCATGCTGACACTACGATTTTCAACCATTGTAAATTCTAGCAGAATAACCCTTACGGATATTCTGTCTATACTTAAAATAACACACATTTTGAAATGAAATGAAAATTAACTTAAAATTACTTCTGTCCATTCAGATTTTCGACATGACAACAGGGTTGCTACTCCGCAACATTTCTAACGAGGAGCCTGAATTCGAAGTGTCAGGGCTGACAGCGAGCAACGCGCTTGGGGTGTCAGTTAGGGCGTTCAACAGGAAAGGAGCTGGCGAGCCCCTGACGCTCACTTCCAATTTGTTGAAGTACCCGCAGAGACATACTGGTTAGTTTAGTGAGAATTTGTAGACATGGCCTCTTAGGGTCTGGACACATCTTTCCGGCACAGTTCCGTCTCAGTCACTGAGACAGAGACGGAACTGTGCCGGGCGTAGGCTTAATTTCTTTGTTATTTTGTCCTCAGCCCAAGTTCCAGTGAAGGTGGAGTTGACAACCGTTCTTATAATAGTGCTGGGTGCTGTCGGAGTGATAGCCGCCATGACGGCGGTCTCGGCTGCTGTCTTCTGCTGTAGATACTGTAATAAACGAGAGAGTAAGTGTCTTGAAGAATCTTTTTTCTTTAAGATGGCATTTTAACTGTGGAAGAATGTTCAAAACATGGGTTCAAATGGTTCAACAATACTGCTTTGGTTGGTAGAACTGGCTAAGGGTGATTGGACGAGACTTTCTACCAATCATGGTGCTGCCAGATGGTTTTGTCAATAAACTTGAGTTTTGGAACTTTAAAAAACGCACCTAATTATGATATCCTATATCTAATATCGACTTGTTTCAGACAAAAATGAAAAGGACAAACGGCAGCAAGATGAAACTTCAAACGTACCTTTAACTGGCACAAAAGAATCAGAAAGTGTCGATAGTCTAGGTGAGTAATCATAGTCATATTCATTTAATTAGTAAACCCAATCTAAAGGTAAAACCAAGGTCCAATTCCCAGATTATATTTTATTCACATTTATGGTAAGGGTATTAAATGAAAGGGTTTGTTAAGAATAATACGGAAAACTAAACAGTACTTAAATTTTTTGTTTGCAAGTTTTTTATTTCGACTTTTAAAAATTTTTTTTTACAAATTTTTTTTCGAATATTTTTCAGAAAATGCATTTAAAACACTTTTTACCGCTTTGAACGTAAACCCTTGTTTCCACAGATAAAAACCCCGACATCATCCCTCTAGACGGGAAAATAAGTGACAGCTGCTCGAACAAGTCCTCCACTACAGATTACAGTTCGATCAGGCCTCTGATATCGAAGACTCCTGATAAATACGATATTCCTCCCAACTGTGAGAGGTACTACGATCATAATATTGATCCTTGTAACCAGTACATCCAAGTGAGGCAGATGGATTATAGGCGGCCCACGTATGCGCCTTTAGGGCCTATGCCCAATTTAGGTGAGTAATCTATTTTTTTTAAGGTTCTAAACGTACCTACTTCAAGTTCAACCTCCTTTCAGATATTTTTTGCGCTAGCTTCGCTCGTATTTTCGTTGAAATTTATCTGTAAATAAAAAATTCTTACCTACTTAACACTAGTACACTTTTTCTAAAATTATTTTTTAGAAACATATTTTTCTGAATTCGGTCAGCGTACCTCTGTTTGAAAAATTTTCGCGCTCGCTTCGCTCGCACTATTCAATTTAGAGGTACACCATTTGGTAGGTGGTTTTTCGCGCTCGTTGCGAATCGCGAGAGCTGTCGGTATTTAAATTATATTGTAAATATCATACATTACCGCGTCTTATGTTATGAATCGTACATGATTGGAGCTTTTACTTAAACTTCAAGATATACCTAAAACAATACTGATAACTCACCAAATTCGACCAAATTGTAGGATTGCAAAAGTAATCTAGGAACTTATAGCAGAGGGCGGAAAATTTTAACAGCCTATAACTTGAACATTCGTAAGCCCGCCACTGAAATGAAAGTGTGTTTCAAGCGTGTGTTATTTCGTTCCAGGTCCAAGTATACAGAGTCTTGGACCTATGAGCAGTCTACACATGCCAAATATCAGAAACGAAAGTCATAGACAGTACGACAAAGTTTACGAAGACTGGCTTAAGAATAAAAATGCGTTACCACTAAATACTAGTGGTTTGGTAAGTATTTTTTATAGCTTTTAGTTTGGACAGGGTAGCATTTGACGCCATTTTATTGATGTTAAGTTAACAATATGGCAGATTAATTTAGGAGGCCTGCATTGGGAACGCCTATTATATTTTTGAAACGAAATGGCGCTGTTGTTAATAACAATTTCACAATTCCGCTGCCGTGGTGCATTATCAAGTTTTAAATCTTATATGGTTTCAATAAAAATTTCGTGATCCAGCTGCCAGCAGATCAGTATTCAGTTTTTGAAGCCTAAATGGAGCTGTTTCCATTAAAAATTCTCAACTCATCTGCCAATGGAACAGTATTCATTTTTGAGGCCTAGGTGGCGCCGTTTTCAATAACAGTTTTTCAATCCAGCTGCTAGCGAAACAGTATTGAGTTTTAGGAACCTAGATGGCGCTGTTTTAAATAACATATTCCCAATCCAGTTGCCAGCGGAACAGCTGATGCCTCCAGAGCTGTACGCCGCGCCACCGCCGTCATTGTACAGCAACCCAAATAGAAATCCCCTTAACCTGGCGCAGATGCCAGAATTGGAGCCCAGGTAATTACAATTTAAAAGTCAAAACCTTTTTTTTGCGAGGCGTTGCTTTTATAGCTGTTTTGATGTAACTTGACCATGCTGGTTGGGGCGATTCTCTTCTTGAAAATAGATCACGCTGCCAAACCCGTAAATTTGTGACTTACAGTGTTGGTAGCATCCAATCACGCGCCAGTCAGTGTTGCCAAAGATAAAAAAGGATTTACCCAACTTAATTTCGAAAAACAGGAACAAATTAATAAATTCACGACATAATACTTCAGCTGTAAGGCTATAAAAATAAAGCATTTCATTTCTTCATTATTGCATTTCTCCAGGTACCACATAGACCAGAGGCTTGCCATGCCAGACTCGAGGAGCTGTTCCAACTCTCCACCAGTCCGGTTCAACACTGACAATACGGTCTACTTCAGCAAGAGTATGATGGAGAGGCCAACTAATACGCTGCCTCATTTGAAGAGGATTAATGGTAAGAGAATGGTAGACCGGCCTTCCACTGGGTGGACCGATGGGAGGTGAAAGATAATGGGAGCCGATGGATGCAGGAGGCGAGCAGCTGCTCAAAGTGGCTGGTGGACATCTTCAGTCTGTTGCTGATTATGATGATGATGATGATGATGATGATGATGATGATGATGATGATGATGATGATGATGATGAACGGTAAAAGCTGGGAATTATTGCTATGGGTAAGAGTAAGAGATTTGAGATTTAAGTACAAAATATTTCTTCTTTAAAACAAACAAAACCTGTCATTTTTCCTAAGTTTAGTTTTAAATTCATCGTACCTAAAATCTTTTTATGCAAAAGCATTTGGACTATGAAAATCGGAATACTTCACGACAAGTACTTTCCCAGAAAACATTACAAAAAACTTCTGTTTTGTTTGTGCAACCGACGACCTCTTCCATTTCTGACAACCGCCTGCCTTTATTAAAGTACAGTCGCGTACACAAGCGTTAATTTTTTTTCTGAGTATTATATTTCGTGCTAACGGAGCTCCGACCCAGTGTTGCCAACCCTTACAGCCTAAAAAACAGTACGACAGCCTAAAAAAACAGTAAAAAACAGTAAACATGTTATTTCAAAACAATATATCTACTGTTTGAATAAAACACGTCAAAATTCATAGAAACGGTGTTTAATGTACAATTCATAAACAATCTACATTGTACATACATTATTTTTATTTTAAAGAAAATTTAAAAAGTGCTCAAAGAAATTAATTACATTTTTAATCTTCTTCCGAAAGTGAGCCGTGATAGGTATTCAAAGATATATTATGCCCCAGATATTAAAATAGTAGGATTATGCTTAGCTTTAAAGCAAGCCATTATGACTTCACTTTCTTTTGCTATTTGTTTTGGGTTTTATGATTTTTGGTTTTAGTTCGTATTTAATCCCTTTTTGTCTGTTAAGGGGGAATTGGTCAAAAGATAAATCACTACTCATTGTTTTAAAATGGTACCACTTTCGAAAATACGTAATAAACAAAATAATTGATCTTGCTTCAACTTGCCGAAAACAGAGATATGAAAATAATGATTTACAGGATCTTCCTGTACAATAATGTAGAGTAAGTAATTAAGTACCAGCAACTTTTCTATGCGCTATGTTGTATGTTTATTGCGATTTGTATCAGATGGCCCTAAAATTATAGAAAAACAGTAGAATTTGTACTTAAAACAGAAAACAGGGTTGCTAATCAAAAAACAGCAAATCTACTGTTAAAACAGTAGGGTTGGCAACACTGCTCCGACCTTTCAACAAAACAAAATGGCCGATTGTCTTGTCACTGTCAGATAATTAGACAAACGTATTTTCAGTATAGGTCTTGCGATTTTCGTAAACTGTTTACCCATATTATAGGCGATATTTTTGTTCATGACTGGTGCAACTGTGATGCCCGCGGCTTCATACACGTTGCTTACAGTTTATCGCGATAAAAATATCAAATGCCCTTTTCCAGGGCTTAAAATATCTACTTAACTCCATCTAATGTAAGAATGCGTTTGACAGCTGCAATATATTAGTCAAAAAACTGTAAGTATTAAATCATTTAAATGTTTCATTATAGCTAATGTTTAATCCACTACCGAGTTATCAGCAAATATGATCCGAATTTTCGGTTTTCGTTCAGATTTTTACTATTTCATTATAACTGTCAAACGCATTCTTACATTAGATGGATAATAAGTTTACACCACGATTGATTCAACCATTAGTCGTGAAAAGGTGACAAACAGACAGAAACAAATAAAGTTCATTTTTAAATGACGATAACGACGGTATTTAGTATGGGTTAAATAAAGTAGAAATATGTAACTAATTAATTAATAAGCAATTCAATTATTGAGTAAGCTCAAAGTCGCACAGCTAGCTATGGAGAGAGCTATGCTAGGCGTTTCCTTGCGAGACAAGATCCGTAATGAGGAGATCCGCAGGAGAACTAAAGTAACCGATATAGCTTGCATAATCAGCAAGTTGAAGTGGCAGTGGGCGGGCCACATCGCTCGTAGAACTGACAACCGTTGGGGAAGAAAGGTTCTCGAGTGGCGACCACGAACTAGAAGTCACAGCGTCACAGAATACTATTACTTCTCCTGAGAAGAATAACGACTCCATAGTAAATAAATGAGATCAAAAAGGAGAGCGCCATCTCTGCGTGGCCCCGCTTGGACAGTTTTAATATGGCGGGAACTTCAAATGTACCTACTATACATATAGGTACCTATATTATAGGTGCCTACCTATCGTACCTTCCTATTTTATTCATAAGAAAAACAAACAAATAAATTATCATAGGATATTTATTTTCAAAAAACTTAATTATTATTGTAAATCGAATCAACTAACAACGCAAAAAACGGCCGGTGAACTCATTTTAGGCACTTTCTATGGTTTTCTTCCATGATGATAACAAATTCAGGGTCACTATCTCGTTTTATCACTATTTCACAAACTTTTATTCACTACTAACCACTAATACGATGCTCAACTTGAACTACATAATTAAGCAACAGAAATTATCCAAAATTCCAAAGTTTAGTCACAATTAGCAATAAAACTTTGGTACAAGATGAAATGCGTGAGCAAAAACCACGGCAGACATTTTTCTTGTGACTTTTTTCTTGTGTTACCATATCACAAAATTTCAATCAACGTCACACAAACATGTTTTCTTGTTGAACCGTTATGTTATAAACTAAATCAATATTAATTCTATATTCAGACAAAATATATAATCAATAAAAATATACTTTAACTTCAATCAGCCGCTCAAAGTGGCGCTCTTTGGGGGAGGCCTATGATTAGCAGTGGACGTCTTCAGGCTGATGATGATGATGATGATGATGATGAAGAATTAATTGATTAATTTGAAATGCTGCGTAAACTTAAAAATCTGTTTTTGTTTCAGGAAATTCTCAAACTCCGAATGAAGCAAAACAGAGTGCAAATAAATTGACAGAAACAAATGAACATTCAAAACACCATCAATGTGAATGAAAAAAACTTTAAGAATGTGACAAATTGACACTCTTAGACAGTGTACAGTGTAAAAAGTGTGTGTCGTAAAAATCGTATTTGGACCGTCCGAAGTATTTGCTTATTATTTTGTTAAACTAAAAAAAAATGGTTAAGGCATGCTTGGGTTTTAATTACATTTGAAAATAGTCTTTATTTCAATCTTTCTTTATTTTTCGTTTATGATAACTATGATACAATTGAACTTAACCTGCAAATAGTACATTTACAATGTGCAGTGGTATTTACTTTTACTGAACTTTTATTAAGTTTTCAATTTTTAAATAGACAATTGTTATTTTGTGTCTGCTAGTAAATCACTGCCAAAATAGATAAATAAATATCCTATTAAATGTTCACGCATTCTAAGGAATGTTAGAGAAATTTGTGTATTTCATAAATGTCAATTGGTTAGAAGGAATGGTACAAATTGTCATATGAATATGTATAAAAAATGTAGTATCTCTTATCACATTATCACAGTCAAAATATTGCTATATATGCCGAAAAAAAAACTAGTAAATGGGTGTTGATTATTTTACAAACTATATTTATACGTATTCATATAATAATTTGTACAGTGATACCATTAGTTCTGCACATCTTTGATAAGATGTATAAGACTGAGAATGTATAATATTATTACGAAACGTCAAATATATACATATATAATAAAATTAAAAATATAACGCATGTTTCTTGTATGATTATTTTTACATAATTAGGTACACTGTTATTATCATTTAGTGTAAAGTGTCGAGAAAACAAACGATCACGGCTTGGTAATATCACAGTTATTAATAAAAAATATATGAAAATAAACATACAAGTAATACATGATTAAAGTTAATATAGTATCTTGTTTTAATGTTATTGTGAATAATGTACATATTAAATACAATTTTAGTATGTTATACGAAGTTGCCATACTAATAATTATAATGTATCTTCTAAAAATAATTTTATTGTAAATTGACGAGCTTTGTGTTGGTAAATGTTGGAATATATAATTTATTTTGTTTCATAAAACAATTAAAATTTGTTTATTTGAAGGCGATGATGTAAGTTGATATTTTAAAAGAGTAACAATGAGTGGAGGTTGCCTCTGTAACTACAATTCAAATGAAAACGATTACATATCGACGACGATCTTCAAAGAACTCCTAACTAACAAAAACCAAATTTAACAGGTGGCGAAAAAAACTGTTCCATTTTCTACTTACTTTATGAAAATTTGTATTACTACAATGTATGTTTAAATGGAAGGCAAATTAGATACTGGCATTGGTTTTAGGTTTAAACAAGCGGTTTGCAAGTTAATGTTAGTAAAGAGTTATTGGTTTTACCAGTGTCCACTTGAAATCTTTTTTGGTGGAGTTACAAGCTTTTAGTTCCAGTTTTGCTGCTGATATCTCCTATTACTAACAAGAGTTTGTTATGTAATTTTTACGTAAAGTAAGCCGGATTACGTGCTATTATGAGTTCTACTTACGTTACCTTCTATAATATTATAGATTGCATACTCTTTTAAAATAGCTTACGGTGATGCAAAGAGTTGACACTTCAAAAGTGAAAGACATCGATTGAATTTTATGTAAAAATTTATGTATTTATAGATAATGTTACCCGTACGTGAACGAGCGTACCGTGGAGATAATGATAAGACGTTTTGAATATAGCTTTCTTTATGATGGGTAGAGATTTTGGCATACTATCGAAATGATAGACCTTTCTATACTAATTGAGTAGCTCATATTTTTAACAACACATGCATGACAGTTTTTAAGTCTTGTATAATATAGATTTTATAATGATTTTTCCTTGAGATATTTTTTGCTATCATTATAATAAATGTAACAATTGCAATGAATCACATTTTCGGCAAAAATAATTGTAATAAGGGGATTTTTTTTCGATATATGCCTTAATCTTAGGCAATGTTGTTTCATTGTAAATTATATTTAGCTGTAAGAATTTAATATAACAAAGTTAAAACTTAAGTTGCGAATGTGATAACGACATTTTTATTAAATTAAGGTTTTTTCTTTATTGTAAATTCAATTACGGCCTAAACAAACGAAACACTGCATATTTGTTGACTGTACTTAAATGTATTAACATTATTTGCCTTTAATTCTGTAATTTTTGGGTAATTTTTTATTTCCTGGTAACACTTTCAAATAGAAGTCTGTTGAAAAGTCGTTTAAACGTAAATGGGTTGAGAACTAAAAAAATACGTTGGTTACTCTTGTAAGTTTAGTATGTTTAGTTTTTAGAAATTACTTTTAGTTATGTTTAATCAAACCAAATTATGACATTTCCTTTACCTTATAAGTACTTAATAGCTTTTTTCATGTTTTATACAAGCTCGGTAAATTAGTACAATGACTAGAATTTAGAGATCAGGAATGGTTTTTAGATAGTAAGTAACACACCCCTGTGTTACTTACTATCTAAAAACACAGGGATAAAAATGGCGTAAAAAAACAGCTGAGAAATCTAGAACCTTTCTACAGAAAGTTAGAGACTGGTCCTGGACTGGTGACAGTTTTTTTTTTAATAACTTTGTATTTGTTTAAAAATGTTTACGTCGTGGGTCTGTCTTACTTCAAATAATTTTTATTGCAACATGATTAATATTATTCAAGCTGCCAGATAGCATCGAAATATTTTGACGTAAACAGTTTTGTCGGCGACTATTCCTTTTTGTACGGCGTGCTTTTTTATTTTCTTCCGTTTTGTAATAACAATGGCGCATTACGCGAGCGTTTTGATTCATTTTAAAATAATAAATGTGGATTTTAACTTGAACTCTTGTTTAATTTTTTAGTATAGGTACCTAGCTGTCACAACGTGATTAATTTATGTGAAACTTGACCATGCGGTTTGGTGATTCTCAAGAACCTGGCAAGACACTTCTAATTCATTCGTTAGTTAGTTGTAAAAGGTGAAGGATTTTGGTCATGAGATCACTCTAAAGTAAAGCATGTCCCAGCTGTAAGGACGGATGGATGCGGGATCAAAGCCTGTTCGTAATTCAATTTTTTTATCCTTTACATTTAAATTAATTAGTGATGAAGTTATGAAAAACGTCGAGATTAGTATGTCCACAGCTTTAAAAATCACGCAATCTATATGAAACTAAATAGATTTATTTGAGACACACGCATTAATTATAGGTAGGTACTGTAGAAAGAAAACAATAATTAAACAAAAGTTCAGTATGTAATTACTTAACTAGGCCCAATTTTGAAGGCTTTAGTTGACAGATCTAAAACTCTGCCCTTGTCAGACAGACGCCAATATAAGAGACGGAGATATTTTTAGTATTTTGAACTGTCAACTAAAGCCTTCAAAATTAGGCCCAAATAAATGATTATTTACGACATTTTTCACTTAAAAAATACAACAATAAGTATGGACATTTCACACAGCGCCATCTAGCCCCGAACTAAGAATTGCTATTTTAGTCAAACCTTTAGTCGCTGAATGTACCTACTTAACTAACAAAATATAATGGTGTGAGAGAGGTCATCCAATGTTTGCATTAGGGTTATCCGTTACGGGAATGGGACGTGATCAATGTACAAACAGACAGACATGTCTTCTTAAACCTTGGTAAATATATCGGTCAACCCAACGACATAAAGTTAAAAACTCTAGAGTCGGAACGGCACTTACAAAGTGTAGCCAACTTTGTGAGCCGTTTTAGGCTTAGTTTTAGCCATATTAGTACATTTTGATACCTTTTACCTACTCTGTAAATTATAAGGCATTAAAATAGTAGCACGAAGTAGTTGTAATGGCAATGGGCAGGCCACATCGCTCGTAGAACTGACAACCGATGGGCAAGAAAGGTTCTCGAGGGGCGACCACGAACCGGAAGACGCAGCTAAGGCAGACCCCCCACTAGGTGGACCGACGATCTGGTGAAAACCGCGGGAAGCCGTTGGATGCAACAGATCTTTCATGTTTTTTATCTATGCGATTGTAGAGCAGAGTGAAAAAGTTTAAACCTTAAGTTTAAGCACGGAGCTTAGAACACTTTTTTTTGCTCTGTGCGTTTCAGTTTTCCATTTTGTCGCAAAATTAAACTAATTTCCAAAGAAACCTGCCCTCGGTTGAAAAATTCCAGATTCTGTAGTGTAGTGTTTGAGCAGGTCAGCTCATAACCTGGAAGCTGCGGCTTCGATTTCCGCGACAGGACAAGTAACTTGTGAACCGAAAAAACCGCAAATGAGTAGTTAGGTGGGTATTTGTTCTGTGTCTTGGTGTTGTGGGATCATGGTCCTCGTAGTTCCTGGGTCCCTAGATGCAGAGAATCCTAGTTAGGGTCCAGGATCTATAACAATGCATGTAAATTGTAATCGTTGGGTGTTATTTATCCATGGTAAAAAATATCTAAGAATTTTTGGTAATAAAGGTAATTTTAAAGGTAAATACTTAGGTAGGTAACAATTTCATGATATACACTTTAAAATGTGTTATTATTAAGAATAACTCAATTTATATCCTGAACAATATTATTATTAACCTCTAAATGGGTTTCAGAATTAAGGACGTGGGCACACTTAGCACATCCTTTTTATACAATTAATTTCTACAATCATAACTCTATTATCAGATTTGTATAAATAGATAGAAACCACCGAGTTAAACCTATAAACCTAACCTTAATAGGTAGGAAGAGCGCGATCAATGACGGTTGTGAAGTCTGCGCGAAACTAGTAAAAATTAGGAGTGCGCGGGCAGAGGTAAGCTGTGTGATTTGCCAGTTATTCTGCCACCAAGCAGAAGTGTGCAAGCAATACCTACTGTGTAACGTTTGAAGTCTCATCGTCATCATCATCAGCCTGAAGACGTCCAATACTGAACATAGGCCTGCCCCAAAGAGCGCCACTTTGAGCGACTGCTTGCCTCTTGCATCCATCGGCTCCCCACGGTTCTGACCAGGTCTTTGGTCCACCTCGATGGGGGGCCGGTTTGTGGTCTCCACTCGAGAACCTTTCTTCCCCATCGGTTCTACGAGCGATGTGGCCCGCCCACTGCCACTTCAACTTGCTAATTCTGAAAGCTATATTGGTGACCAGTGACGTCAGAGCAAGGTCGTTCATAATACCTCATTACTAAGCTGTGGTAGCTTTATATACAATCTCTTGGCATGTAACGTCAGAAGTGGATTTTTCATAGTAAATACGGAGGCGCTCTGTTTTGCGAGAAAAGGACAGGAAATGCAGAAACTTTAAAAGCTTATTACTCCGTGATTTATTTACCGATTTTACTTATTTTTTCAATGATTGCATTCATTTTTAATAGTCATCATGCCTATTCCATAACTCGCTGCGCGACTATGGAGGCACTATAGCTAGTGAAAGTAGATACTGGCCCAATGAAACTATGACCTGATGTCACAGTCTAGTAATCTAATTACTTAGTAGGTATTATAGGCTGTACTGATGTCTCAGGATGACGTGCTCAGCGCAGTGTCACGTAAACCTTTATATTTTAGAGTTCCCAGTAAACAGTTATGGGCGGCCGCGGAGGTGAACGGCTAGCTCGTCACATCATTCATTAAAATTAAAAAAACCTCTTTCGCATGTAGGCCAAACCCTCTCACTATCACAAATATTATAAATATACTTTACTTAGTCAATGCACTCTCACTGTGTCCACACCTAATGCTTTACCCAGCCATCCAATTTCTGTCCCAATTTGCTCCGAATTTACGATATCTCTCGGTGTTAAGTTTAAACATGAAAAACCCAGTTTGATGGCAAATTATGAAAATCATCGGTGTAAAAATGAAGCTTCGACTGTTGGATGCGATAATGGCGCCAATTTGGGATGAATTACTAAATAATTTGATATCGTTTGAGTTACTGAATTTATAAGCTTTACTCCATTTTGATTTCGCAGTGTTTTTGATTGAAGCTTACGGAAATTAAATGTTTTAACAAGCAATTTTAGCAACGGAAATTTCGGGACGTGTCTTTGGTTTATCCGTGGGCCGTGTGATTCTGGTTTGCCAATAGGACCACCCCATTTCTTCCCGTGGATGCCGTAATATCCAGGGAGTATCCAGGGAATGGCCGCATTCTCCTCGGTACATTAAAATCTGCAATCACCAAGCGGCCTGCAAAGTGTGGAGATTATGGCAAAAACCTCGCTATGATAAACGTTCAAAGTAGCACTTCATGAGGTAGTTAGATTACAAACTAAACACACTTTACCCGTTTGAAAACACTTGTACATTTACACCAAATCCATTTATTGGTTCACAGATTTTAAATGCCAAACAAAAATACCGGTTATTTTCCTAAATGTCCCATTAATAACCTAAAACCTTAATTCCCGGAACTGAACCCCGGATTTATCGGAACTGCCCCCCAGACGAGGCGATTCGAACACCGGCAGAGATAAGATTATACCAAATGTTATTTATAATTCCCGATGCGGGTAGACGCGAATTATTGCCACAGTACAGCGACGGACAGTATGGAGTTTCATGCCGATTCATTTTAATTACCACATCTCTGGTAATTACTACCAAATGTAAGGTGATTAAACTGTGAACTATAAGGTTACTTACATAGTCTACAGAGCTAGCACACTGGTGTAGAAGTAGGCCGGTTAAAGGATTTTTGGTGAAAACGGGCGTAGCACTAGCTGATGATGAAAAATACCAATGTTGGAGCCTAGAGGTGTTCTCGAAAAAAGTCACGTTAATTTGAAATCCTTTAGGCGCGGAACATCTTTAAAATACTTAAATAAATTATAGACAATCTAATTCCACCTTCTCCATTTCACCATCGGACGACAAGACGTACAGCTACACGCCATCCATTTATGGTTGATATTCCTTCAATTCGTACAAAGCGGTTCGACTCGACATTTATAATCCGAGCAGCGAAAGAATGGAACACATTACCAGCGTCTTTGTTTCCCGATAAGTATAATCTGGAGCTCTTCAAGTCGCGAGTGAATAGGTATCTTCTAGGCAAGCATGTATATACCACCGTAGCCGCATCGTCACTTTCCATCAGGTGAGATTGCGGTCAAATGCGGGCCAATCCAGTTACAAAACAAAAAAAAATAGACTACCTACATTTAGCACATTATCAGTACCCTTAGTACCAGTTTTCCAATACGTGAATACGCGCGAATCATTTAAAATAATTTGTACTGCCATTTTAAGTTCATCAACGTGTCCGCTAGGGGCGCTGCACAGAAATGTATGGGAGAAAAGGGAGAAAACGTAAACGAATCAAGTTTTAGTAAACTATAGAAACTCGTACTAGGGGTACTGTGATTGTTTGCCAATAAATTAATAAGAAAAAAGCACCTACTTGGCGCTTTCTGAATTTTAAGATCGAATTTGTAGGTACCTACCACATTACCTGCAATAAAGATTTTTGTATTAGGTAGGTATGTGCCTTTTTTCGGGTAGTTAAGTATTTCCATTTTCACGCTGATCGACAGGCTCCGTGGTGTAGTGATTGAGCAGGTCGGCTCATAACACGGAGGTGGCGGGTTTGATTCCCGCGACAGGACAAGTACCTATTTAGAAAAAGCGCACATACTTGTTCTGTGTCTGGGTGTTGTGGGAGCATGGTCCTCGTAGCTCCTGGGTCCCTAGATACAGGGAATTTTAGTTAGGGCCCAGGATCCATGTATGTGATGGTTGGGCGTTATTAATTTTAATATTAATAAATCTTGTTTGAAATCTTTTCCTTTTTGCCATGCTTAGAAGGAAGTATCAACCTGGCGCTTTTTAATAGAATTTTTAAAGTTATTTCAATTTTCACAATATTCATGTCTCAAATACTACGTCATTTTGTTAGTGAAAAAGTTTTCCTACTGCTTTTAAAACTGTACTGTCGACACTGCAGTTTCGCTATTGTTACTGAAATCTAAGCTGGCTGTAATTGATGATCCGCGATGCGGTTTTTTGTTGAATTGTTTGCGGAAAGATAAAAGTAAAGGATTTGCTTTGGAAGATCTTAATTGGTATTGTTAGAGTAGGATTTAATTGAATTACTCTCACAAAAAGGAGAAAGGGACAAAAATACATTTATATAAATAAATATATTTGTGTGGACATTTCTCACAGCGCCATCTAGCCCCAAATTAAGCTTAGCTTGTACTATGGGAACCAAAATAACTGATACAATACTTAGATACTTTTTTATAACGTATGTTTTTTTTTTTTATTATTAAATCTGCTTTACCACAGACACCTGGGTCCGTGCTCTTTGTTAATTTATCATTTATTGTTATTTATTTATTTTTTATTTAAAAAAAAAAATAAAAAAAAAATAAAAAAAAATTAAAATAAAAAAAATATAACGTATGTTAAGTTTTACGTAAAACTGAAGTATTTGACGGGCCTGATAGCTCAGTTGGTAGTAACCCTGCCTTCTGAACTGAGGGCTGTGGGTTCGATCTCTACCCCGGACAAATATTTGTGTGATGAACAATTGAACTTAAGTAGATGTTGTGTTCTATGTATGATTTACAAACAAAAGTATCTAAGTAATATATCCGTTATCTAGTTCCCATAGTACAAGCTATGCTTAGTTTGGGGCTAGATGGCGCTGTGTGAAATGTCCACACATATTTATTTATTTATTGAGCGTTCAGCATTTTTAAGTTGACATGAGTTTTACTTTAACAAACGTACCAGAAACTCAGGGGCTAGTTTCATGATAGTCACACATTTGTGTATTCTGTTGAAAGAAAAACGTCGCATTTGCGAGTAAAGATTATACGAGATTGAATTAAAATACTATTAGGGTGTGATCATAACGAGACTAAATGAAGCTATCATTATCAAAATTGCCCTCTGCTGCTGAACCAAGCTCGGTCATTTCGTTACAAATGTGTCTTCATCACCATCATCATCATCAACAGCCTGAAGACGTCCACTGCTGAACATAGACCCCCAGAGAGCGCCACCTCGAGCGGCTGCTCGCCTCCTGCATCCATCGGCTCCCCGTGGCTTCCACCAGATCCTCGGTTCACATGCTTATGCTGCGTCTTCCGGTCGTGGTCACTCGAGAACCTTTCTTCCCCATCGGTTGTCAGTTCTGCGAGCGATGTGGCCTGCCCATTGCCACTTCTACATGCCAGTCCTAAAAGCTATATCGGTCACTTTAGTTCTGTGTCTTATTGTTAGATATATCGCGTAAAGATTCTAAAAAAAAAATAGGTACTTGCATTAACAAAAATATCTTTTCCACTTCCAAGTTCAGAAGCCCCATCAAAAGTTAAATTAGCCAAGTTCCCGCTGGAAATTGCCAACAATTTGTCAGATCTTATTAAAGTGGGAGAATAAATAAAAAAATATTTTAACCGAGGAGCGGGGACCGAATGAAAAAAAAAAAATATAAACTTAACGAGGAATGTTTGTAACGGACTAGAAAGTTAAAGTACCTACTGTGAAATGTCAAACCTTCGTGTCGTATCGTTTTAAACCATAGATGTAACTAAAAGTTAAAGAAACTATGATCCGCTCAAACAAGGTGCAACCCTTGGTGCAATCGAACCAGGGTGCGTTGGCTTGTAAGTCGCACGAGTTGTTTCTTTCTTTCCGTTTTTTATAAACAAGTACGTACTAACTATATTTTCTTAAATATTTTTAAGAGTATTTTTATTATTCCTTACGCACTTTCACAGTAGGCCATCTCAGCTCTCGGTAGTCGATAGGACTTCTCGCTGTTTGTCTTGTGTTTAGTTTCTTTGAGTTCAAGCTTGCACCAGGAAAGTTGTGCCGACTCGTGCAGGTATTGAAAGTGTAGAATTGATTTTCACGAAGCTGTAACATTGCAATACCTTTGAGTAAATAAGTTAATGAACTTACATGTGAACTTACATGAGATTTACATGTCTATAAAATTGTAATTGTGGTATACGTTGTGTTTTTTTTTACTTACATTTTTTTAATTTTTTTTATATATTGTTAAAAACCAAAAGTGATATGAACTAAAAAAAAACAATTATTAAAGGAAACAAAATTTATAGAACTCTCAAATTAAAAAGTAGGTATAAGAATTAAATGCAACAAGAATTAATAAAAATCCTTAGCACGTCCGCCCCTGTTTTTTTTTACCAATGTACTCTGTGATCCGCACGCTCCGACCGGCCGAGAAAAGTCGACGAACCGATGCGCCTGATTCACGCTCGAGGCCTCGCAAAGATGGATGACGCGGCGGCTGTCCACGCCCCCTTGTTTGGCATTGACTTGTAACAATATTATACCTACTTATAAAACATGCGATGCCATGTATGCTACGTTATTCTTCTCCGTACAAGGTTGTCTAGAAGAAATCGCTTTGAGAGATAAGACCGCTAATGTTAAAAAAAAATAAAAACAAAACAAAAAAAAAAGCCTAATTGAGAGTCTCTTTGTTGAAAATGAAATTATTTATTTACTTAAGTTAACAGCACACTTTTACACCATAATTTGTTTCACGGTAATCATTATTATCAATTTAAATGGCGCTTTATGTCGGAAGCCTATGTTCTGCAGTAAATGCTGTTGTGCACACTGCACTATTGACAGCCTCAGTATTGTGGCGGTTGAGCAGGTCGCCTCATAATCCGGAGGCGGCGGGTTCGATACCCGTGACAGGTCAATTATTTGAGTGCAGAAAAAAAGCTAAATACTTGTTCTGTGTGTGTGGTGTTGTAGGACCATGTTTAGTAGTTCCTGGATCCCTAGATATAGGGAATCCTAGTTCCAGGATCTGTGGGATGTATGTGATCGTTAGGCGTTTTTTATTTATTTATTTACGATTTTAATTTTTACCCTACCACTGACCAGCGGCAGTCACTGGAGCCAATTTTAAAGGCTTTAGTTGACAGATCTAAAACTCCTAAAACTGTAGCTGTTCTTGTCACATAGACGGCAATGTAAGAGACGGATATATTTTTAGCATTTCAAATACTGACAACTAAAGCCTTAAAAATTAGGCCGTATGTAAAATGAAATCGAAAATGGCATCTTTGCAATTTCAATGATACTCACAAACGCGTTAAACTACTTCAAACTGTATTTGCCGAAATGCTTTAACTTTCCGATTGTAAAGCAAAACTAAACTACATTAAAGCAAAGAAACGGAAGTGCAATTTAGTACGACAGAGAGCTTTTAGCCGCGAAGCGCTCGAATGTCAAAATTCAATTTAGTAGTGCTCTTTATGTTGGTAGTTCAATAGTTAGAGGGCGTTTTGAGTGAGGTACAGCTAAGACACCTCAGTGACACCCAAAGATAATATAATCTTTGGGTGTCACTGAGGTGGCTATAATCAGCAGTGGACGTCTTCAGGCTGTTAATGATGATTATGATTCAATACTTAGGCTTTGACACAAAAACAGAGTTAGGTATTAACAGACAGCTCTTAAACTAGAGTAACCTCAGTAGATGTTTAAAGGGTGCTTGTAGTTCACTGTACCGATCATCAAGTCTGTTGGGTGTTAAACTGAGTAGGCAAATTGTGACGTAATTATAATCAGTTATTGACCATGTAAGCGGATATTATAGATGCCTTTTCGACAGGTTTTTGGGGTGTCTTTTTGCCACCATAACAACGGGCTGTTGATGTGAAACATAAATGAACTTATAAAATGCACTAAGACGTTTTATTTAAAAAAAAACTAGTTCTGCTTCTGGTACTAGATGGCGTAGTAACGACTTATTTCAAACATGGTTGTAGTTTCAAACCACAGACTACAAGGAAATGTCAATTCAGTTGAGTGAATAACAGAGTACGTTGTCGATTGATCGATGGAAAGCCATTAGAGTATATGCCTTCATAAAATAATTATCTTAACAATGACAGAACTTAAACCCCCATTTTAACGCCATCTATCGGGTCTTTATAAAATTACGGCTTTTTAAAAATAAAACGCCTCATTAATCCTACTTACTTATGTATGTATATATGTTCATTATGTTCGTCTACTCGATATAAAAATGAAGAACAATATTGCGACGTGTAACCTTAGAATGAGACTCCGATAAAAAATATTGCCGAGTTTATGGCAGCCCTAAGTCTTAATATATTGCGTGGCCCGTATTTTCTTATGCGTCATAAATGACACTTCTGTTTTAGCACTGGCAAGTTTCGAAACAAGATGGACCAAGAATAAAACGAGGTATCCAAGAAAATTATATATTTAGTACAAAGTGATGAAGTGAAAGAAATATATTATTAAATGCAAAAACTGCAGATGGTACTGCTGGGATATGATCACGCACACTTCACGAAAAACTATTAATTTAGTAAAGTCATAGAAGAAACATTGTCTACCTTGGAGTGTAGATTTACCCCCTTTCGGGATAACATACCAATTCAAGGTCACCTTGTATGATTACATTTTTAATTTTCTTATAGGTACTTTGACTCTCTTCGTTCACGGTATGCCGTAATATATCCTGGGACAAGTCGACGGGACAATAACTTGCGGACAACTTTATATATCCTGGCAGGAGGGTGCATTTACACCGTTGCCAATATGCAGGCCACATCTCGCTCACAAAACGACAACCGATGGGGAAGAAAGGTCCTCGAGTAGCGACCCCGAACCGGTAGACGCAGCGTAGGCCGGCCCCCCACTAGGTGGACCGACGACCGCCACACCGCGGACAAGCATCAGATGCAAGAGACAAGACTGTTTCGCAGACGCACAACTTTGGCTAAAGCTCAAATTAAGAGCCTTATCCATTGAGGTATGATAGGAAGGTTTGACAGCCTCCGTGGTGTGATAGTTGAGTGTGAGAGTTGGTCGGCTTATAACCCGGAGGCGGCGGGTCCGATTCCCGCGACAGGACAAGTATTTGTGCACAGGAAAGAAAAAAAAGCGCTTTTACTTGTTCTGCGTCTGGGTGTTGTGGGATGGTCCTCGTAGTTCCTGGATCTTTAGATACAGCGAATCCTTGTTAGGGTCCAGGATATATGTATGTGATTGGTAAAAAAACGAACATGTAAAAAAGTGTCCGCGCCAAAACTCTGCACACTGCGTGCAGAGTTTTTGGTTAGTTGTAAGGCAACCGTTATGCGAGTCAGTATTGCGGCCTAGACAATGTTTCTCTTTCACACGTTAATCAAATTATGTAAGAGAAAAAGAGACACGTCTCACTCTTCATTGGTTACGAGAGAGTGACGGGTAAAGTTTGTTCAAACCTATGGAGTCGATAACATTTTAAATATTTTTGAATAATTAAGGACTTTAAAATACATATCACAAAATGTCCCTGTCACAAAAATACGCCACGTTACGGTGCAACTGTAGCCGCGGTTGTGCTTAAGCAATTTTACATTTTCTAAGTGAAAAATGCACGCTGCTCACCCCAGGCATTTTGATATTTATTATAGCAAACTTTTTGTGTATAATATTATAGAAGGTAACGTAAGTAGAACATAGTATAGTCATCGCAGAGCTGCCATCGGCGCCGCGCATACTCCGTGAGGATGGGCATCTTTATTGCCCGAACACCGGTCGAGGTAATCGACGTAATTTTTACGTAAAGTAAGCCGGATTGCGTGCTATTATAAACTTTTTGTGCCTTAGTGTTTCAGCCAACTCGTACAATTTAAGCTTCATTACAATACACTTCGTGGTTCTGCTTGCTCTATTATATAAGTATTGTTTAGAAAATATTTTCGTGTCGTGGTACCAAATGAAAGAAGGATGTTGTACCTATTGTTTTTTATGGCATTTACAACACATACAACAACAAGAAGTAAGGTGTCGCAGATCTTGCGGCGGTAATAACCTACTATCAAGTGGATCGCATGCTTGTCAGCCACTGATTTCATAAAAAACTAATCATAGTTCAAAAGAAAAAAGTAGTGAAAATAAACAATAAGTGGCTGTTCAAGTTGGAAGAAACGAACAGGATATTGAGGAAATGTAATGGAATGGAATGTAATGTGGCGAATAGATGTAATGATTTTTTGGTTAATAAGATCGCTTTTTTATAGCACTCTACGTCTATTTTAAGTAGTTCAATTAACAGTACAATTGACTGAACTACTGGGATAGGCTAGATGCAAGTACTAGTTAGTACTAGTGCTTTAGTACCTGCATTAGGGAGGCCTATTTTCAGCCGACTATCTGATGAAAACCGCGGGGAGTCGATGAATGCAGGAGGCGAGTGGGCCGCTCTCTGGGGGAGGCCTATGTTCAGCAGTGGACGTCTTCGGGCTGTTAATGATGATGATGATGATGATGATGATGATGATGATGATGATGATGATGATGATTCTATCATAGAATTATGTAAATAGGGTGAATTATGTGCTTTCGATGTACTGTTTTTCGTCTAAATGTAATAAACTTATTCTTATTCTTATTCTTATTCTTATGATTTTCAGCAGTGAACGTCTTCAAGTTGATGATAATGATAATGACGAATGTGTGAATTTAACGTATAAATAATGTAATAATCTTAATAACTACATCAATATTTTATGTGCGAGATTTGTCTTTGATTGCAATAGACATTATGTTATTAGAAAGAAGTATTCTCCAGGGCATTGAACAAATTTATCAGACAGTACCTACTACTCATAAGATTGATTAGAACAATATATAAAGCTGGACTGGACTCGATCTTTGTTTATCTAAGCTTTCTGAGAAGAATTATGTACCTACTTAGTCATATAGAGTTATTGACCGTATTACTACCTAAGTCACTGACCTCTGTAATATAGCGTGCTTGTTATATAGAGGTCAGTGACCTAAGTATTTTCTAGGCCGTAAGGTCAATAACCGTATATTAGGGTATCAGGGTAGTTCTCATCGCTGCTCAAATTTGATGGTCACGAGGTTATATTTCCTAAACGGCTTAAGATACAAACAGAATTTGTGAATTAAATGATGAAACATCTATTAGGCTACAACAGAAATAAAGCTTGTCATAATAAAAGCAAAAATAATACCTTAAATTAACACGAAATGGTCAAAAACGGGGTAATTTTTCGTGTTCTCATCGTGTCACACTCTCCGATGCAGTAAAACATTTGCTTACCACTTCACCAAATTTCACTGTGTTTGTATGTAACATATACTAAAATTATCGTAATTAAATAAACTTTACACTAAATAGTCTAAAATAAATCTATTCATCATTATTTTTAATTTAAAACAACATACGTGTCGGTCACGCGGATATGGGTTCTTTAAATTCGCGTGATATAACGGCTGCCTGTTAAACAAAACATCAGCAATCAAACACTGAGTGTGGTCCGGTCGAACGTCAGTCGTGTACTGGCATCGCAGACGTAAGACGTGTGGCTCAACGTGCCGGAAAAAAATAATATCGGTAAGCTTGTATTTGTTCACAGGTTTACCGATGACACGTGCACTACATTTTTTGGGCATTGTATTTCAGCAATTGAAATCCAAGTTAGCTCATCGAAACCCTAAAATGTGCGAGATATTTATGAAGTATTTAGATTTAAATCGATACACTTAACTTTGCAGCAATTTTACAAAAAAGGGATAATTTCGTCAGTTTCGTGTCATAAACTTCGTGGCATTTTAGTCATGAAACTGATTTTGGTCTATGAAACTGATTTTATGCATTCTTTTATTTAGAAATGTAGCAACTGGTGTGAGTTTATTGAAACAATTCTAGTTATTGTAGTATGACAGATGTAAGATAGTGTTTTGAATAATTATGTAAACGTGTTTTTATCGAGAAAAGATGGGTCAATTCGAACTCACTCATCATTCATTGTGATTAATAATCATAGCCTAAAAATGGATGAGTTCGAATTGGTAGGTATGTCATGTTATCGCGAAAAGGGGTGATCTGGACCGTGGTAGCCTAGTAACTCTCAAGTTGGGAGAACCTTCCTTCGAAACTAGCATTGTATTATGTTTAATAATAGGTACATAAAGGGGAAGAGCTAGTAACAGTAACTACGTTTGGTAGGTAGTAGATTACAAGATTATGGTTACATACCATTTTTCTGGTTTCCGAGAGAAGCAGCCTATTGCGAAGATTCCGGTAGGTAGCTAGGTAAAAGGTACCTATAGCCCAAGTTCACATTCTATGAACACTTTTCTCCACACACGTTTACCGTCGGATATTATGTACCTAAAGTATGTAGGTATTAGGAACTATCACCAAAAGGTTCTGAAATTATTAATAACGTCACGTCATATCACAATACTACCTATTCTTGACGTAAGTACGTATATAGGTACTAGGTAGGGAGGTAGGTACCTATTAGGTACATTTTGGTCCCCCCTGCCAACATTTCAATCATACTTTAATTATTTTGCTCGTAGGCCCGACTCCGAACACGTAAAGCTCATATTTAAAAGTTTATGGAAAAATCACGAAATCAGGAGTTTCTATTCCAAAAGAGTACCTAAAGATGTGCCAGATATTGTCTTTTGTAGTGAGATTTGTTTTTATAAATCAATCGTTATAATATAAGTATAGATTATTTCTATTGTAGTGAAGGTTGTTGTTCTATTGAAAAAATAACGCAACTCATAAATAAATACACTTTTTAAATACTCATGATGCTTCTTAATTAATAAAGCTATTAATACGATAACTATCTGTTTTTTGTCAGCAGAGGCTTATTACCTATAATATGTAGTTAAATGGATTAGTATTCGTATTTCGTAGGATGAACAAACTCAGGACCGAACTGATAATAATAATATACATAGTTTTGGTTATTAATACCATTTGTTTGCCAGTTTAATTATGAAAACAAGATTACGTTGTTATTTTATGAACATTTAGTCTTATAAACAGTAGCAAAACGTGAGAAAACGATAGCTGTAAAGTTACTGAGTCATTTTCGTGATCCGATGCGTCACTTTCGTGGCCTCTAAAACTTCAAAACCATTTATCACCCAAACAAGACTTTCTATTTGATTAACTTATATATTAATTTACTCGTCTTATGAAGCGCTATAATTTACTGTACAAAAATATTTGAAATAAGCACAATATAAAATTGTACATGAAAGTGACGATGAGAATCGTAAAAATGAGAACGAGCCATCAATAACCCTGCAGCTATGGAGAGAGCTCGGTGCTTCCCTGCGCGATAAGTTCCGAAATGAGGAGATTACGAGAACTAACGTGACCGACATAGATCTTAGAATTAGCAAGTTGAAATGGCAATGGGCAGAACTGCTCGCTCGTAGAACTGACAACCGATGGGGAAGAAAGGTTCTCGAGTGGCGACCACAAACCGAAAGACGCAGCGTAGGCGTCTGCTGTAGGGTGTCCCCTACTAGGTGGACCAACGATGAAGAAATCTGCAGGAAGCTGACCGATGCAGAATGCAAGCAGCTACTCAAAGTGGCGCTCTTTGGGGGAGGCCTATGTTTAGCAGTGGACGTCCCTGTAGTGGGAAGCAATTGGAGGGGCTGATGACTATCGTTTCTTATATTACTGGATAGAATAGACCCATCTTTGACTGCAATCTCATCTGATGGAAAGTTATGACGTGGTCTACGATGGTACATGCTTAACTAGAAGCTTGCACATTTTGCATCATTTTTTTAATCCAAATACCGTTTAAGCAAGGCGTGATTGACCCCAAATGCCAAAAGTTCATGAACGTGACAACCAATAGGTCCCCATGGAACCCTAAAAATGTACGGGAAAAGTTTAAATTACTTGGGCTCAGCGCGGCATAAGAAACATTGATGGATTGGTGCCGATCTACTGGGATATAGGGATGAGACATTATCGGAAAAGGACTAACTTTATAGTCGTCCTTTTGGAGCTAATTCTTGATCTTAACTTTGAAAAAGAAGAAAGTTTTACTTATTTATTTTTCACCGGGCGAGATAGTGGCAATCCTATCAAACAATAAAAAATCGACTAAGGAAACTCACGAACTCCCACATTATTTGTGTAACATATTTTTATATCAATATTATAAAAAAAAACAAAATTTAAGAAAAGAAAATAAATGAGAATAATAAAAATAATACAAATAATAATAACAACGCAGAGGTAGCTTTGTGGTGAGCCGTCGGTGAGTGGCGACACCGCGTACCCTGATTCCAAGGGGCTAAATGAGACCCCTAACCTTTGGTTTTTTTTTTTTTTTTTTTTATCATCGATAGGCTAACAGGCTTGTCTTAACCGGTAGTCTGGGGGTGGACGTCGCAAGAGCTAAGAACCTAAGCTCCAGGGTGGAAGTGTTAAAGGGATTAACGCCGCGAGTAGCGTTCAGTGAAAGTACAGCACACCTCTCGACACCCTAACCCACCCACACCAATGTTGCTTCCTCAGTACCAATATGCGGTAGCCATTACAGGAGGCCCATTTATTGGGTGGCAAGTCATCACCTGCCTCAAACATTTTGATATGAGACAGAATTGGCAGGTGCCCTTTTTGCATTCCATAACCCAATGTCACCATTCATCAGTAGTTCACCACAATAGCCCAGTTTTTTTATTAATATTATATTCAAAGGGGCCTCTTGGTGTTAGCCTCGGCCCCACCAATGCCTTCCAAATGTCCGGGCTAGACCCGAGAGTCTCAAGATATAGAAGAAGATAATAATAATAATATAATTAATTTTTGATATGATTTTTTTATCATGAGTCTACTATTCATAATAATTATTCTTTTCAGACTATTCTTACAAACACATAGACAACACACTTAACGAACCATCTCATCATGTCCGCAAATTTAACGTCGTCACTTTGGCAACGCTAAAGGCGAGTTGGTACATTAAGTCTTGTTTTCTTTTCCAATATTCCACTGTTATTTGCGATTATTGTACAGCTTTGTCTCTTACCTCTGTAAGAATTCAAACACAACATCAAGCTCCTTCCGTCTTTCGCCTACACGACAACACTTCCACGCGAGAAGGAAAGAAGGAATCAAGATCAAGACTAAATTCAAGACCAAGACCGTCCGCCCCTATAAGATTACACAAGATGCTTGCCGCCTCTCCTTCCTAAAATTAGATCCCTATAAAAAGTGTATTTAGGGATTCAATGAGAAATGATCTTTTATCAGCGATCCGGTAAGTCGGCGTCTAGCCCATTTTTTACATTTTACTTTGCGAAGTTGCGAGCTTGGGAGTAAATTGCTCTTCTGAGCCTTAGATGGAAAAATTAAAGATAGAGAGAGACCGAATGAGAGTTCTGCAAGATTGAGTGCTACGATTTGTTGTACGTCTGTACTGTACTGTTCTTAATAATTTGTGTATGCGTATCTTATTTTACTGTGGACCCCACTAGGTGGACCGACGATCTGGTGTAAACCGCGGGGAGCTGACGGAGACAAAAAGCAAGTAGTCGTCGAAAGTGACGCTTTGTGGAGGCCTATGTTCAGCAGTGGATTTCTTTAGGCTGTTGACGATGATTTTACTGTAATAAATATATGACTTCCAATCACTTGTGTACAAATATTACGTATACGTACTTACCTATACCTACGTTCCATTCCGTCTTTCCGATGATTTAAGAGTGACAACGTTAGCATAATTATTACTTATTTATTATTTGTTTTTATTTGTTTGTTTTTTTAATTGATGGTTATTTGACCACCATAAAATATGGTGGTTATGAATGCTTTGGACGTTATGACGCTCATCCATTTTGTACACTCAACTACTGTAATATTAAGATAAAAAAAAAATGTCTGCTGAAAAGAATATTATAGAAATACCTAATAATATTACAAAAAGTCAACGCAATACGCAGAAAGCGATAACTGTAGTAGTCGAAGTGTCCGTTGATTTTTTCGTCTAAGCCCGGATTACTATTACGTCTTTTTCTGTCATTTTTCTTGCTCTGTCGAGACTCAATGTGCTCTCGTGTTTATAGACATTCATATAGAATTTGATCGGTTATCGACAGCCTACAACTTTTTTGTGGAAACTTAGTAGCTTAAACAATTTTGCTGAGTGGAAGTCTTTACAACTTTGGCGTCGTTCTAAGATATTCTAAGATATATTATGTAAGTATATCTTTTGTTCTTTATAGTAACTTTCTTTCAGTCTTTGTTTTTTCCCTTTCATTATTCTGTGGTTTTTTTAAAGGCTCGATTTTCTGATATTGACTAAAAACTTTTTCGAGTAGATAAAGATTTTCAGAACATTAAGCATACAAGGCATATAAGTACTTACTTGAAAAATAGTATAGGTCCTCCTTTTCAGGAAGTTGGGTAAAAACAATATATACTACTAGGTGGTAGGAATTTTCGGCAAAGTTAAGGTAAAGTTCGCCTAGGTAGGTACCACCGCTTTGCCAGTTATTCTGCCGCCAAGCTGTAGTGTGCAAGCACTACTGTGTTCCGGTTTGAAGGGCATTGCGGCTAGTGAAATTACTGGACAAATGAGACATTATGACCTGATCACACGGTCTAGTAATCTGATTACTAGACTGTGATGTCTCAGGATGACGTTCGCAGTGCAGTGTCACGCGAAACTTTATTATTTTAAAGTTTCGAGAGACATTGCAATGCAACTATTATGGGTGGCCGTGTCGCTTAACATCAGGTGAACGACTGGCTCGTCACGTCATTCATTCCTATAAAAAAAATATCAAGCATATTTCTCGTTTTAAAATTAAATTAAGAATTTTAAAATCACGGCGTAAAACCATTTGGCGTGTTGGCCGTGTGCCAATATACAAAACAATTTCATATTGTTTGCCAAAGTTACGTCCAATTACATAAATTACCGTCAAAAAGGTTAAATAAGAGATTTATTAACACTTTAATAGCAAAGTTTAAATAGTAAACTATTTAATATTTGGCTTAATAAAGCCTTGCACACTGTGATATCATCTCAAGATTTTGGGAGTAAAACTGCGGAAAATGGGAGAAATTCATAACCATAGGTGATGTGAAAAAGATTATTCTTCCAACTAGATAACCAGTTACCAAACATGGTATCCTAATGGGAATAAACGACTTTTACAGCTGCATTTATTGATGTAACATGAGCAATGAGCAATAAGCAATAGGCATTTGAGCATGCATCTCTACAAGGTGACCTTGAATTGGTATGTTATCCCGAAATGGGGGGACCGGGACCATGATACCCTACAAGTTGTGAGAGCCTTGCTTGAAACTGGGTGTTCCCAAACCTCCATGGTAAAAAATAAATCCACTCGCAAAATTACACGTGCGATCGCTACGAGAGTTAACAAGATACTATAAATTCATTTCTAAACACAGGTCGTTAACCTCATTTATGTGCACTCGGTCAAGGACGAAGTTCAACCACCCAGCTGCGCTAAGGCAATTTTCGATCGTAAACTTTACATGGTATTTCTTCAATGAAAAACTATTATATTAGTAAAGTCGTAGAAGAAATATTGTCTACCTTGGGGTGTAGATTTACCCCCTTTCGGGATAACATACCAATTCAAGGTCACCTTGTATAGTAAAAAGTATTTAAAGGACATAAGATCATAATTTTTGACACGGTACCCTAAGTAAAGTTTAGATTTAAAATAAAGTTCCAGGGATGGATGGATGCGTGTTCAAACACCACAATATTTTTTTTTCGTTTCGGTACATTGAATCCGTAGGTAATTTGTAATTGTTTATTGGTACTAAATTTTAAAATTTTCTACGATCGTTCAAAGTAAATATTTTAAATGTTCAGCCTAACACGACAACATTGCTTTGGGTTTATAGTATAGGCAGAGCCATTATTGGCACACTTAACTGCAGTGTACCTGCTCAGCATAACTAAGATTTTAGCATGGCACGCAGTGTACTGAAACAGTAGGCAGTTTTATTTCGATAACATTTAAATTGTTATTTTTAAACGATCAAGTTTAAACTAACCTAATTTAAAATAAACTACGCTAAAACTAAACTGGGTACCAGAAAAATAACAAATTGGAATATTTTTAACGTAAAATTTTAAAAAGCAATAGGCATGATGACAATATTTTTTTTTTGATAAATTAATTATATTCCTTAAAAAGAAACATTTGTGAAAACAAAAATTAAATATCTCAAAAAATTACCAAGTTACAAACATTTTCGAAACCGGAATAGAAAGAGATAGCCCAAACGGCCAGTGACGTCAGAGGAAGGTCGTTATAGTACCTCATTACTAAGCTGTGGTATGAATTAATGAATGAAGTAGAAATTTTAAAAACTTATTACTCCGTGATTTATTTACCGAATTTGCTTATTTTTTCAATGATTGCATTCATTTTTAATCTTCTTTATGAATGTAATATTTGTTCATTTTTAATAGTAGTCATCATGCCTATTAGCAGGGACTATTTTATAATTATAATTGTGAACCAAAGGTAAAACAATATCAATTAAACCAAACCGCAAAACTCAATAGATTAATTTCATTATAGTAGGTATCGGGTATTGATTTAGGCTTGAAATCATTGGTAAACCGCTTATAATTGAGTTTCAAAATAGTGCGATATAAACCCAATGGCGGCTGTAGGGGGTGGGGTGAAATAAAAGAGAAGATGGAGTATAGACAAAATAAAGGTTTGCGAGCGGGCAACTTGTGCGTACGCGCATTTATGTAATTGGCGGCAGATTTCCGGCCGTTCTACTCGGCGAGACATCAAAATGCCGATGGGATGGCCGAGTACGACCATCCCACTGTCATTTAGTGTTTACACACATTTTTAAATATGCGGTGAGACAGTCATTATTTTACGTTTCGTGCGAGTGAAAATTCGCGGGAAACAGTGACGTGTATCCATCATCGAAATAATATACATCGAGTGGCAAGTGGTCGCCGAGTGCGCGTGTTCAGACCCACCGAGTGAGCGAGCGAGACGGTGCGGAGAAGTGCCCACCCACCCACTCGGCCTAGGAAATAGCACAGGGTCCGAGTGACTCTCGGCCTGTTGCTAGGCGGCCGAGCACTGACTCGTCCCTCTACTCGGTAGGTGTAATCAGGCTATAACGGGGTGAATTTCGCGAGAGCCCACCCCCGCTCTCGCGCTCTTTGCATCCACCCCTGTGCCTGTCTCGTTACGTTAGCCACTTTACACAAGAAGCCCGCGGTCGCATTCCTTGCCTTTATTAATAAATTTAAAACTAAACAAATTTCAAATATTAAATACTTAAACGCGTCGCTAACAGGCGGCTGTGAAGCCCCCCGCTGCACTCTCCTCGCCGCTTATACCTCTTCCCGCGCACCCCAGGGGCGCCCTTGAGATAGTTGCCCCCCACTTTTGTCGGCTGGGTGCCTTCAGATGCTGACAAGACCCAATGCGAGCACGTTTATTAAGGCAGACGAATTTGAAACTTATTTTGTACGTTATAGGGTCGCTTTATGCATAGCAAAAATATGGCGATTACGTTGCGTTGCACTTCGACTTTTCCATTTTTCGGTACAAATAATTAGTTATAAAAGAAACAAGCTTATAGACGGATGCATTGAAACATAAATTATCACTATGATTTATTTCAATGGGGTGTCTGATTATAATGTAACATTTTAGGACGTTTGAATGATTTTTTAGAGGTCACTTCATGATTTTTTCCTATGGAGAAAACTTTTTGTAGACGTGTTTCGGTTTCGGCAGATGAAAAGAAGATATGACCAGTATTAACGTGATTTTTTTTCAATCCTGTAAATGGTATACGTTTTGAGATAATCCGGTTCAAAATAGTCAATTTGGGAGCATTCAGCGCCTTAAACGCCTGCCCTCCCGCCCGGTGACGCTGTAAAGATGGTACATTAGCCCGTCCAAAAAAAAAACAAAAAAATAACCTCTTCCCGCGCACATGTCTTTTTTGCTACTTCGCAGACTTGCGCCGACTTCACAGCTCACAGCCCCTATTGAGGTTGAATCGCACGTTATTTATACCAAGGAATCAAATGTACAAATTGTACATACATAACAGATACCTACATAGTTTGTACATAACCTACTTAATTAACTTAGAAATACCCCCGACATTGAGCTAACGTTTTATATTCCTACTAATACTGCCGCCGGGATCCACTTTCTAATTACTAACCATGTTCACTAAATCCGTACCTTATTTATATGCAAAATGATTTTAGCTACGTATTCTTATTTTGTGTTTTATTTATATGGCTTGAGAATATAAAATTGTGTGAAATAGAATGTTTTGGATCATTTTCGTCATTTTAGCTGCCTTACTTCGCCGTCCCATCAATTCGTACTTTTCCCCTATATATTTTTCCTTTTCGCTTCCCTGTTCCCATGAACAGGGTAAGGACGTAGGTACCAACAAGTAATTAACCCGTCCGAAGTCGGGGCGGGTCAGCTAGTAGTCGGGTCAAAAATCGCTTCATAGATCTCACGGCATATCATCATCATCATCATCATCATCATCATCAACAACAACAGCTTGAAGACGTTTACTGCTGAACATAGGCCTAGCTCCGCTACAGAGCACCACTTTGCACTTTTTAGGCATTGCTATATAGAGATTGAATTCTACCACAATAAATAATAATACAAACTATACAGGGTTACAGGGAAAATCGTGCTAGATCCGTTTAGGGCGTGGAGTACCCATCATTTCTGACTTATTTCACTATGTAACACCCTAGCCTAAACTTAACCCTTTTCGAGATATTCGATTTTTAATATTTTTTGTGAAAATTGCCGATTTTTAGGCTACAAAATTTAATTTTGTTTATTTTGTGTGTCTTATTATTATGATTATTGCATTTTTACATGTGTATTAAGATGTTTTAGGACGTCAATCATTAAAATAGTACATAAGTTAATTGAATAGACCGTAGTAGACAAGTGAAAGTTAAGAAATACAAAAAATATTAGAAACTGTATTTTTCTCTAAGGAATATCTAAATAAAATATTAAGTTGAGGCTAGATTGTTTCATAGTGAAATAAGTCAGAAATGATGGGTACTCCACGCCCTTAACGGATCTAGCACAATTTTTCCTGTAACCCTGTATATATATATATTTTAAACCCCTACCTACGGCTGTATTTTAAACGCTGCAAAATTACTTATTTGCCAAGCAGAGGAGGCTCAATCCAAACAATCACCTTTGTTGTTTCAACTGAACATAAACAAACTAATTATTTAACTAACCCCATTCGACAGAGCTCGCTCGATAGCTCCATTTATCATGGGTAAATGTTTTTATAACAAATTATTGAAGACTAGCTGACGCGGCCCGGCTTTACTCGAGTTAATTATCTGGTTCCCATAGTACAAGCTATGCTTAGTTTGGGGCTAGATGGAGCTGTGTGACATATTTATTTAATTATTTAATTAACTAAAATCGTGGTCGTTTTTCCGCCCCGTAATTGACGCCCTTGTCTTTACTAATGCCCGATTGCACTAAAGTTTGACAGCTCTTACGTTTGAGTCTAACACTCCTTAGTTGCAGGAGAACTGTTGAACATAGGCCTCCTCCATAAAACACCATTTTCGTAAGCGTCTGCTTACGATAGGAGATTTTGCCATAATCACCAACACTACGATTCGAGGTGCAAAGTTTCAACTTAGGTACCTACCGAGGAAATTGCTGCAGTCTATTCCCTGAATATTCGTGGCTCTTGTGGCCTCACGGATAGAGATGGGGTGGTCCTTTCGCAAACCGGGACCATGCGGCAAACGCTGTAACTATAGTTACAGCTAACTTTTATAACAGTACCTGTTTTGGAGAATATTTGTACACGCTTTCTACTTTCACTCTCTAGCCCATAGACAACGAGAACAAAAGGAAATAAAAGCTGGATATTCAATTCACACTGGTAGGGAGGTAAAGGCTTTGCTCTATACAAAGCTATATATACTAAAGCGAGGCGTTATTGACGAAATACCTTCATACATCCATGGATGAAATAAAAAAAAGCAGGATTGAGTTTTGATTGACATCGAACTGAAGCCCAAAATGGCGGACATATTACATATGTGTGTCAGATGAAAGTAGGGCGACCGGCTGCGTATGATGTGAGTGTGTCCCGCTCGTACGTACGAAGCGTTCCGGCTTCCTAAGGGTGCTTCAGTTTCGGATCAGACGGATTCCCTCCTTCTTTTTTTATTAGCTCCATGCATACATCTATCAAAATGACATAAATATTCACTTCACTTTACTGGGTCAGTCAGAAGACGTCCACTGCCTCTGTGTCTGTATGTGTCTACAGATCTGTGGCCTCCTCCATTGTGTCAAATCTTTCATAACGAGGGTTTGCCAAACCCTCGTTATAGGACAAGTATTTGTGTATATACCTACAGGAAAAATAGTATCTGAGGTAATGTGTCGTAGTTTCTAGGTCCCTAGATACAGGGCCGGCGGCCCCGCATTAGGTGGACCGACGACCTGGTGAAAGCCGCCGATGGATGCAGGAGGCGAGCAGCCGCTCTAAGTGGCGCTCCCTGGGGGAGGCCTATGTTCAGCAGTGGACGTCTTCAGGCTGTTAATGATGATGATGATGAGATACAGGGAATCCTAGTTAGGGTTCAGGATCTATGTACTTATATGTACTATGTCATTGGCCGTTATAAAAAAAATTAAGTAAGAGACTGATATGACATGGTAAATATTCCGTTAATGGACAATTTTAGGGTAGCGCAATAGGTAATAATTAAGAATAATATGAACGTTATTGGAATGCACTGGATCTGGTCCAGTAACTGGTGATCAGCGTTTCTGTTTCAGCACTACCAAAAATAGAGTACAAAAAACTTCTGCCCCATCTCCATCTCAAAGTGCTGCACAGCCCTAATCCGTCAAATTGTATTCTTTGTGCAACCAACAGTTTAAAAGCATCTCCTGATTTTACAAAACGCTACGAACAAAACTGCATTGAAATTTATAGAGCCATGGCTTACCAATGAACTGCTGTGTAGTTGGCTGATTTATGAGTTTTGAAGGAAAAATTTTATTCAAAAGGCTTTTATCGGTAAGATTTGGGCAATTTAAAAATGTGCCCCCCTAATTAAATATTTGTATATTGTATTCCGTTTTTTGATGTTTATTGATAACAAAAAGCGGCAACAGAAATATATCATCAGTGAAAAATTCAACTGTCTATCATGGTTCTACAGCCTAGTGACCTAGAGTGAGGATCCGTTTAAGCTTTTGGGCATGGATCCTTAAAAGGGTCTATCTAGTCTGTATTTTTTTCAGCTCCATAAAAATTTTGTATGGGCCAAACCAAAATGCCAAGTTGGTTGTGTGCGGCGTCGATTGGCACGCTGTCTCACGTAAACGTACTTTTGACGTACTTTTCGATTCTCCTCAGCCTACTTCATCTGAAACTGCGTAAAAGCCTACCCTTGTGAATAGTTAAAATACAATTACCAGTGAAGCAGGTCGCGTTAAAATGTTAATTTTAGGGGGTGGCCCGCTCTCAGCTTCCTTTTACTGAGATGTAGGTGTACAAGATTTCTATAGGAGTTTTAATTCTGCATCATTTTATTTTAAACAGCGTGGCACGGAATCAGGAATACCATCAAAGTGTTATGCTCTGAAGGGGTTTCAATGAGAATAATCTATTCTATACATATAATAAAACTGTAGAGATAAAAAAATCTGTAAATGCAAGATATCGAAAAAAAAATTACACAGGTTAGCTTGAAATTTTTTGCTGATCACGTTAAGCTACTTTTTAGACATTTTGTCTGTTTGTTTGTTTGTTTGTTTGTTTGTTACGGCACAACTCCGAAAATACTGAACAGATTTTCATGCGGTTTTCACTAATAAGCTTAGAAAAACCCGGCGCACAACATAGGATATATTAAATTTTAAATATTGTAAATTTTTTTTGGTGAAAATGATTAAGATTTCATTATGAAACGGAACGGGATTTTCACAAGATGGCCGCTTCAAGGTTTCAAGGTAAGTTTTTTTCTTATTTTGGTCCACACATAGTGTAGGTATTTAGCCAGTGTCAAAAAATAAGTTTTGTTTTGGCTACTAATCATAAATGAGAGAAAAAAAATGTGCTCTGTGCTACTGACGGTAATATTATCCCGGGTTTATCCAGATGCACAGATTAAAGAAAAAAAACTCTGTTACTATTATGGCGCGGCTTCATATACGCCCGAACCTTCGCTGTTGAGTTGGCGCGCAAAAACATCTCTGTTGACTATCCTCGATGTTTTTGTAGCGCCCCAACCCGGACACATAGTCAATTTGTTTGCCTGCTGCGTGACCGACGTGGACTAAATAAAATGGAGGAAGCAGTAGCGTTATATTGCATGTCGGCCAATAAATTTGTTTTACAAACTGTGAGAGTATTATTTGCGATTACAAAAATAAATTTTAATAGTTTTAATTTATAATTCTTTATCAATATGAAGTAAAACCAATTTTTTTTATTTGTCTGTTTATCTGTCCCTTTGAATACGGATCACGGTTGTTATAGTGGCAACAGAAATATATCATCTGTGAAAAATTCAACTGTCTAACTATCACGATTCATGAGTACATCCTGGTGTCTGATGGACAGACAGACAGACAGACAGACGGAGAGCGGAGGTTTAGTAATAAGGATTTACCCTTTGAGTACCCCAATCATTTTGATTTCATTCTGAACAATCCCCACTGCACTAAGCAATAAGGAAGTAATTTAATGCATGTTTTTATTAATAACTTAAAAGACAAAAAACAGTAAATAACAATTGGCGCGCCTGCATTACCGGCAGCGTATCACACTTTTTGGGCTACGGCGAAATACATCGAGCGATTACTCGATGCAGTGAAGATTAGAGAAAAACAATCAAGGAAGTCATATGTATTTTTTTCTCTAATCTGTGGTATTACTAAAGATAAGTTTTTTCGTTAATCTGTGGTCCAAACTAAAAAATAGGATAGGTATGAGAACCTTCTTGAATATGAGCACGACAAAGAGAACAAGGAATTTCGAAAACTAAGAACTTCTTAGACTTTTTATTATAAGTTTTAAGGCTTCACGCGATATCATATTTAGCCAATATTGAAACATAACTAAAAATATTATTCATGTTTTCGATTTATTGGGTCCTGCCTGGCGAGGGCAAAATTCTTTATTGGCAATCTGGTATTAAGTATTAGTTTTCAAAAGTCTACTACGCGTTACCATTCGAAATAAGTATTTAAATTGTAGGTATTTATAGTACCTATAGCTTAACCTATAGTAGGAACTTATTCAGTAATCTGTGCCTATAGGTACTTAATTTATTGACCCTTGCTTTTGCTACGCATTGTATAACCTTTTTTATCATGGCATTAGACAAAATTTGTATTTAGCCAATGATAGGAAGTATTTTATGAAAACTGTTTAAAAAGGTAGGTTCTTAGACTTTTTATAATCATTGATAAGGCTTCACGCGATTATCACACTTAGCCAATATTGAAACTTACTTAATTAACATTTTCATTCAAGTTTTTGATTTATAGGGTTTTGGCGGGAGAAATGTTCTTTATTGGCGATCTGGTCAAATGTATTATTTACATAAACTTACTACACGTTACCATTATAATTATATAGATAGATAAAATTATTTTTGCGCTACTGCTAAATTCTTGATCAACCCCAAAGAAGTTTTAAGGTACCAGGGGGTCTAGCAAAGATACCAACCACTAACGCTAACGCCTCACGCTAACTCCAAAAATGTATCGAAATGACATTCGCTACGGAAAAGTTAGCGATTTCCGAAATGTCATTTCAGTACATTTTGGAGTTAGCGTGAGGCGTTAGCGTTAGTGGTTAGTATCTTTGCTAGACCCCCAGAAAGGCACCAACCACTAACGCTAACGCTTCACGCTAATTCCAAAAATGTATTGAAATGACATTCGCTGCGGAAAAGTAAGCGATTTCAAAAATATCATTTCAGTACATTTTGGACTTAGCGGTTGGCGTTAGCGTTAGTGGTAGGTCACAGACTTCTAATACTTTAAGGCCGACTTGCGCGTTCACTCTAAACTCGTGTTACCTGAATAAATGCCTAACTCGGATTATTTCTGTATTTTATCTTGCACGTTAGAAAATTGACCACTTATCCCGTTATATATTTAACCCGGGGGTAATTTGACATGTTGATCCTTAAGCGGCTTTCACATACTTGGCAAACAGCGAACATCAAATAGCAAACACGAACTTGAGGATGGGTGTGTGTATTTTTATTTTGGTGTTTGCCTGTTTGCAAACACACATGTATCACTGGCAAACACCATTGATCGGTATCAGTGTCGGAATTGTGCATAGTTCTAAGGATTTGACAAATACGTTTGTCGAACGACAAAGCTGTTTGTGATGTATTCAAACGTTTGACAGTAGTACGCGCGTAGGGTTGCTAACCATACATTAATATATAGAACTGCACTATATTTCAAGGCTGTGTGCTAAACGCTGTGCGCAACTAGTAGGTTCTATATATCTCTTCGAACACTGCCCGCGAATAATTGAGATTATTCGCTGCGGCTTAAATAAAAGAGGTTATCAGTATCCTATGTGTTCCAGTATCCAGCATAAAATATAAGCTATAGCTAGCATGCTACTCCTTCGATCGCATCGTCACTTTCAAGTTGCCTGTTGCCAAGTTTCAACATGCGGTCAGTAGCTATGCCAATATAACCTTCTTCATTTAGGGCCTCACTTATAAACGCCGCTTAAAGTTAGCCATTGCTTAAAACCTTCTGTCAACTTTTGACTGATTTGAAATGTCACGCGGGAAAACACTGACTAACTTTAAGCGGCATTTATAAGTAAGACCCTTAAAGAAATGTCGTTCCTGCTTTCTATTCCCGCCATATTCACACGAAGGAAATTCCGATATGAATTTAAAATCGCGGAGAACAAAGAAACAGATAGTAATAAATATCCCTTTTGATTTTACTTAATGCATATTTTATAATACTTTTAATTTAAAAAAAAGACATTAGATAGTGTTTATAAAAATGAATATTTGATAAATAATATATTTGTTTATCTTTTGTTTTTTATTATATTAAAAAGATGCTATATATTTCTCCGAAAAAAAATGTTGGCAGCCCTAACACGCTCGTCGCCTGCAATTTTTGCCCATCCATACTTAGCACTTTTGACTATCCTGTGGATGCAGTGTATGTGTTGAGTAATTTGTGGTCGGTGTTTGGGGTACTAGGTGTTTGTGGCAAACATCAAGCATGTAGAGGCGGCTTTAGGTATGCACGTTTTATAAGTTTTAAATTGACACTGGCTGAAAATGTTCTATTGATACCTCTCCAAGAAGTTCTATAATAGTACTTATATTCCATACTAACTGGAACAAGCACTTCGAACAGAAACGATAAGTTTTTCGAGAAGTTTTTTTTTGTGTCTCGAGTTGTGAATGAGTTTAAAATAAAGTAGTAGGCCCGCAGTTTCATCTCTTCAATCACATAAGAACCGTGTGTAGCATAGGATGCTTAAACAGCATGTGCTATGAATACAAACAACAAAAGTACATTACATACATAGACTGCTAAAGGCATGCCTAGCTCTTCCTCCGGTAGGTGGTATATTCCCAGTTGCCCCCACATGGATCGCCCCCAGTTTAGTACATGCATGCTACAGCTTCTAATTTTACTAAATCTGATAAAATTTAGTTGATTAATTTACGAAGTAACGGTATTATGCTATCCCATAGAAAGTATGATTTCTGTGCGATTGACTACTGTATTTTTTTTTAATACAGTTTTAGTAAAAATAAGTAGGTAAGTCAATTTTACCTAATTTCATTATTTTACATTCATCGAGAATTTACGAAGTTGAGTTTATTATGCATGTAGAATCTGGTTGGTGCTCGTGAAAATGAAACGATGGGGCGCTTGAGGCAGCAAAGTCTTCTATATTTTCCGACAAAACTATTTTTAATTATTAACACCGCAGAAAAAAACTCTCACGTCTTCCATTCACATCTTGCATGTCTCTCTTTCTTCCTTCGTTCATAAACTCTCACACCTTTTTTACATTTAGATTGTCCGTTCGTAAACTTTATCAGATTTTTAATCCTACATGTATTCCCATGAAAACAGGTTAACTACCTCTGATAATAAGGCATAAGAAAAAGACAGACTACTCCATGGGTACACAACGTACTATCTTCCTCAGACCACGTTTCTCTCCAAACACGATAGTCTAATGTAAATTTTACGGCATTAAAATTAAAGTTTAGTTTTGTATAATTTACGATGCTATGAGCTTATTCCAGTTAGTATAGAATATGTATACCTTGTACCTTTCAACTTCAAATACATAAGTCAGGTGTAATTTTGTTTTACTCTGTGCATTGAGCCGGAGGTTTACCAACAAAAAGCCCGTCACACACGTAGCTATAATATATATTAATATATTTATAGCTCGACATATTACCTTATGTTTTCTATACAAATTCTCGAGGGACCGCACACGCAGCTATAATATATATTTCTGTGACCAACCTATACCGTAATATATATTATGGTATATTTTTATATTATTGTATATTAATATATATTATGGTATAGCGAGACATATTTTGAATGTACAGCATGTTTCAACATATCCGACGCGCTCCTCGGACGCTTCTCCCCTCTTACCATTCCTGCCGCTTTGCCTGGGGGTCTAGCAAAGATCCCAAATGCTAACGCTATCTCCAAAAATGTATTGAAATGACATTAATCGCTTACTTTTCCACAAAAGTAAGCGATTTCCGAAATGTCATTCCAGTACATTTTGGAGTTAGCCCGAAGCTTTTGGGATCGTTCGGGAAAATTTGGCGATAGCGTTAGCGTTTGGAATCTTAGCTAGACCCTCTGGGCCGCCTCCGCCCGACCAGTGTGGTCAATTTAGGCGATATATCGCCATTTAGTCTACTCGGGACTAGGCATCGGCGATGTAAAAATTTGATTGGCGACTGGGCACTTTTTATACTACCTCAGGTACAAGTCATTTAAATTAGCCAAATTATAAATAAACTACTTTTCATAAAAACTATATCCACCTTATTAGGAGTGTGTGATATTAATTGGAATGGTCGTCTGAAGAACTATCAAGTAAATCCAATAACAATGCACTTCTTGTTGAATTCATAATTACCTACTGTGTTTTGAAATCAACCTTTATTACAAAACACGTGTAAACGCTAGGCCGACCATCAATGAAATGAAGGAAAATATATATATTATAGCATCGTCTCCGTGTGTGGTAGCTTGGTACGGTATATTAATATATATTATTGCTACGTGTGTGACGGGCTTAACCCCTGTCAATATTCCGAACGTGCAAGAGAAAATGTCTGGATATTTCTGTTTACCAACTTAACTCGAATTACTAGCTCTGGGTTAGGTATTCAGTTATAATTTTAAACCGAGAACGTGCAAGAGGGCCTAAATGTCTGTGTGGTAGGTATTGTATAGTGATACCAACCACTAACGCTAACTCCAAAATGTAATAGGATGACATTTTGGAAATCGCTTACTTTTCCACAGCTAATGTCATTTCAATACAGTTTTGGAGTTAGCGTTTGGCGTTAGCGTTAGTGGTTGGTATCTTTGCTAGACCCCCTGTAGTACTTATAGCTACTTAAGTTATAGACCCTTACCATTGCTACGCATTTTAAAACCTTTTTTATTTTGGCATTACAGTAAGACGGAGTGCTTGCTATTATTTGTAAGCCAATGATACGAAATATTTTATGAAATATGTTTAAAAAGGGTATGTACTTAGATATAATAATATGTAGGTATTCATTATGGCAATTGTATCCTCGAATTAACAACAACATGGCGCGTAAAGTTCGTTTTTGACTGTTTTTGATTTGTTCTTCTTCTTCTTCTTGCATGTTGATATGAGTTTATAATGGTTAAAATATTTTAGATCTGTGGGCTTTTAAATAAACCACGGGAGCAAAAAATGATTGATTACTCGGTTACTTCAAGAAGGTTATAATTATAGTAGGTAATTAACTATCTTTGGGTGTAAGTAATAATTATGTAATGACGATTCAACCTACTTCCTCACTTTCATCACTATGTAGGTATGTTGAAAGTGCAGTGGGAATGAGACAGCATGGAAAATAGTGGACATAATAATAATTAACTGTCGATTCTTTAAGGAGCGGTGGTTTAGTATTTGTAATTCCTAATTAGTATTAAGAAAATTAATTATGTACGCATCGTACAGGTAAATGCATATCTCCAGCAATTTATAAACTTATTATTGACACTGGCTAAGTGTAGGTACTCAATTCGTATGGAGCCAAACTTACGAAGGTAAAAAAATGTGGTAAATGGAATAAAAAGCGCGCGGATAATATGTAAAACTGAGCAAAACAGGATCATCGTGTGTGATTCTTCCATATTTTCTAAACTGTACCTGCCTGCTTAGGTAACTACTACCTAAACAAATTTACTGAAACTTCTGTTAAAGACCTGAGTGAAGTGATGATGATTTCTTTTTGTTGTAATATGAAGAGGTACTTATAAAATTGTAGTTTTTTGTTTGAAACTCCTTTTACTGTTATAAATCTATATTAGACTCAAAACATTTAATTTTAGGTAATGGCTTAAATAGCTTACACTCACGGCTATACTTGCGTTATACCTATGCTAATACAGGTTACTGTACTGTGCTCAGCTTCGAAAAGATTTAGTGTATTTTGTTGTTTGGTACGAAATGCACGATCTATTATTAGACTATAACGTAAAAATAACATAACACAAGCGTGCGAAGCCGCGGGCAAAAGCTAGTGCATAATATTATTATGTTGCAGTCAAAAGTCTTATCCAGATAATAGTTATTTGTGCAACAAGAGAGCAAAGTTGATTTTTGTGTCGAGTCCTAATGTTGAACCCCGAGCAAGCGAAGGATTCTAGTATTAAGACGCTGACAGGACCCAATGCGAGCACGTTTATTATATGGCGATTACGTTGCGTTGCACTTTGACTTTTTCATTTTTCGGTACAAATAATTAGTTATAAAAGAAATGCTTATTGTTATACAAAAAATAAGCTTATAGACGGATGCATTGAAACATAACTTATCACTATGATTTATTTCAATGGGGTGTCTTATTATAATGTAACATTTTAGGAAGTTTGAATGATTTTTAGAGGTCACTTCACGATTTTTTTCTATCGAGAAAACTTTTCGTAAACGTGTTTCGGTTTCGGCAGATGGAAAGAAGATATGACCAGTATTAACGTGAATTTTTTTCAATCCTGTAAATGGTATTGAGATAATCACGTTCAAAATAGTCCATTTGGGAACAATCAGCGCCTTAAATCACGCGCGTAGCGAGTGATTCAAGTTAGAATTCTGAGCGAGGGAGGGATTCAAAGGCACGAGATGCAAAAACTTTGCTCTCGAGTAGCACATACAACTTTTCACCTCAGCAGTGAGAACAAGATCACAGGTAGGTACTTGCCTAGTAACGAAACACTTTCGCGTTCCCGCCAAAAGCATGATAAATAAAAAAAAATAAAAAATATTTCATGTTGTCTCCAAAACTCCATACCAATGTAACCTAAAGCTGGCTAAATACACTGACCGCAAAGTCATAATATTAAAAAATCACTTTGTCTCACGCAGTGAGCAAAATACGATTTTGCACACTGTTTTCTCGCAGCAAAAGGTGCCATTTCGAGCTGTTGAGGTGAAAAAGTACTTTATAAGGTGGATCTCGAGCATCTGTGCTTAAAGTTTTCTTGCGAGATGATCTTAAATAAAGAGATTCGCTAGAGAACCAGATGCATGTCAAGTGCATAAAGATAATTTTCACCTCAGCAGCTCGAAAAGGCGCCCTTTGCTGCGAAAAAACAGTGTGCAAAATCGTATTTTGCTCACTGCGTGAGACAAAGTGATTTCTTTAATATTACGACTTTGCGGTTTGGAGAGAACATGAAATGATTTTTCTTTTTTTTCTTAGTCTTACTTTTGGCGGGAACGCGAAAGTGTTTCGTTACTAGGCAAGTACCTACCTGTGATGTTGTTCTCACTGATGAGGTGAAAAGTTGTATGTGCTACCGAGAGCAAAGTTTTTGCATCTTGTGCCTTTGAATCCCTCGTTTGCTCAGGATTCTAACTTAGAATCCTTCGCTTGCTCGGGATTCAACATTAGCACTCGAAGCAAAAATCAACTTGGCTCTCTTGTTGCACAAATACCTAACTATTTCATATATCTCGCGCCCGATCCATACTCAATGGCAATTATGTAGGTAAATCCGGCTCAACATGGCAATGAGCAGTCCACACAGCTTGCAGAACCGACAACCGATGGGGAAGAAAGGTTCTCGAGCGGTGACCAAGAACCGGAAGATGCAACGTAAGGCAACCCTTACTTATATAGATTTAAAAAAATGACTATAAGAAGAAGTAAAGCATAGAAAGAAATAAAACAAGTAGCAATGAAGAGAAACGGTAAAGATCACAGGAAATTTTCATTATAAAAGCGTAAAACAACGTAAATAAAGGTCAATTCAGCATATTTAATATAGTTCAAAAGCTCTCGACCGCACAAATCTACTACACCTTTATCTTCCTAACCCCATTACGAAAAAGACATTAAAAACAGAGTAATGTCAAAGTTCAAAGGCACATTTCAATGGTCTAAACTCAAGTAAACTCAACCTAAGCTAGAAATGTACCGGAGTTCCTGATCGGTTTCCGGCCAGAGAAACTAACTATCCGGCCTCATTTTCTAAAGGAAAAGAAGCCAGATAGCTCGTTTTCTTTCGTGTTTGTTCGGTAGGTATTCATCATCATCATCATCAGCCTGAAGACGTCCACGGCTGAACATAGGCCTGCCCCAAAAAGCGCCAATTTGAGCGGCTGCTTGCCTCTTGCATCCATCGGCTCCACACGGTTCTGACCAGGTCGGTCCACCTAGTAGGGAGGCGGCTTGGAGCCGGCCTACGCTGCACCTTCCAGTTCGTGGTCACCACTCGAGAACCTTTCTTCCCCAACGGTTGTCAGTTCTACGAGCGATGTGGCCCTCCCACTGCCACTTCAACTTGCTGATTCTGAAAGCTATATAGTTCTCTTGCGGATCTCCTCATTTCGGATCTTGTCTCGCAAGGAAACACCGAGCATAGCTCTCTCCATAGCTCGCTGTGTGACTATGAGCTCATCAGGCCAACAGTAAGGAAAGGGACCACGTCTCAGTGCCATAAGTCATCACTGGCAACACACACTGGTTGAAAAGTTCCTTAGGTATTAGGCACCAAATAAATATTATTTTATTAGTAATGGGCTATCGGTAGACATCCATTACTACACGATTCGTATACATCAGAGTATAGTTTAAGTTTAGGATGACAGTTTTTTGCCGTGTGCTTCTCTATCGCTTCCTAAGTACTCCGCAATTTGATTATCATCGTTCCATCTAGTGGACATTGATTCAATTCAAGATTTCCAGATTTTGTTCTATAAAAACAAACATTGTTAAAAGTACGTTAAATTACAACAAACTTCAGTATTTAATTTAATGTTAACGGTTAATGGGAATAGTTAGCTCTCCGCTTTGTTAGCTCTAGGCTTTCCTGAAAAATAAGCCCACCCACTTATTTAAAAAAAGAGAACATGGTAAACAACAACAGCCTGAAGACGTCCGTTGCTGAACATTGTTATCCGGACAACCTGATTCCGGCCAAAAAATAACCCTTCACAACCCTAATCCAAAGTTTTCCTTTTCACCTTTATCCCGGGGGCAAATTACAGAGCATTTTACGCGTTAGCCGAATAACCCTACTGTTTTAAGATAAATTGTAGCAACAATTTATAACGCTAAACTCTTGGTTTTAGCTGAAATGTTGGGGACACCTGCTTTCCTTTAAATCCTCTGTTATCGACTGGCGCAATTGTGAACCGGCACGGACCAAGCATTCTGATTTCCTCCAAAAAGATTGATAATGAAGAAAAACAATCGAAAGTAGTAATATTCAACGAAAAAAAAAGAAAGAAAAGAAAGAAAAGAAAGAAAGGAAAGAAAAGAAAGAAAAGAAAGAAAGGAAAGAAAAGAAAGAAAAGAAAGAAAAGAAAGAAAAGAAAGAAAAGAAAGAAAAGAAAGAAAAGAAAGAAAAGAAAGAAAAGAAAGAAAAGAAAGAAAAGAAAGAAAAGAAAGAAAAGAAAGAAAAGAAAGAAAAGAAAGAAAAGAAAGAAAAGAAAGAAAAGAAAGAAAAGAAAGAAAAGAAAGAAAAGAAAGAAAAGAAAGAAAAGAAAGAAAAGAAAGAAAAGAAAGAAAAGAAAGAAAAGAAAGAAAAGAAAGAAAAGAATGAAAAGAAAGAAAAGAATGAAAAGAATGAAAAGAAAGAAAAGAATGAAAAGAAAGAAAAGAATGAAAAGAATGAAAAGAAAGAAAAGAATGAAAAGAAAGAAAAGAATGAAAAGAATGAAAAGAATGAAAAAAAAGAAAAGAATGAAAAGAATGAAAAGAAAGAAAAGAAAGAAAAGAAAGAAAAGAAAGAAAAGAAAGAAAAGAAAGAAAAGAAAGAAAAGAAAGAAAAGAAAGAAAAGAAAGAAAAGAAAGAAAAGAAAGAAAAGAAAGAAAAGAAAGAAAAGAAAGAAAAGAAAGAAAAGAAAGAAAAGAAAGAAAAGAAAGAAAAGAAAGAAAAGAAAGAAAAGAAAGAAAAGAAAGAAAAGAAAGAAAAGAAAGAAAAGAAAGAAATACGGTAACCATGGCTCTAGATTGCGACAGCTATAGCGATTCTGGTCAAAATAATACAAGTTTAATGGTCCAAGTTTCGCTACAAAGCTACTTTGTCGAGGAAATGGTTGTTTTACTCGGCTTTATGATTATTGCTGTATTTTATTACGGACCTATGAAATCAGTGGAGCAAGAGTGGTTTAGCGGTGTTGTATCATTTTCAAATCGAATCACTCAGCTCTAAGCTGTACTCTCTACCTCATCCTTTGAAACTAGATACCTACTCCTGATACCGGTCACGTGTGGACCAAAATTTTTGAATTCTAACACATTGGTTTGGTAATAATAATAACTCCAAAAAATGGAATAACTTACTTAATCAAATGCAACAATACAAAATTTAATTAAAATAATGAATTACTGTTTTTAATAAGTACATACATGGTCTAAAAACGTTTAAATGTGTCAAAATCATCCGTGCCAACTGCGTCAAGCGCCGCGGCAATCTTCATAATTTTCAATAAAAATTATTTCATTTACACTCTTTAGCTCTTTACTCTTCAATAATCATCTATAAATGATGTACTAACATGGGCTCAATTTATGCTAATGAATTAAATTACATCTTGTATAGGGCGAATTCAGTCTCTCTACGGCAGTTTTTCGAAGTAACGTGGAATTTGTATATCAATGAGAACTCGCTACTACTACTGTAGGTATTATATTATCTGGGCTACTACTGTCTAGTGTCTACTATATGTATAGCTCAGTTGGTAGTATCCCCCTTAGCCTTCTGAAATGAGGGCTGTGGGTTCGATTCCTACCAAGGACAAACATTTGTGTGATGAACATAGATGTTTGTTCTGCGTCTGGGTGTAATATTGTATTCTATGTATGTATTTACAAACAAAAAGTATATAAGTATTATATCAGTTATCTGGTTCCCATAGTACATTGTATGCTTAGTTTGGGGCTAGATGGCGCTGTGTGTAATGTCCACACATTCATTCATTCATTTGTATATCAATGAGAACTCGCTACTACTACTGTAGGTATTATATTATCTGGGCTACTACTGTCTAGTGTCTACTATCCTCTAAAAGACGGCTTAAAAATATTATTTCATAAAGCATTTTTTGGGTTTTGCCACAGAGCTATGAAACAAATGACGTAAGCGTTTTTTTTTTTTTGCTCTGTGGGTTTTGTGGGGCGTTGATTCTCCTGTCCATAAGCATCTGGCCCCCTTAATGACTTTTCAGCTTGACATGCATGGTGTAGCATTTAGTACTAAAGTTAGTAGGCCTAATTTTGAAGGCTAATTGACAGTTTTAAAAATGCTAAAAATATATCCGTCTTTTACATTGCCGCCTATTTGACAAGGACAGCAATTACAGTTTTAAGAGCTTTAGATCTATCAACTAAAGCCTTTAAAATTGGCCCCATTATTTTTTTTTCTTATATTTTGGCTCCACACATAGTGTATTTAGCCAGTGTCAAGTATTGTTATTTTTCGTCGTTAAAGAATATGTCACGTAAAGTCAAGTGTTAGTCATAGTCCAGTCTAAGTCAGGTAGTCGTAATCCAGTCTACGTCATGCTCCAGTAAAGTGGTGGCTACTTTACTAGAAGCTTCTATGGAGTTTTGGAAGCAACACGAAAACCCACGTTTCACCACATTATATCACTTGCCCACACTCATGCTCGTATGCACTTAATGCGTAAAACGCCACCAATTTTAAACATTAATACTGGAAAAGCACAAGTTTTGAGAAATAATACAATGCAACGACGTGAACATTTCCGTGTTCCCGCCAAAACTCGGCTCCATTATTATAGTAAGAGTTAGATAAAATTTAAAAAAGTTTTTACTATTCTCCCTGCAAATAAAAGAAATCAAAACACACTTTTAATGAGTTTGTCGGTTTGTTCATGTTTTATAATGTAAGCAGGACTTCCCCTTTCTAATTTGGAGTATAAATAGAAAAGATAATACACGTGATAAAAAAAACGTAACGGTAAAACGGAACGTAAATAGTATAAGAGCTAGTACCTATTCGAACCAGTGTTACTAAAATATTGTTGAGATGTGATTTTCATGCTCACGGCATAATGTTTTAATGTTTAATTGTACATAATAATTGTGAATCGCTGCCAAGAAATGATTACACTTATTTGTTTGTTTGTAGAATATGACTTCTTATCATAATTAAAAAATTCCCTAAACTATCTATGACGTTTAGTTTAGTGTAATAAAATATGTAAGTATGTTTTTTTTTTATGGTTGTACAATTTTTATTTCAAAAAATATTTACATTAATTATATAAATTACAACAATTGTCAAATAATTATGCTAAAACGTCACACAACACACATGAGGCTACTCCACTAACCCACCCCTTATTGTTCCCGGTGCAAAGGTGCCCATAACGCTTGCTGCATTGCCGCGCTGGATGGCAATGGCCAACCTTTGCACCTGAAACGCACCGGAGCGGGAGTCACCCGGTCTCGGTCATTCTACGCCCTAGCTCGGCCACCAAGTTCTTCACTTTGGCCCCCCAGCTGCCCATGGTCTCCACAGCGATGGGCACAAAATAATAGTGGGGCTCCATCGCTGCGTATTTCAGCCGTTTCTTGCAAGCAGCCTCTTCCGCCGCCGCTGCCGGAGTTAGTCTTTAATGTATTTATAATATGGGCCTGTATTTATTTTATAAGCTTGTTGCCTGAAATAAATGGTTATTATTTTTAATATACTTAACATTCCATATACATTCCTTAAATAGAAAAAAAATACGTTCATTTAACGTTTTCAAGAGGCAGTTGACTCAATACCTTATGATGACGGATTCACTGCGGAGTTAAATATTCTAAATTAAGTATTGTTGATAAATGTGCCTATTATAATTTTACTTTGCACTTATTTATATTGTTACCTACCTACATTATTTTATGTGTCGACGAATGTATGTATGCATAATATTTTAAGTGTAACTATGTTCTCATGGAAGTGACATTGTCTTAATTGAGAATAAATTTCTTTAAATCTAAACCTATCGCATATTTATATACCTGCCAACAGCTGGCTCAATATAGTTAAATTTTCTTTCTTCTTTTTCTTTTTCTTCTATACAAATCATTCTTGTATCATTCTGTCGTGTTTTTTGGACTGAGAACAAATAGTGTATTGTAAGAAGTAGGTACGCCATTATATTTCATAGCTCCATTCTTCAGATATAGTTATTTTAACCATGTAAGGGGGAGGGGGTTTGGGGGGTTTTGGAGAATTTATCTAAAAACTTTTGCAATATGTATAGGGTAGTGGAGGGAAGGGTTCCTATATCTTCGAATGTTCGAATTCATATAGTAGTGTTCGAACTTCACTTTAGAAGTTCGTTTGATCATCTACTTATTATAATTGTCATTTCTGATAGTTACAATAATTTTGTCGCTAGCTCTTACACTACGCTGTACAGTACTTTACTTTTATTTACAATACAACTTGTTAAATGAACACCCCATTTTCACCCTCTACGCGGGAAACGCAATTTTTGTTGCAGACTGTTTTGCAGTTATGCAAAGTAATCTGACCATTATTGGCTTAGTAATAAGTTAAAGTATTAGTACGTAGATACGTAACAACAAGGCCTGTTGTTTAACTAAACTAAAGTTAATCTATCTAACTGACTTATAGTAAAACTGTACCTAACCGGTTGAATTCGATACATTGTAGATTTTGAAAAAAATTCTTGGATGGCTCCCTATTATGAAATGAACTATATTTATTTGCTTAGATGTGGTCATACAAGGTAGATACATATAAATAAAACTGTTCAACACATCACCAAATCTGGCATGCAACCTACGTACTTACGTCCCTATGTCGTTATACTTATTTAATTGGTAAAATTACGTGATTTAGATATCATAGGAATTTAAATTTTAGAATTCTTTTAGAACTAAGTAATCATTACCATTACCATTAACTGAATAGAAACATTATCCAATGAAGCCAAAATAATGAAAATGAAATAAAATGAAAATGGTTTTTTTTTTAGTCTGTGCCTTGGCTTAGCATCCCGCCGAAACTACTGAATGGATTCAAATCAAACTTGGCATAATTTGACTTCATAATCCAAGATAGGCTACAACTAAAAAGGTGCAAATATAGTAATATTGATAGCGGTTATATAATTACGCCTTTTGGAGTTGAGACGCTGGGGCCTTGGGGACCGAGTGCCCAACTGCCCACCAAATCTTCAAAGATCTGTCCAAACGTCTGGTCGAGGCAACAGGTGACCAAAATGCAATGCTGCCAGCATTTTGGGCACTTTGCCTACTGGTAGTGGTTTGTTAGATTATTTTTGTATTATAGGTATTGTTTATTTTATAGTTTAGTGTAATAGTTTAGTATCTGAGTGTTTTATATTATTTAATGTTAGGTAGGCTATTGGATTCTTTTCATCCCGAAATTCAGCACGTTTCTCCCGCGGTAGAGGGAGTGAAAGTAAAAATGTATAATTATTATTAATTCAATAACGCGTGGTCCAATTCATTGATTCTTTTCGAAATGGAGTACTTTAATTATTGTCCCGTAAATTCAACAAAGAGGTCGCCCGAAGAATCCAACTCGGCTGGGCAGCGTTCGAGAAGCTTCGACCTATCTTTTCCTCCAAAATACCGCAAAGCCTGAAAACAAAAGTTTTCAATCAATGTGTGTTGCCAGTGATGACTTATGGAACGAGACGTGGTCTCTAACTGTTAGCCTCATTACTAAACTCAAAGTCGTGCAACGAGCTATGGAGAGAGTAATGCTTGGTGTTTCCCTGCGCGATAAGATTCGAAATGAGGAGATCCGCAGGAGAACTAAAGTTACCGATGTAGCTCTTAAGATTCATCATCATCATCATTAACAGCCTGAAGACGTCCACTGCTGAACATAGGCCTCCCCCAGGGAGCGCCACTTAGAGCGGCTGCTCGCCTCCTGCATCCATCGGCTCCCCGCGGCTCTTAAGATTAGCAAGTTGAAATGGCAATGGGCAGGCCACATCGCTTGTAGAACTGACGACCGATGGGGAAGAAAGGTTCTCGAGTGGCGACCACGAACCGGAAGACGCAGCGTAGGCCGGCCGCTCTAAGTGGTACTCCCTGGGGGAGGCCCATGTTCTGCAGTGGACGTCTTCAGGCTGTTAATGATGATGATGATGATGATGAGGAAATATTTCAAGGTCGTCGGTTTTGTGGTTCAGAAATCACAAACATCCAACCTTCAGTATTAACTCCAATCATGTACTATGGAAATGAGAAAAGGGAGGGGGGGAAAAGATAAGGGAAAAGAATGAATGGATGAAGGTGAAATTCCCCATTCGCCGTTTCATCTGTGACGGAGACCCTGGCACGAATTGGAAAGAAACAAGAATTAGTCGTAACAAGAACCAGAATCTGTCGAAAGGGCCTGTCCTATTACTGAGAATTTAAAACAATCGGTTGTGACAGGGATCTGCTTGGTTTTGGATAAAATTTTGGGTTGTTATCACTGGAAAACTACGTAGATTTGCTTCAAAAATCTCTGGAAGTGTAGGATGTTTCATTGGGGACAGCAACTGTGGCTCAATTAGTTTGTGCACTTTTTCATCTAGAATTCCGCTAAGCCTCGCACTAAAAGTCATATTATGCAAAGCTTCCACTCCAACGATGAAAAAAAACGTCGTCAGAAATCGGGCATATGATGGGCTTATGTCAAAAAATCACAAAATTCAAGGGTATGCTATGTCGTCCACTAATTTGAATTTGGCCAGTGTAAATTGCGATTCAATCTCAATGGCGGCTGTGAAGTCGCCGCGGTGCGTAGTAGCAAAACTTCACCTCTATTGAGTTGGTGTCACACTCTAGGTACTTACGCAGTGGTTCTAAGATTCTAATCTTGCCTTGTGAGAAAAAGTCGAAGCCCTAGCAGTAACAACGTACTTCTAAAACATAATAGTTAGTTCAATTCGAAGCCCTGTAAAACTTATCTTTTATTTTACACACCAATGCGCAAAAATAACTTTACTAAATAGATTCTATCTTGAGCTGTAAATTTTCCAGAACATTGTCTCTGTGCTCAAAAAGCACATTTACTTAGCTAAACTTGATGTTACAACCGTAAATAGCTGGCAAGCAGACGTTTCTACCGTTTTTACATATCAGCTAAGTCTTTGGACTTTATTTACCAAAAAAGCCAGTTGTGGTCTGCTATTTCTTGCACTGCACCACAGAGCTAAAAACAAAGGTGTTCAATCAGGTGCTGGCACTTATGGGACTGAAGCGCGGTCTCTCACTGTTGGCCTCATTAGTAAGCTCAAAGTCGAACAAGAAGAGAGCTATGCTCGGTGTTTTCCTGCGAGATAAGATCTGAAATGAGGAGATCCGCAGGACAGCTAAAGTGGCCGATATAGCTCTTAGAATTAGCAAGTTGAAATCGAAATGGGCAGGCCACATCGCTCACTTTAAAGTAATTTTGTATTATGATGTCAAATGATACCTACTGGTCTGAAGTATTGCAGCAATAATACAAAATATAGATCACAGAGATCGTTTATAAAAGATTTGAAAGCCGTGTTCTTACAGATTCCATTGGTTGGAGATGAGATACGTTCTAAAGCTGAGGTGTCTACCCGATTTTTATGCAAAAGGCCTACTTCGCCAGTAGAAATCCATACAATCGTGAAACGAGAAAAGAAAAAACTGGAAGGCAAACTCATTATCATTACAAAGGCGCCAACAAAAAGAATTCGAACATTTACCTTGAATGCAAGCTACGAGCTTTTTCTTATTGCTGGCACAGTGAGTTGAGTACCTACATTTTTACGAAATAAATGAAATCTTTTTGAATGAATGACAAAATCTTCTTATGCATCATTATCAGCCTGAAGACGTCCATTGCTGAACATAGGCTTCCAAAAATAGCGCCACTTTGAGCGGCTGCTTGCCTGTTGCGTCCATCGGCTACGGTTCTGGTCGTCGGTCTACCGGCCTACGCTGCGTCTCCCAGTTCGTTGTCACCACTCGAGAACCTTTCTTCCCCATCGGTTGTCAGTCATATGCTTAACACAAAATAATAATAATAATAAATAGCATCCAACTCGCAAACATAGATCCTTGACCACTAGGATCCCTATTATTTAAATCTAGGGACCTAGAACCACAGCGTAGCTTAAGAAGTACAAAGTAACATATTCAGTAATCTGTGGCGTGGCCCACAAGCAAGCGCTCAAAGTGGCGCTCCGTGGGGGGGGGGGGGGCTGTGATCAGGGACGTCTTCAGGCTGTTGGCTTATGATTGACCTAGAAGCTACTAGGACCATGGTCCCACAACACCCAGACTTAGAACGAGCATGCGCTTTTTTCTGTATGAATGCTTGTCCTGACGCTGCCAATGTTGACAAAATGTCTATGGAAGAAAGAAAGTAAGAAATACCAATCTGCAAGTATAGGTATTCAAATAAAAAAGAATTTCTGACATCATGTTTAAATGACGGAGATATTATGAACAAACATTAAAAATAAAGAAAAACGTTCAACCGAATTGGGAACCCTCTCCATTAAAGTTGGTTGAATAGATATTCAAGTGTGGCTCCAAGCATTACATTCACAGTATCACATTGCCTTATCAGTCCAATTTTCTCCAGTATTCCAATAAATCGGATCGCGTAAGTATTATTAAAGTCAGTGAATAAGCTCCACCCAAACTGCTATTTTAGTAGACATTTGATTTATAGCACTATCGCCTGCTAATCTACAGATTCACTCTAATATGAAGGAAAAAGTTGGAAAAGGATTTCTTCTTTATGTACATTGTAATTAATTTCCTATTCCTATTAGTTTGGTCTGACTGCACTGTTCACCTTGTTTGACACCACCAGTCACAAAACCTCAACCTCAGAACAAATCGACCTCACTGCCCCCAACAAATGTGGAATAAAATAAGGTATCCTGTGCGGTGTGTCCGATGAGCAATAGACTCTTATAGCTTCAGCCACACCGAGCGGCGCGTCAAGTGGTGTGAGTAAAGCGTCAAAATCAGCCATTCGATGCCCATCGCTGCCCATGTGCGTAGACGCTGTACCGCGATCGCCGCGGGAATCGATTGTTACCGAGTAGTTTGCGTTGCTGACGCTGCCGCTTCGCAGAAGCGCCGGTGGGGCCCAAACTTAAAAAGGTGGGCAACGCGTCGGCAGTAGTGTTGCAGGTGTCTATATATATTAGTCTGTCAGCTTGTTTGTTTGTCCGTATAATAAAAAACACATTATAGTTTTACAAAGCTTTAGTACCGACTGTGAGTGTATTATCAAGTCTTTAGGCATTGCTTAGCGTTAGTGGTGCCCTCCGATATTATGCTTTGGCTTTGATGTACGATATTTGCTTAGGATTGCCTCTGAAGATGTAATATGAGATAGGAGTGCTGAGCGTTCCTCTTGCGTTTGTTCCTTATTTATGGAACTATTGATATACATCCATTATTCGTTTACATTGAGATGAAGAGATCTGCAGAACTAAAGTGACTAAATTAAATGTCATTCTTAAGAATCAGCAAGTTAGGCAGGCCACATCGCTCGTAGAACTGACGACCGATGGGGAAGAAAGGTTCTCGAGTGGCGACCAAGGAACCGGATTATATAGCGTAGGCCCACCATGTGGAGTGACGACGTAAAAATCGGGCTGATGAATACAGGAAGCAAGCAGCCGTTCTAAGTGGCGCTTTGTGGGGAAGGCCTATTTTCAGTTGTTGACGTCTTCACGCTGTTGATGATGACGATGATGATGATCATAAAAAAAGTATTGAAGATGATGAGAGTGAGTGGGGCTCTGCACGGCTGGCACAAACTTATCTCTTTTCCAAAGCGTTGAAATACCCAATCAATAAAAAAATCATGTATTTTGGTAGGTACCTGTATTTTAAAGGTACCTATAGGACTTTTTATTTTTATGGAAAATCGTGGGCCGTTGTTTCTTAAAACGTTATCAGTTTGCAAGTACTCGCAAATTCGTGTACAAGAGCGCCAATTCTGCAAAAGAGTACAATATAAAATGCTGAGCTGAGTTGTAATGGACCGTCATAATAAGGCTTGAGTGTGTAATTTAAATCAATAAACTGGTGTTGCTGGGCTGGGGTAGACGTGAGGATTAATGGGAAGAACCCTGCCCCTCACTGTATAGTGACCATGATTCTGTAGTAAAATTTATTTGTTCGTATGTTGGCTGAGATTTTTCTACTTGCTAATAATGACTGGCGCCTGATTGGGTGGACTAGAAAAAACTCGATTTTAAAGTGACAAATCTTTTAATCCTCAAGCAGATGTCTGCCCGTGTAGTCTCGGCGTAAGAAGAGACCCCGTCTTGGTCTACATTACAATGCGATCACCAAGACCTGTCGAGCGTGGTGATATATGTCAACCCTAATGGAAGAGACCTATCTGTTTAGCAGTAGACACAAAAATGTGTATGGTAATCCGGATGATCATCATCATCATCATCATCATCATCATCATCATCAACCTGAAGACGTCCACTGCTGAACATATGCCTCCTCCAAAGAGCGACTCTTTGAGCGGTTGCTTGACTCTCGCATCCATCGGCTCCCCGCGGTTCTGACCAGATGTCTGTGCAACTAGTAGGGGGCCGGATTACGCTGCGGCTTCCAGTTCGTGGTCGCCACTCGAGAACCAAGAGAGAGAGAAGTTGATCTACTTCGATCATATTTCTATAATGCACATTTATTATTTTGACTTACTCATTTCCTCCACTCAATAACAAATTAATAATTTCAGTGAAAGGGCCATTTTCACGTGATTTTAATATAATAGTTTAACAGTGGATAATTTTCCATTTTCCGCCAACGATGGCAATCTGCCAGTGCCTTATTTAAAGGCAAATTTGGCAAGAATATTTTTCAATATTTCAGTTTATGGTCACCCGAATGTAATGATATCCAGGCGGCTTGCTAAAAGGATTGATGGATATTTAAACGTTCAAAAATTAACGTGGACGCCAGTGGCTGGAATTTTTATGGCGGCTACACATTATAAAGTGTTGGCCAGAGGATTGGCTATCACACGTATCTTTTAGTGAAGTTATCTATGTATCGTGCCCGCGTATCATTCTGCGATACGCGCTGCAATATTTATGTAATAATTCTTCCTTCATAATTCGCATCAGGCCTTCCTAGACTGTACGTCGATCATTATACAGGGTGGGCGAAAATAGCCGGACCTCAAAGCACAGAAAAATAATAGTGCTACGTACCCAAACTCTCGAAATCCACAAAAGAGGAATCAAAAAAAGCTCCCAGGTACATTATATTCTTTTGTAGGTATTATTTTGTTCGTAGGAAACAATAAAGAAAAATATTTGTTGCAACAAACAAGTTGCATTCCTTTAAAGATAACTTACTGCCTAATTTTCAATGATTAGGTATACGGTATAATAAAACAGTATGTATATAGGTACATAAAAAAATATTAAAAATTAATTATGAGTTAGTAATTTTTAATTTTTTAATCTATATTAATTATTATTATTTAATGTTATTTTAATCCAATCAATTTAGTGGTTTTATTATTGATATGTATTCCGTGACTTCTGTAGAATATTAATTGATTATTTGAACAGCTGTTAAATTTCACTCTTTTCTACAACGCACGCAGTCTTTACCTGTACGCACCAGCGTACATTATGTTGGTAATATTAATAAATAAATAAATAGATATATGAATAAGTATGTAACCAAAATGCATTGTACCAGAATATAATATTGAAATACATTCAACAATTATTGGCCAGTAGGTTAATGTTACATTGTTATTACATCTACAATTTAGTAATTAGTATTATGTACCTTGATGACCGTCAACTGATTTCGATAAATAACTTTGACTATGACAAAACAGGAATAAACTTTCGCTCTAAATATCTCGCACTACTTTATATTAATTTTATGTAGAACTCTATTTAAAAGCACCAAATGATACGCAAAAATTTATAATTGCGTATCATAATCCGCCTTCAATAAATTAACTGTAGTGACGACCCTAGCACGAAGCAAAGTATGAAAACATGGCTGTAAAATTATGGTCGGAGTTGTAAAGTGAAATAATGAGGAGTAATGATCATGTTACAAAGTGGCCACTATAGCTGGATCTATTCGTATAATACTTCTATAGTTTGCTTCACAAGCGACGACACGATATTCTCGGTTAAAAAAAACTGATCATTAGCCGAAGACGTATTGCTAAACATAGGCCTCCGTATATAGAATGTGAGCTGTCAAAAAACAATTTATAATTTTTTATTTAGTTATTTGCCAACCACTTGCACCAGAATGCAACCGCTTGTCTCTCTCCACAAGAAGACTAACAAATTCCACCTAGAAAGAGGTGTCAGACAAGGAGACCCAATATCCTCTAAGCTATTTACTCTCGAATAAATATTTAAACAAAGCAACTGGGCCGGTAAGGGGTTATTGGTGATGGAGACTTTCCAATTTGAGATTTGCAGACGATCTGGTGCTTCTGTCCGATAACGTCGATGAGTTGATCAACATGATAGAAGACCTGAGAAAGGAATCGGAGAAAGCAGGTCTTAAAATGAATACCGGAAAAACTAAAATAATGACCAATATCAGCTTCCGGTGGAAAACGTGACGGAATATATTTATTTGGGACACAGAATCACGCTGGGCTTTGAAAATCAGACTGCAGAGGTTGACAGGAGAATAGCACAAGCCTGGGCCGCATTTGGTGCTATCAAGGCAACGTTACGCGGCCGAATCCCTCTTCATCTGAAAGTGAAAGTTTTTGAACAGTGTGTCATGCCTGTGCTTACATACGGAACAGAAACCATGGCACTTACGAAGAAGTCCGCTGAGAAGTTCAGAGTCACGCAGAGAGGAATGGAGAGAGCCATGCTTGGTATCACTCTGCGTGACCGAAAACGAAATGAGTGGATAAGGGAAAAGACCAAAGTGAGGGACGTAATGCTGACGATTGCAAAGAAAAAGTAGGCATGGGCAGGGCGAGAATGGACACAAGCGATTGGACGAGAAGAGTCCTCTAATGGAGACCCAGGGCCGATACAAGAGGACGAGGCCGACCATCACAGCGATGGTGGATGACATCAGACATGGAGGTCAAGACTGGATACACCGGGCCCAAGAACGCCGGGATTGGAAAAAGAGGGAAGAGCCTGAGTCGTTCGCCTGATGTTAAGCGACACGGTCGCCTATAACAGCTGCAGTGTATCTCGGAACTCTAAAAAGTTTATCTCTATAAAGTTTCGCGTGACACTGCACTGCGAACATCTTCTTGAGACACACAGAGCTTTGAAAAGTATGACGCCTAGCACCTAGAAGCGTTTTTTTTGCTGTGTTGAGACATCAGCACAGTCTAGTAAAAAGATTTCTAGTCTGTTATAAAGTTTCCTTTGTGCTGTAATTTTAGCTACATAGCCTTTCAAGCTGGAACATAGTAGCACACTATTGCTTGGAGAATAACTGGGAAAGCGGTGGCTTACCGGTACTACCACTCAACCTAGACGAACTTCGCAGAAAAGTTGTACCACTACCACCTTGTCCTCCATTGTAAACTTCAATAGGTATCAACCAAGAATTTTGTGTGTAACCTTCTTGGTATCAGCTGCCCTGAAGCCCTGACCAAAGAGTATAATTATTAAAAATTCCTTACGAAGATGCCATGCCCTACAAACAAAGACATTGGAAGTTTTGGCGGGAACGCGGAAAAATTCACGTCGTTGCATTGTATTATTTATCAAAACTTTTGCTTTTTCCAGTGTTAATGTTTAAAATTGGTGGCGTTTTACGCATTAAGTGCTGAATTACGAGCATGAGTGAGGGCAAGTGATATAATATATAATGTGGTAAAACTTGATTTTTCGTGTTGTTTCCAAAACCCCATAGAAGCTTCTAGTAAAGTTGCCACCACTTTGCCGGAGCATGACTTAGATTGGACTATGACTATCTGACTTAAACTGGACTATGACTATGACTAGGACATGACTTTGCGTAAAATATTTAATAACACGATGAAAATATAATTTGACACAGGCTAAATACACTAAGTGTGGAGCCAAAATATAAGAATAAAAAAAAAACATTGTTGCTTACAAAACGTATGTCGCCAATCCAAACGAGCAAGAATAGGTACCTACATGGGAAAATAAAACATCGTACACGAGGCCACGTAAATATCCGAAAACAGATCTCCAACCACATTCCAGCATTTCCATCCATAGAGGGGAAGAATCTAGATCGTCTTCGGAAATCCGAAAGGCGTTCAAAACAATATGCTTCCGAACCATCGACTTGCTACATTGTAGATTCGACTTTAAGAATAAAAGAAATTAGACAACACAAGCAGACTTACCTAAATAGGTCCCAGCAACGATGGATGCGTAGCTAACACCACGCAAAGAGTTCAAACACTTTTCTAATGTATTTTCTAGCTAATTCGATTATAAATGATTTTTGGAACAGCACCGGCACAGTTGTTATTGTACAGCCACAGACTCGTATTGACTGAGATGCGTCCGCGCACAGACTCGGCGCGCGACACGATGTTGGCGCGAATCGATTATTGGCGGGCAATCGATTAGTGTTTGGTGATGAAGATTCCTCATCAGTGGTTTCTTGACGTCCCTAAGCTCACCCCAGGAAGCCTGCTAGCACAAGTCTTTCATTGCGCTTGTCGTTCTTTCCATTACTTAACGAACGTGTTTAATTTGCAATCGCTAAGAAATGTAACAGAGGAAAAATAATATCGATTTGAATAGTATCGAATATACGATTACGATACAAAGAGAGCAAATGAAAAAAAAATAGAAAAAAAAATAATAATTGAAGGTACAAAATCTGAGGTGCTGCTGGAAGCTGCTGCGATTTGTATACAGCTACAATTTTTGTTATCAGTACCTCTAGGTAAAGACGCTGTTAAAACCCGCATTGAAATAGAGAGCAGGTAAAGAATCTGCGTGAAGAAGCTACCAGACTGATAAATATATCAGTATTTTTTTTTTCTAAAGCTAATTAATTTGTTGAGTGATACAAGAAAAACTTCATCCATTAAAAACAATTACAATTTTAAATTTCAGATTTTCAATAATCTAAGATAATAGCGAATTAATGTAAAACAAAAATATCTAGCTGTAGGTATAAATCATACTTTAAGGTTCATCCTTACAAATAATATATCCGTATAAAATAACAACAAAATTAACAAAAACCATGCTGTTTACTTATGACACTTGAATAGGTATACGGATGAAAACGATTTACCTCTTTTGGGTAAGGTGAAATTATTCCACTAGTGGATGTTACTCTGTGATGCAGTGGGTGTATTACTCTACAAAATATTCTGATATCGATGTTGGCGAGAAGAAAAAGGTCGACTTCGGTATTGGCTTCCGTAACTTATATTGTGCGGCCTCAGGCGGTAATGTGTGGGATAGAACACAAGCGGGGGCGGGAAAATGTATTGTGTTTTTCCACAAAAAACACACTTACTAAAAATTCTATTATATATTAGTACTTTTATACCACGAATTATTATTATGCAAAGAATGTTACACACAATACCTATACTTCTGATGGTAGAAAGCCATTCATACGTCTTTCCAGTACCTACCTGTCTGTTTGCAGTAGTCTGTGAGTAGCACGAAAATATCTTTCTTGGGTTTTCCCTTATGATGATTATTGATTACAATGAAAATAATTATAATCACTCATCTTAATTTCCAATCTAATTTAATTTAGAGTTACCCAATAATTTTTATTCACTCTCATTAATTGATTTATTGTAGTAATAAATGTCACTCCGGAGCAATTTACCAGATTCTCAATTCACCAGATTCGCAACTCACCAGCAACCACAAAATGAATATTCTAAAGTCTGCGACTGCTAAAGATCATCTTCTCGTGAAAGAAAAAAATTATTAAAACGCTGTAAGCTTATGACACAGACAACCAAATTTAAAAATAGATGAGTCGGTAGGTATGTGAAAAGTTTTCAAGATGACTTCAGCTATTTGAAATCAAAGATGACTTTTTCAGTCTTTTAAACTATTCTTCATAATCTTAAATCAAAATCGAATTTGGTAATAATAACTATTGTGTTATAGTATTATAATAAGAACAACATTATGGCTCTGTGTGACATTTAATAAAAAAATAACCGAGTACGAGTCCGATTTGCACTTGGCCGGTCTACGCTGCGTCTTCCGGTTCGTAGTAACCACGAGTGAAGCTTCCTCCCCATCAGTTATCAGTTCCTGTTATTTCAAGTTGCTACACTATGATACGAACAATTTTAATTTATTTGAAACAGCGCAAAGAGCTCTAGTCTTTTTGGCCTGCCTAACTGTCCGCCATTTTGAAAAATACACATATTCGCGGCCACTGATAAAACGATGTTAGTTAATTAGGAAAAAATATAGGAAACAAAGTATTCCATAAAATAAATAAATAATAAATAAATATGTGTGGACATTTCACACAGCGCCATCTAGCCCCAAACTAAGCAAAATATTATATAATAAAAGAAATATCGCCTAAGTGATATACTTTCTGAGATATGTGAGAATGAAATATATATCGGTATAGGATACCAGCGTAACACAATCAGACACCGACCTCGCCAGTGGGGTACCCCCAGTAGGTTAGCTAGAATGGTCGCGACTTCTACAGGGTCCACTCCTCCAGCGGACGTAGCCTTCTCGATCCTCTTATCCCGGCAACAGCCCAAGCCGAGGCTCGCACCCCAGGAGTGCCCTTGAGCTAGGTGGCCCCCACTTTTGTGCGGCATTAAGCGCCTGCCCTCCCGCCCGGTGACGCTGTAAATAAAATAAAAATAAATAAAAATAAATAAAGGTCGGTAGAGACCAACAGCATTAGCCCGTTCAAAAAAAAGAATGAAATATATTTTTAGACAAAAAGTTACTTATTTTCAAAGATTTTTTATCCAGACCACTAATACGAAATTAAAGCAGGGCAAAACCGTACACACCACTTTGGGTGTGATTGATTCTCAGCTGTCAAAATCAAAATCAGTCGTTACTTGGGTGTGCTTTTGAATACATACCAAAAAAATGCCATCTTGCGTGATAAAACTGTGCCGAAATCACTCGAGGCACGAATCACAGAAGCAAACGATCTCATTTCACTTGTAAGTGGCCTTAATCAAGTATTTTTATAAGATTATTTTAATTATTTCTATTTGACGAAGAGTATTTCACATTTCACAATAAAAAGTTGACATGTCAAAATCAGTATTGCCACACGACATCTGAATAATTACCCGATTTCTTTTGTATAGATTTCCAACAGATCCACCCATGTCTAGCTGGGCCCTTATTCCGTATCGATTCCTTACTTCGAAACCACGTGAATTCCTTGTCTTACAAAAGAAATCTGCAAAACTCTACTCTCTATGAAACGAAAACAAAACCGCGCGAAATGAATTTAGAATTGGCGCGATTAGAACTGTCAAAAATCATATGTTTTACCGAGACGCGTTCCGAAACATCAACACATCAAAAGATAATGACCACTTATGTCAATATATTTTATTCAAAATAAAGATAACTTTAATGTAAAGTGAAGGTACATCTAACGCTGTGACACGATTTGAACAAGACACGATAACGACGTGGTTTCATATCGTGTGGAATCTATGTTTCCATAGAGAATAACCGCCCTGATCGTTGGATAAAAGTAGTTCGAAAAAGTCGAAATGAAGATTGGTGGAAACTTAATACTCGCTCAATAATATGTTTAGCGCATTTCTATGGTAAAGAACACACAGAACACAGAAGTGCAATTACTGATAATAGTTTTATTGTCAACTATAGGCGTTCCACGCGCCCACTGTTTTCCCATTTTTAAGGTTATTTTTTTTATCCTAAAATATGAAACATTATTTTGGTTGAGGCCCAGGGGGTCTAGCAAAGATCACGATCGCTAACGCTAACGCCACACGCAACTCCAAAAATGTATCGAAATGACATTCGCTACGGAAAAGTTAGCGATTTCCGAAATGTCATTTCAGTACATTTTGGAGTTAGCGTTAGTGGTTGGTATCTTTGCTAGACCCCCTGTACCTACATAACTGTTGTTCTTTAATCCCTTTAACTTGGTAATATTGAAAAACTCGTGAGTTTTTAAAAGAAATGTTGAAAAAACTGCTGGTTATACTTAATTTGAATCCATTTTACTAAAAGATTGCATGAGCTATCTATAGACCTTTTTCTTGTCTATAGATAGTAGTATGATGGTAATTAATTTTATTATTTTATATTTTTTTAATGTAGGCGTTATATAATTTTTATTATTTACATTTTACATCTAGCTAGATTTGTATTTAGGTACCCGACTAAATCGGGTAATACTATTTATATGGTATGTTGAAAGAGGAACTGACATTAGAAGAAAAAAAAATGTGCTCTATGGTTTGATTCATGTTCAAACAAGGTTAAGTATGGAGACTTCGATTCTGGACCTATGTAATAGGGGGAATTCTGTGCTTATTTTATGGATTTTATTAAATGCCGGATTGTAGATAGATCAGGATCAATACAAAAATATTCAAAGCTGTTTAATGTATAACGAAAAATCTCTCAAAACAAGTAGAAATAGCGAAACCTTGAATGTGATTCCCAGCCGAGTTCATTGACCTCCCCAAGTGTTTCCCCAACACTACAGTTGACAGGGTGATGCAGAGATTGACAAATAAGGTGGCGGTGAAGAATAATGGCAACACTCTTTATATCGATGCTCTCATTCTTCTTTCATTAATTTCTGACACGCCATTTCCCGTTGTTGTTGGGTGGCGGGACTAGCAAGAACTTTTTAGTTTAGGAGCCAGAGGTGTAATTTCTCGAGTCATTTTATTTTATGCTATTCCTAGTTTAACTGTAATGCACTGCAGTGTATGCTTGAATTCTATAAACCATAATAAGTGTTATGAATAAATCGTAATGTTTGATCTAGTTCAAAAATAAAGATTTCTCGACTACATCCGTCGCTTACAATAAGGATTTCAAATGTCTCTCTAGATCAGTAATAACTTAGATAAAGATAATTATTTTCATCCCAGAAAATTGCGTAGTTCATGTGACATATACGCGAATGGCCGCTGAGCACAGCTTCTTTCCATTAAAATTACACATCAGGTGATCCAATAAACCACGGCCTACATACACTCTCAATCTCAATGTGACAGAATGCCCCTGTCACAATAGTGAAAAGTATTTTAACAGGTAAGTAGGTGCTATTATATCGTTACTAGCTCCTAGCCTAAAATTCTTCCGGCATATTCTGAATGTTACAAACGATACTCATTCGTGAGATTTCCTCGTAAATGGATACTTACAAGCCACCGGTATTGTTGCTACATATTTTATACATTACGCGAATTATGGGGTCACGGTGGATGGAGCAATCTGAGATTACGAGGCGCTTTTTTCTTTTGGGGTCAAGAACCCCGGGGATTAGGCATCTACTAAGGGATGGATCAACACAGATGCGAGAAATTCAAAGTTTATCACAGTTTAAGTTGTATTTACTACACGTAAGTACTTCAATTTGTCTTATGTGTAATGTTTTTTTCGGGGTCCAAATCGGGCATATCATGATGCGGGGAGCCGACTCGATGGGTGCAAGTAGCCACTCAAGGTAGCGCTCTATGGGGAGACCTCTGTTTAACAGAGGACATCTACAGGCTGATGATGAATGATGGCTCCATACTTATAATAAAACTGTAACAGATTCAAATTCGCACATTGAGACTATTTTGAAATTTTTTTCTTAGCTCTATGGTCCACACTGTGAAGCCAAACCTATATTTTTCTTATTTTTGTCTATCTGTCTGTCTATCTTAGCTGAGCATGACTCCAAAATTACTGTAGTCCTAACACGAATCTTTACGCGAAAGTTAGTGTTACTTTAACGTAAGTCAGTTAAATGGCCTATGATCAGCGCTCCATACAACATACATATGTAACGATTCGAGCTAGGCCTACTGAATGAATTTCAGTGAAACTTAGCATAGGTTATAATTCATTTCATGAGGTTGGACATAATATACTTTTATCTCGATTTTTTTAAAGAAGTAAACCGGTATGTTTTCTTTCAAACATACGACCTCATAATTATATCTAGTTTATTAATAAATGATCTGTCAGCTTCAAAACCACCTGAGAAGCTTTAAACATGTATTAAATCATTACCATTCAACCAGCCTACACTAAATTACTGCGTGTGCGTGTAAATATAACCTGAACAGGGATCTGTGCCATTAATATCAGTAATGTTTTAGCTAAGATTAAAAAATAAGGTAGACGACGCGTGGAGAACAAAGCGGAGCCACCGAAAGTAATACAAGTGATTGTATTGGTATTGCAGAATGGTATAAAAGAAAGAAAGAAAATACATTTATTCGTGACAGAAACACACAACATTACACAAAGCGTACAAAAGGTTTGATACGCGCCTAATTTTATCGCGCAATTTTACCCAGAACTGTATCTAACAAAAAATCGTCCAGGATTAAAATGTGTAAGTATTTTACGAGAATAGATGTGAATTATTTCCAAATCATTATTACATGTGCACGAGGTTTTAAGTGTCATCATCATCAACAGCCTGAAAACGTCCGCTGCTGAACATAGGCCTCCCCTACAGAGCGCCAGTTTAATCGGCTACAATTTGACCAAAGGGTCTAGCAAATATCTCAAACGCTAATGCTAGCGCCAAACGCTAACTACAAAATGTAATAAAATGACATTTCGGAAATCGCTTACTTTTCCGCAGCGAATGTCATTTCAATACAGTTTTAGAGTTAGCGTTTGGCGTTAGCGTACGTGATTGGTATCTTTGCTAGACCCTCAGATCGCCGTACTTCCTAGTGGAGGGCCTATGCTACTTCATCTGATTCATGGTTGCCACTCGAGAACCTTGCGCCCCCTTGGACGTCAGTTCTTGGTAAGCGAGATATATGTAAATATATCGGTGACCTTTGTTGTTCTGCGGATCTCTTCGTTTTTTTTTTCTGTGTTGTGTACGGATGTAAATACGATCTTTGTTCGGCAAGGGGAGTGGTATTACATTTTAGCGTATTTAGTATTGCTTTATGCTGTCAGTGTTTTCTGGTTACTGTCTATTTTAATATTATTGATTTTTATAGCAGTATCGCGTGTTATATCAACCCCGTAAGTTGGTTGTAAAGGTGAAGGAAAAATTCGGACATGAGACCACTTGTCACGGTAGCTTAAGTAGAGCACATCCCGGCTTGAGGGATGGATGGATGCGGGTTCAATCCCCGCCCGTGATTCTAATTTTTCCTTTGCATATTAATCTGTCTATTTTATTTTTTAGTCTGACTGATGTAGTAATAATATGCGCGTGTCTACGAGTTACGAGGCCTACGACACTATGCTTTTGACATTGATAGAATAGCGTGCTAGGAACGGTTTTCAAGAGTTACAAGTCTACAAGTAGGTACAAAATAAATTTAACCCATGTGGTCTCGGTGTGAGAATAGTACCAATACTACCAACCCATCTTACCCGTGGGTGCCGTAAGGGCTAAGGGTATATCCAGGCAGCAGCATTCTTCTCGGTACATTAAAATCTTCTACGATCACCAAGATTCCCAAGGGTGCTGATTAAGGCAAAACCCCTGCCGAGGATCATGTTCAGTAGGGGAGTAATACAGGCTGATGATGAATGATAATACACAACTGAACGAAGTCGGTCAAGTCAGAGCTTCAGACATAAACGGTGGTACCTATTACAAGCGTAATAGGTGTCACTGTTACTTGTAACCTTTTGTACAAGTGAGGTCAACACCTCATTGTCAACTAGTAGAATTTGAGCTATCGGGCCCAAACTCTTAAATAAATGAAAAAGTATTATCGAGTCTAGACTGTATATTTATTATGCCCTAAATATTGGCAATATATCTTTGGAACACGTAAAAACAAATTACGACAAATGACTTTGATGAAACGCGTAAAATATACAATGAGATGAATTGTTATACTAGGTAAACACAAAAAAAACAATAGGCAAAGAAGTTGAGAACCTTCCTTTTAAGAAGTCGGTTTTTGAAGTCAGGCAGAGGTATAAAACAAAAAAGCATTCATCTTAAACTAAAAAAATTAAAAGGACTTGTTTGTCGTCACTCCTCAGTAACTGACTGACTGAAAGACAGTTGCATACTTCCCTACGTCCGTGGTACATGGTACATGGGACTCCAACCTACTAAAATCTCTCCGCCATCCGTCGACCACCGCGATGGCGCAAGATGAGGTCGCACTAGCATTCACCATCACAACCCAAACCATAGCCAATCTTGCTTTTATGGCATGGGTGTGTGGCATAAGTGTTTCTTAGGAAAATAATTATGGGTATGCTACCTACCGGCAGTCGGCTGCAGCATTTGGACTGTCTATAGGCCATCGCGGTCTATTATACAGTCCATATGTTCTTTGTAGTAGGTATAGTGTAGCTAGTTAGTGTGTAGTGTAGTTAGTTTTAGTTTAGTTTAGTTTTTATTATTAGCTTGGGTAATAATAAAAACTTGCTTTGGCTAAAAAAAGGCTTTGGGTTCGGCAATCTGTGGGTCAACTATATCAAAGATCGTTTAATTCCCTACGCGTCCAATATAATAACGCGTTCAGGATGCTGTTGGGTCTGCCTCGTTACTGTAGTGCCTCAGAGATGTTTGCACAGGCTCAAACTGACGGATTCCACGCCATCATCCGCAAAAAGACGGCATCTCTTCTGGGGCGGGTACGAGGTAGTGCCAACAGCATTTTGAGAACGGTGGCTGAAAGGTACAACTCGCCTATCATGGGACACTTTGTGCGTACACTTGTGGACAGGGGCGGACAGGTGTATGCATAGGGTGCCTTTGATGATAATAAGCAGGTGTGTTTTAAGTATCTTTTGTAATTAGTTATTTTTATTATTATTTTCTGTAATCAATTAATTCTTTTTACTAACACTAGAATTAAGTTGCGTACTAACCAATGGATTTAATAATTGTCCGAAATAAAGAATTTTGAATTTGAATTTGAATTTGATTAAAGGCATATTGCCTGGAATTTCAGTTCAGCCCCTAAGTGAACATGAGTGTAAAGGTTGTACGAAGAAACGACGGTTTCCTATACTCTTATAAAATATTGAAAGGTCAGCATTTGCGATTATGCAACTATGGTAGTTTTCACCTAATATTTTTCCTAAGTAACTAGGATGGCGCAACAACCCAAAGTGAGTCTTGGTATCCGACATAAAAGACGCCTTCGGTCCGTCCTGCTCCATTTCCTGCCCATATTTTTTCTGATTTCAATATTATTTAAATACAGTATAATTTTCTCCGATTTGCGCAGAGACCACGTTACAGCATATAGGTGGATGAAACGGCAGAATGAGTGCCAACTTGACATTAAAGCATCATAAGGCGAAACACTTGGCCTTCTTTGAACACGCTATTGTGGTTTGATGCACAAGAGATTCACTATTTTGAATGGGTCTGATTATGGAGAAGACGGTAGGATAACAAATTCGTTTTTTCCCTAAACCAGCTCATTTTAATTTTTTTTTTTAAATAAGTACCTATGTTATTAAATTTTTTTTGAGAGTGAATTACGTGACGAATTAGGCGTTCACCTGATGTTAAGTGACACGGCCGCCCATAGTAGTTGCAGTAACACTCGGAACTTTAAAATAATAAAGTGACACCGCAGTGCGCACGTCATCCTGAGACATCCCACGACTAATTTTCAGTTTGGAATATTATAATCACGTACGCGCAAGTCTCTCGAACTACGGAGTGGATTCTGAAAACTTATGACCCATAAATAATTTAGGCCAACCTTTTATTGTGATACAAGCTTTTTTCTGCGGCTACTCTGCATCTTATGTTTAGTACTAACCAACTCAATCGTCACAAATTCTCACCAGCCGAGAGTCTTCATAATCTTCTAGCGGCTTGTTTTTTGTCCTTTTTTAATAACTACTCGCGAACTGCTTGTTACTTGACAGCAAACAATCTCGAGAAAGGCAGCCAAGATTATGCTTAACGTCGCGACTTCTAACATTGCGTCTGTTTGTCACAAAAATATACTATGTTAACACGGTTTCACTTTGCTTTATGAGTTTATTTGTGCATATGAATTATGCGACTAGTTCGTGGCTATTTCTGAAACGCTGTGATAAAGAGTTCGTTACATTTGGTTTCTTTTTGGTTAGTTATTCCGCTGTTCCACTACTAACATATTTCACTACTAAACCGGCTTCGCACGGGTTTATTTATTTCTATGCCATAACCCGGTATACCATGTACGCCTTGGGTTATTATCGGAGTATTTACTAGGTGGTAGGACTTTTCTGCAAAGTTCGTCTAGGTAGGTACCACCGCTCTGCCAGTTATTCTGCCGCCAAGCAGTAGTGTGCAAACACTTTATAATACGAGTAACAGAGTAACTTTATATTACGGAAAATTTCACAGATTAGGCAAAAAATTGGAGGTTAAAGAATATAGGTTAGACATTCATTCGTGAAAAACACCTACTTGAACAATTTATTCTAATAGGTACCTTTACATTTTTACGAAATTATACAGAAAATCCATTATTTTCATGTGAAATCCGATTAATTATTTAAGAGGAACGACATAATTATAATATTGGCCGAAAGAACTTTACCTAATTATTCAGTTGCAAATATTTTACAACCGTATTATTATATTAGATACGTAGGTAGTGCATTAGTTGATAATATGATAGTAAACACATATGATACTTGGAATAGGTGTTTAATACTCTTTCGTTTATTCATGCAAAAACTACTTTATGGATTTGGCCACCAGTAACTTCTCTCCTATCCCTTGCAGTGCTAGGGACCTTGATGTAACTGCTCGTGAGATTTCGAACAACTGCTTGCATCAAATTCTGCACAAGCTTGCTTGTAGTCCTTTGACCAGTGCAAAGTTGTGTTCTTGACCCATACACCTTTGGTAACTGGCAACGACGCGAGCGTAAAAGCGTACCGTACACCCATACAGACCTACAACAATGAATTTCCATGTATAAATAGGATAAAATAACAATAATTAGAATAATTATAATTTTAGCAAATAGTTTCCGGTTTGGGAAGTACTTACTAATTACTATAACATTCACGGGCAGTCCATTTGATCGGCTGCTTATAGATCGCTCTGAACAACTTGAATAACGGCGAGGGCAATTTCTTTATGAATTCTAAACAGAATCTCAAACTGTTCGTTAGGTAGGTCGAGAGAATTATTGGCATCTCTTAGGCACCGCCTATTGATTCTCAAGACATCTCGACGCTTCCATTTTTCGGCTTACAATATTAAAATATAGCCAAAATCCAGTTTGAAAATATCATCAACATAGAATCATATGGACGGCGGACATTCACAAAACGCCTGTCCATTTTCTGTTGGTGTGAGTATTTAAATATGCATTAGTATGCGCGAGTAGGAAAGTGACCCCTATTACACAATATATCGATATATAATAAACCTAACCAAACAGTGCTGCAGAATTTCGATACTTTTTAGTTTTAATACAGTAAAGAAAATTAGATATTCGTAGAACCAGAAGACGCAGCTTAGGCCGGCCCCCCACTAGGTGGACCGACGACCTGGTGAAAGCCGCGGGGAGCCGATGGATGCAGGAGGCGAGCAGCCGCTCTAAGTGGCGCTCCCTGGGGGAGGCCTATGATCAGCAGTGGACGTCTTCAGGCTGTTCAAATAACATTGTTCCATAATAGTTAGTTTTTATTTTACATTCGCGTTTTCTTATTCTATTCATTAAAATGATGGTTAAATTTGTAAAAAGGGTTCCGTACCATTATCTATAAAAACGAGCAAAAAATCACGTTTGTTGTATTGAAGCCCCTATATTTATTTTAGGGAAAAATATAGGGGAAAAGGATGAATGGATGGGACGGGTGCGCCTGTCTCCCTTCGCCGTCCCATCTATTCATCCTTTTCCCCTATATTTTTCACTTTTGCTTCTCTCTTACCCATAAACAGGGTAAGGCATAAAACTAATAAACCCGTGCGAAACCGGGGCGGGTCAGCTAGTTTATTATTAATTTCATAACTCATATTGAAGCCAGACGACACTGGCCTACCTATTGTATTTTATAAAAGTAGGTTAGGTGCCTATTTTTAAATTGCCAGATCTACACCTACTTTTTCATTCTGTTTGCACTTTGATCTAAATCCATTCAGCCACTTTTAAGGAAAGATATTTTCTACTTTTTAATCTCCCCAAAACCAAAGTAATTTTGTGCAAATGTATGAAGATTTACGAATATCGACAAAATGTAATGGACAGTGTAGGTACATCACTATTCGAGAGGCGTAAAATCGCCCATCCCAAAAATATCAATTAAAGCATTAAATCTTTCAGTAATTGCAATCGCATCGTAATTATACGGTGGAAAAAACATATATTCTTAATATGAAATGCATATTTACTTCGAAACTTCGATGTTTAACATAAAAATAGCCAGTAAACTTTAACGTCAAAGACTTTTTATCCAGACCACTAATACGAAATTAAAGCAGGGCAAAACCGTACACACCACTTTGGGTGTGATTGATTCTCAGCTGTCAAAATCAAAATCAGTCGTTACTTGGGTGTGCTTTTGAATACATACCAAAAAAATGCCATCTTGCGTGATAAAACTGTGCCGAAATCACTCGAGGCACGAATCACAGAAGCAAACGATCTCATTTCACTTGTAAGTGGCCTTAATCAAGTATTTTTATAAGATTATTTTAATTATTTCTATTTGATGAAGAGTATGTAGCGCCTGCGTCGCACCACTGTACCTTCATACTTACCAGTTACCTGATGCACACACATACCACAACACCGTTACCAAGATTACCACCATTACCACCAATACCAGAAACACCAGGATTACCAGGATTAGAAAGGAAACAAGACACAATCAAATCATCTTTTATTGGAGCTCGAATCTATTTGTTTCTTGCCACTATGAAACAATGAAGATTATTATCACTGAAACTAAGACATGAAACTAAGATGTCGTCCTGAAAAGGACGGTCCCAAAGGAACAAACACTCGCTCTGAAAAGAGCGATTTCATCACCAGCACTTCACCACAGAACCGAGCACCATCACCGGTATCAGCACAGCATCCAGCATCACTGATGATCACCAGCACGGAGACGTCCGCACACTTCAATACTTCCGGCGTTATGAAAGAGCAAGCACGATGTCACCTATATTTAAGAGGAATGGCGCGCAATGCTTACCTGCCCTAAGAGTGAACAAGACAGCAAGACCGACGGGATAAACAACACCAAAGCATCGTGCGCAGAAAAACGTTCTGTAATTGGCTATCTAATCACGCAAATTTATTGGTCTAATTTACTAATTATAATATCTAACTTTATTCCTATTGGACAAACCGTAGATTAAGTTTAATATAAATATAGGCATTTTTCTTTAATAAATATATTCGCATATTCACATACGCTAACTCTACTACTCCGCACTAAATAGCGTTTCATTTATCCAACCATCGGCGACCTCCACATACTCACCGCCAGGTCGCCAAACTGGTGACCCTCTCTCCAGCCTTACTACAAGGAAGAAAGAACACGTCAAGATGCAAGATTCCACGTCTACGAACATCTCTACTGCTTCTACGTCTACAGCTAAACCTAATCCTTCTACCAAGAGCTCGCAGCAAGAACTCGCCGGTATTGCGCTGTCCATGCGCATACCACCTTTCTGGCGCGACAAGCCGCGCTTATGGTTCATCAGCTTTGAAGCCGCCACAAGCGACCAGAAGAGGAGTCAGGCTCAGCTGGCTCAAATGGTGATAGCACAGCTCGACAAAACCGACGTGGAACAAGTCAGCGATCTACTGTACAACCCGCCAGAGACTGACATGTACAAAACACTAAAACAACGTCTGATCACCGTATATGAAGAGTCAGACAACCGTCAGTTTCAGAAGCTACTGTCAGAGATGGAACTCGGCGATCAGAAGCCATCGCAGCTACTCCGACGGATGCGTAGCCTGGCACGCGATAAAGTACCAGACTCAACCCTACGATTGATGTGGACGAACCACCTACCAGCCCACATCCGTTCTGTACTCGCCGTTAGCGAGACATTCAAAACGCAGACTGCACTGGACGAGCTAGCACTTCTGGCTGACAAGATGCTGGAGACCAGCAGCTCTGAAATCTCTGCTGTTTCAACAACGTCACGTCCTATTCAACAACCACAACATTCCGAGACACAGTTCCTCGCAGAAGAAATCAGGCGTTTATCACTTGAAATCGCCGCGCTGAAGACGTCACATCAATACAGACAACCACAATACCAGCATCAACCGTATCAACAACAGCCATATAACAACCAACAACAGCAGCGACCATTCTTCAGAAGAAACCGTTCGTCAAGCCGAAACGCAGACAATAATGATCGATCACGCAGCCAAACACCATCGCCATACTGCTATTATCATCGTCGATTTGGTGCTGAAGCTATTCACTGCACGACGCCATGCTCATACAATAATGAAAACTTGAATAAGAAGTCGGAAAACTGAAAATTACGCTGGCCGCGGCGGAGTCTGGCGTAAACGAACAATCTTACCGCCTATTTGTCACAGACAAGAAATCGAAGCTAACTTTTCTCATCGACACTGGCGCCAACATATCCGTCCTACCAAAGAAGAAAGGCGACTCGCCGAAACCACTCAACTTTCAACTCTACGCCGCTAACAACACAATCATCCCTACCTACGGTGAAAAAACAATGGAGCTTGACCTTAACCTCCGTCGATCATTCAAGTGGAAATTTATCGTTGCGGAAGTCAGCAAACCAATAATCGGAGCCGATTTTCTCAAACACCACCAGCTGATAGTCGACATCAAGAATAGAAGACTAATCGACGGAGTCACAAAACTATCTTCAACTTCATTCGTTCAAGCCACGAACATACCTACAATCCGCAGTATCGACGTCGACAAATCATATCACGACATCCTAGCGGAATTTCCCGGAACTACTCGACTAACTGCGATGCAATTGAGCCCGAAACACAACGTCGAACATTTTATCGAGACAACTGGACAACCACTGCACTGCCGCGCTCGACCAATAGCGCCACACCGATACGAGATCGTAAAAAAGGAATTTGAAAATATGATCGAACAGGGTCTCTGCCGTCCAAGCAAAAGTCCCTGGTCGTCTCCTCTGCACGTCGTACCAAAGAAAAACGGAGATCTACGAGTATGTGGTGACTACAGACGACTTAACGCAGTCACGAAACCTGATCGCTATCCCATACCGCGAATCAAGGATTTCACGTTCCAGTTATCAGACAAGACTATCTACTCTACAATCGATCTCAACCGAGCTTACCAACAACTGAAGATCCGAGAAGAAGATATAGAGAAGACTGCAATCATAACACCCATGGGACTATTCGAATTTCCACGAATGTGCCCTGGACTGATGAACGCGGGACAAACATTCCAACGCTTTATCCATGAAGTACTGCGTGGCCTTGATTACGCCTACGCATTCATAGATGACATTTTAATTGCAAGCCCGTGCGAATCTTCTCACAGAAGCCATCTACGCGAAGTACTAAGACGACTAGAAGAAAATGGCATCACTATCAACCCAGCCAAATGCATCTTCGGCCAACCGGAAGTGAAATTTCTCGGCTATACCGTCAGCAAAGATGGAATCAAGCCGCCTACAGAAAAAGTCACTGCAATCCAAAATTTTCCGAAGCCTACGACAATTGAAGAATTAAGGCGTTTTCTCGGTATGATCAATTTCTACCGTGATCACCTACCGAAAGCAGCCGAAATTCAAGCGCCACTCCATGCATTTCTCCACAACACAAAGAAAAAAGATAAAACAATAATCCAGTGGAACGACGAAGCACTCGAAGCATTTGAAGCTTGTAAAGTTGCGATCCAAAATGCAGCTTTGCTCGCTCATCCTGTACACGACGCAGCCCTCGCAGTTTTCACCGATGCATCAGACCGATGCGCTGGAGCCGTCCTACAACAATTCATCGATGGAAAATGGCAACCACTTGGCTATTTTTCAAAGAAATTTTCCGACGCTCAATGCAACTACAGTACTTTCGACAGAGAGCTACTTGCAATCTACATGGCAATAAAGTACTTCCGGAAAACATTTGAAGGACGCCACCTCATCGTTTTCACCGACCACAAGCCGCTAACCTATGTGCTGCAAAAGCCACCGTCAGCGACTGAAACACCTCGCCGTGCAAGACAACTCATCTTCATCAGCGAATTCACAACAGATATTCGTCACATCGCTGGGGATCAAAATCAAGTCGCCGACGCCCTCAGCCGAACAAACATAGACAGTATCACGTGCCCGACGTCACTCAACTACTTGAAAATCGCTGAAGCGCAAGAAAGAGACAGCAATACGATCCAACAACTCGCACAACAAAGTAACTTATCAATCAAACAAGTTACTATGCCCGACGCACAAACATCAATCTACTGCGAAACATCGACGTCACACATGCGACCATACCTACCTGAAGAATTCCGACGACTCGCATTTGACGCTGTACACAACATAAGCCATCCCGGTGTACGCACAACACGCAAGCTTATGACTCAGAAATATTTCTGGCCTTCAATGAACACCGATGTTGGAAAATGGGCAAAACACTGCATACGCTGTCAAAAATGCAAAGTCCAACGACACACTATGAGCAGTGTATCAACATTTCCGCCTACTGCGCAACGATTCAGCCACCTGCATCTCGACCTGGTCGGACCTCTCAGCACCACTCCTCAAGGTTACCGCTATCTAGTAACCATGATCGACCGAGTAACGAGATGGCCCGAAGCAATACCTACTGATGACATATCCGCTGAAGCCGTCGCGAAGATAGTCTATGAACATTGGATTACTCGCTTCGGTGTCTGCAAGTTCCTGACAACTGACCAAGGCAGAACTTTTGAAAGCCAACTTTTCGCCAAGCTTACCAATGCGATGGGAATCAAGCGCATTCATACAACACCATATCACCCTCAATCAAACGGCATGATCGAAAGATGGCATCGATCACTCAAGACGTCACTGAAGACTCGTCTATCTGGACATACAACGTGGATCGACGAGCTTCCAACCGTTCTAATGGGCCTACGTGCATCTGTGCGATTAGACGATGACGTCACCGCCTCCGAACTTACCTACGGGCAAACTCTACGACTGCCCGGGGATTTTTTCGACCCGCCACTTGAGTCGAACGATAAGGATTCCGGATACGACTACGTAAACAAACTTCGTGACACTATAAACACTCTGAGGCCCACTCAGACATCGAGTCACGGGAACAAGCGACCAATCTTCGTGCATAAAGATCTTCAGAACTGCGAATATGTTTTTATACGAAACGACGCAGTTAAGAAGCCACTTCAACCACCCTATGATGGTCCCTACAAAGTATTGCAGCGAAACGACAAGACGTTTATTCTACAGTTACCAGAACGACGGTCGTCTACTATCTCTATCGACCGACTCAAGCCTGCCTACATCTTGAATGAAGACGAAGACACTTCAACCAACTTATCACCACCAGTTACCTCGTCATCAGACTACAGAATCACCTCGCCGAAACAGCCAGATGCTTTACCAAAGCCAATACTGAAGACACGACTGGGGCGCAACGTGAACCTGCCGGTACGCTTTCGCTAGGGGGTGAATCATGTAGCGCCTGCGTCGCACCACTGTACCTTCATACTTACCAGTTACCTGATGCACACACATACCACAACACCGTTACCAAGATTACCACCATTACCACCAATACCAGAAACACCAGGATTACCAGGATTAGAAAGGAAACAAGACACAATCAAATCATCTTTTATTGGAGCTCGAATCTATTTGTTTCTTGCCACTATGAAACAATGAAGATTATTATCACTGAAACTAAGACATGAAACTAAGATGTCGTCCTGAAAAGGACGGTCCCAAAGGAACAAACACTCGCTCTGAAAAGAGCGATTTCATCACCAGCACTTCACCACAGAACCGAGCACCATCACCGGTATCAGCACAGCATCCAGCATCACTGATGATCACCAGCACGGAGACGTCCGCACACTTCAATACTTCCGGCGTTATGAAAGAGCAAGCACGATGTCACCTATATTTAAGAGGAATGGCGCGCAATGCTTACCTGCCCTAAGAGTGAACAAGACAGCAAGACCGACGGGATAAACAACACCAAAGCATCGTGCGCAGAAAAACGTTCTGTAATTGGCTATCTAATCACGCAAATTTATTGGTCTAATTTACTAATTATAATATCTAACTTTATTCCTATTGGACAAACCGTAGATTAAGTTTAATATAAATATAGGCATTTTTCTTTAATAAATATATTCGCATATTCACATACGCTAACTCTACTACTCCGCACTAAATAGCGTTTCATTTATCCAACCATCGGCGACCTCCACATACTCACCGCCAGGTCGCCAAAAGTATTTCACATTTCACAATAAAAAGTTGACATGTCAAAATCAGTATTGCCACACGACATCTGAATAATTACCCGATTTCTTTTGTATAGATTTCCAACAGATCCACCCATGTCTAGCTGGGCCCTTATTCCGTATCGATTCCTTACTTCGAAACCACGTGAATTCCTTGTCTTACAAAAGAAATCTGCAAAACTCTACTCTCTATGAAACGAAAACAAAACCGCGCGAAATGAATTTGGAATTGGCGCGATTAGAACTGTCAAAAATCATATGTTTTACCGAGACGCGTTCCGAAACATCAACACATCAAAAGATAATGACCACTTATGTCAATATATTTTATTCAAAATAAAGATAACTTTAATGTAAAGCGAAGGTACATCTAACGCTGTGACACGATTTGAACAAGACACGATAACGACGTGGTTTCATATCGTGTGGAATCTATGTTTCCATAGAGAATAACCGCCCTGATCGTTGGATAAAAGTAGTTCGAAAAAGTCGAAATGAAGATTGGTGGAAACCTAATACTCGCTCAATAATATGTTTAGCGCATTTCTATGGTAAAGAACACACAGAACACAGAAGTGCAATTACTGATAATAGTTTTATTGTCAACTATAGGCGTTCCACGCGCCCACTGTTTTCCCATTTTTAAGGTTATATTTTTAATCCTAAAATATGAAACATTATTTTGGTTGAGGCCCAGGGGGTCTAGCAAAGATCACGATCGCTAACGCTAACGCCACACGCTAACTCCAAAAATGTATCGAAATGACATTCGCTACGGAAAAGTTAGCGATTTCCGAAATGTCATTTCAGTACATTTTGGAGTTAGCGTTAGTGGTTGGTATCTTTGCTAGACCCCCTGTACCCACATAACTGTTGTTCTTTAATCCCTTTAACTTGGTAATATTGAAAAACTCGTGAGTTATTAAAAGAAATGTTGAATAAACTGCTGGTTATACTTAATTTGAATCCATTTTATTAAAAGATTGCATGAGCTATCTATAGACCTTTTTCTTGTCTATAGATAGTAGTATGATGGTAATTAATTTTATTATTTTATATTTTTTTAATGTAGGCGTTATATTTACATTTTACATCTAGCTAGATTTGTATTTAGGTACCCGACTAAATCGGGTAATACTATTTATATGGTATGTTGAAAGCGGAACTGACATTAGAAGAAAAAAAAATGTGCTCTATGGTTTGATTCATGTTCAAACAAGGTTAAGTATGGAGACTTTGATTCTGGACCTATGTAATAGGGGGAATTCTGTGTTTAACGTATAAAATGATGATTCTGGTTTTCCTTCGACTCCTCGGGTTACTCTTGATGCACAAAACACAGCACAACACGACACAATTTCACTATTGATACAATATTTAGCTCTAAAAACAATATAATGACAAAATTTTCACGTTTTATGCTCTCGCATTTAATTTCATGACACACCAAACTGTCAGAACATGACACGCGGTGTCGGTAAGGCGACGTTGCCGTACCGACATTCGCTTTCTCGCATATTCTATGCGACGATTCGTCTATTAGACAGAGATACAAGACAGTATGTTTACACGAAGGATGCGAAGCGGCAACGCCGCATTGGCAGATTTTGCCTCTCTCCATAGACCTCCATGGAAAATATTATAAATTGGTTATCGAGCAACTATGGAAACCCGATAAAATTCGATAAGTTTGACAAGATTAAACCGATGACAAATGTCAAAAATTAGATCCATGCGTGGTTTAGTCGACATAGAATGACATGATCGTTAAGATTTATCGAATTTATATCGAAGTCGATAAAATACATTCCGTGCTACCGATTACGTTTTATCGAAACTTTATGTCAAATTTGACATGAAAATTCGTTAAATATATCGATCGGAAGATCGGTGCTTGCACTGCTGATTACACAGTGTAGTAATCTGATTACTAGACTGTGTGATGTATCTGGATGACGTGCGCAGTGCAATGTCACGCAAAACTTTATTATTTTAAAGTTCTGAATGACACTGCAACTGTTATGGGCGGCCGTGTCGCTTAACATCAGGTGAACGACTGGCTCGTCACGTCATTCATTCACATAAAAAATAAAAATTTAGTAAGGATCTCTAACTTTTGAAAATATATAGCTTATATCACCCGGGGTAGTATAACTTGCCAACAGTGAAAGAATTTTTCAAATCAGTTCAGTGGTTTCAGAGCCAGTTCAATGCAAACAAACAATCAAATCTTTCCTCTTTATAATATTGTATATAAATGTATAGACTACTTAGTGGGTGCAGTAGGATTTTTACGTATACGGGTGTCTGAAAAGGGAGGGTAGGCAAGAAAAGACGTCGGTGACGGCTAGAGACTGCGAGCACGCGGGTTAGAAAGAGAATGAAGACGAGAGTGTGAGTGAGAGAGAGAGTTCAACCCACAGACCTAGGATATTTTCTAACTCTATAGTTCAACCATGGAGATTGAGAAGTTTAAAACCTCAATTATTCTTGGTGGAGACCGAGTAAACGTGAGGGCGGGAGGTAGGATGTGGCAGAATTTTACTTTGATCTAAAGAAACGGTTTAATCATATTTCTGCCATGAAAACACTACCCTTTTGATACAGCCATAAAAAGATGGCAAGAACATACGGAAAAATCCTTTGTAAAAGCTTTGTGCTTATTCCTTGTGTATCTTTATATCGTACGTACTTATTTTAGTTTCTGACTAGAGACGCATAAAAGTAATTTTCTTTGAAACAATACTCGTTCACACGTTGCCTGGAATTTTGCGAATAGCATTTTCAAAACAACACCAAATGCGGACAACACTCGCTTCCTTTAACTTAAAGATAAAATTCAGCTCGGAACAAGGAAAGCGCTAGATTAGTATTCTTTCGCGTACCACACGATCTAGATTGTTCTGGAAAGCTGGATTAGCATGCCCTTGTGACTTTGTCCAAACAAACGTATTTGCGGAACGAAAGATTGTAACATTTCGATGTTGCATGCAATTTTGCAGGACTCTCTATTCACTTTTTTCAGTGAGTAACGATCTATGGTACCTATACGGGTTAAGTAAATGGACCTATTTTATATTTTTTTTTTAAACGTGACTAGCTAGTCGTTCACACGATGTTAAGCGTCATGGCTGGCCATAACAGTTGCAGTGTCACTTAGAACTCTAAATTAAAAAACACACACAGGCAGTGGCCACGAGGCGTCATCCTGCGACTTCAGACTTCTAATAAGATAACTACACTGTGAGATCAGGTCATAAAGTGTCATTTGCCCAGTAATTTCACTAACTATAATGCCCTTCAAACCGGAACACATTAGTGGTTGCAGTTCAGCAGTTGCACACTACTAGTTGGCGGCAGAATAACTGGCAAAGCGGTGGTATCTACCTAGACGAACTTTGCAGAAAAGTCCTACCATCTAGGACGTAACAGCACACTTTTTAGCATAATAAAATGTGACTAAAAATCACAAAAAAAACAAACAAAAAGACAAAGTAAATGAAAACTGGGAACGCGGGCTAAGCCATTTAGCTAACGTTTTTATCTTGATGAACACAATTTTTGCGGACAACCAACTAATTTACTAACCCAAAAGATATATTAAAAAAAAAAAAGAAAAAAAATACAAAATAACTTATAATTTCAGAAGGGAAATTATCTTGAGGTTCTAAATTATGGATTGACCCCATCTCAGACGATGCTGCCCCATAACCACAGTAGATCGTGAAAACAGTACCTAAACTTGCAAATATTTTACTTGATTTTTCTGTAGGTAGTTTAGATCAATAACTTACAATAGAATTCACTTGTACTTATTTGTACTTATTTATTACCGACATCACACATGTAAGACAGACTAGTTTCAGGATTCCTCTATACAGGCTTGCCTAGTGAGGAAACTGAAAGATATTATAATCACTTGCTAAAATAGGTCTGCAAATTATGTACTACTAATGGCAATTCTTACCCTCGTCTTATTTATATAGGTCCGTGGGCATTAAATGTAATTGTTTTAGGTATATTTAAGCTGCTAATTGTTAAAGTATGCATGTACCTGCATTTTTTGCAGAAATAAATAATTTTCATTTTTTTCATTTTACATCTAATACTATACAGTTAGTATTAGATGTCTGTGGTATAAATTCGTTTTTAAAATATGTATTTGCGTCAATAACACTACATTTTTTTCAAAGGCCTTTGGTAATGGGTAGACGATAGAAAAGGACACGTAAGTAATTAGTGGATGGCCAGCGCCACAGTTAATATAATACCTACAGTGCCAAGGCACAACACCGAAAAGGATGGTAGGAAACCTTTGGCCTTGTATGAAGCCGTAGTTTCGTAACCAGTTGCGATCGAAGCCTTTTTCACCTTTGTACCACAGCTTATTACCACAGGTAATTACCACAGCTTAGGACTAATAAAGGAACAAAGATTAAATACTGGATTCCAGTGTACGAAAAGTCTGAGCCTAGACGAATGTTCTCCTCGCGAGATTGGACTGCAGTGCCAGGGGAGACTGCCAACTTGTGATTGAAACAATTTGGGTAATATTTGCAATAATTCTGGCTACACTTGCAGATTGTGCGCTTGGGAAAAAAGAAGTTCGGCTGGTTTCTTTGCGTCGAGGACACCACATTAATAATCATCGATGTCTCTTATTCCAACATACTTAGTATCAGCAGGTTAAAATGGCAATGGGCAGGCCACATCGCTCGTAGAACTGACAACCGATGGGGAAGTATGAAAGGTTCTCGAGTGCCGACCACGAGCCGGAAGACGCAGCACTAGGTGGACCGACGATCTGGTGAAAGCCACATTAGTCACAGTCAGTATTGTAGTGTATGGGTCCAAGGATAGAGACTACATTATACTGAGTGTATTGCTTGGGTACCGCAGAGACCTAAGCGGGACTTGTCTCATGCGCGCGAGCGTCACGGATCACTGGCAGTCTCACTGGCTGGACCCGTCGACCGGGGTAGACTTATCTATGTCTCTAAGCCGGTGTCGAGGAGACAGTCAACAAACACTACAGTTATGATATTGATTATGTTCTTTACAGCTTTAGCAGTTGTAACTTAACCAAGCTGATGGGATGATTTCCAAAAATCTCTACCAGACTACCATCCTCGTGAGTTGGTAATAAGAGGAAAAAGTATAGGTACCTACATATAAGATCACTTTTCATAATGGATTTTAGACGGATGGGTTCAAATCACATTCGGGATTAATATGTATCCTTGTTGATTACCTTCGCAAAGGCTATACGATACATACACGATTTTGAATTATAATATATCTTCGAACTAATAATTTTATGCTAATCTATAAATCCACAATAGCCCAAGATCGTAAATTATTTCAGGTTGCAATTCCGACAAATTGTCGCACAACACGGGGATTAAAGGGAACCAGATATATTGCACTATGACAAATAGATCATCTTAGTCAGGGAGCCATCCGGTATCTGATCACTAGCACACATTTACAATGCACTTTTTCACACTTTTGAACTAAGGGATTTACATCATAATTTTAGTAAACGGTTGCAGTGTCAGTCTTCTATAGGCTAACTACTACTACTACCCTAATCAACAAAGGCACGTAAATTATGACGTCACTATACTGTCAGTTCGTAAATAAATTAAATGTTTATTGAATCGGCAAATTTAGGTTCTACTTAAAATAACATATAAATTATTATTAAAGTAAACTACACTAAAACTAAATACTAAACCTAAAAACTAAACCTAAAATTAAAACATTGTAATAAATAAAAATCACAGATTATCAACAAGACCCTTGGTGGAGGGGAATGTTCCCAGAACGCTGGCTGCAGTACCACGCTGAATGGTAATACTGATACTGTCAGTTTTAATATTCAAATTCAAATATTTTTTTTTGGGTTTACTACACCCGTAATATTAATAAAATTACGTAATAAATGAATTATACGACTGACGGGATTTTATTTACGGGAGTGACGTAACTTTAACTAGTCAAAAATGACTAAATTCTATAAAAGATAACGAACAATGATAAATCTAAATAATAAATGTCTTCCAGTTCTGTATATCTGTATTATCTGGATCCTAGTTGTCAGTACAGAATTAAATACTTTAATCTAGTAATACTATTTTATTACTATTATGTATAATTAGTAGGTATAATATGTAGTTTGAAATGAAATGAAATGATCTTTATTCCCGATACACAATATCGCGAAAGGAACAATATAACACGGAACATAATAATAAGAAACTTATATAAATATACTATACTCTTAAGCGATATTGCGCGATGCCGGGAACAGGTTCCGGCTCAGCATACAACTGAAGCTGCAACAACAACCTCAGTTACTGATTTCCAGCCGGAACCTACGTCATGACATCACGGACGCAACACACCTTATACTACAAAGTACAAAACATGTTACATTAATTTACATAAAAAATAGAAAAGTAAATAAAATCTAAACAGCAGAGTACAGCAGGAAAAAAGACATTTAAAACATTTAAAACATCTTACTGGCAGCCCAGAGCGGCCGTCATATACCTATAGTAATTTTTTTTTTCATATGTCATATACCTATAGTAAAGTTTATGGATTATAAATAGTATTATGAATTAATTATTATTATTACTGTTGTTTTTCTTTGTTTGTGTAATTAATTTATATTAATACTTATATCAATATCAAATTGGTATCAAAAATACTTAATAATAACTTAATTAATGTTTAGGTTCTTATTGTACACCACCGTCTATTCCTACTTCATCCAATACTGTCCATCCAAAGGTTGCCTGGAAGAGATCGCTTTTTATGATAAGGCCGCCGATTGTAGTACCTACTATAAGCTGTTATGTATCATTGATTGTTTCTGTGGTATACAATAAAGAGTTTTTGTATTGTATTGTATACTATAAAACTCCTAAACCCACGTCATAGTTATTTATTGTACTTACTCTATATAAAATTATTTCACTAGATTTTCAACTTTAGTTCTTGAAGCACCTATCGTGATGTATTCATAAAATACAAAAAAATGTATTCGTAACAATACTGTTCCACACCTCTCAGCCTAGCTGACTGATGCATGGCTTCCACACGGCACCGGTGGGTGACCACGTGATTGCAAGCCTCTATCAGCGTTGAAACTCGAGACCTAAATCTAGGTTCTGGAGCTTCTGCAGATTTCAACACCTATTCGACTTAACCGGAAAGGCCAATCTATCTGATGCCCTATATTAATAATGCCTATATTATACCTACCTACAGTGCATTATTGTTGTTTTGAGAACGGTAAAATCTACTTTAATGCTACTAGTCAAAATAAACAAAAGTAAAAAAAAAACCAAAAAAAAAAAGAAAAAATTATAAAACATTCTCAAGTTTTGTCTTAATTTTAAGCAGCTTTGCATTATAGTGTCAGTAGCATAGACATATATATAAAGACAGGCCTAATGACAGATTAAACCGTCGCTTCAAAGAGGGAGTCAAGTTCCCAGATTGACCTCCACTAGCGCCCAGTCTGTGTTAGAAGTGAGAAGATATCGGTCGTGTGTCTCAAAGAAAATATACCAAGTTGTGTTGTGAAGGGTTGCACAAACTACACTCTAAAGTGCAATAAAAAGAAATACAAAGTTTCTTACCACAAGTAAGTCAATATTTTCAATATTACACTCCGTTTTGTACGAAAATAATCGAATTATATTTGGGATAATCATTGTAAACAAACATTGACGGACATAATGGCAGCGATAGGGCCGTTCTCATCGTAGTTCCTGAGTAATCTAAGAGATGGCGCTGACTTTTCCCCACACCATTTTGAGTAAATAAAATGTTCCTTAGGGCATATCCTAATATATAGATCTATGGTCAGCAGACAAAAAAAATCCGTTGACGTTGCTTCGTTATCTAAATATACATGCGCTATTCTATAAAAACAATTACCGGCTTCTTACTTTCTATGGTGTATATTGGGCGTATAGCTACAACCATTATGGCTATAACACATAATTTTTTACAACACACTAAATAAAATCACAAATCCTTACTCAAAATGTGGAGGTAATTTACTTGCCAAAAATAAGTTACAAATGGTTAGATATAAAATAAATGACCAACACAAAATAAATGCGGTTCGCAAAATTGTTCATATTATTTTTACTTCCGGGAAAATGACCTGTCATCAAAAACCACACACGTTAGGAACATTTGACTTATGCCAGACTAGATTGTATATAATAAAACTAGATGCGGCCAGTTTTTATTACCTGCGTAGACGCAGTTTGCATCATTACACTGAAGATACGAGTAGCCCACAGTTTCACCCGTAACAACATATTTCACCCTCTTAAGGGTTTAATTAAAAAAAAAACATTTATGCTAAATAGGGGTTTTTTTGGGATGGATATGAGTAGGTATGCGTAGTGTGAGGGTCCGATGCCAGGTACTGTATACGACTTTACTAAATTAATACTTTTCCATTGAAAAAATGCCATGTAAAGTTTACGTTCGAAAATAGCCTTAGCGCAGTGGGTGGTTGAACTTCGTCCTTGACCGAGTGCACATAAATGAGCTTAACTTATAGTATCTTGTTAACTCTCGTAGCGATCGCACGTGCAATTTTGCGAGTGGATTTATTTTTCACCATGGAGGTTTGGAAATACCCAGTTTCAAGTAAGACTCTCACAACTAATAGGGTATCATGTTCCCAGTCCCCCCATTCCGGGATAACATACCAATTCAAGGTCACCTTGTAGATAGATAGATATTGTTTCAATACATCATCGTAAGCAAAAAGATTAAAACAATTGACACAACCAACAAGTCGTTTTCACAAAAACGACAATTAATTTTCACCATCCACAAAAAAGACCGAAATCGAATGTTAACAATCTACATGGAAGAGTAACGGCTTGATATAAAGAAATATCGTTGAGCATTGTCGCAAATGAGATACGGCGTAGTCTAATCGAAGGTGAAAATCAGTAAAACTAGACTTCTAAAGTAAAATTATGGCGAAAATTAAATACAAGTTATTGTTCTATAAATAAATAAAGTAATCAAGATGTAAATAGTTCATTTTGTTATTGTTTCCAGAGGAATCAGTGTTATAGCAACTTGCATCTTCCACGAAGTCACGCTTGAAGGTGAAAATTGGTAAAAAAAAACCTAAAATGAAGGTTAATAACACGATAGGAAGCAGTAGTAAAATGAGGGTGAAAATTTGTGAAATTAAGGCGAAAACTCTATGACCGACGTCATTGTGCTACGGATGAATACATAAATTATATCGTACCTATAGGACAGTATTATGGTGGACCGTTTGTGGCTCAACGGTGGGCTGTTCAGAATCCGACGCGTTGGAAAAGTCAATGCTGCAGTTTGTAAATAAATTTCCATGTCCCAGAAACTACGAGGACCATGGTCTCTCAAACAACAGACACAAAACTTATTTGCGCTTTTTTTCTGTGCAGGAATACCTACTTGTCTTGTCGCGGAAGTCGAACTCAGTGCCTCCGGAATATGAGCCGCCCTACTCAACCACAACACCGCTGAGGCTATCCAATTGTAGGAACACATCGTAAGGAAACCTATTCAGTAATCTAAGGCATTAAATTTAAGAATCACAAAGAGATTTGTAATCCACCATTCTGCCAACCCGCGGGGTTATTACGCAACTCGCAATCAGTTTGCAACAGGCGCAAATTGCGCAATCATTGCTGTCAAACGTCACTTTGACAGAGCAGAAAGAGATCGAGCGCTAGATTTCCGACTGTCGGACAATCTATGAAATAAAACTGACATTATTTTGTTTCCATCTATTGCTGTTCTGTTGCTAGTGGCGCTAGTGTCTAAGGCCAAAGTACATCCAGTGACAGGTGTGCAAACGGCGGACATCTTGCGACCGATTGCTAGGTGTTTGGTGTCGCCTTGCTACTGCTGTTGCAATTTTTACGTAATACTACAATTACTATAGGCCAGTGTGGTGGATTATTAGAAAAAGAAAATGCCTTACAGTCTCTCTGTGAGAAAGGTCTATGTACCTTCTGATTTAGCATGGACGGTAGACAAAATTATCTTTCCCCGGCTTTACTCCACTTGACAAGTAAGCGTAAGACAGTGACAAAAAACGGGAAAAGGCATTTGTCTACCACCCGTGCTAACCCAGCAATGTACCAATATGACACTCTACAATCCAAGCTGGTTCTCATCTGCGCTAAACTATGCGGTATTGAAAGCTATAAATAACGGGCATATTCTGTTTGTGACAGGGATTTAGTACCCAAAGACAAATCCTGAAAAAATGAATGCCCTATTTAGGTGGCCGATCTTTTTTCTAGTCTTGTGTTTGTTAAAATAAATGTTCGTTATAACAAAGTGTCATATAATATATACCATAGAGGATTCTTCTATGATATATACATGCTTTTTGTATAGAAGTCCATAGTTTTATTATTATGCCATAAGTACCTACATTAAAAAAATCTGTAACCGGAAGACGCAGCCGTAGGCAGGCCCCATTGACTATGAAACCGGGCTTTAGAATCTTTGGCAGACCCCCTAAGTGGACTGACGATCGTGAAAACCGCGGCGAGCCGATGGATGTGGGAGGCGAGCAGCCGCTCGAAGTGGCGCTCTCTGGGGGAGGCCTATGTTCAGCAGCGGATGTCTTCAGGGTATTGATGATGATGATAATGATGACATAAAAAAATACTATGCACCTGTATTTTTTTAATATAGGTAGGTGCGTTATAGTACAAAAAAAAAATGTACAGATAGTCCCGGAAAATATCAATCCCTACTCGAATACGGGAAAACAGCGAGTAGAACTGCGGGGCGTAGGTACCTAGTTTTTTGTATAACTAGGTAAAAAGAAAAGAAAAAAACAGTTTTAAACTTTCAAGGTTGTTCACTACGTTTTGCGTCTTGCGTTTTTGTTTCTAATCACGGTAAAGAGTACTATTAAAAAGAAAACAAAAGGAAAAATGCAAGAAAATGCCATTAAAGTAATAAAATAACGACTTCATATATTTTTTTCATAAACACTATACAGGATGTAATTTAATTCATTAGCATAATTTGAGCAAATGATACTACATCATTTATAGATGATTATTAAAAAGTAAAGAGTGTAAATGAAAATAATTTTATTGAAAATTATGAAGATCGCGGCGCCTAACGCAGTTGGCACGGATGATTTTGACACATTTAAACGTTTTTAGACCGTGTATGTACTTATTAAACACAGTAATTCATTATTTTAATTAAATTTTGTATTGTAGCATTTGATTAAGTAAGTTATTCCATTTTTGGAGTTAATATTATTACCGAACCAATGTGTTAGAATTCAAAAATTTTGGTCCACACGTGACCTAGGTATCTAGTTTAAAAGGATGCTAATGAATTCTAGAAGTGAATGAATAGTAGAAGTGACGCGTAAAATATTTAATTACTCTAGCTAGATTAACTTTTTTTTAATCTATATTGTTAATAGCTTTCTATAGAGTTTGTGAACCATAGCAGCAGTAATTGTGATTTAGTATGACTTTTTTTCTATTATCCTTTTGAATAAAACTTGTGATCTAAGTTGGTATTAAATTTTACCCTTGTTGTGTAACTTTTGTGTGACGTATCACCTTTCCTTTTACACGTCAACTAAAAACCCACAGATCCCTAGGGAAAAGAACAAAATCACGTGCAAAAGCCACACTGTACAGTGTACGTGCGTCGCTCTCAGAATCTCAGCAAATCAGCGTAATTAGGTTAATGTACTCTTGACAACGCCATCTCGTGGGATCTCGCCGGAAGCTGGCAGATTTATCTTTTACGTTTTTTAAGGTAGTTCACATTCGAATAATCTCATACCAATATAATACCTATCCTAACGTGTGGTACCGATGGTTGGCCCCTCACTGCGTGGACCGACGACTGGGGTCAGAACCGCGAGGAGCTGATGGATGGAGAAAGCGAGCAGCCGCTCAAAGTGGCCTGAGGCTGTAGATGATTTGCAGTGTGGTCCTAGTGGTGTTTTATGGGGAAGGCCTATGTTCAGCAGTGGACGACTTTCGGCTGAAGATTATTAGTATTAGTAGCTACATTATTATTGGGGTAAACATGCCGTAACATAAATCAACCTAAATTCAACCTATAAACTTTCAATAACTTTAGTCCAACGCCATAGGAAGTGTTATACTACCATTACAAAAACGTCGCAGGATAGCGCACCTGCCATAAATATCCCGTCGTGAACGTATCGACATAGACGGTCGGCGGGACGCGGCGAAACTGTACAAGTCAAATATTAAAAATTTACACGGATTACATGGACCGGCTTTTATGAACCTGCTTGTTATGTCAGTACGGGCATTTGATTGGTATTGAAAAGGTACCTACTAGTTTTACGTTCAAGAATATATTTAATTTTTGATAATTTGACTGATGATAACAGTTAATCAATTATACTGGTAATTTTATTTCGATAATGATAACTCATAAAGAAATTTTCATTGTGTTTATGTCTCAATCTTTTTTTTCTTCTTCTCGTCCTTCTTCGTCTTCTTCTAAACTTAATTACATTGTAAGGTACAAATGGAGCACTTCACCAGTGCAGTGCCTTATTATTTCTCAATAAATATACAATCCGGAGCTCTTCAAGTCGCGAGTGAATTGGTTTCCTCTAGGCTAGGCGAGCTTGTATCATCGTAGACAGTGTCTTCACTTTCCATTCAGGCACCGTGGCCAAATGCGAGCCCATTAAGCTATTAAAAAAATTGATTTCAAAACATTTACGTCCAATAATACAATACAAGCTTTTGATTAGACAGTAAACCTTCTTGTTTAACCAACAACTTATATGTTTTTGTTTACCTAAGTTTGACACTAAGACTAGTATATAAATAAACTTTTTTTTTTGGACTTTTGGCGGGAACGCGGAAAGTTCACGTTGTTGCATTGTATTATTTCTCAAAACTTGTGCTTTTTCCAGTGTTAATGTTTAAAATTGATGGCGTTTTATGCATTAAGTGCTGAATTACGAGCATGAGTGTGGGCAAGTGATATAATGTGGTGAAACATGATTTTTCGTGTTGCTTCCAAAATTCCATAGAAGCTTCTAGTAAAGTTGCCACTACTTTACTGGAGCATGACTTAGACTGGACTATGACTAACACTTTACGTGAAATATTCTATTAACATGATGAAAATGATGAAAAATTACAATACTTGACACTGGCTGAATACAATATGTGTGGAGCAAAACTTAAAATAAAAAAAAACTTTTTTTTTTTCAATTTATAGGCATAGCATTTGACCACTGTCTCACCTGATGGTAAGTGATGACACGGCCTACGGTGGTGCAAGCTTGCCTAGAAGATACAAATATAAACATACAAATCGACGCTATTTATTATACTAAAATAAACTGCCCTTACTGTTTATATCAATTTGAATATGGCATGTTTTTATCCGGCGTGCTAATTGACAAACGGTTGGGGCGTACACACAAAATGTACGACAGATTGAGTTTAATATAAAAACAAAGCCGAATTTGTAATTATTTTATGCTAACGCTGGGGTAAGTCGTTTAGTATTTTTGTAAGGACCGCTTAGTTTGCTAATCATTGCTGTAACAACAATCAGGCACGTACTCAGGCTTTTGTTTCGGGGGCACAGTCGAATGATTAAATTTAAAAACAGTGGTGGCAAATAGGTAGTAAATGAAACAAAGTATTACAATCATAACCCCCAATTTCTGGTTAAAGTTAAACTCATGTCAGTTTAAAAATACCGAACGCTCATTTGCCTGTTGATCATCGGCTGTCTTCCATAACCCCCCCCCCCCCCCCCCCCCCAACCAATGATCCCTTAACCAATGAACGTATTTGCATATAGCAAATACTATACGTTCATTGGTTAAGGGTGGGTTGCACCATCTTACTTTAGCAATAACAATCATGAGCATTTCAGTTAAAGTGCCGGTTATGCAAAAAGTTAGTTGCACCATCTGATAATTGTTAATTGACGTCATAAATTTAACTGCTAACTGTAACCGCTGAAGCTTTAAAATCTAAGAAATACACAATAACACTAACCAGCGTGTTATTGTAGTATTTCTTAGATTTTCGCGATTTGAACACATAGTTTTACATTTCACACAGGACTTAATCGCGCGATTAAGTCTATGTTATTGTTTATATCAAATATCTATCATACGCATAAAATATAATCGTGTGTATTCTGAAGACAAAAGTCTGTTTGTCAATTATGATGGTGCAACACATGCTAGCTAAACTCCATGGTTAAGGTCAAAGTTATAGTTAATTTAAACAGTAACAGCAACTTTAACTGTGATTATGATGCAACTCAGCCTAAGTTAACACGACTTTGACAAACAGACGAGAAACTGGGGGAAACCTATTTAAAAAGGAAGTTCCATTCCATACAATATTTTATTTGGTTTCTTTGAATCATCCATAAAGTACCTATCTTACTAAATTACCTAAAAATCTGCTCTGGCATAATATTTCAAGTTATCTGGTTTTCTTTAGCGTAGGTACATAAATACTTGCCTAATGTTTTTGTGGTTTCCTTTTTGAAAATAATATTTGCCCGAATTTTCTCTTTTTCGTTCTCTCTAACCAGAACAGCTTACTAATTAAAAAATAACGAAACCAACCTTACTAAAAAGCTTAAAGCTGTGTACACATTAGGCTTATAATAATTATATTTTTATTACGTAGCGTAACTCTGAAATGAGAAAAAGTCAATAATATTAAAGTTTTTAAATCTTACGGGTTTTACCCTGTAGAGGCTGTGAACTTCAGATAGATTTAAAAAATAAAATAAAAATAATAATCAGTTGCTCGTGAGAAAAATGTCGTGACGGACAGACGGACCCTGGTGGACGGACGGACGGGTGCATGCGACAGATAAAGGGAAAACTCACTTACCATTGATTGCAAAAATGCCACGAAGTCGTTAAGGAAGAATTATTATGGAATATTTGGCCATAGACGTAGGTAGGCATAGGCTAAGGGTGGGTATTTGATCCGTAGATTAACGTAACCAATGGTCAAAACTTCTAACTAATCCTATCTAATATTCAAAAAATCAATTAATTGATAAATTGTTTAAGATTTTTACCATTGGTTACCTATTCTTTATACATATGAAAAAACACCCTTTATTTAAGTTTGTAATGAAGTGACTATTAAGTATTCGCTTTTTTAAAAATTAAAGCTGAGTTCCACCAGCTTACTTTAACGCTAACTTTAACTGCTAACTGTCACCGTCCACGCATCGCCGGGCTATGTCAAAATCGGACAGTAACTTTAACTCTGATTATGGTGCAACCCAGCCTTAGTTAAGCGATGTCACAATAATATCGACAAAATGATGTTCGTACTGTGTGTAAACAGAATTTATGATGCTATACTCACGAACGCATCATATCCACGATAAAAGAACCTGTGGGTACCCAACCTAACTTTTTACCCAGCTCCATATTTTCGCGGAACAAACCTTATACGCTTTTCCTTCTGGCGTCAAACTACATATTTGCCGTATATATTTTACGATGGACTTCCATTCGTGCGACATGTGACGCGGCCGTATATTACGTCGTATGTGCGCCGTATACGCCACTAGGCAGTTTTTACTGCCGTACTCGTGTGGACCTGCTACTTAATGAGAAAGGGGATAAAATAATTGGAGATATGAAAGAGATGGGAGATGTTACTGTTTTGTTTGTTGGTTGACTGAAAGGGATAGCGGTGGGCGCCAAGACTTGTAATAAGTAGATCATTGGGTCGTTGTATGGTTTGGCAATAGCAATACGCAGGCCACATCGTTCGTAGAACTGACAACCGATAGGGAAAAAAGGTTTTTGAGTGGTGACCACGAACCGGAAGACGCAGTGTAGGCCGGCCATCTAGCGGGGACTAGGTGGACCGACGATCTGGTGAAAGCCGCGGGGAGCCGATGGATGCAGGAGATGAGCAGCCGCTCAAAGTGGGTACCTGTGTTGTGTATGTATGTATGTCCACTGCTGGATATGCTCACAACATATGTTATGGGCAGCCGTGTCGCTTAACATCAGGTGAACGACGAGCTCACGACATTCATTCTCATTAAAAAAAATTCACACAGATAGGTAGGCATATAGTCTCACCAATACACGCCACTAAGGCCTGGCGCACTCCATCGGTCATACTCCATGGCACTAGGAAACTTCACACAGCTTGAACACATCCACCGCTGAACATAGGCCTAGAGAGCGCCACCTCTAGCGGCTGCTCGCCTCCTGCATCCATCGACTCCCCGCGGCTTTCACCAGGTTCCACCTAGTGAGGGCCTACTAGGTGGACCGCCTTCTACTAGAGGCCTGCCTTCGCTGCTTCTCCCGGTTCGTGGTCGCCACTCGAGAACCTTTCTTTCCCATCAGAGTAATCACAATTAACCAGTTCCGGCAGTTCCCGACACAAAGTTTCACTGCGAACTACAAATCTATTTAGCTGCCATTACCCTCGCTAGTGTAGCTAAAATGCACCGTAATTGTTCTAACTTTCAATATGTACCTACTTATAGCGTGTTTAGTGATGTCAAGAGGATGTCAAAATCAAGATTACAGAGAATTAATATTTTATATTTCCCCTTGTAATGTTTTAATGAGTTCAATTCAATACGCCTGAGCCAGATGGAATGATAACAAGCTTGATCAAGACTGCAGGTCATCAGGCTGAGTAAAAGACTGCACTACAAGGCCATGCACGGCAAAACAACATGGCTAAGCAAGACTGCAAGACAACAATTCTAAGCAAGACTTCAAGACAACAAGGGCAAGCAAGACTGCAAGGAAAATATCTAAGCAAGACTTCAAAACAAAAAGGCTAAGCAAGACAACAAGGCTAAGCAAGACTGCAAGGAAAATATCTAAGCAAGACTTCAAGACAACAAGGGCAAGCAAGACTGCAAGGAAAATATCTAAGCAAGACTGCAAGACAACAATTCTAAGCAAGACTTCAAGACAACAAGGGCAAGCAAGACTGCAAGGAAAATATCTAAGCAAGACTTCAAAACAAAAAGGCTAAGCAAGACAACAAGGCTAAGCAAGACTGCAAGGAAAATATCTAAGCAAGACTTCAAGACAACAAGGGCAAGCAAGACTGCAAGGAAAATATCTAAGCAAGACTTCAAGACAACAAGGGCAAGCAAGACTGCAAGGAAAATATCTAAGCAAGACTTCAAGACAACAAGGGCAAGCAAGACTGCAAGGAAAATATCTAAGCAAAACTTCAAGACAACAAAGGCAAGCAAGACTGCAAGGAAAATATCTAAGCAAGACTTCAAGACAACAAGGGCAAGCAAGACTGCAAGGAAAATATCTAAGCAAGACTTCAAAACAAAAAGGCTAAGCAAGACAACAAGGCTAAGCAAGACTGCAAGGATTAAAAGCTAAGCAAGACTGCAAGGATTAAAAACTAAGCAAGACTGCAAGAAAACCCCTATGAACAAGACTGCAAGATAATGAGCTTGGGTAAGAATAAAAGTTAGAAAGTCTGAGCAGAACTGTAAAACACCAATTATGTGCAAGACTGGACCTCCAGAAAGTGCAAAACTATGTGCTACAACACATACAAGCCTGAGCAGGACTATGTGCTGTAATACAACAAGTCCAAACAAGACTGCACGAGGAGATCTCTGAGCAAGACTGCAAAACATCAAAGTCTAAGCAAGTATACAAAACACTCCAAGGGATTACTTATAACACTGAAAGACTAAATTACTGCAAGACTACAAAACATCAAGACTGCAATTATGCAAAGATGCCAACACTAGTTATTATTAGTTCTAACGTGTGAACTTCATAGTTTAGTGCCATTTCCGGTGGATATTACTGACCACACAGCTGCTAGAAATGTCCAGCGGTGTTTAAGGAAAATTGCCGTACAAACAGCTAATGGTAAGTATTAATTTCTTCTTGAAAGAGATGGCAATACATGTATTGAATAGCATGAAAGAGCACGACGCAAGGCCAGTTTTTGATTACCCGATGTACGGACTTACTCCATCTTCATTCACATCTGCAATAATTTGGTATTTGGTTTTTGTTTTATTGTGGTATCAGCTGAGCCCTAAAACTACAATATGTAGTATTTTAAAAGAAGGGTTTAAAAGTTACAGGCACAGGAATGCAGTAGTAGGTGACTTTACGCTGATTTTATAAAACAAAGTCTATCCTAACCGACCTGAGTTTTGGCGAGAACGTGGAAAAGTTCACGTCGTTGCATTGTATTGTTTCTCAAAACTTGTGCTTTTTCCAGTGTTAATGTTTAAAATTGGTGGCGTATTACGCATTAAGTGCTGAATTACGAGCATGAGTGTGGTATAATGTGGTGAAACGTGGTTATTCGTGTTGCTTCCAAAATTCCATAGAAGCTTCTAGTAAAGTTGCCACCACTTTACTAGAGCATGACTTAGGCTGAACTATGACTGTGACTAAGACTTGACTTTACGTAAAATGTTCTATAACGATGAAAAATTACTATACTTACTTGACGCTGGCTAAATATACTATGTGTGGAGCCAAAATATAAAAAAACCGACCTAATTCATTTCTCTCTAACTAATATTCAAAACGTTGTCCTATCGGAATAACTCTACTGGACATAAAAGTCACTGATAGGTACCCGTGTTTCCCACGGTTACATTTGGCGGCAAGATAAATCATTGGTAGCGTCAAACGTGCCGCCCGCTCGCTACTAACCATATCTCAGGGTACGTCTGATAAGTGAATAGTTTTATACCAAAAACCTACCTACCTTAGCATTTTGAATATCTTGCTTGAGGTTTATGAATATTATTATACCTAGTTACAACGTTATAAATAAATAATCATAATAAATATGTGCGGACATTTCACACAGCGCCATCTAGCCCCAAACTAAGCATAGCTTGTACTATGGGAGCCAGATAACGGATATAATACTTAGATACTTTTTGTTTGTAAATACAATATAACACCCAGACACAGAACAAACATCTAATGTTTATCACACAAATGTTTGTCCTGGGTGGGAATCGAACCCACAGCCCTCAGTTTAGAAGGCAGGGTTACTACCAACTGAGCTATCGGGCCCGTCTATGTTTTGCACGTAGACTGACAGGGGTTACGTGCAAGGACTAAAGTTTTTGTTCGTAACTGGTCACCAAGATCCGGTTACGTAAATGGCCAAAGCAGGATTTTTGGGGATGTGGCCTGCCCATTGCCATTTCAATTTGCTAACTTTAAGGGCTGTATCGGTCACTTTAGTCCTTCTGCGGATATGCGGCCGGGATATGCTTTACTGAAACTACCGTGACAAATAGTGTCATGTCCGAATCTATCCCGGCTTGAGGGATGGATGGTTCGATTCCCGCTCGTGATTCTAATTTTTCCTTTACGAATTAATCTGCAGATTACGCTGAGCAGGCGAGATTGCTATAAAAATCATAAATACAATCACTCTAGATTCACACTTGCTCGACTTCTTAGGTCCTGTCATTATATTATTGTATTTTAATAGGATGGAATACCTTTACCCGAATATTGTGGCGCAGTACAGAAATATTTTCCCAAAATTCGTTTCCCAAATGAAAGAACAATCAAACAAATATAGGACAGAGAAAATCCAATTTGGTCCAACACCGCACTCATAATGAAATATCAACTCAACGATATGAAAAGAAATTATATTAACTACCGCCTGCGGAACCGCCGCAGTGATTTTCAAAATATGTAAATTACAACGTTACATTGTTATATTACAATGTGACCTATTTGAAGTAATTAAGTTGGGTGATTTGGATTTCTTAGTTGGTAACACCGGTAATTGTTGGAAACGATACTCTCGAAGTTGTAGAGTCACCGTCTTATTGTAAGAACCATTAGTTTATAAAAAAACGCGGTTTTTATTTTATGAGAATGAATGACGTGACGAGCTGGTCGTTCACCTGATGTTAAGCAACACGGCCGCCCATAACAGTTGCAGTGTCACTCGGAACTTTAAAATAATAAGTTTCGCGTGTCACTGCACTGCGCACGTCATCCTGAGACATCACACAGTCTAGTAATCAGATTACCACACTGTGTAATCAGGTCATAAACTCTCATTTGCCCAGTAATTTCACTAGCTACAACCCTTCAAACCAAAACAAACTACTGCTTGGCGGCAGAATAACTGGCAAATCGGTGGTACCTACCTAGACGAACTTTGCAGAAGAAGTCCTACCTCCTAGAAAATTATAATTAAACTGTTATTTATAAACTGTCGATTTATTGCAAACGGGCAATGTGTCTCACAATAAAACGGTCGATATTTCAATTATTCATAATTAATCGCCATCACTTCGTTTTTTCGTAATTGTGTACTTCTAGTGTGGTCAAAACTAACCTAACACAGCACTCCTCGCTTCGCTCGTTGTCGTAACCGACTGGTTAGCCACTAGAGATTCTAAAAAACAATAAATTACAGCAAAAATTGGTGCATTGTTCACAATTAAACGCTACTAAAAGCCGCTTTTTATTAACTCACCGCTGGCACCGACTGTTTATAAAATATAATCGTAATATCGTCCGTATTATTGTAAGACAGATTGTCAGTTTGCAATAAATCGACCGTTTATAACTAACCGGTTTTAATTTCGTTTTTTATAAACAATCGGTTTTTACAATAAGACGGTGACAGACAAATATGTCTACTGTCAAATATGTCTAGGACAGATTACCCAATTGGGTAGGTCCACACCGGACAATTGGGGAAGAACGGTTCTCGAGTGGCGACCACGAACTGGAAGACGCAGCTTAGGCTGGCCTCCACTAGGTGAACCGACGACCTGGCCAAAACCGTGGGGAGCCGATAGATGCAAGAGGCAAGCAGCCGCTCAAAGTGGCGCTCTTTAGGGGAGGCCTATGTTCAGCAGTGGACGTCTTCAGGCTGATGATGATGATGAGCAAGTACTGGTATAGCTAGCGCGCTTCGAGCTTTTATAAACGGTTAAATGCTCTCAGCGAATGGTTGGACACGTGACGGTTCTGGAATCACAAAATATGACGCGCAATTGTATAACGTAAAAATTGCAACAGCAATAGCAAAGTAACAGCCGTTAGCAATGCGACAGCGAACACTTAGCAATCGGTCGCAAGATGGCCGCTGCACGCCGGTTGCTCGAATAAACTTTGGCCTCTGCTGTGAATTTGGCCTCAGACACTAGCGCCACTAGCAACAGAACGGCAATAGATGGAAATAAATGAGTGAACTTTTAGTTCACCGATTGCTGTCAAACATCACTTTGGCAGCGAAGTGCGAAATTTACGCCTGTTGCAAAAATTACGTAATACCCCGCCCGGCGCGTGTTCAAGAGAAGAGTGAATAGGAACTTACTTAGCTAGCATGCTACACCTTCGATCGCATCGTCACTTTCCATGGTGAGACCGGTAACACTCAAAAGGTATGTGTGGAGTGTGGACATTTCACACAGCGCCATCTAGCCCCAAACTAAGCAAAGCTCGTACTATGGGAACCAGATAACGGATACAATACTTATACAATTTTTGTCAGTAAATACATACGTAGAATACAATATAACACCCAGACACTTGACTATGATAACAGCTATTTTACCGAACAAGATAAGTAAATGTTCCATCTCCTAGCAAACTCCATAAAATAGAGTTATCTTCCCGAAATTCACCGGAACCGGAAGTGGTCGCCGACGTGACGTCAGCAACCGGAAGTCGGCAGCTATTGAAACGTGAAGCAGATAATTCTATTTCACCTGTTTTCGGGTTTTGCCGATGGTTTGCTTTGTCTGGTTTATTAGGGATAAGAAATAAAGTAATCTATCTATTCTATACATATAATAAAACTGTAGAGATAAAAAAATCTGTAAATGCAAGATATCGAAAAGAAAATGACACAGGTTGGCTTGAAATTTTTCGCTGATCACGTTAAGCTACTTTTTAGACATTTTGTCTGTTTGTTTGTTTGTTTGTTTGTTTGTTTGTTACGGCACAACTCCGAAGATACTGAACGGATTTTCATGCGGTTTTCACTAATAAGCTTAGAAAAACCCGGCGCACAACATAGGATATATTAAATTTTATATATCGTTAATTTTTTTTTTGGTGTAAATGTGTAAGATTTCATTATGAAACGGAACGGGATTTTAACAAGATGGCCGCTTCAAGGCTTTAAAGTAAGTTTTTTTTTTCTTATATTTTGGTCCATACATAGTGTAGGTATTTAGCCAGTGTCAAAAGGTAAGTTTTATTTTAGCTACTAATCATAGATGAGAGAAAAAAAATGTGCTCTGTGCTACTGACGGTAATTTTATCTCGGGTTTATCCGGATGCACAGATTAAAGAAACAAAACTCTGTTACTATTATGGCGCGGCTTCATATACGCCCAAACCTTCGCTATTGAGTTGGCGCGCAAAAACATCTCTGTTGACTATCCTCGATGTTTTTGTAGCGCCCCAACCCGGACACACAGTCAATTTGTTTGCCTGCTGCACGACCGACGTGGGCTAAATAAAATGGAGGAAGCAGTAGCGTTATATTGCATGTCGGCAAATAAATATGTTTTACTAACTGTGAGAATATTATTTGCAATTACAAAAATAAATTTTAATAGTTTTAATTTATTATTCCCTTATCAATATGAAGTAAAACCATTTTTTTTTATTTGTCTGTTTATCTGTCCCTTTGAATACGGATCACGGTTGTTATAGTGGCAACAGAAATATATCATCTGTGAAAAATTCAACTGTCTAACTATGACGATTCATGAGTACATCCTGGTGTCTGATGGACAGACAGACAGACAGACGGACAGCGGAGGTTTAGTAATAAGGATTTACCCTTTGAGTACGGAACCCCAATCATTTTTATTTCATTCTGATTAATCCCCACTGCACTAAGCAATAAGGAAGTAATGTAATGCATGTTTGTATTTATAACATAAAAAACAAAAAGCAGTAAATAACAATTGGCGCGCCTGTATTACCGGCAGTGTATCATGAGTGCATCACACTTTTCGGGCTACGGCGAAATACATCGCGCGATAACTTCGTTTGCGCTCGATGCAATGCAGATTAGAGAAAAACAACGTGTTCATTATGTAAGTACCTATACCCAAGGAAGTCATATGTATTGCATATAGATAAGTTTTTTCGTTAATCTGTGGTCCAAACTAAAAAAGAGGATAGGTATGAGAACCTTCTTAAATATGAGCACGACACAGAGAACAAGGAATTTCGAAAAATAAAAACTTCTTAGACTTTTTATTATAAGTTATAAGGCTTCATGCGATATCATATTTAGCTAATATTGAAACATAACTAAAGTTATTATTCATGTTTTCGATTTAATGGGTTCTGGCGAGGGCAAAATTCTTTATTGGCGCTCTGGTATTATGTATTAGTTTTCAAAAATCTACTACGCGTTACCATTCGAAATAAGTATTTAAAATTGTATTGTATAGTACCTATAGCTTAACCTATAGTAGTAACATATCAGTAATCTATGCCTATAGGTTCTTCATTTATTGACCCTAGCTTTTGCTACGCATTGTAAAACCCTTTATTATTTCGGCATTAGACAAAATTTGTATTTAGCCAATGATAGGAAGTATTTTATGAAAACTTTTTAAAAGGGTAGGTTCTTGGACTTTTTATAATCATTCATAAGGCTTCACGCGATTATCATACTTAGCCAATATTGAAGCTTACTTAATTAACATTTTTATTCAAGTTTTCGATTTATAAAGTTTTGGCGGGAGCAATGTTCTTTATTGGCGATCTGGTCAAATGTATTATTATTTACATAAACTTACTACACCATTCTAATTAGGTAGATAAAATTATTATTGCGCTACTGCTATATTCTTGATCGACCCCAAGGAAGTTTTAAGGTACCAGGGGTCTAGCAAAGATACCAACCACTAACGTTAACGCCAAACGCTAACCATAGAGTAACTTTTTATACTGGAGGACTGACGCTAACTCCAAAATGTACTGCGATGACATTTCGGAAATCGCTTACTTTTCCACAGCTAATGTCATTTCAATACAGTTTAGGAGTTAGCGTTAGGCGTTAGCGTTAGTGGTTGGTATCTTAGCTAGACCCCCTGTAGTACTTATAGCTACTTAAGTTATAGACCCTTACCATTGCTACGCATTTTAAAACCTTTTTTATTTTAGCATTGAAGTAAGTGCGGAGTGCGATATTTGTATTTAGCCAATGATACGAAAAATTTTATGAAAAATGTTTATGGGTAAGTACTTAGATATAATAATATGTAGGTATTCATTATGGCAATTGTATCCTCGAATTAACAACAACATGGCGCGTAACGTTCGTTTTTGACTATTTTTTTATTTGTTCTTCTTCTTCTTGCATGTTGAAATAAGTTTTTAATAGTTAAAATATTTTAGATCTGTGGGCCACGGGAGCAAAAAATGATTTATTACTCAGTTACTTCAGTTACTTTCGATTCTTTAAGGAGTGGTGGTTTAGTATTAGTAATTCCTAATTAGTATTAAGAAAATTAATTAGATACGCATCGTACGGATACAGGGACACTGGCTAAGCGTAGGTACTCAATTCGTATGGAGTGTGTGATTCTTCCATATTTTTATAAACCGTACCTGACTCCTTAGGTAACTACTACCTAAACAAAATTTACTGAAACATCTGTTTAAGACCTGAGTGAAGTGATGATGATTTCTTTTCGTTGTAATATGAAAGGTACTTATAAAATTGTAGTTTTTTGTTTGAAACTTATTTTACTGTTATAAATCTATATTAGACTCAAAACATTTAAATTTAGGTAATGGCTTAAATAGCTTCCACTCCACATACAGGTTACTGTGCTCAGCTTCGAAAAGATTTAGTGGATTTTTTGTTTGGTACGAAATGTATTATCTATTATTAGACTATAACGTAAAAATAACATAACACAAGCGTGCGAAGCCGCGGGCAAAAGCTAGTAGAATAATAATATCCATCAGAGCCAATTTCAAATCCAGAGGTCGAACTGTGAGCTCTTAGCGCGAGTCAACAGAGCCTAAACTGGGTCATTTTTCAAATACAAAAAAAAAAACAATATAGGCATATAGGTATATACACAACACACAAAACACACAAACACATCATCTGTGAAAATTTCAACTGTCTCTGAACTTCATGAGATAGGTAGAGCCTGGTGACAGACCGACCGACAGATAGACAGACTGACGGACAGCGGAGCCTTAGTAATAGGGTTCGCTTTACCCTTTAGGTACGGAACCCTACAAACCCTAAATACTTTAATAAGTTATATTCTAATTTCTAAATCTTTCAAGAGAATATAGGCAAAATATAAAATCTTAACGTTGAATACAAAGTATTACATAGAAGCCGTATTTCCGGTTCCGGTGTACAGGAAATGATGCTCAAAGGACGCGGGTGAGGAGCTTCTGAGCACAGATTAGAAAAAAAATATCTTCTGAGACGTTTTATTTAAAAAATGTGTTTTGGCGGGAACGCGGAAGAGTTCACGTCGTTGCATTGTATTATTTTTCAAAACTTTGCTTTTTCCAGTGTTCATGTTTAAAATTGGTGGCGTTTAACGCATTAAGTGCAGAATAACGAGCATGAGTGAAGGAGGGCAAGTGATATAATGTGGTGAAACGTGACTTTTCGTGTTGCTTCCAAAACTCCATAGAAGCTTCTAGTAAAGTTGCCACCACTTTGCTGGAGCATGACTTAGACTGGACTATGACTATGACTAGGACATGACTTTGCGTGAATTATTTTATAACACGATGAAAATATAATACTTGACACTGGCTAAATACACTATGTGTTTAGCCAAAATATAAAAAAAAATTAAAAAGAACTAGTTCCGCTTCTGTCACTAGATGGCGTAGTAACGACGTATTTCAAACATGGTTCCGTACGTTGTCTATGTTTTGTCGATAGAAAGATAGAAAGCCATTAGACTATTACGCCTTCCATAAAATAAGAATAGGATACTAAACTCGATACATAATTATCTTAATTATGACAGAACGTAAAACCCTCATTTTAACGCCATCTATCGTGGCTTTAGAAATTACAGGTTTTTTTAATAAAACGCCTCATTGCGGACAATTTGTGTAAAATTAAGTCGTAAGATGTCGTCTTTCACTGACAAAACCGCAATGCAAGGACGTCAAACAGGACGTATCAATGTCAGTCATCAACAGCCTGAAGAGTCCACTGCTAAACATAGGCCTCTCCCAGAGAGCGCCACTTTGAGCGGCTGCTCGCCTCCTGCATCCATCAGCTCCCCGCGCCATTGCACAAGATAATAATTAGATCTGTTTTGTGCCTGACCTAACCATTGTGTATGACCAAACTGTTATGACTTTTTTGTAATGACTAACCCTGACCAAACAAATCGACACAACTCGAATTGAGTGCATAAAACCTTATTCTAATGAAAAAATCTAAGACATCGAAGACGATTCCAAGCAGTTATAATAATTTTTCTCTTTGGAAGAACTGAAAGATTCGTGAAAGTCAAAATCTGTCAAAATGGTCAAGATAATGTCAAAGCTGCAAAAAATCGCTGCGTAAATAATTTTTACTTTTTAAACAAGTATTTGCTTTTAATCGAAGTTACAAATCCCAGTTTTGGTGAAAGAACATGATTTTACGAATATATACGGTAAGTTGAATCTGTCTCATGAGGAAGCCTACAATTCTACATGTTCAATGAACTAAAAAGTTCAAAAGCATCAAGACATATTTTGAAATTGAACGAAATACCTACTTACTATTCTTGTAAAGCTAACCTGCAAAGCGTTCTGAATTCAGTACCCCTATAAGAGTTTTCCAATACGTGAATACGCGCGAATCCATTAAAAATTTGTACTTCCATTTTTAGTTCATCAACGTGTCCGCTAGGGGCGTTACAGAGAAATGTATGGGAGAAAAGGGAGAAACATAAACGAATCAAGTTTTAGTAAACTATCGAAATTCGTACTAGGGGTACTGTTCGCAATATCTTAAGCGATAGTTTCACAGAATACTTTGTTTACATATTTTGAAACGACTTTGAGGCTTGTGCTTGGAACTGCATCTATCATACGAAGCTTTGCATCATGCATTGCCCCTTGGATTCCATCAATGAGTAGGTATATAATCAATGAGTAGGTATATAATTTACTACGTAAAAGTACAGCCAAGACTAAAAGTCACTGCTAATGTGACAGTTCACACAATATTCTAGTATTACAATTTAATTGCAAAGAGCTATATATGCTTACGAAGTAATAAAGTACGAACATCAGTATATTTCTGTGCAATACCGGGATAGCTAGTAGAGAGCATTATCTTCCAGTTAACATGGGTATAACGTGGAAATTTTCACGCGTAGCTTAGTGACTTTGCAATGTTTATGAAATATAAAGCATTCTTCATCCTATTAATTGTTATATCTAACCTGCTTGATGGGTGCAGGTATGTAGCCACACATATACGCGCCATTAAAGAGATACGTAACGGACATGTGCGGTCAAATGGCTGTCTTTTTTACATATTTACAAAACCTTTAACAATACTAGAAGAACAATACCACCATAAAACAACTACTAAACAAACATGAACAGAATACTAATATTGTTGCTTGCAGAAGACCACTGAATGATACCACTGAAGAAAGCAAAATGGGAAGACACAGTTCCATTACAGAAAGGACGGGAGATACAAGAATTCTTTATAGAAAGTCTAACCACAATGTTCCACAATCAAGAACATTCTCAGGAAGTTCAGAGTTTTACGCAAAAAGTGGCATCCTACAAATCAAAAGAAAACTATCACAAACCCAAAAGTTTATTAAAGATGGAGAAACGATCAAAAGAGATTTCAGTATTGAAACAGATATATGTATACTTAGGAGATATTACAAGAAAAAGTTGAATAGAATGTCAGTGCAGAGTTCTGGTAAAACGAAATATTCTACTATCGTCGACACAGAAATAGAAACCGTCGAATATCCACCTGATACCAGTGCTTGTGGTGACAGTGAACGGACTGACGCAACTAACCATATTGTGCTAGACACTACAAAAATTATGGTCGATAATCTAAAGGAACTACTGAATGACTGGATTTTAAAACATTTAAAACCAAGCCGAGACCCTAAAACTAAAAAATTGGAGACAGCACTATATTCTTTACTCTGTAAAGAAGACAATGCTAGAACATATGCATCTTCTTCCAGATCTACGTACGTTGTAAATCAAAGATCACTAAGCCGAGAAGTCAAGAATAAAAAAACTGCAACACAAGCGTTAATTTGCCAACAATGCCAGAATATTAAAAAGTCAAAAAAGAAGATGGTCAAAGTTAAAATTCACAAAGATTCATCATGTCATTCTACGCCAGGTTCACCCAAAAACCATCGAATAGTATCAACCCTGAGTGTACCAAGAAATTTACATAAGACGATGAAAAACAAAAAAGATAAAAAGACTATCAAATCACAAGGCTTGAAACATAAAAATTTGGTATTATCTATTAATAAATCCAGTAAACTAATAGATATTTCCAGTTTTGATTTGCTTACAATATCTCCAAAATCCTTCACCAAACGATGTACTACAACATTCGATTCAGAAGATAGAAAAAAACGCTACAAAAAAAACCGTCAAATAGTGTTTTTACCCAAAGCATCTTACAAAAGTGTAACTAATTATACCATAGCCAATGAGAAATGCAATAAATATAAGTCTGAAAATAAATCACCAGCTCAAGAAAACAATTTGAATGCAATGCCCAGTTTAGTGAGATGTCTGTATGCTGATGATCCTACAAGTTTAAATAATACAGATAATAATATAAATAAATATGTAAAGAGCAACTACACTATGACAGGCTTAAATATTTCGTGGGACCACAGTTATTCGTGTGAAATTGAAAACGTTAAATGCACAGACAATAAACCAATAGAGTTTAAAAAGAGTTATCATCATCATATACCAAAAGAAACAGATCAAAGCAATCCTATGATAACGATAGACTTCGTAAATGAAAGCCACGAATCCAATAATAAATCTGTATCTTCCCAAAATGTTGTTATGACAGAAACCAATAAAAATAAAAAACAAATTAATAAAAATTATAATGTGAAACATAAACACAAGCCTCATTCCAAGGTAGCAAAATCACAGAGAATTAACAATAAACGTTTCATGTTTCACTGCCAATCTGCAACTAATAGAAAAAAACTTGATAAAAAATGTGTAGATCGTTATCAAAACATTTTTAAATATTTTGTTGATTATGAAGGGAATAAAAATATAAAACTTGATATTGAAATAAAAGTAGTTCCTACATACGATAATAAACATGAAGATAAATTTACTGTAATAAGTGAAGAGCATCTCAATACTTTTGATATCACTAAAAGTAGTACAATGGTGTGTAATATAGAACCTAATATTATGGACATGTCTAATGATTCATATGAAGAAGAACAACGTTCAAATAAAACCACACACTCTTTACAAAACAAGCAAGATATCTACCCTTTATTGGATGGTGCTGCAAGTCAAGCTAAATATATTTTTAAAAGTAACTGTTCTACAGTTAAATCTAATGAAAATAACATTATTACTGTAGATCGTAGCACAATCACTGATAAAGAAATATTGAAAGATATTAATGAACTAAAATCCATTATAAAAGATTTAACAAAAGCAGCAGAATCTTTTGTAAAAGAGCATATAAAAAACGAGTCTACTAAATTATCTCAGGGTACCAACATGACAACATGCACTCTTGAAAATCTATCAAGAGCAGTTCAGTATAAAAATGAAACCAGCAAGCAACCGATACTTTCTGGTATAAAATTATCAAAAGAACCAAGAAAAAATACTTCAGAATTCTATAATCGTCTTATGCGAAAGAGCACTTCATACAATATAATCGAAAGCGAGTCTATCATAAGAGTAACAGATATGACATCTGCTGCAGATAGCATTAAACAATTGGAGAACTCAGCTGCTGTATCAAAATCAGTAATTGAATTAAGTCCTGACAAAAAGAGCAACTTTTTTACATACTACTGTGATAAATACAAAGTTCGTGACGATTTTATTTACAGACTTCCAACTCAAGGTCCCACGGTTAGACCACCTCAAGTTTCACCCCCTGATCGACGGAATCACAATAAACGCAAACAATTTACACGTCCTAATACGTATTTGTCAGTATATCTAGATTCAAATGAAGAAAGTCGGTTTTGTAAAGGGATAAAAAAAACTTGCAACCAAAGTAATAAGAAAACTAAATCCACACCTTTTTGTGATGATAGTTGTAATGGTGATGATCAAGATCGTGATGTTGACGATGATGACGATGATGATGATAATGATGACGAAGAAAAAGTCCTTGGTCCTACATGCCACCGTGATTGCCGTAGAGGAATGGGGTTCAGTGAAGGCCTTATTTATTGCTTACTGCTATGGATTCCAGTTGTAATATTATTTTTCTTATTCTTCCACTATGTTTTGATAGATTTGGTTTATCCAAGTCCAAGTAGTCCAGTGGTGGCCAAAAACGACGATCCAAAACCGCAGCAGAGCAGCAATAACTTTAATGATCGTAATCATAATGGATCATCATATTTAGTTAAGCTCTCTGATTTGGGATTTTAATGTTTTATTATTATTTTCTTAAATAAAATTTTGAAGTTATGCATAATAATATCGTTTTATTAAAAAAAATTACATCCTCGTTCTATTTTAGTTGGTCGTTAGACAATTCAAAATTTTTTTCTCAACTTATATTTCATTATAGTTATATCTTTGTTTCAGGTAAATTAAGAAGCAAATTGCAATGCAACTGAATGAAGATATAACTTTATCAAAACTGAAGATAAGGAGGCCCAAATCTGGTACTTGGTTTCCTAAAAGATTGCCTACCTATATAGTTGCTTTTGCTTTAAAGGAAACTTGCGACGACCTCGCAATGGCCCAACAAATGATTTGCAATAAGAGAAGCCCCCAAGAAAGTACAAACTCAATAACGCCCACTAACTCTTTAAAGATGTTTGAAGGTGAACAAGCAGGGAAATTAGATCAGATTTTAGATGCACCTGCAACTAAAACAGAAGATAACCACAATGATAATCCAGGACATAACGAACTCGATGTTTCAGAACTCATTGAATTAGAAACAGAAATAAAGGACATAAGCCAAGGTGAAACCTTCAGCTATAATAAAAGTAATGATACTCTAACAGAAATGGCAATAAAAAGTTATATAACACAAAATCTTGAGGAAGTAAGCCAACCCGAAGTAATATTTAACGCTACTAATTATAGTCAGAAATGCAAACAAAACAAATTCCTGAAGAAAAAGTCTAAGGCCTATAAAAATATAAAATCAAAATGTAATAAATTTAAGTGCAAGCTTCCAAAAAATACTATCAGTAACCGCTTAGAAAAGTATTATGATAAAACTAAACGAAACTCTGTTAAGCCAGGAAATATACAGGAAGGCTTTTCAAAAATATCAACAGTCGTTTCCAGGACAAGAGTGTTGAAAAAAGTCTTGGCCAAAGAAAATTTGTTAGAAGAAACTGAACTAATTTCAGTGACTAATGATTCTAAGTTAAACGTAAATGATGACGAATCAATATCTTCTCAAACTTCTACTACTAAAAATGAATACTTCGTCGGCAATTCAAGTGAAAATACTTTAACAGAAAAACCTAGTACAACTTCATCAAATAATGAAGATGTGAACAGTATCAGCACAGTACAATCGATTATTGAAACATCTCCAGGAAATAAAACTCCATACAAAACAGATGTAATTAATGTTGCTGTAGCTGTTGCTTATAAAAAAACTAGAGTTAACTCTACGGATGAATCAACTATAAAAGAAGTCCCGACAAGTATGAAGAAACCACTGTCTTCGACTATGACTGCTTTAACATCTAGCATTCCATCTGAGTTTAGAAAAATAAACGCAATCGAACCAGCCCAATCAAATGATAATTCCAATGCTACGTTTTTATGCATACAATCAAGTTGTGACATTGATGACCGATACGACATGGCTCGAACAAGTTCTGATTTCAATAAAATTAGTAACACCTCAACACTGACTATAAGGAATGATTCAGAAAATTTAAAAGATATCAAAAGTAACAAAATGGAATTTAGGGAAGATACAAATAAGAAACAACAATCACTCTTGGAGACCGTTATCAATTTGGGATATTATCCAGAAATAACTCCATCGACCAGTTCCGGTGGTGCTTTGTGTTCGGATGGTCTGAATAATGTTATTGTTACAGAAAACTTGAATGAAAGATATCCAGTAAGTGCTAGGAATAAGGGAGACAGTATCAGTGGACGTACAATAAATGTAAACGTTTTAAAGAAACCATTTCATGAGCGTTCTGATTCACCTACAAATAAAAATATAAACCTTCCTAATCAAGCACATATCAATGCTATACTCAATAACAACGGCTTACCACAAAGAAAATATGCAGAAGAATCTAGACAATATCCTGCTAATATTCAGGATATGTTGGATAAGATTATCGTAGTTCTTGATGTTTCTCTTAAAAGATTAGAAGAATCAGTCACCGATAAAATTATAAAGGAGATGAAGAAAACGATTGCTTTTGAGCTCCATCCTCAGTCTATACCAGAACATGACATTGATCTTGAAAAAGGAGATAATATAGAGGCAATAGAGCCTAAAATTGAGGACAAAGTAACCTCTGTGCAAGAGCTCAAAGAAAACATTAACGAATCTCTTCAATGCGACTTAGTCCAAAACCAAGTCATTGATCAAATAATGTTGAAACTTAGCCAAGGACCAAAGATCCTAAATTCTAGATCGATAAAATCGCTACAGAAATTAAAACCTAAAACGGTCAGAGATTATTTTGAAGTGTTAAAACCACCTGCTGTAGGCTCTAGGGTGTTGGCTGATAAAGGGGATGCGGTGACGATTTCTACAATCAACGAAGAAGTAAGCAGATTTCGTCGTATGGGAATGCAGCTCTTTGCGCCAATCAATTTTGTCAGAGAGAACGCGTTTATTATCACAAGTGTACCGGCTTTTTTCGTCGTATTGTTGTTTGTGTATGGTCTTTTGATGTTGATAGCAAAGCCTTGGTAAATTTTGGTGATTTAATTTTGTTTCATTTATAAACCCCCGTTATGTCAAACGCAGAACTTGCCTCTGGGTATCCTAAAAGCAGGCATGATACGTAGCCATACTTGATAGGCGCGATTCTTGTGAACGGCAAATTTATTCATTACGAATTATACATTTTTTGGAATTGGAAATATTGCCTCTGGCATTTCACATAAATAAAGATGCATAGTTTATAAATTTATATACACAAATACTATATTTAGCATCAGAACCACCATTATTTCCATTTTTTATTATTGTGCAGTGTTTTCTATCTAATATAATACGCACAATAATATTAAGATGATTTGCTTTGAGGATAAATTAAATTTGGCAAAACGTACGAAGTACGAACTAATTTGCAAAAGCATTTAATCCTACTTAATTCTTCAACATTCATCTTGCTTCTTTGGAGGCTCTCCTCGTAAAGAAAAGGATTAACCACAGACATCTAATACTCTTACTGTATATGTATAGTATTGTCTAGTCTGTGGGATTAACAGATTATTTTCAGGGTACCGTACCAATTTTTTTAAACTGTTCTCTTATAATATCATTAATTATTGCTTTCTCATTCCTTGATTCTCTCGCTGTCTTTTAAATGCTCGTGAAGATATTTATTTGAATAAAACAAAAAATACTTAAATTATTAAATATTTATATGTAATATCACATAAATAAAACTCGTCAGAGTTTTGCATACACTTTAAAATAATAAATATTATATCATATTTGGTTCCCGATTTATATTAAACAACAAAAAATAGGGACGCTGCCGTATAAAAACATAAACGAATACAGAGGCAGAAAACAAAAAATACGAAATACTTAGGTTTAACTAACAGTACTTGTTTAAAAATACCTAATAAATAAAAAATAAAAAGCTGTTGTGGTATATAATTTATCACCAGGAATTCCAGAAATTGTAACTGCGAATTATAAAAGTAAAAATTACAAATAGGTAACAAAGTAAGTAGTAATAATAAATATGAAAACATGGGGAATATAATTCGCTATAGTTTGTTAACCAAAACTTTGAACTAAAAATGTTTATTCATGATTTTGTTCATGTTTTTAAAATGTTCTGCATAATTTTGTTCATAATGTTTAAAGTTCTGCATTATTATGTTCATTAAGCTTCAGCGAGAACCAGGCGTCCGGATCTGTCGACAGCATACACTGGACGGATGCGACGGCTCCTGCAAACAAACACAAATAAATATAATTCACAAATTAATTATTAAAATTAATTAATAATATTAATTGAATTATGATTATAATTTAACTCAATGCAAGTCTTAGAATTGGCAAGTTGAAGTGACAGTGGGCGGGCCACATCGCTCGTAGAACTGACAACCGATGGGAAAGAACGGTTCTCGAGTGGCGACGCGAACCGGGATACGCGGCGTAGGCCGGCCCCCCACTAGGTACCGACGAGCAATAGATATCAATCATTATTATCATTAATTCCATGCAGAATCGATGCGGACAAGTAATAAACAGCGGAGAAGGAAACATTTGCATTAAATTTTGGCCTACCGCCCAGAAAAAGGGAGATGAGTAAACCTGAAGGTTCATTTTTATTTCTTTATATTGAGAGTCACACACCCAGTTGCAGAAACGATCATTAACTTTTAAAGTTGACTTTAAACCTTAATCTTCCAAAACTGTTGTCCTCCCTACAGTTTAAGGACTCTATTATCGTTAAAGCCGCCATTAAGATTAATGATCATTTCTGCAACTGGGTGTTAGTCGCATAACCCTACATTTTGTCGTAAAGTGTTTATTATGATAATTTATCGAGTTAATGCACAAAAACAACAACAAAATATCCGTTTAATAATTCATAAAAAAATTATTAAAAAATAATTTATACTTAAAATTTTAATATTCAAAATTCAATCAGTGTTGCTAAGACTTTTTTGATGTTTGTATTTGCATACATGACGAAGAAAAGTAGTTAACTCAAACACGTAGGTACTTAACATGTTTTAAAAAAAAACAAGACGAAGGTACTAGCATAGGTTATCCAACCAAGCGATTGACACCAAAATCAAAAGTTTTTGTTAAGTTTTAGAGGGTGAAAGCCGTTGGCGCCCGAAACGCTAAAATGTAGGTAAATTCACTCACGGGCTCTATAATATATACGTGTGGAAAGCAGAGCGACGGCAATAACATTTTCAAATCTCAAGACGGCCCTCTTAAGACGCTGACAGGACTCAATGCGACCACGTTTATTACAGCAGTCGAACATGAACCGTATCCTGTATAATTATAGCCTTTTTCTATAAAAGTTTTAATTTCTATCAGCAGTCTAACCAACCCCATTGAAACGCTTTCAATTTTGTTTTGTAGCATTCCTGCAGAACACCGTTATTTTCCTTTCTTTACAAGATAGAGTCCAAAAACTAAAACCCGACTACCTAATTATTTATGATGGCATTTTTCCCTTCGTCCAAATGAAGGGGTGTTGTATAGTATAACCAATGGTTACACTTACCTATGTGCAAAAATGTGTGTTTAGTAATTTTATTTTTTGTTAATTATACTTTTAAGTAGGTACCTACTTCTATCATCTATCATTTATGCTATAACTTTACAAGCGCTATGCAGTTGCACGTTAAACTGAGGTGGAAGGAAGCTATTTTTTTTTCAAATTACAACATCGTTTAATTCCTACAGTATTGATCCTACAGTAAAAATAGATAGAATCTTTTTTATGGCGAATGTAATATAGTTTAATTTCACAGAAGTAATTGTAATGCTAATCCTAAAGGTTTCTGAGATATAAGTAAATATCCGAAAAAAGTGATATTCAAACCCTTCCCCCTCCCCCTACTTACCTCCCACCCTCGGACATTTTTAGTATATTCATCAGTACATTTCAAAGTATAACTGTGCCAATTTTTAAGCCTACACGAATGATTTTGGGTGTTTGTCTAATGTTTAGCGATTTTTTTTACTATGAGGTGGAATGGATAGGTCATAAAATCCGCCATATTGGGTCTAGTATAATTTAATGTACCCAATGTCACCCAGTGTCAATACGCATCGATTGGTATCACATTTGATAAAATATGATGAGTAGTTTAGGCACAACCAGGGAACAACAAAACCAGAAAATTCGCGCCTATTTTCATACGTAGGCTATACATAGTTATACATAGATATAAAAATTTTATATATTCGAAACGTACTCATAAAGACCTTTCATTTGACCTTTTATCAAAAAAATTTTTTTTTTTCGTCCGCGAATTTTTTAAATATAATCCGCCATATTGAATTTAGCGTAACTTTATATAGCCTATGACACGCAGTGTTAAGATCTATCGATTGACACCTTGCTGTTTGAAATAAGATAAGTAATTTAGGAGATACGAGGGAACATATGAACATACATACATACATACATACATACATACATACATAGACAGTCAAACTCATAACCCTCCTTTTTGGTAGTCGGGTAATAAAATAGGGTCCCTTTATGCGTAGCAAAAATAGGGCGATTACGTTGCGTTGTATTTCGACTTTTCCATTTTTCGGTACAAATAATTAGTTATAAAAGAAACGCTTATTGTTATAATAAAAATAAGATTACAGACGGATTTATAGAGACATAACTTATCATTATGATTTATTTCAATGGGGTGTCATATTCTAATGTAACATTTTAGGGCGTTTGAATGATTTTTTAGAGGTCACTTCAGGATTTTTTTCTATCAAGATAACTTGTTATAATCGTTTTTGGTTTCTGCAGATGGAAAGGAGATATGACCAGTATTAACATGCATTTTTTTCAATCCTGTGAATGGTGTACATTTTGAGACATTCATGTTCAAAATAGTCGATTTGGGAGCATTAAGCGCCTTAAGTACTTTAACTGCGTACATAAAAATGAAATAAGTTAAGCTTGAACATTTTTTTTTATGTGTGGACATTTCACACAGCGCCATCTAGCCCCAAACTAAGCATAGATTGTACTATGGGAACCAGATAACGGATATAATACATAGATACTTTTTTGTTTGTAAATACATACATAGAATACAATATAACACCCAGACACAGAACAAACATCTATGTTTATCATACAAATGTTTGTCCTGGGTAGGAATCGAACCCACAGCCCTCAAGTTCAGAAGGCAGGGTTACTACCAACTGAGCTATCGGTCTCGTCGATATTTAAACTTTGATGCATTTAAAAGATTAATATGCCAATCTTCACAAGGATTACTACTGCTCCCCTGCGTTCATTTATCTCGCCATTATACCATGGAATGCCCTAGTTTGCCAAACTCTATTGTCAAATGCCTCACATAATCTATGCTTGGCAGTTGTATGAGATCAATCACCTCCGCGCCGCCCGCCCAAAATGCTATGTAGGGCGGGATAGGCTTAAACGGGCTTATGCCAAAATTATGCGTATTAATAAAGGTCAATTCTTCATTAATTATACTAGAAATTATTATTGAGAAACTGATTCATTTATCCTTATTGTTTTCAACCGACATTAAAAAAGAAGATTGTATTTTTACGACTTTTTAAGGTTCCGTACCCAAAGGGTAAAGCGAACCCTATTACTAAGGCTCCAAATAGCCCGAACTTGAAAATATGTAGTAATCGTGTCTAGAGAGTTACTAGTTAGTGTCCAGTGTATTCATTTGGCACAATACTTCGCCAACACGCAATAAATGTCCCTTGATAATCTTGCGTTATGCAGAAATAAAATAATTCGTAAAATAGCCCACGTTATTCCGTTTTTTGTTTTGATTTGTTTTTTTTATTCAATATTTTGGCAAAACTACTTTGACTGTGGTGATGAGGATTTAGCGATTACATACATTAGATTCTTTACCCTAACGAGGATTCCCTGTGTCGGGACCCATGAACTACGAGGACCATGCTCCCCACAACACCCACACACAGAACAAGTATTTTCACGATTTTTTTCGTGTACATATACTAGTCTTGTCGTGGGAATCGAACCCGCCACCTCTGGGTTCTGAGCCGACCTGCTCAACCACCACACCACAGGATATTTACTACTACATATACTATACTAACCTCAATCGAGCGCTTTTCCTTCTCTCTCCATCGGCAACAGCAGTTGCTTGAGCAACCGCAGCGCCATCTTCTGTTACTTCCTGTAAAAAAAAAACTGGTCAGTGGTCACCATGGAATGGAATACAAAGTGTAAACCAGTTCAAATCCTGAACTATTGATCATTTTTAAGAAAATTATAAATTAGGTACAATCGTTTGCACTAATAAGTATACATTTCATAACTTTTAAAATATTATCACAGTACTCATTATTTTTCTGACTAATGGTCTCGTTTACATTTATTAGAAAATATGGGTAGGTGTATGGGTTCTAGAGTGGCGACCACGAACCGGAGGGCGCAGCGTAGGCCGGCCCTCCACTACGTGGACCGACCAGAATGTTCAGAATTGTGGGGGGGCGATGGATGCAAGAGGAAAGCAGCCGCTCAAAGTTGAGCTCTTTGGGGGATGACTATGTTTAGCAGTGGACGTCTTCAGGCTGATGATGATTATGATGGTGATGATGATGATGATGAAGACATTTAAAAGTGAATATGGGTAGATAGGTATAGGTGTTAATCCACAAATCGATCGGTATATAATTTATGAGTAATTTAATAAGAAAGAAAGAAAGAAGAAAGTAAATAACATTTATTCAGGACATCACACAACATTACATTATAGGAAACATACCCTAAAATTTACACTAGAACACAACACATAATACTTACTATGACACTATTTTGCAAATTATGAAATGTAGGTAAACTTATATTTTATTAGTGTTAAAATTTGTTCGACTTTTCAAACATCAGTTACTTTACCTAACTACCCGGATCAGAAAACCGGCTAAGTGCGAGTTGGACTCACGCACGTTATCACTCCGTTATCATTATCTATGAAAAACGTGCAAAAAAAACACGTTTGTAGTATGGGAGCTCCCTTAAATATTTGTTTTATTCTGGTTTATAATAGCGGCAACAAAAATACTGCATCAACTGTGAACATTTCAGCTTTTTAACTATCACGGTTCATGAGATACAGCCTGGTGGAGTAGTGACAGACGGACAGCGGAGCCTCAGAATATGGTTCGCTTTAGCTTTTGGGTACGGAACCCTAAAAACCCACCCTAACTAGGTAATAGTATACAGGTGAATTTAAAAGTTCACTTGGAAAAGTTTTCCAGTTTCTTTTCTTTTATTCTAGGTAATTCAAGTCAGTAACTATTTGGTAGGGTAGACTTTTCCAAGCACTAACAAGACCTAAATGTTCTAGAAACTTTCGGAAAGCGAAGCAATTTGCGGAGTTTGCTGTGAAAGTCACAAAAAGGTAGGCTAAAGTGAAAAGGTAAAATGCTTATTGATATTTTATTTATGTATTTTTTTATGAGAATGAATGACGTGACGAGCTAGTCGTTCACCTGATGTAAAGCAACACGGCCGCCCATAACAGCTGCAGTGTCACTAGGAACTTTAAAATAATAAAGTTTCGCGTGACACTGCACTGCGCACGTCATCCTGAGACATCACACAGTCTAGTAATCAGATTACCACACTGTTTAATCAGGTCATAAAGTCTCATTTTCCCAGTAATTTCACTAGCTACAATGCCCTTCAAACCGGAACACAGTAGTGCTTGCACACTACTGTTTGGCGGCAGAATAACTGGCAAAGCGGTGGTTCCTATCTAAACGAACTTTGCAGAAAAGTCCTACCACCTAGTAAATTATTCTCATAGTTTAAAAAAAGAAAACAACTAAGTAAGTAGTTTTTTTGTTTCATCGTCTTCATTAACAGCCTGAAGACGTCCTCTGCTGAACATAGGCTTCTCCCAGAGAGCGCCACTTTGAGCGAGTGCTCGCCATCCATCGGCTCCCCGCGGCTTTGACCAGATCGTCGGTCCACCTAGTGGAGGCCTACGCTGCGTCTTCCGGTTCGTGGTCGCCACTCGAGAACCTTTCTTCCCCATCGGTTGTCAGTTGTCAGATAACTGATACAATACTTATATACATTTTGTTTGTAAATACATAATACAATATAACACCCAAAACACAGAACAAACATCTTTGTTCATCACACAAATGTCTGTCCTGGATGAGAATCGAACCCACAACACAAAAGGCAGAGTAGTAACCAACTGAGCTATCATGCCAGTAAAACCGTTTTTTTTAATTATTTACCTCGACCGCAGATTCAGTGGTAGAGCTTGGGATGGCTTGAACTCTCGGTACCGGGAACGGAACGCCGTATTGCGGTTGGACACGAGGTTGAGTTCTGAAAACAATATTTTATTAAAGACCTTTTTTAAAAACTAAAATAAGCTATAGCTCCTAGTATCCGCCTATTTCTGCGGGGTTAGCACGGACGGTAGACAAAATTGTCTTAAAAGAATGTGATATAAAACGTTAAAAGACAATGATGTCTACCGTCCGTGCTAACTTAGCTGTTCTCTCATTTTTATCCACCATTGTTTGACAGCGGGATAAAAGGTTTCGATGCCCACCAGTATTGGATTTCGGAGCAAGGAATCGTAATTTCGTTTTTATTGAATACAGGAACCTAACTTATATAAAATCAAATACATTGTATTGCCATCGTCTTAAAAATGATCCCGTTGATCAAATAGAAAACCTGGGAAAATATGGCTTTTAGTTCTGTTTACCAATATTAGCATAGATGGAACATTTTTATTCCTACTATTAACAAACAAGCATAACTTGATGGCTACAGGCACAGACCTGGTACGGCAGGGATACTCGTGACACTTGATTACAATTGTAATTTGGGATTTGGAACGAAACTACTCTATAATCCGATTCTAGCGTACAATAATTGGAGTCTTTGTCCATGTAATTTTATGGAACTAAATGTAATCGACTCATTTCTACACCATGAGTGACATTGGGATTGGATTCAAGAGTAACCCACATCTGTAACACTAGACGCGCTACTAATACATAAACTTTACCCTACTGAGGAATTTATTCTACCTATCAAAAGCGAATGGCAAATATGTTGAACATACGATCGCAGTAGTCGTCATGGTCACCAATCATGGTTGGATAACATGCAAAATCGTCCCTTATTTCGTAACAAAATCCTCACGCAGAACACATCAAAATATCACATCAAAATTCAAAGTCCAAAACAGGGCAATGTTCTATTGGTACATCTGATATTTGCATATACGTTACCAAGGATGTTTGATTGATATTCTGTTGGTTAGGTGGCCTTCACCTAAAATGGGTGATCAGGTACATTTATTAATAGTCTCATTATCATGGTGCGTCACGTTAATTATAAAGGGTCTGACCATCCGCTCTTCGTGATTCCAAGAACATTTCGAATATTTCGCTTCGGATCAAAATGTACAATACCTACGCAAAATGAGCACGACACGCAAAAGGTACAATACGCAGAATTGACAATCTGTAACGAAGCATATTTTTGACATAGTTTTTTAGTTTATTTAAATATTAAAAGATTTTTTGGGACCTATAAGAATAATTTATATTATGTTATACAGTACGAATTTTTCAACCGTGGGCGTGGTGGGCCATGTCAGAAACTATGAGGAATAGCGAAAATTACCCAAACGAGTCACGGGACAAATTTTGATAAAAATTAAACTTCGTCATTTTTTGAAGTTGGGTGAAAATATTATAAACCTTCGTCAGCTTAATTAGTATCAATACTTATCAATTCGTAACTATCTTAAATTTTAATATATCATTCCACATGGGTCTCTACTAACCTTGTTCCAAAAGCTGTAGCTACTGCAGTGGCGCCCTCTGGCTCTGACTCCTTGTCTTCCTTCTGATCTATATCATTGCCTTCCTGGTTGATATCTAGACCGCTTTGGAGCGCATCTTGACCTTGGAACTGTTGCTGAGCGTATTGACCTTGGAAGACTTGACCCTGAGGGAATTGACCCTGAACGAATTGACCTTGAGGCTGAATACTGTACTGGTCTTGGGGTTGAAGATATTGGTTCTGTGGCTGGACAAATTGAGGCACTTGAGATTGGAATTGAGGTTGGGGTTGGTACTGAATTTGAGGTTGGATGAACTGAGCTTCGGGTTGAACGAATTGACCTTGGGGTTGGCCGACCTGACTCTGAGGTTGAGCAAACTGGACCTGAGGCTGGGCAAACTGACCCTGAGGTTGGGCGAACTGACCCTGAGGCTGAATGTATTGAGCTTGAGGTTGCAGGTATTGAGTTTGGGGTTGATAGAACTGAGCCTGGTCTTGGTTTTGAATCAACTGAGCGGGAAATTGCTGAGATTGGTACTGAACTTGAGGTTGAACTACAATAGGTTGCTGATATAATTGCTGTTGATTGCTTCGGTCTTCTTGTTCTTTTTTCTCGTCGTCTTCGTTTTCTTTGTCGTCGTCTTCATTTTCTTCTGATGGGATTTGGGATGGACGTTGAGGCTGAGCGAATTGGGGTTGAAGGAACTGGTTCTGTTGAGGTTGATAAATAACTCGTTGAGCCTGGATCTGAGTGAAGCCTTCTTGCTGAGGCTGGTATTGTGGCTGAATTGCCACTGCATCAGGATTTGGCTGCAGCGCAGGCTGGTACGAGGTAGCTGGCTGGTATTGAGGCACTGGTTGCTGTACAGCTACTGCATCAAGATTAGGTTGAGCATAGAAATTAGGTTGAAATTGAGCTGGTGCTTGTAACACTACTGGTTCAGGTTGCAATTGGGTCTGTACTTGCGGTTGGTAAGGCTGGTATGACTGTTGAACTATCACAGCTTGTTGATCATTCGGAACCAGCAATGCTGGATTCTGATACTGCGGCTGAAGGTTTTGAGCTTGCTGCTGTGCTAACACGGATGGCAAAGCTGAGAAATGACTAGCAGCATCAAATCCTGCTACCTGCTTTTGAGGTGCACTTTGGGGCTGGACGTAAGCACCAGATAAAGGTTGCAAGCGCACAAATTGAGGCTGCAGTTGGATTTGAGCAAGCGAACCAAGGAAGAACTCTCCAGGATACTCTTGTACCCTCTGCTTTGTAACTTCTACTGATGTTTTTCCTTTTCTCAGTTTGGCTGCCTTATCATCACTATCGACAACTTCGCCTTGGTTCAAGTCGAGCTCAGTGGTAGAAGCTACAGGAGTAGTAGAAGCTTCAGTAGTTGTGGTAGTGGTGGTGATTCTGGCAAATTGGCGTGGATCCTGAGGAACAGGAAGACGGTTGCCGTTTGGAGCATTTTGGGCAGCCTCAAGCTGCTTCTGTCTTTGGTACTCTCTGTACCTTTCTTGCTGTTGCTGGTACTGCAATGAATTAAATAATAAACTATTTAGAAACACCTTCGTAAATCGCAAAATCTATGATTGGTTAATGCAAGAAAATTGTATTACTGCTGTAAACTAAATTATTCTTTTTGTAAGTATATTGTCAATTCTCGAAAAGCCTACTTCTATTATAGCCTGGTTCTGCCCCCGTCTGATCAATCGCAGTCTGCGATTGATTCGCAGTACGCCATAAGAGCCCTGGCAAGAAATAAATATGGGTGGCGAGAAATTATAAAGTCCATAGAGCTCTGTCTTCGGCTCTTCTCATTCAATTACTTGGTGCAAGTTGTTGTTCCACCTAAAGAAGGCGTCCTTCACAAAATTTGCCATGTCACAGTCTCCATTTATGAACAGCAGCGGTTGTCTACGGCAAATATGGCCAGAACATGAATGTCTTCAATATACCTGTAGCTGCTGGTAGCTTTTATCCAGATTTCTCAAGTCGGTGTTAAAGCCAGGTCCAGCATACTGCTGGCCGCTGATTGGCGAGGATTGGAAGAGTGGCTGCTGTTCCTGCTGCGGTGGCAGACCCTGAACTGAGACGTCTACTTCAGGCGTCCCGTAGCTGGTGGGTGGTTGAGGATTGCGGGGGTCTACGGGTGGCAGGTATTGTTGTTTCTGTGGTGGCTGGAAGGAAAAATGGTTGGAAATTAACACTGAACATGATTTTTGGATGGTTTCCAACGATTTCTTTCAAAATGATCCCATCATCGTCACTTGCAAGGTGAGACAGTCAGTGGTCAACTATAAGACGATCAACAATTTAAAAAACATTTATAATCCTTCCATAAATATTGGCAATCTGAATGAACCCTATCGAAATGTTGGTTTCCTGCCCGGCTAGCATAAGCACGCAAACTTTCACGATATTTTTTCTCGTGAAAGACCGACAAGACTATTGTAGCTGTGTGTCTCACTTTAACAGCGACAAGTTATCTCGCGGGATGCATGCTAGGTAGGCAGGGCACTTTTTATATGATTTTTTTTTTAATTTTTTTCGTGTTTATGAAAATAAACAGTAACATTATAAAATTCCTCAAAATCAAACAAAATTACTAAACCTAAAGGGCTAAGGGTTTCATTAAAGGTTTCAACTATTTCTTGGGATCCTACCATTTTGTGGATCAGTGTTCAATGATTATTTAGACTGTGTCCGATGTCATTAATTAATAAGATCCGTAGTTCAACCAGAAGGAAGTAAATATGTGTTGTCCTGAAAATTACTCTATTTCTCACCTGCTGCTGTGGAAGGTCGAACGAAGGCCCGCTAGGCCTCCATCCACTGGGCGAATAAGGCGCCGGGGGCTCCGCTACCGCCACGCTCACTAACAGTAATATAACAGCTAACAGCTCCTGGGAAATTAGGGAATTTGCTGAGTAATAGAACATTGGATCAGGTGCGAAGGGCTGTCGTGATATAACGATTTTTCGGCGTAGAGTCAGCAACAAAAGAATTAAAGCTGAGTAAACTGAAAAGATATTGTTTAAAGTCAAATAATAAAGGCTAGCTGTTCCGACAGATCTTTTCCTGTTCAGTTTTCTAAATTGGAAAACTTACAAGGATTCTTCCCAATTTTCCGAAATTTTCCAAGATTTATTTTTGTTCTACTTTCCATAATATCTTATTTGCGCGAACATTTCAAAACAAAATAACAACCAGATCGTTTCAGCCGTTTGCAATGCGCTTAGCGAATATTATTAAATTTACTACCAATTTTTTTTTTATGAGAATGGATGATGTGACGAGCTAGTCGTTCACCTGATGTAAAGCAATACGGCCGCCCATAACAGTTGCAGTGTCACTCGGAACTTTAAAAACAACTTCAAAGAAAAACGAGGTTCTCAATTCAAGTGTTTTTTTATTTATTTACACCATTACACAGATAGCAGTATCGCCTGTGATCACTTGTTTACTATAGCAAGGTATGTATCGGCTAAAGGGACGGGAGCATGCGGGTTCTAATCCCGATTGTGAAACTTTTCCTATTAGTATTCAAGTTAATCTGCCGAAATATGAAAAGATGCAGTTGTGCTCCGACGAGCCATAATTTTTTATGATTAAATATTCAATTGCCCCATGTAGGTAAAGTCTTAAATTTGTTTTAGATCTCTGGTACCTACGCAAATAAAATCACGACACTTATAGTGGGGCCTCTCACTAACTTAACACTTTATCAACTTTTAAAACAATATTCCGAATCGGGGTTTTTTTAAGATCTTTTATTCTCACTGGATTAATGAAATATTTTGATTGAACTACTGAGCCTTGTTAGTCTCCTAAGTTCAATAAACCTCATCTAAGAAGCACTTAACACATTTGTATTTATTTGAGAGTAAAACAAACGTAAAAATACAACGACGGTCACAAAGTTGTTTAAACACACTAAAACTAATTTATTAAATAAATTAATTCACATCACAACAAAAAACTTATCACATTAAAAAAAACGTGTAATCACCTTCATTTTCGTTGACTTTCGCTTATGTCCTGCGCGCGCGCAATGCTTTTATAGACAATAGTGATAAGCATTATAATGCGTGGCGCGCGATTTATCGACCTTTAGGACAGGTAGGGGTGTCACTTCATTGTTTTTCAGTATAGTTATACACTCTGTTTTTCTTATGCCACATTATTACGAAATGATAGACCGGATGACTAAAATTTTTTTTGGATAAATTAATAATATTTCTCAAAAGATAAACATTTGTGAAAACAAAATTAAATATCTCAAAAAATTACCAAGTTACAAGCATTTTAAAAACCGGCATAGGAAGAGATATCTCTAACAGCCAGTGACGTCCGAGGAAGATCGTTCACAGTACCTCATTACTAAGCTGTGGTAGCTTTTCATACGATCTCTTCGGCATGTGACGTCACGAGTGGATTTTTCATAGTAACTGTGGGGGCGCTCTGTTTCGCGAGAAAGGGACAGGAGATGCCTCCGGTAGTAATTTTAAAAGCTTATTACTCCGTGATTTATTTACCGATTTTACTTATTTTTTCAATTTTTGCATTCATTTTTAATCTTCTTAATGAAAGTAATATTTACTTATTCATTTTTAATAGTATAGTCATCATGCCTATGAACTAGTGATTTTTTAAATATACCGTGTGGTCCCGGTTTGCCAATAGGACCATCCCATCTCTTCCTGCGGGGGCCGTAAGTCGGTATAGGGAATACCCAGGGAATGAGCAGCAACGTTCTCCTCAGTACCTTTAAAATCTTTTGCATTCTCTACGCCTGCCAAGCGTGGTTATAATAATACGCCTACTTTTACAATAAAAGTAAAAAAGTAAACATTTTGAGGGTAGTCGAAAAAGTAAACGGCACGCGGTGCAGCGGGTGTACGCCACAGATTAAAGAAAAAAATAGTGGTCTTACACCAAGGAACTTGTAAGTATTGTAGTTGGAATAAAACAATCTGTGACTCATATTGGACTTTTTGGTCTTCATTATGAGAACACCAAAAAGTCCTTAATCCATGGTTAGAAAAAGAAAACTGTAGCTTTTTTATGTTAAACCCTTGTTAAACCTATGGTTACGTTGGTAATAAAAGCTTATCCAATTTATTTCTAAAAATATAAAAAGTTCTATTTACAAAAAGTATTTACGGAGCAATAACTCTGTTCATACAAAAACTGGACCGCGTGTGTGCGACTGATAAGTAATATCCCTTATAATATAATATCAAATCTAAAAGAAGTGTAATGAAGTGTCAAAAAACGTAGCGACAACCCTATTATTTTTTCTTACAGTATGCCTTACAGACATTTTATTAAATTGAACTGTATCTCTTTAACATAAAGACTTTTTATATTTCATGAGGTAGAAATTGATTTTTGTCGATAGTTAGGGACATATTCGTAGTAAGGTTATTTGGTGACATGATGTTATACATCACTTGACACGGTCAAATAATATTATCTTTACCTTAAAGTCAATTTTATTTTTAGGTAAAAGGTTTTGACTTTTTTATTTACTAAACATATTATTAGATTTCAGGCTGGATTGAGCTCAAAGAAAATTTTAAATTAAATACGTATATTACTGTTTATGACAGTTTTGAAGGTCCATTTTCGTTTTGTTTTACCTATATAACATTATTTTTGCCTCAAACATGAACAATATTAATGACATCCTTGGGCACACACAGACTAGAGAAAAAAATAATTGAATGGGGTGGGTGGGATCCGTAAACTGACAATTGGTTGGACTTAGAATTCGTTAGACTTTTTAACCATCGGTTAACTTAACCACGTATCAAAAAACTCACCCTACCCCCGGTTCTTTGTGCGTTTGTCAAACTCATGTTAACTTAACATAGCAAATACTATACGCTCCTTGGTTGAAAAGCCTGAAAATTCTGATGCCAGGGCTGACCACTTGCCTACACGAGAACAAGAAGAAGGTTGAAGACAGCCGATGATGAAGAGAAACGGCACGAAAAATCCACACACAATCATATTATACATATTTTAAATGCGTGCTTATAATAAAACAAAAATATATATAAAATATATTTTATTAGACACTATTTAAACTACAAAAAGGTACACATAACATGAGAATTGGAGCTTTGGGGCGGGGCAGTTTAGCATATAGTTATATTATTAATTTATTTTTATAAATGACGTAGAGGTACACTAATTATACCTGTAATAAAAATTTGAGAAGCAGATATCCTAAACCCACTAGGGATACAGACGGGTAGTATTTGATGTTAGACAATTTTGCAGAGTAACGAGACAAAAACTCTATTAATAATACATGGTTAACTTATTCAAAACCTGGCCAAACATGTATGATCAAACGGTCAGTAGACAAGCTGCATTCAGGTGGGTTATGCTATACATCTAATTAAATGACCTGTTGGGTGATCATGGTACCTTGACTGGAATGCTACAGGAGCAAACTGACTCTTAACACTTGCTAAATTCCACAGTAACTGCAGTAACTGGCATAATGTCTTTAGGTAAAGTCAGTATTCAGAAAATCTAATTTGTAAAATTTCTAAAAAGAAAATTTAATAAGTTGCCAAACCTAATGACCAAACCAAAAACCACCCTCGGGTAGTTCTCGAACTTAACTGCTTAATGACTATGGTAGACCATAGTTATGTACTAAGCTACTAAGGTAATAAATAGATACAACTTATCGGGTATTTCCTTAAGTGCATTTTCCCCGCATTTTCTCACATTGTTAAAGCTACCCGTCTTGGGGAAAGCTCCCGATATTATCGGACGTACATTTGCGGACCGAAAACATGTCGAATCCGACACGAGTTAGTGCCAAAGTTGAACGTAAATAGAGATTTAATTTTATATCGATAATTGACTTGATTTTGAAGGCTTTAGTTGACAGTCCTTAAAATACTAAAAATATATCCGTCTCCTACATTGCCGTCTATTTGACAAGGACAGGAACAGTTTTAAGAGTTTTAGATCTGTCACTGTCCTTTAAAATTAGGCCTAATATCGATATCATCATCGTCTTTATCAACCTAATTCTATCCTACTGCTTGGACACTGGCTTACTTTAGAGAGAGAGAGGGGTGGAGAGAGTTTGGTGGATAGCACATGTTATCAGAATTTTGTGATTATTGAACATTTCGGGTATCTCAATTGGTTTTCTTTGAACGTTAGAGCGACAGCGAGGAGTGGTTGGATGCAGAAAGCAAGCTGCCACTCAAAGTGGCGCTGGCGGTCTGTGAACGAGGTCTATATTCAGCGAATGAATTCAGGCTGTTGACGCAGATTCGATTTGGCTTAAGTTCAGCATAGCATATAACTGTATTATAGTGGAAACAGTAATAAGCGGTGAATCTTAGATAAATAAATAAATAAATAAATAAATAAAATGAGTGAGTGCAAATTCAGCACATGACCTCACAGGCCATTGATGCCATTGCATTGAGGGCCAAACGGGATTTGATCCTGGGTTCGTCAGTATGAAAGTCGGGTTACCCCTGAGCAATACTTTCTGCAGCGTATTTAGGTACTATAACCGAATTACTCTCACAATGATACATCGATAACATTTGCATAACAAAATTTACCCCATCACTATCTGAGACAGTTCGGTTAGATTCAATTTTGATAAAATTAGTGCTGTCTCTGATTCCCCACTTTAGAAATCTTCACTGCCTTTGAAAACACCGATTGTGCCGTTTTAACGCCATTCTGGCATATCTCTGCCGTAGTGCGCCATTCTGCGCCATAGCCCCCCATTCTGCCGTAATTTTGCTGCGATTTTGGCACTCCAATGGCAACTGGGAGTGTTACTTGTCAGTTAATAACTCGAAATTGCTTGGGAAAGGGTGACCTTTTCAAAATATATTTGTGCAAATTGAGCAGTGCTAGTTAGTTAAGCCCCACAGTTTAATAATTAATTATTATTGAAGGAAGGGATTCTTGTAATTAAATTAATACCTTTAACTTCCGCCCATAACTTTGCATGTGTAAAAGTGGGAAACAGTCTGCTATTTGCGGCTTTGTAGAGCGCTGTCTCTGTCACACGGAGCTCTTAGATTATGTACCTAGGTAGGTCATCATCATCATCATTAACAGCCCGAAAACGTCCACTGCTGATCATAGGCCGCCCCAATAGAGCGCCACCTTGAGCGGCCACTCGCCCCCTGCATCCATCAGCTCCTCGCGGCTTTTACCAGATCGTCGGTCCACCTAGGTACGTATTATTATCTAACCTTTATGTAATACTTACCAAAATACCTTTTCCTCAGTGTAGGTAAGCACATAACATTTTATATGTAATGTGCTTGTTGGATCAAGTTCTGTGGTGCTTATAGGTACCTATATATATCGGTTATGTTTAGAAGGCGCCAAGATAAAGGTTTCCGGGATAACCCGCCATATTTTACTCTGGAAAAGTGAGCGTTTCCCGTGAGATAATAATGTTGTAAGTTACGCCTATGTACGTTTTTATAGGTCTAGGGAGTCCCGCGGTATCGTATATTTCATCTTTACTATGAGATACTGACAACCAAAGCTGACAACCGATGGAGAAGAGATGTTCCCGAGTGGCAACCTCGAGCTGAAACTCGCAGCGTAGCGTAGGCGGGAAACAATGAACACTAAAATTTTCTAGATTACTTACGTAATTATACATTACAACATCATAATAGGTGGCAATCAAAAAAGATTTCCATGGAAAACGCGATCGCGACGCGTCTTTGCTTTTTTATAGATATTAATGTACGAAAATAAAGTTTTAATATACTTAAACATAGGTGAAAAATGTGTAATGGCCGGTATCCAAAAGATATCCCATTGTTGTGTTTGGCTACCGTCCTGCATCATAAAGTGTGGTTGCATCATGAATGGAAGCTACACACATGGCTGTGTTTTTTCACTAAGCGTTTTTCTGAGTCATTTATAGTCCGAACGGCCAAGGAATGGAATAGGCAGGTACTCCTTCCAGCAATATTTCCTTCTGGGTATAACCTGGGTCTTTCGAAGTCAAGAGTGAATGGGCACCCCATGGGCAAACGTGCTTCAGCTTAGACAACTTTGTCGCATTACCATTGAGATGTTGTCAAACATATGCCCATTGTATCATTAAAAAAAGACTTCACAGCCGCCATTAAGTTTCAATCACACTCTACAAGATGGCTGATTTTGACGCTCCGCTGACGCAACTTTACGCGCTGGTTTAGCTGAAGCTTCATAGGTAGGTACAGCCTAACTTATTTGCAGAAAACAATAGATCACGCCGATTGCCGACTTGGCTCTGCTCACAATTTCACGTCTTCATTCTACTTGATGAATAGAATACTATGCCAGATGTAGGTACTGGAAAACTATGTCGTTTCAACCATCGGTTATAACAACTCTAGACATGCACAAAACACATATGGAACCAATCATAATTACGCCTATTTTTTCTCCTAAAAAATGATAATGTTAACTAAAGTAAGACAATAAAACCTACGATAATTATGGTGAATAATCCTATAGGAAAAGATGCATTATTGATCATAAGTAAATGTACCCGAACCATAATATTTGCAAACTAGTCGATTGACACCTCATTCGACAAAATTTGATGTTATGAGTAAGTATAGTTTAGAATGGCGATTGTGATAGAACATAATACTATAATATTATTTTCTACCACATCAATATCGTATAGTGTCATATGGGTCATCATCATCATCATCATTAACAGCCTGAAGACGTCCACTGCTGAACATAGGCCTCCCCCAGGGAGCGTCACTTAGAGCGGCTGCTCGCCTCCTGCATCCATCGGCTCCCTGTGGCTGTCACCAGGTCGTCGGTCCACCTAGTGGGGGGCCGGCCTACGCTGCATCTTCCAGTTCGTGGTCACCACTCGAGAACCTACCGTCATATGGGTACCTACCTAATAATAATGCTATGAAAACATACTTAACTCTTCCTTTAAGCTTCCCGTATCGGATAGGAGCATAGATTTATATAACATTTTATTTTGTTAAAATGGTGTGAGAAAAGTCAGCGCCATCTATTAGATTTCTCGTGAACTAGGACTAGTTGAGAAAATTAGGAAGGTGCATGATCGGTACTAGTATTGGTATCATTTAGAAATATACGTACGAGCCGCATTCTGTAAAATATGTAAATAAATATTTCTGGAGCCGCAGACATTAAAATACTCGGTAAACAGGGAGTTTTGTTTCATATAAATGAGTATTTCTGGAGCCGCAGACCTTAAAATACTTGGTGAAGCAGGGAGTTTTGTTTCATATAATCACAGAGCTATGAAACAAAATCGCTTCGCCTATAGAGAAGCGTTTTTTTTGCTCTGTGCATATAATAGTGTTCAATTTGTGAAAACGTTATTATATTAGCCTTATCTGGTTGTAGTTTAGTAGTGGAACAAATTTGGGAGTATTATAATAGAAACAATAAGGTACCATTTAATTAAGACTTTTCAATAATTCAACAAAAATTATCCTCACACACACATAACCCTCTCACGTACACAAACACACTCCACTGACATACATTTTCCCTCCCTTATATACACTCCTTAACCCCTTTTATTTGCATGCGTGATTAATCGTAACATTAATATTTTCGTAAATTATTTATTTCATAACATAGTCGGAAAGTTAATATCAAATATATTAAAGAAAATAAACCTTAAAATTAATAAAATCTTAAAATTACTTATACACTACGAAGTTCATTAAATACAGAGGGCAATGCCATATGAAACAGTTGCAATACTAGTTCAGGTGCCATTAGTCCATAGGTCCGGTCCATACACAATTTTTTACGTCTACCTTAATCTAAATGTAACTTTTGTAATGTAGCCTATTATTATGAATATTTTGATTGCATTACAGTTTTTGTCGATATAGAAGTAAAAACGTTAAAAACCTCTGTTTGTCCCTTTGATCTTTTTTGTATGAGAATGAATGCTGTGACGAGCAATGCGTTCACCTGATGTTAAGCGACATGGCCACCCACAACAGTTGCAGTGTCTCTCTGATCTTCTAGGTAATAACTATGCCACATATGTACATCTTATAGTAAATTGCGTCATTACTTTCCATCAGGTAAGTAAGACTGGTCAAAATGATTTGTCTATAAGTAAGCTAAAATTAAATCATATTCAATAGACTTTGTAATATAATAATTTTGTAATATAATACCGCCTTGAAAGGCTGTATCTGTTTATCTGTTTGGAAGCCAATTTATACAGTAGGTATTCATATAAATAGCCTCGTAGCAATAGCGACAATATGCCTAATAGGGATATTTACAAAAATTATTCAATGAAGTATTCTGAGTATCGTACGAAAAGTATCGAGTACTGGTAACGGTATTGGTTTCAGAACGGCCCTATCGCTGTCATTATGTCCGTCAATGTTATGTTTACAATGATTATTCCAAATATAAATTCGATTATTTTGTTACAAAACGGAGTGTAATATTAAAAATATTGAATTACTTGAGGTAAGAAACTTGGTTTTTCTTTTTACTGCACTTTTGAGTATAGATTGTGCAACCCTTCACAATACAACTGTTTGTGACATTCGACCGATGCCTTTTAACTTCCATCACAGACTGAGCGCTAGTGGATGCCAATCTGTAAATTGGCTCCCACTTTGAAGCGACGTTTTAACCTGTCATCAGGGCTGTCCTTATGAAGTAATATATATGTCTATGGTTATGGTGTAAATCATCCACTAGTGAGGGTTACTATGCAGTTGTAGGTATTCCATTGTATCGTCTAATCTCGGTTACCTCGCATTTGAAACAGAACTTGGCACTAGAACACTGTAGTGTACAAATCCCTCTATGCATTTGGCATACAGGACGTACAATACCAAAGATTGATTTTAACACAATCCATATCAGATAGAATTACACTAGGTAGTCATGTTCTACTGAACCCACCACGCCTTTTTAGACGAGTTTGAGACTGTTAGCCCGTATGCGTTAAAGTTCGTAGGTACTTATCTCTCTAGGACGTACCTATGTATATGCATAGCCGTAGGACTTAGCTGTAAAAAAAAATGGATTTCGCTCATGAAGATTTTTCTCCAACGATCACATTATAGGTAGATAGATACCTACTAGATCCTGGACCCTAACTAGGACTCCCTGCATCTAGGGATCCAGAAGCTACAAGGACCACAGTCCCACAACATACTTATACAGTACCTATTATCTTTCTTCTGCTGATGATAGCGACGGCACGATGGATGTAGCTATATGTAGAGTTATCAGCCAAGTTCTATAGCTCGAATAGTTCGGCAGCGAAAATGATTTCCCCGCTAGAATATTCGTTGAACCTTATGTTTGGGTGATTTATTTTGATGCTTTTTTCCAAGTAAGTAACTAGTCTGTAGCTAATGAAATTACTGGACAAATGAGACTATGACCTGACTCACAGTCTAGTCTAGTAATCAACCTACTACAGACCCGAATTTGACCATAGTCTCACCTGATGGAAAGTGACGAAGCGGTCTACGAGAGATGGTAGGTACAGCATGATTGCCTAGAATATATATACCTATTCACTCGTACTTGAAGAACTCCAGATTGTAGGTACTTTATACCTCTTTCTTTTGTTTGACCTTCAGTTAGGTAGTTCTCTATCAGATCACCACATTCCTGATTCAATCCTTCAGGTAACCTCCAATCATAGACATTTCCTTTCGTGTGGTCCAGGTGTAATAATAGGACCACACATCTCGTGGGTGCCATAGGAGTCATCATCATCATCATCAGCCCGTAGAGAGTTCAGGATCAGGACAGAGCACAGGAGTCAGCTAAGGGGATATCTAGTGACTGGACAGCAGCATTCCCTTGGTCTTTTTAAGCTACCCATATATGGTCTACTACGATCACCAAAACGCCCGCTGTTTCCTCGTGGACCTACTATTTTGTCCTACTAGAAGGACCACGAGGATACGCCTGCCAGCGAGCGAGGTGATTATTGTCAACCCTAATAGGGAAAGGCCTATGGCCTATCTATGTTCAGCGATGATCATTTTTCGGCTGACCTAACGGCCGTCATCTATTTGTTGAACAACTTTAAATCAATACATATAATAAAACTGTACATTGAATATTTTTGGAAAATGTTGACTGCAGTATGCTTCTTAATCGATATAGAAATAGAAACATTTTTTTTGAATTTTTTGTCTGTCTGTCTGTCTGTCCCTTTGAACACGCATCACGCTGCAACCACTGAACGGATTTTGCTGAAATTTGGTACGGCAATAGCTAATTATGCAGAATAACATTTAGGATACTTTTTGTTTTCTAAAACGGCCAAGTGCGGGTTGCCAAGGATGTACTTTTTATTCAAGATTTTTTGTTCGCATATTATTATTATATTTGGATCATCATTTCATCATCATTAACAGCCTGAAGACGTCCACTGCTGAACATAGGCCTCCCCCAGGGAGCGCCACTTAGAGCGGCTGCTCGCCTCCTGCATCCATCGGCTCCCCGCGGCTTTCACCAGGTCGTCGGTCCACCTAGTGGGGGGCCGGCCTACGCTGCGTCTTCCAGTTCGTGGTCGCCACTCGAGAACCTTTCTTCCCCATCGGTTGTCAGTTCTACGAGCGATGTGGCCTGCCCATTGCCATTTCAACTTGCCAATCCTAAGAGCTACATCGGTCACTTTAGTTCTCCTGCGGATCTCCTCATTTCGGATCCTATCTCGCAGGGAAACACCGAGCATTGCTCTCTCCATAGCTCGTTGCGCGACTTTGAGCTTAGTAATGAGGCCAACAGTTAGAGACCACGTCTCAGTTCCATAAGTCATCACTGGCAACACACATTGATTGAAAACTTTTGTTTTCAGGCTTTGTGGTATTTTGGACGAAAAGATAGGTCGAAGCTTCCCGAACGCTGCCCAGCCGAGTTGGATTCTTCGGGCGACCTCTTTGTCGAAGTTGGACCTACCCAATTGGACAGTCTGCCCTAGATAGACGTATTTGTCGACAACTTCGAGAGTATCGTTCCCGACAATTACCGGTATAGGTGGAACATGGGCATTTGACATGATTTTCGTCTTGTCCATGTTCATCTTAAGACCAACCTGTCGGGAGACTCTACTGAGGTCGTTGAGCATGGTGCTGAGATCATCGAGCGACTCCGCCATTATGACTATATCATCGGCAAAACGAAGGTTAGTGATATACTCGCCATTTATGTTGATGCCACATCTTTTCCACTCCAAGAGCTTGAAAACATCCTCCAATGCGTTTGTGAACAGTTTCGGAGAAATAACGTCTCCCTGTCTCACGCCTCTCTGCAATGGGATCTGTTCCGTACTCTGGTCTTGTAGTCGGACTGACATAGTGGCCTTACTGTACAAACACTTCAACACTTCGATATACCTATAGTCAATTTGGCATCGCTGTAAGGACTGCAGCACCGCCCAAGTCTCGATTGAATCGAAGGCTTTCTCATAGTCCACAAACGCCAGGCATAGCGGCCGATTATACTCTTCGGTCTTCTGTATAATCTGGCGTAGCGTATGGATGTGGTCTATGGTGCTAAAGCCTTTTCGGAAACCGGCTTGTTCGGGAGGCTGGAATTCATCAAACCTGCGTGCGAGACGATTCGTAATGACCCTCGAAAACAGCTTATACACATGACTCAAGAGCGAGATGGGCCTATAGTTCTTCAATAAGGTGTTATCACCTTTTTTGAAGAAGAGCACCACCACGCTCTTGTGCCATGCCTCCGGCGTTGTACCTTCAAGGATGACAGAATTGAATAACTTCTGGAGGACTTTAAGTACCGGTCTACCACCCGCTCTCAGAAGTTCGGTCGTAATTCCATCCTCACCTGGCGCCTTGTTGTTTTTAAGCTGTTTGAGGGCCATTCTAATCTCGTACAGGCTGACGTCCGGGATATCTTCGGTATAGTGTCGGACTAACTTGGCTCTGGTGTCCTTAGCTGTGTTAGTAGCGGGCTCACGTGTCGATGTGTATAACTGTCCATAGAAGTTCTCAATCTCTCTCAGGATCTCAGGCTTGGATGAAATGACACTACCATTCTCGGTCTTCAGTTTTGTCATTTGGCTTTGCCCAATAGCCGAATCTTTTGCGAACACCTTAGAGCCTTGGTTCCGCCATTTGGATATCAATTTTAATTTCAATAAAAAAAACTAGTTAGTTTAAAGTTAAAAGTTTTAAGTTATTAGTTTTAAGTTAGGACTTAAACTGATTAACCCGTGCGAAGCCGGGCGGCTCAGCTAGTAGGTACTAAACCTATGCCCATTGAATACTTAAAATCTCGGACTTTACTTCAAATCTAGGTACAAACAAAAACCTAGACACCTAATTTATAGGCCCTCGAGGACACCATACGGGGTCATGCCGTTTCATTAGTAATTCACGCGCGGCGCCGCGGTCACGAACGGATCGTGGTTTGTGTGAACAAGTGGGAAATTCTGTTTTGTTACGAATGAATACGAGGTGAAGGAGTAATTTTAACTTTGGTAATTTTTAGGGCGCGTCAATGTCATTATCCAGCCTGAAGACGTCCACTGTTGAACATAGGCCTCCCCCACAGAGCACCACCTTGAGCGACCGTTCGCCTCCTGAATTCAACGGCTCCCCACGGTTTTCACCAATTTATCGGTCCACCTAGGGGGGGCCTACGTTACGTTTTCCGGTTCGTGGTTGCCACTCAAGCCTACCTACCCACCTACATTTTTAGAACGTAAGTAAATACTCATGGATGAAATAAAAAAAGAAGGATTTAGTTGTGATTGACATGGAACTGAACCTCAAAATGGCGGACATATTACATATGTGTGTCAGATGAAAGTAGGGCGCCCGGCTGCCTATGATGTGAGTGTGTGCGTGCCCCGCTCGTACGTACGAAGCGTTCCGGCTTCCTAAGGGTGCTTCAGTTTCGGATCAGACGGGATTCCCTCCTTCTTTTATTAGCTCCATGGAAATACTAAACTAAATCCGTATAGACTGTCATAGTTTAGAACAGTAGTTCATAGTTTAGTTTAGGTAACATCAGTAGGAGAGACCTAGGAGAGTTGAAACAATTTTCACGTTTTATCCCATATCTATCCCACTGGGATATGGGTCTTCTCTCACAGGGAGAGTGTGGGCCAAAGTGAGACTTGGTGAATGACATTGACAGATTTCCAAGACTTTTTTGTTCATGCCATTTTCCTTACCGTTGTAAAAACGAGCGCGAATCCCTCACATGAGTTTGGATGGTCTGCAGTGCCGAGCGGAATTCAAACCAGGGTGCGATCGGTTTCAAAGTCGTACAGGCTACTACTGTGTCATGCGCGCTTCTTCGGGAGTAGGTACCTAACAAGGTTCCTACTTATACAATACATAATTATATAAGCACTTTACATAAATCTTCATAATTATTATTGGCTATACTAAAATACCTAGTTGCTTAGTAAATTATTATTTTTTAGTGCAAGAATTTTTAAATTTCAAGCAATTACAAATAGGTAATTAAGGGATCTAAAACACAGTAGGTATTGTGATTTTTCTTTTATTGTCATTGACATCAAACTTTGGAGCTAGTAGACTCTACCACAAAAATTTAGTTTTTAGTTTTGCAAATAAAATTCTATCACTGAATGCGTTGAATTAACAACTCTGATTCCTGTAATGATCCATTTTCATCGCGTTCCATAGTCACAAACTTCTTCGGATTCGGTCTCCCGTGTGGCCTCCTCGAAACCATACATCTTCCATAATTAGGCATCAAATAATACAATTTTCTACTATTATGCTCGTGATAAATTATATTATTATTATTATCGAACACCGATTTTAATGGTAAACCACTTCCAAAAGCTCCCACCTCTATAAATTCATCAGTTTTCGAGTCCAATTTGTACAAACCTCTTTTGCCGGTGTGAACAAAATGAGCACTTTCAAACTTGTCTATGGATAACGAGTAAACGTCACCTGCTATGACAGTCACTTGTTTCGCGCCTTTTTTAAATCGATACACCCTTGACTGACTTATAAAGTAGATGTCATCTCGATGATCGATTATAAAATCATCGATTGTGTAGTTCGATAGTAAAGAAATACTTTTCGATTGCTTATTGTCTATCGTATAAAGTCCTTTCGTTTGAAACACGGTGTAGTAGATCTTGTCTTTGTACTGCATATGCCAAATAGTTTTATCAAATAGTCCGTATCGACTCGTAATATTTGAATTAGGGTTGTATTTATAGATTCCTTGAGCACCTCCGATGTAAACATTTCGACTCGATTGATCGACAGCTCTGGCGAATGAGAAATCTATGTTTGGTATAATTTTAAATCGGATATCGTCTAAATCGAATGCTCCTGTGTAATCGATCGATTGGTCATCTTCATAGTGGAAGTAGACGATGTTTTCTGTACGGTCTACAGCGAGCTGACCGGAGAAGCGGTAGCCATCCAAGATAGGTGTTTTAGAGTAGCAAATTCCTTCAAGGCACGCATCACACGCATGGGTGTCGGTCGAAGGCGACACGTAGGCTAAAACAGCCGCCAATAGTACGAGATGTTGTACTGCCATCCTGTAAAATTAACAATAGGCGTTAAATAAATAGATAGGTAAGGTACATTAAAATTAATGTGATGAACAAAACATACTAAGTAAATAATCTCCTTTATCAAAAGATGTAAGTATCAATACCGCTTTAACAGAATCCGATTAACACCAGAATCGTACCTTAGCTCAATAAGGTATCGCCACAGGTAGGTACCTGCTCATCGAATAGAAATATCATCTATTCGAATATTAAAACCAAATATCAAATTAGTTCTTAGAAAAGTATGCAAGGATTTAGAAAGGTACTTACGTTATACAACATCTGAGCAAAATCAGTTCGGATTAATTATTATCACGTTTCAAATACCAACACATCAAATAAATAAGGAACACTCAATATAACGCACGCAACTCGAATATACCAACTCCTTCATAATAATATTATGTTTAAAAATCTTCAACGTATAATCAGAAACTGCACAAAAATAGCGTAACGTTACAATAATTGATGTCAATTATTTTATCTACATATATTATACCACCTTTTTTATGGTTTTCACCATAGTCCCGGTTAAAGTTACAGCTAATAATATCTTATAATCTATATATATATATATATGGTGAACTTGAATTATCCCGAATGGGACTGGGACCCTGATGCCTCACAAGTTGCGAGAGCCTTACTTGAAACTGCGTGTTTCCAAGCATCCATACTAAAAGATACATCCACTAACCTAGCACTGCGCGTAGAAACCCTATAACGCACAATCTAGTCCACGAGAGTTAGAGCGATCAGTACGAGAGCTAACATTTTTAAACACAGGTCAACAAACTCGTTTAAGGAATTCGGACAAGGACGAAGATCAACTACACCTAGCGCGCTAGGGCTGTCTTCAAAGCGGTTGGTTAAAATTGTATAGTAAACTTTACATGGCATTTCTTCAGTGAAGAACTGTTAAATTAGAAATGTTGTCTAACTTGGGGCGTAAATTTACCTTCTTCCGGGATAATATACCAATTCAACTTCAGATTGTATAATCTTTTAACGAAATATTATATCTACGAAGTATGGTCGACTGTGTTCTGGCTTAAAGTTCACCTCCAAAAGCTATACTATTATATATGTTATGTAAACTAATTATTGGTTAAAAGTTAACTGTAGATGGTGCAACCCGACCTTTCAGTATTATTTTAACAACATAATAAAGATAAGTTGATAGCCCGTGACGTGCGTGGCAAAGGTTAAACATGTTATTTACTAAATTGATTTGTTTCAAGGAATACATGTTTGTCTTGGAATTTTATTAGTCGCTGCAACAATTTATTGAAATTACATTAAAAATCATTAATAATAATTATAATAAGGTAGGTATTATTTTTAAAGTAGGTAAATAATAAGAATTTTCCACCTACTTAGGTAAAGGACCAGTTTACTCTAGTTTATGGATTTTCGAATGCCAAAATTTTTCAATAGATGATTCACTCAGAAGCTGGAAATTGACCGGGCACTTTATAAATATTTTTGGTTGTGTGGCTACCTAGAGTGTATGTACCTTAATTTATTTATTAGGTATTGTTGTATCTGATAGTGATTGAATAGGCATGACGACTACTATTAAAAATGAACAAGTAAATATTACTTTCATAAAGAAGAAAAAAATGTATGCAATAATTGAAAAAAATAAGCAAAATCGGTAAATAACTTAAGGAGTAATAAGCTTTTAAAGTTTCTACAGGAGGCATCTCCTGTCCCTTTCTCGCGAAACAGAGCGCCCCCACAGTTACTACGAAAAATCTACGCGTGACGTCACATGCCAAAGAGATTGTCCCCCGTATTCTAAAACATTTCACCAAAAATCCTTCACTTAACTTCCACTTAACTTTGAGGGAAACTCAAGGTACATCGCGACGTACCTTGAGTTGACAGTTGCTTCGCTTCCCTCGTTTGAGAAAAATTTACGCAGAAATGTCAAGTTGATTATAATTGTCATTTAAAAATACCAAAACACAAAAATGAGGTTAATGCGAGGTTGAGTCGAGTGGAGTAATCTCGTGGTAACGACTTAGAATATGGGGGTGAGAGATTGTATGAAAAGCTGCCACAGCTTAGTAATGAGGTACTATAACGACCTTCCTCTGACGTCACTGGCCGTTTGACCTATCTCTTTCTGTTCCGGTTTTTAAAATGATTGTAACTTGGTAATTTTTTGAGAAATTTAATCTTTGTTGTCACATATGTTTATTTTTGAGGAATATAATTAATTTAACCAATAAACAAATTTTAGTCATCATGCCTAATAAGACTATTATTTACGTTATCAGTACATCAAATAATATAGAACCAAAAACGAAAACCACATTAAAGTTTTAAAAAATTTATTTAAAAAGTTACATGATAAAAGAAAAATTAATACATCAAAATGAACACAAATGACACAAAAAAAATAGTTACAAAGTCGACCACAAACATTATAAGAAAATATTTTAATTGGAAAAAACTTTACGTGGTTTTTATTAATTTTACCAATACATATTTTAAACATTAAACATTAGTAAATAGCATTTTAGTAACGTATATTATTTAAACAATTTACTTTATTGGAAAAAATCACTAACAGAATACAAAAAGATTTATATACTAGCCAAATATATAATAGCTTTAACTATTTATATAACATGTCTTTATGAACTATTATTGTCAAAACTTTCGTGCAAATGTTTTTAATATTAACGCGTTACTTTTTATTAAAACAATGAAACACATCTCAAAAATAAAAATAAAATACTTTCTATCATAATAACTTATGGAATGTAGGGGAAAACTTATTTTATAACCCTCGCCATTGATACATAGAAACGGTACGAAAACGACAAAAGATTTTTGTCTCATCATTGGTGTATAAATCTTTATAGTTAGGAGTGAGATGGCAAAACTAACGATATTAAATTATTTGTGATAGCGTATTCCAGTAGTTTATTTACTGGCGTGGGTTATAGTAGCTAAATATATTTTTTAACGCCAAAAACATTAAAGCCAATGTAGCCTCTTCAAATTACAAAATATACCAGTTTATTTTAACAATAATAATTTGGTGATTCAGCCTCTATTTTTTTTTTAAAACGCCCATATTCCATAAAAGAATAAAAAATAGAAAAGACAGGCAAATCCAGATATCAGATAGCGCTTGAATATTAAGTACGAAGAAAGAATTAGTTAGTTCCCATTACTACACGAGAACTGACTATTATTTACCGCTATTATAATCTTGATTCCCAAAATTAAAATTATTACAAAAAGTGACATTCATTGGACATTTGTCTATGAACTGGTAACGACAGTGGCGCCATCCGAAATTAGCTTTGCATGTGAAAAAAGTAAATTAAATTAAATAAAAGAGGTGGGAAGGTCGTGTGATAAACCAACGCGTACCAATAACGTACATTGTACATAGACCAAAAGAGACAACGATTTACAAAGCTGACTATCTCAGTGTGAGTGACAGAGACGACAGTATACCAAGCCGATTATCTCGATGTGAGTGACAGAGACGACAGTACACCAAGCCGATTATCTCGGTTTTGCCATGAGGTGTCTTTTTCGGTATTATGAGTTTAGTCATGGTCAAGAAGATAACACTCGCGTAGCTCCTGATTTTTTATCATGAACACAGGGTGCCATACTAAGATTCTTGGCTACACCATGTATAACGCGATTCAATAAAGAAAAGAAGTGAAAAAAGCAAAAATTTCTATTGGTGTCTCACTCCCTCTGCACTTAAACACAATAGTGGAAGAGGAAAAACAAGTTTCTTGTCGGTTCTTAAGGAGTGCCTCTTCTACATCTTATGGTATATTATTTTTCGTGTTTTTAACTACATAATATATATCGATATAACTCTTATCAGTTTAATTGTTACAGTCTTTAAAGGTTAGTATTAAAATTACCCAATTAACTTTATGTACTTACTTAAAGATTTACTTAATTAGTGCATTAAAATAAAAGGTGTAAGGTATTCAATTTATCGATAGATTCAACATCTTCGGCTTCTTTGGTAAGAGAGAACACAGAGTATCAATAAAATTTACTTTAAAAATAAATGAATCTAAATACTTTGGCACTAAAGCGGAAGACTCTATGCACTACTTTTTAATAATTGGTAAACGAATTGTTCTAAATACAAAATTTCCGTATTCACAGCTATGCATGCGTCACATAATAAAATTTTAAATACCTTCAGTATATAAAAAAATGTGTAAGTAGTAAGTTCTATTTATTAACAATAAAGTTTACAAGTATAACAGATTTGGTTTTTATTTCAGTCTCAAATTAATTCTTAGAATAATTAATATAGCTAATGAGGTAAATAAAGGTGGTGCCACATGTAATACTAATCAATAAAGGTGTGACTCAATGTACTAAGATATTTTTAGGCTATTCAGTAGTAGACCCTTAATTTTTCGTTTAACAATTTTTATGTAGAAGTCACGTTTTTGTTTAGTTCCTTATCTTTTCGTAGCTCTAAGTAACAATATCACATTTACTTTAACTTTACGTAATAGTTTCCCATTTATTTTATCATTTAATATCACTACGTAACGATTTTCCCTTTATTTTAACATTTTATATCACGACGTAACGCTTTTTCATTTATTTTATCATTCTACATCGCCAGGTAACATTTTCTCAATCAGTCTATCATCCTGTAAAACCACATTGCAATTTCTCATTTAATAGTATCAGCCTACAATCTTCAACTTTAAAAATATCCCATTCAGTTTCATCACCCCATGACTTTACGTAACAATATCCCATTTAGTAACCATCATCCCATAACTTTACGTAACAATATCCCATTTAGTAACCATCATCCCATAACTTTACGTAACAATATCCAATTTAGTTTCATCACGTTAATTTTACGTAACAATATCTCATTTAGTAACATCACCCCATAATTTTACGTTACATTAGCCCATTTATTTTCATCTTCTCATAACATTACGTAACAATATGCCATTTAGTTTCATCTCCCCATAACTTTGTGTAACAATATACCATTTAGTTTTATCACCCCATACCTTTACGTAACAACATCCCTTTTAGTTTTTCATACAAAATCTTTACAAAAATATTATTTAACAAAATATTACGTCACACCTAACCAAGCATTGTGGCACCATTAATAAAAATAAGTACTAAAGTTATCAATAAATTGAATACCCTACCTAAACCCAAGTGCGCTTACAACGTCTATCCAGCCACAGATTATGTATCGGGGCCATAATTTCTTGGTGGATCACCTCCCGCCATTTAAGACTTGGAATCTGGCTGAAAAGGAGGGAATGATGGATTACGGTGATGAGTTTGTACTAACTACTGTAAAATTTTGATAGTCGATCAGCCGGAAAACGTCCACAAAGCGCCACTTTGAGCGGCAACTTGCCTCCTGCATTCATTGGCCTCCCTGCCTTCGTAGTGTAACTCTCTATTTGAAGACTCCAATCATCATTTTTCATACTGAGTCAACACTTTTTATTCTACATTCAGTCGGAAATAAATCCATTGCTGAACATAGGCTTCCTCCACTTTGCGACGCTTATCATAGGAAGGATTTGCGATAATCACCTAGCTTGGCAGGCGGCTTGGTGATCACAAATTTCAATGTACCGAGGTGAACTCTGCTGCCCATTCCCTGGATATACCATTAGATACAATAGGCATGATGACTAAAAAATTTTTTGCATATATTAAAAATATTCCTCAAAAGATAAACATTTGTGAAAACAAAAATAAAATATCTCATAAAACGACAAAGTTACAAGCATTTTAAAAACCAGAATAGAAAGAGATAGCTCAAACGGCCAGTGACGTCAGAGCAATGTCGTCATAGTGCCTCATTACTAAGCTGTGGTAGCTTTACATACAATATCTTTGGCGTGTGACGTCACGAGTAGATTTTTCATAGTAACTGTGGGGGCGCTCTGTTTCGCGAGAAAGGGACAGGAGATGCCTCCTGTAGAAACTTTAAAAGCTTATTACTCCGTGATTTATTTACCGATTTTACTTATTTTTTCAATTATTGCATTCATTTTTAATCTTCTTTATGAAAGTATTATTTACTTGTTCATTTTTAATAGTAGTCATCATGCCTATTAGCCGGCTCTTACGGCACCCACGGGAACAGACGGGGTGGTCCTATTCGTAAACCGAGAACACACGGACATCACTTTTTAATACAAGAGTCATAATTATTTCATACCGAGACAAAATTTTTCATACTGAGTCATACTTTTTCATACTGAGTCATCATGACAATGGTAATAAAAATGTTAATACATACAGCGCATTGAGCATTTTCGCGGTTTTTATTCGCCATCGTTTCAGCATTGTACTCGTGTTCCAGATTGAAATACTGGAATAGAAATAAAAACAATATTAAACCAAACATAAGTAACTAAATAACCATTTTATCACTCTTTTTTATTGACGTCATCTACACTTAATTTATTAGTTATCATCATGACAATCGCATTTTTTGCAACCGTCACATACACGGTTAGTCGTTGGTGTAAGAAAGAGACGGGATGTTAACTCGCTACCAGTATTTGGAAAGCGCTTTTGTTACTGCTTAGTCACTATCACTCGATTACACTTAGTAGTCCATAGATTGTTATAAATACCTTATATAAAAAAGAAGCGTTGTCTATTTGGATGAAATTTTGCAATTATGTTCACACTACAATCAAAAACTGGCTATTGCTTTGAAAAGGGCAATTATTTCCGGGCAAAACTGTAATAATGTGTACGAAACCGCAGGGCATATCTATTAAAACAAACACATGAAACATTAAAACACATACCATGTGTTTAGAAAAAAATTACCTTCAAAATATCCGCGTTAGACAAATGGTCGCCCGGCCCGTTTTGCACAAAATGGCGGAGCAAGTTCCCGCCTTTTTGAACCAAGATGGCGCCGCCGGTTTGCACCCAGTCACCTTTCAAGTCGCCGCCTAGGTCTACGTTTATAACAAAATGGCTACATTTAAATACTAAAACATAATAAATTGTACTTAAGTAGGTACCTACTAAAATAAACATATGGTATTAAGACTCAACATAGGGTACTAAGATGATTGAACAATCCTAGGTACTTAGTACTTACAAAAGCTTAGACCAAACACTAGGACACGATTGGCAACTTACCGGTTAGAAAACGTTCCGTTTTTATTAATAAAAGAATGACACTAGTACGGCAAATCAGTTGAATTTATTTAGCGGATGTACTAATTTACAGAAATGTTAACCGCTTCGACAATACTGCATTTAAATGGAACTAAAACTAAAGTATGTGATCAAAGGTTTAAAGCCATATTTGTCACTACGTGAAAATCGAAAATGTGTATATTTGTATCAACTTTAGCTAATAACATATTGTTTATTAATAGGATATTTAACATGTAATTTATTTGTTTCGGGTTGCCGATATTTCGGTACTGTTGCAAGCACCATGATTACGAAAGAACTGAAAATCTTGCGGGTAGATGATAATAAGTTATGGCCAGACGTAGCAGTCTAACCTTCTTCACACTCGTTTACTACGCGTCGCACCAGTACTATGATCCCTATTCTCACTGTCCACTCAATCTCGACACACAATACTTACAACATCACGGTTTGCACTTGGAGCCGAAACATTCCGGTGTTAATTACCCGACGGGCCCGATAGCTCAGTTGGTATTATCCCTGCCTTCTGAACTGAGGGCTGTGGGTTCGATTCCTACCCAGGACAAACATTTGTGTGATGAACATAGATGTTTGTTCTGCGTCTGGGTGTTATATTGTATTCTATGTAAGTAAATAAATAAATAAATAAAATAAATGTATTTACAAACAAAAAAAAAGTATATAAGTATTGTATCAGTTATCTAGTTCCCATAGTACAAGCTATGCTTAGTTTGGGGCTAGATGGCGCTGTGTGAAATGTCCACACATATTTATTTAAATTAATTATAAGTAAATTTACATGGTAAATATCCCGTTAATAAACAATATGTTAGTAATGTTAGTGACCATGGAAGTTTAAAAACTTTAGCTACTAAAATAATACTCAAATTTCCGACCTCCTCCTCCATTGCTACCTAAAAAAACTGATTAAAAACAATATTTAACCTCCAAGATCTCAGTGTTAGACAACCGATCAGCCGGGCCGTCTTGTGTGAAATGAAGCGTCAACTTCCCGCCATTTTTAACGACAATCAAGCCGCCATTTTGTAGACCGTCGCCAACCGTGTCCGTTTCAAGGCCTGTGATGTACGAAATTATGGAGTCTACTAAAATTCGGATCTCTACTGAATAGGCACGATGACTTCTATTTTTTTATTGCATACATTGATAATATTCCTCAAAAAATAAACAGTCGTGAACACAAAAATAAAATATCTCAAAAATTACTGGAATAGAAAAAGATAGCTCAAACACGCAGTCACGTCACAAGTTAGTCCTTCATAATATCTCATTCCTGAGCCATTATTCCGTAACGATTCCTTACTTGGAAACCACGCGAATTTCTTGTCTTACAAAAGAAATCTGCAAAACTCTATTCTCTATGAAACGAAAACAAAACCGCGCGAAATGAATTTAGAAATAGCGCGATTTGAAACGTCAAAAATCACATGTTTTACGGAGACGTGTTCCGAAACATCAGCACATCAAAAGATATGACCACTTATGTCAATATATTTTATTCAAAATAAAGATAACTTTAATGTAAAGTGAAGGTATATCTGACGCTGTGACATGATTTGAACAAGACGCGATAACGACGTGGTTTCGTATCATGTGGAATCTGTGTTTCCATAGAGAATAACCGCCCAGGTGAGATGTTATCAAACGAGTTACGGAGGCTCCAGGTGGAGGATGCAGTAGAGAAGATGGTGTCATGTTAAATTAATCTTTATTAGGTGGTAGAACTTTTCTGCAAAGTTCGTCTAGGTAGGTACCACCGCTTTGCCAGTTATTCTGCCGCCAAGCAGTAGTGTGCAAGCACTACTGTGTTCCGGTTTGAAGGGCATTGTAGCTAGTGAAATTACTGGGCCAATGAGACTTTATGACCTGATTACACAGTGTCGTAATCTGATTACTAGACTGTGTGATGTCTCAGGATGACGTGCGCAGTGCAGTGTCACGCGAAAATTTATTATTTTAAAGTTCCGAGTGACACTACAACTGTTATGGGTGGCCGTGTTGCTTAACATCAGGTGAACGACCAGCTCGACACGTCATTCATTCTCATAAAAAAAATGTTGACTTTCAAGTATTACACGATTTACGTATTTTACTAGTCGTACAATCTAAGGTGGTGCTTCCGGCCCCAAGGCCGGGACCGGAGTACCTTATGCCATTCAGAAACACGCGAAATGACACAGGACACTGTCTGCTGCGTCGGCGCATGCCTGGATGACATCAGTTGCGGCAACGTAACAAATGTACGCCCATTTTAGCATATAAACACTTAAGTTAATTATTTTGGTAATTAAAGTCTAATTAAAGGCAAATTAATGTTATCTTATATGTGCATCGTTAATAAACTGGCATGACATAATCCAGTGTGTGAAAAAATAATTAATTTATATAATTAATGAATAAAAAGATAAAAAAATATTTATATACTTAGGTACTTTCTGTTTGTGAATTGTGAACCAATCCTTCTCCTAAGATCATAGAATACCAAACCAGAAAACACCAAGACTATAATATTAGTAGGAATATTCTAATTTATTCCAGAATAGGCCAAAATAATCCAAAACAGTCCAGAATAGTCTAGAATAGCCAAGAATAACCCAGAATAGTCCAGAATATCCCAGGATAGGTCAGAATATCCCAGAATAGTCCATAATATCCCAGAATAGTCGATAATATTCCAGAATAGTTCAGGATATCCTAGAGTAGTCCAGAATATCCCAGAATAATCTAGAATAGTCCAGAACACATACCCATCCCACGTCCTTTGAATATAGCATCTCTGGATTGCTTCCAGAACAGCGATGTGATGATGGTGATCACGTTGAACCGTTTGAAACCGAGCTGGTGGTAGGTCGAAATGTTCTCTACGTAGTACAGATCTGTAAAGTAGTAAGTTTGAAATTAGACATTAGACGAGCCTGTCTTTTGTCTTGATAGTTAGCTCTCTGTCTTTGGTTAGTTTGAAAGTTTTAGTGTGGTGGTTGAGCAGGTCGACTCATAACCCGGACGCGGCGAGTTCGATTCCCGCGACAGGACAAGTATTTGCGCACAGATAAAAAAAGTACAAATACTTGTTGTGTCAGGGTGTTGTGAGGACCATGATCTTCGTAGTTCCAGGGTCCCTATACACAGGGGATCTTAGTTAGGGTCCAGGATCTATGTATGTGATCGTTGGGCGTTATTCATATTTATTTTATTATTTATTTATAATCACCAGGACTCTTGGTGATCGCAGAGAATTTTAATGTACCGAGGTGACTGCTGCTGCCCTTTCCCTGGATATTACCGTTACGGCACCAACGGGAACAGATGGCTAAACAGGACCACACAGTCTAGGTGGATAGACTATTGTCCATCTAATGTAAGAATGCGCTTGACAGCTACTTATAATGAAATAGTAAAAATCTGAACGAAAACCGAAAATTCGGATCACTTTTGCTAATAATTCTATTGGTTGGGTGATAGTGGATTATATTTTAGCTATAATGAAACATGTAAATGTTTTAACACAGTGTTTTTGCATGTGGTCCCATCAGGTACAAACGAAAAATAGCCCGAACTTGAAAAAAAATTAGTAATCGTGTCTAGAGAGTTACTAGTTAGTGTCCAGTGTATTCATTTGGCCCAATACTTCGCCAACACGCAATAAATGTCGCTTGATAATCTTGCGTTATGCAGAAATAAAATAATTCGTAAAAAAGCCCGCGTTATTCCGTTGTATGGGATGAGGCATCTATACTGTAGGTATTATATTATCTGTGGTTTTTGACTGTTTTATTGTAGCTGTCAAGCGCATTCTTACATTAGATCAATATATACGCAATAATACGCCATGTTCATAAAGTTATTAACTTATTACACATCACTGAAGCAAGACCGGTTTCTCTTAGCCATTATCTTATATGAAAATTACCTTTAATTAGTATGAGTATTAAATACTTGTTTATTAAGTCTAGAGAGTCAAAACAATTAGTAGATAATTTTTACTGCGTACCTACGTAGGAAAAAATCTAAAAATATAATATAATCAATAGGTAAATATTTTGATTGGAGTATCTTTGTGTGATTGAACGCAGCTATTTGCATAAGAATAGGTAAACAAAAGCGCAGCAAAACTTATTCTTCTTATATAATTGCATTATTTTATTCACTAGGTATCTTTTTACTTTATAAAAATAAAAATATAATATCGCCTAACGTTCACGTACACAAATCCCTGTAGATTCCCTGTATCTGGGACCCAACTACGAGAACCATGCTCCCACAACACCCAGACACAGCACAAGTGTTTGCGTTTTTTTTACTTGTCCTGTCGCGGGAATCGAATCCGTCGCCTCCGGGTTATGAGTCAACCTGCTCAACCGCCACACCACGGAGGCTGTCATTAGCAATCCTTATAATAAGCCTCCAGTGTCGTTTTATAGGGGAGGCCTATGTTCAGTAGCGGACGTCTTTCTTTACGCAACACGCTGGAAGTACTGAACGGATTTGGCTGAAATTTGGTATGGTTATAGCTGATTATGCAGAATAACATTTGGTATAATTATATGTGATAACTAGCTACTGCCCGCGGCGTTGCCACGCGTGGACTACATTACTTTTCAGGTTTCGGTTTGGGTAATGGCTTTATTTTTAAAAACTTTCTATCAGCCACACTGAGTTTTCTGCTCGTATAATCACTTCCACGAAGTAAAAATGACATGTCTTAATCATGGATGAAATAATTAATTATAATATTTTCCAAAACAGCGTAGGTACGCTAATTATTATTCTTGATATTCCTGGACCAATTTTGATGAAATCTCCACTCATGGCTACTTAACTATAGAAAATTTTTTGATGATATTTCGATAAGTATCATCGAACTCATGATTAATTAAAACCTATATTATATTAAAATCTAGGCTTTCAAAAAATTTTTACAATAGGGCAAAGTCTGGGGGTCTAGCAAAGATACCAACCGCTAACGCTAACGCCAAACGCTAACTCCAAAATGTACTGAAATGACGTTTCGGAAATCGCTGACTTTTCCGTAGCGAATGTCATTTCGATACATTTTTGGAGTTAGCGTGAGGCGTTAGCGTTAGTGATTGTGATCTTTGATGGATCTTTGCTAGACCCCCAGGGCATTTTACATAACATGTTTCGTACACAGATTAGAGAAAAAAAATCTACTTCGTATCATTCCATAGAGTATTATTATACTTCTGTATCATTCAAAGAGTATATAATTTATTACGTAACGTAAGAGTATCATTGGCCCACTGCATTAGCCTATGGTGGTAATAGTATGCATTGGCCCTCAGACCTGTGGGCCAAACATAAACGTCATGTAATGGCAAAAATAGGCATAGCAAGGGTCAAGATTATACTCCCAAGGGTAAAGCTCTAACTATCACGGTTCATCAGATACAGCCTGGTGACAGACGGACAGAAGGACAGACAGCCTGACAGACGTCGTCAGTCCGTTTTGGGTACGGAACTCTATTACTAAGGCTCCGCTGTCCGTCTGTCCGTCTGTCACCATCAGGCTGTATCTCATGAACCGTGATAGTTAGACAGCTGAAATCTTCACAGACGATAAATATATTTTTGTTGCCGCTATTACAAAAAATACAGAATATTTTAGTATTTTTTCTCTCATACAACAAACGTTTTTTTGCTAGTTTTTATAGATAATGATACGGAACCCTTCGTGCGCGAGCCCAACTCGCCCTTGGCTTGTTATTTCTCTAATCTGCGGGCACTTAAGTATAATTAACATGTTTGTATCTTGAATGCAATCGATTCATACTACTTACATATTATTTGATGGTATATCTATTTTACTCTAAAAACCCCAAACAACCTGCAAGGACTTAAATAGAAAAACTAATAATTGTTAATCAAATCTAATAAATTGTAAAATTTCATTCCACTGTTTAATGCATATTTACTACCGAAATTAACTCCTAATTACTCTTTGTTCATGGCCTTACACACGTTTTTTTTCTTTAATCTGTGCCTCCAGATGGACCTTACGTGAAACATGTGAAATATTCAATAACAACACGACGAAAAATTACTATACTTAACACTGGCTAAATACACTGTGTGGAGCCATAATACCACATAAAAAAAATTACTGTGACATAAACTAACCGTCAGTAGCCAAAAAAAATTCACCATGAAGCGGCCATGTTGTATAAAATTCCGTCCGGTTTCGTAATAATATTTTAATAATTTTAACCAAAAATTTTTAATGATATTTGTATTTTAATATATCCTATGTTGTGCGCCGGTTGTTTCTAAGCATATTAGTGCAACCCGCATGAAAATCAGTTCAGTACCTAGGGTTTTGTTGAATAACAAACAAACAAACAGCTACAAATTATTGTCCCTAGATGGCGTTAGATACGATAAATTAGAAAATGTATGGAGAAGGGAAAAAAGCCTTGTAGTCCTGCATCGCGGTTACGATATTTTTTGAACAATAGAACCTATGGGATAAATTAGATTTGACATCATTATGTGTGTGTTCCGTAGCGCGCCATAATTACACATTTATTATATGTAGGGATAAATATTAATTTCAAAAAAAAAAACAAAAATATTAAAAAAAACCTTGTCGAAGGGAAGATAGAAGAGAAAGGTAAAAAAATAAGGGAAAAGGATGAATGGATGGGACGGCAATAGAATGGCTGCGCCTGCCTCCCTTCGCCGTTCATCCTTTTCCCCTATTGTTTTACCTTTCCCTTCTCTCTTACCCATAAACAGTTAAGACTTAAAACTAAAACTAATTAACCAGTGCTAAGCCGAGGCGTGTCAGCTAGTCTATCTATATTAATAAAAATGGGTTGTTCTGTCCGAGTGACAGACAACGTAGGACGTACAGTGCAGTGGGAGAGACCGCAATAATAAATTCCTGCTCTTTTCAGATGTTTTCTAAATTGAGTCACGTTTTACCATACCATGGGCTGATAACACCACCAATTAAACACATCATTAGCGTTCTCGCTAAATACCGGTTGCTATTTTTCCGCTATTCACAGATGCGAAGGCCAATCTGTCGCAGCAACAGAGAAATATTTATCAAGTATTTGGTCACGTAATCGGCGATACTGTTGGTATCTTGGTTCAATAATCAACAAGATAACTATTTGGATGTTAAATTAGAAAGGCCAAAGTCCTATGAGCGTACCGGAATCAAATACGGAACTATTTCAGATTGTATTCAGATTCATTTAATGGCCAAAAACATTGATACGATAGGGCCTTTACTTAAACGTTAGTTAATTTAATTAATGCTTAAAATGCCATCCTGTTTTGTAAGACAAAAGGGGATGGGCTGTAAGATTTTCCTTGGTTCATTAAATTATTCTTCAACCACCAAACTACCTTCCAAGGGTGGTTTTTTACGATGATGAATGACGCGACGAGCTTGTTGTTCCCCTGATGTTCAGCGATACGGCCGTTCTTAACAGTTGCAGTGTAATGAAATGAAAATAATAAAGTTTCGCGTGACACTGCACTGCGCACGTCATCCTGAGACATCACACAGTCTAGTAAGAAAAGCACTATACAGCGAGATCAGGTCATAGTCTCATTTACCCAGTAATTTCACTAGCTACAGTGACCCTCAAACCAGTACACAATAGTGCTTGCACACTACTGATTGGCGGCAGAATAACTGGCAAAGCGGTGGTACCTACCTAGACAAACTGCAAACAAGTCCTAGTAGCTGGTTAAATTAGATGATTATGGAAGGGTTTCCCGTTACGATAAGTGTCCAAAGTGGCGTTTATGGGGGAGGCCTGTATTCAGCAGTTGAGGTCTTTCAGCTGATAATGTGAAAAGAACTAAGAATAAAATGTTATAATCACCTCCATCGAAGAACTTCTTCTTAACAAACTCTTCGGAGCCAGCCTCCTCCACTCCAATGCCGATCAGCTTGATGTTGTTCTTCTGCAGGACTGGGGCTATTTCTGACACCTGGAATGGTACATTTTTAATGTAAATCAATGACGTGACGAGCTGGTCGTTCGTCTGATGTTAAGCAACACGGCCGCCCATAACAGATGCAGTGTCACTCGCAACTCTAAATTTTCGAATGACACTACTAAACCAAAAAAAACCTACCTACTGCGCACGTCACCCTTGAGCCAGTCAAGCTAGATGGTAGAAAAAGATGGAACAACTCCACATAATTGTATCTCTGCTTTCAAAAAGCCGTTCGACCAATGAGAACGCAACAAAGGCCTCCCTCAGAGAGCGCCACCTCGAGTGGCTGGTCGCCTCCTGCATCCATCGGCTTCCCGCGGTTTTCACCAGATCGTCGGTCCACCTAGTGGGGCCTACGCTGCGCCTTCCGATTCGTGGTCGCCACTCGAGAACCTTTCATCCCCATCGGTTGTCAGTTCTACGAGCGATGTGCCCTTTCCATTGCCATTCCGAAGAGATTACCTATATATGTAATTTTTGGCAACTTATGCTACCCGTGCATAGATTTAACATTGGCCGTTGCACGAATCAAACCCACGACCCACACATCACAAATCAAAATCAACTTCAAACTGGGCTATCAAAACCTTTCGGCTAGGGGCTGCCTATGGGTTGTTGATATACTTTTAACTGGTATGCATACTGAGGAGCAAGTAAATGTATTCATCTATCGTAACTGGTTACGAAAGTTGCTTAACAAATCTCTTCATTATTAGGTAACCCTTTTGAAATTAATATTCAATGAACCGACAGATGTTTTTTATAGCTATTTAAACGACATTAAAATATCTCCGTCCTTTTCATTTCCTCTTTATCCGAAGAGTAACAACATATTAGAACGATTTAACCCACTAACCCTACACGATCAATTTAATTGGTCTATCTTTGATGATTGTGCAATTTGATTTCATCAGGTAGAGTTATTATTTCGTAATGATTTCCGACTGAACCGACGACCTGGTAAAAACCACGGGGAGTTGATGGATGCAGGAGGCGCGCAGCCGCTAAGTGGCGCACTCTGGGGGAGGCCTTTCAGCAGTTGACATCTATAGGCTGTTGATGGTGATGATAATGATGAAAGATTTCGGGTCACTGTATGGAGCGGTAGCAGGAAAACCCTGACGCGAAACGATTGATCACTGAAATTTATCGTGTAGGAGCTGCCTTAGAGAATATTATTGACATAGAATCGACACCATTATGACAAAAGTGATTTTAATAATTATAATGTAAGCACTTAAGTATGCTTTACATAATTCAAATGATTCTTCTTTTTTGTTGTTTTTTTTTGCCATCAGCCTAATGCTTTCCCACTTTTGGGACATGGGCCTTCTCTAACAAGGAGATAGACCATAACCCACCAGGCTCCAAGTGCGGGTTGGTGGATCACACATGTTCTCAAATTTTGCGATTCTTGAACATGGTGGCATCCTCTACCAGTCCACCTAGTGGGGCCCTATGCTTCATCTTCCGGTTTGTGGTCGCCACTCGAGGACCTGCTTGCCCCATCCGTATATCTACACATGGTATTAATGGCAAGCATATCATTATAAATTATCAGTCCCATCAGTGGGAATATTTTAAGTAAATCATGATGAATATGGTCAGAAATGCAAAGTATACTTAATTAATGGATTACATTGGAATTTCTGTAATGTTGCGACATTTCTGTTGAAATAAAAAAATGTGTCATACCTCTTTAGCCCAAAGACGACACAGCATGCATCCCCAGCGACGGAAAAAGATAATCGCCACATTTTGATTTTCCCAAAAATTCTTCAATTCTACTACCTGAAAACAAATAGAATAAGTTTAAAATAAAAAAGCAATATAAGTACATTTTTTAATGTTCCATATTAGTCCAGTCAACGAAATAATGCCCAAAAGGGGCGTGTAGAGTGAATGAGAGCTAAGCGATTTCTTCTGAAACTTGTTAAGGGTGCTCAGGAGATAAACATACTAAAAGTCCTGGCCCTCCAGGGGTGAGCCGGAGGGGGGAAGGGGTTGCAAAGGTGCCACTTTTGGGTTTTTCGTCAATATCTAGCAAGCGGAATTCTAGAATAAAAAAATCTTCTGCTATATGAAAGCTCATGAAATCGTGAACAACTTTCTTGTGATACACTTGTCCGAATTCTCAACCGTTTTAGAGCTACACACTCCAGAAAAGTGAAAATTGGCAAAAAAATACTTCTATCAAATATTCACTCATGTTTGCATCCTCTTCGACCGCACGGTACCGGGCAAGGTTTAATATACACGGGTGACTTTGATACATTTAAACGTTTTTATACCTTGTATGTACTAATTAAAAACAGTACTTCATTATTTTAATTAAGTTTTGTATTGTAGCATTTGATTAAGTAAGTTATTCCATTTTTTGGAGTTATTATTATTACCAAACCAATGTGTTAGAATTCAAAAATTTTGGTCCACACGTGACCGGTATCAGGAGTAGGTACCTAGTTTCAAAGGATGCTAATGAATTAAACTACACCCAGTATAAAATAAAAACTGATTGCTATATGAAAAAGTTTTTGGGGGTTTCAAAATATTTCACTGCAGAGCTAGCGTTGCCAGACTCAATGTAATTTTTACAGCAAAAGTTGCGCAGTGTAGTTTAAAAAAAATAGTTAATAATTATTATAGTTTCACAGAAGTAATACAATTTTGAGATAAAACTATAATAATGTTATTGGGATCTACAGGTAAGTAAGTTCTAGGTAGATAGTTATTGTAATAATAATAGTTATTATAAGGTGGATCCGTGGAGGTGAGGCCTGGTGACCTGTGATACAGGCTGTTTATGCCTACATCAGGCACCAGTCCTTGCAACGCAGGTTTGCAATAATGTAATAAATATTATTGTCATAACTGATTGTAATTAGTACCTAAAATACTTTTGTAAACCTTTTGCAAGGAAAATAAAAAACATTTATTATTATTATTATTTTCTTATTCATTTCCATTCTCGGGTCTAGCCCGGACATTTGAGAGGCATTAGTGGGGCCGAAGCTAACACCAAGAGGCCTTTTTGGATACAAAGATAACTATAACATGGTCACACTATCCCTGGACCTGACGTCGATGGTTTGCATTTCAGCGAGAACCAGAGATAATGTGACCGTGTTTTACATATTTCTTTCTTAAATGTTGGCATATTAATAGAACTATTTTGTATAATATGAAGGTTAAAATATCTGGGCTATTATGGTGAACTTTTGGATGGATGGTGACATTGGGTTATGGAATGAGAGAACAGCACCTGCCAATTTTGTCTCATATCAAAATGTTTGAGGCAGGTGATGACTTGCCACCCACTAAATGGGCCTCCTGTAGTGGCTACCGCATATTGGTGCCGAGGAAGCAACATTGGTGTGGGTGGCTTAGGGTGTCGAGAGGTGTGCTGCGGCGTTATGCCCTTTAACACTTCCACCCTGGAGCTTAGGTTCTTAGCTCTTGCGACTTCCACCCCTGGACAGCCAGTTAAGGCAAGCCAGGGGTTAGGGGTCTCACTTAGCCCCTTGGAATCAGGGTACGCGGTGTCGCCACTCACCGACGGCTCGCCACAAAGCCGCCCCTGCGTTGTTATTATTATTATTCATTCATTTATTTGACTTTCTTAAGTTTTTGTTTTTTTATAATACTTATATAAAAATACATTACAAAAATACTATAAAAAAACCTAAACCTAGAGTGCCGCTGGCAGCGGGGCAGGGCCCAAGCTACCGGTGGTCAGGGCTGCAGAGTGAGGAACCTCCTGACAATACGTGCCGTGTCAAGGAGTACCGCCTTCTGAATCTGACCCTTGATCCAGCCGTCTAGCGCGAGCCTCTCGAGGTGTTGGTCGAGGCTCTTCGCTATAAGACCGTTCGCTGAAACGACTATCGGGACAATGCTTGTTGAGTCAACATTCCACATGGCGGTAACCTCGTGAGCCAAGTCAAGGTACTTGCTGAGTTTGTCCTTCTCAGCCTTCACGAGGTTCTCGTCATGCGGAATGGTGACGTCAACGAGCACTGCCCGGCGTTGGGACCGGTCTACCAGCACGATATCAGGCTTATTGGCTACAATAGTCCTGTCCGTGATGATAGAGCGGTCCCAATAGAGCAACGCACGGCCATTTTCAAGAACCGGCCCCGGTGTGTACTTGTAGTACGGCACCTCAGACTCGACAAGGCCGTATTGAAGGGCAAGTTGCTGATGAATGATCCTGGCCACTAGGTTGTGTCTGTGCAAGTACTCTCCGTTAGCAAGATGAGAACAACCGGAAATAATATGTCGGAGAGATTCTCCGGGACGGCGGCATGCCCGACAGATGTCGACCGTACCGTCCTTCATGATATATTTCCGGTAGTTATTCGTCTTGATAACTTCGTCCGCAATTGCACAGACAAAACCCTCGGTTTCCCCAAAGAGGTCGCCGAATCGCAGCCAGTTCACCGACGCATGCAGGTCCACATCGGGCCCCGCCAGGGCCCGATAGAACCGCCCGTGCAGCTCCTTGCCTTTCCATACGTCCCTACGGTCTTCGGTACTAAGTACCACCGGTTTACGCCAGTTCTCTTTTGCCAAGGAGAGCGGCGTGAGGCCCTTGTCAACTGCCACCACATCGCGATGCATCCCGCACTCGTTGTTGAGGAAATACTCCCGGAGACTGCACACTTCACGGTTATGGAGGGTTTTGGCGTTTAAAAAGCCTCGACCTCCCCATTTCCGCGGAATGTACAGTCTCATAACAGACGAGCGCGGGTGCAGCATACGATGCGATGTAAGCAGTTGACGGACCTTTCTATCCAGGGCGTCCAGCTCAGTCTGAGTCCATCTCAGTATGCCAAAGGAGTACATCAATAAGGGCATCACCCAGCCGTTGAAGGCGCGCACCTTGTTGCCACCCGACAAAAGACTGTTGAGTACTTTTGTCAGACGGCAGAAGAAGCGCTCCTTCACCGTCCGCTTAACGTCCCCTACTGAAACACCCAACGACTCTGACATACCAAGATACCTGTAGGTTTCGGATTCGGAGAGGGACCTGAGAGTCATTGTCTCGGAAAATTGCAAATTCGTGGAATTTACAACTTTCCCTACCCGTACATGCATAACCGCACACTTATCCACACCGAACTCCATCTTGATAGAGTTGCTAAAATTCTCTGTGATTTTTAACAACTCTATCAATTGTGGACGTTGCGGTGAGAACAGCTTGAGGTCATCCATGTACAGTAGATGAGATATGATCTCACCCCCTCTCCGAAGCCGACAGCCTAGCTTTGAATCTCCCAGCAAGGTACTGAGAGGATTCAACGCCAAGCAAAACCACAAGGGGCTCAGACTGTCACCCTGGAATATGCCTCGCTCAATCCTTATTAAGTCCTGCGGACCAGAGACGCTGTCCCCCCTACCTGGTTGACGAAGGACCGTGGTCCACTGCCCCATGCATGACCTTAAAAAGGATCTTAGAGTTGCATCTATTTTATACAGCTCCAAGATCCTCACCAGCCATGAGTGAGGCACCGAATCATAGGCCTTTTTATAGTCAATCCAGGCAGTAGAGAGAGCCCCTCTGTCCCGCCGGACCTGTTGGCAGATGGCCGTGTCGATGAGGAGGAGCTCCTTAGTACCACGGGACCCAACCCTACATCCATTCTGAGCGGGGGCCAAAATATTGTTCGCAACGATGTGCGAGTTAATTTTTGTTCTCAGAATGGATGTAAGGAGCTTGTACAGCGTAGGCAAGCACGTGATGGGTCTGTAATTTTTCGCTTCCGTGGTACTACCGGACTTATGGAGCAGGAAGGTGACACCAGTTGTCATGAAACTTGGGAGTGAACCAGCCTCGAGGGCTTCTTGAAATTGTATCGCCAAGCATGGGTATGAGCATCGAATCCATTTAATCCAGAAGTTGTGCAATCCATCCGGTCCAGGACTTTTCCAGTTCTGGGCCGTACGGATCGCACAACTTACGTCTTCAGGGTCTATAGTAATAGACCCCATGGACTCGATCGACTCACACCCACGCTCGACAACTCGCATCCAATCACCCTCCGTGTGCTCGACGGGCACCGACCAGATGCTACGCCAGAACTCGTTCATGGCGTTTGCATCCGGCAGCTGCCCGTCGACCACACGTTGGCCGGTTCTCTCCCAGTTCCGGTACACCTTCCTTTGGTCACTTTGGAAAAGGCGATTCTGCTGGTACCTATCCACACGCTCTCTGTAGCGGCGAATACGACTTGCCCATGCATAGACTTTCTGCTTCAGGTAGTCAATGCGCTCCGTAACACAAGCCATGTAATCCTGGGGCCTAGTATCGGTCCCAGCAAAAGCCTGGGTCACAAAACGCATGACTCGGGGGCGATGATTGCCCCGGCTGAAGCAGACCAGCTTCGCTATGAGAGTCCTAAATGTAGTGATACGCCTCTCGATCCGTACCTGCCACGCGGGAGCACCGTCGGCGGGTCGCGGTGCTCGGTCAGTGTCCGGAAACTTGACACGAGCCACGCGACACGCCGCGATGGCCCCACAATACAAGATCGAGTGCGTATCAACTAAGTCTTCGCTAGTCCGTAAGTATGGAGCTAGCAAAGTGTTCAGGGCTCCCATTAGCACTAGGTTTCGCCTATTCGTGGGCAAACGTGGTAGTCGCGGCCTAGAGGTAGGTGTGGACCGATACCGCCCAATCGCGTCTTCCAAAGCGCTCCTCAATTGCTCATTCGCCTGGGTACTTACGCTGTCACTCACACCTTCCTCCCCATCGATCGCGGGATCACCCCGCGGCGTCACCGGTGGCGGGCCCATAATTGGTCCCGGATCCGGTAGCGCGGTAGGCAGGACCCGCAGCGAAGGAGAAGTAGTGCGAATAGACAGCGCCTCCAGGCGCAACCGATCAAGCGTAGGCTGGTCCAGCAGCTTGCACCGATGGATAGCCCGCACCTGATCCGACAGTCGTTGTGCGGATACGGCGACGGCTGGCTCAAGGCCCTGAAACAGTGACAGCATCCCATCTCGGTACGCAGTCAGGCTGCTTCCCCCCTCTGTAGCCCCATAATAGGCGCGCATGCAGTTCTCGTTCATTGTTTGAGACCATCGCATGCGGCGCACTATACCACCGGTAGCGGGGGCCGGTCGCGGAGCAGGTTGCCCCGCAGGCCCCAAGCGTGCCGGCAGCGGTGGTCGCCCACGTCGCGCAGGTGGTGGCGGCGGCGGAGGTGACGGTGGCCCGTCCTCGTCGCTCGACGCAGCGGTGTCGGGAGGAGTACCATACTCATCCCCCGACGACGAACTCGGAGATGACGGGGCGGGCGTTGGTGGAGGTCGTGCGCTTTGTTGTAGTTCCGCTGTTATTCTTGTCTTCGATCTCGTTATCATAATAAAAGCCTTGTTTGGTAGCACGGGGTCTCTGGTTTGTCAACCATGACAACGTCAGTCAGAAAAATTCTCATTGTAAAACGGATTCTTGGTATAAAATGTTATTTGCTGTAAATTATTTGTTGTGTTTTGTAAAACGGCGTAGAAAATAAACTATTGCACTTCAATGTAACCAAAACTTGTGTACTAAAACATTTCAAAATATTTTTATAAAATTACAAAGATCAAAAGACGTGTTTAGTTGACAGCGGTTTTTTTTTTTTTTTTTTTATTATTTTATTATTATTATTATTATAATGAATCTCTGAAACTACAATAACAACTATTTTATTCTCTCCAGTGATTACTGACTACTATATTCTCTATAATATACCTATCTTTCATAAACTTCAGAGAGCTGCAAACAGTGGATCCACACAATGTAAAACCAAAAGCCTAACTATACCTACTATTCCAATCCAAAGTATCTTTAAGCATGAATTTATAAAAGTAAAACTCTTTTAATACTTTATTTTTTAATTCTAATTACACATACCTATAAAATAAAACTGTACCTGGGCTAAATATGTACATCGAATATTTTTAAAAAATTATGATTGCATTACACACAGATCCAATAAAAAACTATAGGATATTATAGGATCTGCGGCATTACACTTCTTATTCGTATAGAAATAGAAACAATTTTTTTTCATAATAATATAGTGTGAGATGCGCAATACACCCCATTTTATGCACAATACATGCGGAACGTCAGTGCAGGCCTCACCACCCCCAATTAGAATTAGAATAGTGTCACAAATACATACAAATAAATACATCACCGAGTACCTCAATAGGCTCTCTTTAGATCGTTAGCTGACACTTAAACATGTAAAAAAAATAGGTCTGCCAATTCCGGTCCTGCCGGGTCATGGAAATCCAACAGGCAGACCTTTTAATCTATTATCAGAGAGACCTTGGCTATTAATGGGCATAGGTTTCGGGGTGCTCATTGAGGTAGGTAAATGGTGTGAAGTGCACTTCGTAAGGGTCTACCAGGTACTTCCGGCAGGATTAGCGATGGCAGACCAATTGATGGCATTTTTTTTACGTAATTATTCAATGGTTATCTATTGCCAGTATTTTTATTTGGGTGCTATATATCAACAAGAACTATAACAAGATTTTTGTTGGTAAGTAAACATCATCACCATTATTGTTAACAGCCCAAAGACATCTACTGCTGTTCATAGGCCTCCTCCATAGAGCACCACCGTGAGCGGCTGTTCGCCTCCTGCATCCGTCGGCTCTCCGCGGTTGGTAAGTAATATGAGTTTTTATTTTACCTATTTATTTATCACCATCATCCTGTCGAAGGGTAGATAGATAGAAGGGAAAGAGAAAAAGGTACTGTACTGCCTTCTTGCCGTCCCGCTCATCCTCATCGAAAATATCAGTCCTTTACCCTACATTTTTCCCTTTCCCTTCTCTCTTAATAATCCATAAACAAGGTTAGGACGTAAAATTAATTAACCCGTACGAAGCCGGGGGGGTCAACTAATGAAGAATAAAACTACCCACATTACATTTTTTATAAGAATAAAAGACATGTTTTGTGCGTATTACATATTTCTGTATTGTAAAACCGACTTACCTCTCCGTTTGAGACGCTTTTTACTTTTTGTACACCAATTTTGGAAATATCTGTAGACATTTTCGCGTTAGATTTAATTTAATTTATAATAATATCAGATTTTTTTCACTATAACTCGACGACTTCTCCAAATGCTGACCAAAAAATAATGTTTCAGTTTTTACCAATGTACTCTATGAAATACTGCTAACGAAAATGGGAAAATGGCAAAAATATGTTATTTTTATGTTAACTGGCACCTGGAACGCACCATTTATAAATGCACGTAGTAATTTATATACTCTTTGTATAAATGCTTTTTTTTCTTATAATTTGGCTCCACTCATAGTGTATTTAGCCAGTGTCAGGTATTGTAATTATTCATCGTTAACGAATATATCACGTAAAGTCAAGTTTTAGTCATAGTCATAGTCCAGTTTAAGTCAGGTAGTCGAAGTCCAGACTAAGTCATGCTCCAGTAAAGTGGTGGCAACTTTACTAAAAGCTTCTATGGAATTTTGGAAGCAACACGAAAACTCACGTTTCACCACATTATATCACTTGCCCACACTCATGCTCGTAATTCAGCACTTAATGCGTAAAACGCCACCAATTTTTAACATTAATACTGGAAAAAGCACAAGTTTTGAGAAATAATACAATGCAACGACCATGGATGAAATAAAAAAAGAAGGATTGAGTTTTGATTGACATCGAACTGAAGCCCAATATGGCGGACATATTACATATGTGTGTCAGATGAAAGTAGGGCGACCGGCTGCCTATGATGTGAGTGTGTGCGTGTTTCGCTCGTACGTACGAAGCGTTCCGGCTTCCTAAGGGTGCTTCAGTTTCGGATCAGACGGGATTCCCTCCTTTTTTTATTAGCTCCATGGCAACGACGTGAACATTTCCGCGTTCCCGCCAAATCTGGTATAAATGCTATGCAATATGCTGCGCAGTGTCGCCAATGATGACGGGACTATTATCCGCTCAGTCAGGCGCTTCAACCACATGTGCGGCCGGCATCGCGCAACGTGGACCGCTCCCCACCACAATTGTGGCTTACAGCTGATTGCGCTACTAGGGATGGCAATCAATTTTTAGAGGTGTCACTCGTTATAAATCGAGTAAAATTGTAACTAGTTGAACATCACAATCGAATAAAGTAAAAGTCTCTATAGTTTAGGAGAAAAAAAAACGCCTCAGTCTAAATTGCATCTCGCGCCGAACCGGCGCGCGCCGGCAACAGAGTAATTTCCTTTAGGTACGGCGGAGCGTCATTTATTATGTGTAGTGTTTTTGTGTGTGTTTTTTATACTGCAACACACGAAAAATGCATTTGTTTAGATAGCCAAGTAATGCTACTTATTAAAACTAGTTTTGTTTGGTTGATTTTCTTTATTTGGTTGCCATTTTAGGCCAGTTTTTTACTAAAGCTTTTAACACTTTACAGATAATAGACAAAGGCGATATGATTTATGCTGTGAATCTTGTTGACAGAACGAAGCTAATTTTTGCCAGTCCTTCAAGCTACTTTTACACAAAATTCACCTTATTTAGATAGCTTTTACAATACACATTTACCAAATCAATAAAACTACATTTTGTGGAATTTTTAAACATAACATCAACATTCTTTCTTAATTTTTTATCTTTTTTATTAATATCACAGACCTTCAGGTGGCTATGATTTTTATGAAAGGTGTTTATTTACGATTTGGTTAATTTAAATTACTTGTCCCTGAAGTAGCCTAAAAGGCGACCAGTCGCCAATCAGATTTTTACGTCGCCGGTTTCTAGTCCTGAGTAGCCTAAAGTGCGATATATCGCCTAAGTTGACCACACTGATGCTGCGTGCGATGTTGACTGAGAGCTGACACAAACAGTGACAGTGCTGTCTGTGTCACAGCTGTGGAGTGGAGTGACTGACCTAGGGATTAGGATATTCCGATACTAGGAAATATGTACTCAATACTTTTGTGGGTGATATTTATCTTTGTGTTGTCAAAGAAAGTAGTCCAGACGAAGATTAACTTTTGTTTATTGAGCACTTTCTTATGCTACTACAATTACAATCGTAACTGTTATATCACCTCACTTAATAACGTAGATCGAACTGATATTCGAAACCAAGAAATGACAACAATTATAATGAATGGCGGGTCAGAGCGACGCGCGTGTACACTGTGGTAGGTAGGATCGACAACTAGCCGCGCGGGAACCGGGCCGGCGCGGCGGCAGGCGGGCCATGCGAGCCGACTTCGATGCCGACACAAAATGGTAAGAACTTAATATTATTAATTAAATGTTTTGTTTATATTATTTATTTATTTGCTAATATATATATTTATTTATGAAGTAAGGTGATTTATAAATTGAGTTTTAAGTTTAAGATAGTATATAATATTATGAACATATATTATTATTTATAAGTATGTCTATGTATTTCATATAGGGCACTCCACATTACTCCCTCCCAGAGACCATCTCTATGGGCGATAATAATCTGGGAATTTAACCGTACGTCCTGATCTTGTTTTTCTCTGTATGATTTCAGGTGGAGGAGTGTTATCAGGAGATTCGTCAATGAGAGGTCTACTGCTGCTGTCATTCAATACGTAGGCCGGCTTCAAGCGATCTACCGATACTGTGACAGGTTTGCCTTTAATAAGTAATTTGTATACTTTTTCAGATCTCTCCAGGACGGCGTGTGGACCTGTGTATGCTGGTTGCAGAGGAGCACGGAGCGCGTCATCTCTCAAAAATACATGACTTGCTGTGGGTAAGTCTTTGAAGACAAATATGGATGGTTTGCTGTGTCTCGAGGCAGGTAAGGGCTTCAAATTTTTAGCAAAAGAGCGTAAGCGTGCAGTGTAATCCGTGACGTCTGTCGTTCCAGCTGTACTTGGGACAAAAAATTCTCCCGGTAAGCGGAGCGGTTCGCCGTATACTAATTCTGCCGCACTTGCTCGGATATCTTCCTTGTAGGCGCTTCGAATGCCGAGTAGCACTAAAGGTAAGGCTTCCATCCAGTTTTCGGTTGCGTGACAGGTTATCGCAGTTTTGAGCTGTCTGTGGAACCTCTCTATAGCTCCGTTGCAGGCAGGGTGGTATGCGGTAGTCTTTTTGTGCTGAAATCCTGATATTTTGGAAAGGTGTTGAAAAAGAGCAGATTCAAATTGTCGTCCACGGTCCGTAACAATTTCAGCAGGACTTCCAAATCTAGCTATCCATCCTGTCAACAGCGCTTTGGCAACGGTCTCAGCAGTCATATCGGGTATAGGTATCACCTCAGGCCATCTCGTGAAACGATCTATGGCGGTAAGACAATAACGGTTCCCATCGCTAATCGGTAGGGGCCCGATCAGATCAATGTGAAGATGGATGAAACGTGCTCGTGGCAGCTGGTATGTGCCCAACGGGGTAGACACGTGCCTAGTTATCTTAGAACGCTGACAAGCTAGACACGTGCGAGACCATTCTCTGCAGTCTTTCTTCACACCTGGCCATACGTAGCGTTCTGCTACCAGCTTGATGGTTGCATTGGCGCCTGGGTGGCTAAGTGCGTGTAGGCTATCAAAGACCTGTTTTCGCAAAGGCTTGGTGATGTAAGGTCTTGAAATTGGTGTGCTTACATCGCAATACAGCTCTGATCGAGTTCCAGGTATCTTTATCTTCTCAAGACGAAGTGATGTTCCGTGCTCGAGCATTTCCTTTAATTCGGGATCAGATTTTTGTGACTGCGCAAGTTTTGAGAAATCAATCGACAGTTCCAGTTCCTCAACTCTACTCAGTGTGTCTGCAACCAGGTTATCTTTCCCAGAAATGTGTTTGAGGTCTGTTGTAAACTGAGATATGTAATCTAGGTGTCGAAATTGTCTCGGCGAGCATTTTTCTTTACGAGCGTGGAATGCAAAACACAAAGGTTTGTGGTCGGTATATATCGTAAAGTCTCTAGCTTCAACCATGTGTCTGAAATATTTCACAGCTTCATATATTGCGAGAAGTTCTCGGTCATAAGGAGAATATTTCTGTTGCGCTGGACTTAACTTGCGTGAGAAAAAGGCAAGTGGTTCCCAATGTCCATCTTTGCATTGCTGTAAGGCAGCGCCCATTGCGGTATCCGATGCGTCTGTGATGAGGCCTAGTTTGCAGTGACAATCTGGGTGTGCAAGGAGTGCAGCATGGCAGAGGCTCTCTTTACAGTCTTCGAAAGCTTTCAGCGTATCACCGCGAAGGTCGACAGGGTGTGAACCTTTTACGGAGCCAGCCATGAGCGCATGTAGTGGTGCTTGAACTTTCGCAGCATTCGGTATAAATCTCCGATAGAAATTGACCATTCCCAAAAATCTCCGTAGTTCCTTGATGGTCTTCGGCACTGGGAATGATTTGATGGCTTCTACTTTCGAGTTCAGAGGTTTGATTCCTTCGGCTGATATGGAGTAGCCTAGGAATGTTACTTCGGACTGGCCGAAATTGCATTTCGTGGTGTTGATGATGATGCCATATTTCTTTAGTCTTTCGAAGAGTTCTCGTAGATGTTCCTCATGCTGCGTCTCGTTTTGAGAAAAAATTAAAAAATCGTCCACGTATGGATAGATAAAGTCGAGTCCCCGTGTCATTTCGTCGACAAATCTCTGGAATGTTTGTCCAGCGTTGCGTAATCCGAATGTCATGAACGGGAACTCGAACAATCCAAATGGCGTGGTGATGGCAGTCTTCTGGATGTCTTCTGAGTAGACCGGAAGTTGGTGGTACGCTTTCACGAGGTCTATCGTTGAAAATACTTTGCAGCCTGATATACTGTGCGTGAAGTCGTGTACGTGCCTTATTGGGTATCTATCCGGTACAGTGCGAGCGTTCAACATCCGATAATCTCCACAGGGTCGCCACCCATTATCTTTTTTCGGTGCGAGATGCAGGGGTGACGCCCAGGAGCTTTCTGACGGCCTTGCGATTCCAGCTTTCAGCATTGATTCGATTTCAGCTCTGGCGATTTTTAATTTGTCTGGTGCAAGACGGCGGGGCGTAGATGACACTGGTGGTCCTGGCGTTGTCCTTATATAATGCACAGTGCTGTGTTTTACTTCGGTTTGTCTGCCAGATGGGTGAGTTATCTCTGGATATTCTTTCAGGATTTGGTGGTAGCGCGACTCGCCGATTGGTATCTTGATAGAAGAAATTGCAGTCGACGAGTTAGCAGGTAAACCAACGACGGAGAGCGTAGTCGTGTTGTCCAGCAGGCGTTGGTTGCGTATATCCACAAGGAGGCCGTAGAATTTAAGAAAGTCAGCTCCTATGATTGCCTTCGTGACGTCACCGACGATGAAACGCCACGGGAAGTCACGTCGTAGTCCGAAGTCCAAATCCAGGTGAGTGTACCCATAAGTACTGATAGGTGTACCGTTCGCGGCAGAGAGTTCGAAGTCTGATTTAGGACGACGCTGTTGCAGTGAGAGTCGAGGGAAGACACAAACGTCGCTTCCTGTGTCGACAAGAAATTGCATCTTCGACCGACGATCTACGACGAACAGGCGACCAGACTTGTTGGGGCAGTCGTCCGTCGCCATTATCGACCGCCCTTGGAGTTTTCCGATGAGTAGTCACACGGCTTCACACAGCGTTTTGCGTCTCCCCCAAACTTCGAGTGATACCAACAGTTGGGGAATTTTCGATAATTTGAGTGTGATCGCGTTTCAGAGCGACTGCGGTTTTTCTGGTTCTGGCGCGTTTGGGAGCGAGGACGTCGATCCAACAAGGTCTTCATCTGTCGGCGCAGCTCAGCTATTTCTTTAGCCATAGCGTCTAGTGCGGATCCTGGTGCAGATGCGGATGCTGCTGCCACTTGGGGTGTGGTGGGTGCGATATCCTGTATTCTATCTGCGAGGTCAGCCAGTACTTCTAATGAAGCGGTCGGTTGTGCAGCTATCACCGTCTGTACATTACGGGGCAGTCTGCTCGTCCAAATGGTTTTGATGAAGTCTTCTGGTACGTCCGGTCCCGCCAAGCCCTTCAGATGTCGTAAAAATTGCGAGGGGCGGCGATCTCCTAGCTCCTCGTGCATTAAGAGCTGTTTAACCTTCTTTTCCCGCGAAGCACTGAGGCGTTTGATGAGTTCGCTTTTCAATTTCTCATACTTGTCTGTCAACGGTGGCGAAATTATAATGTCTTTCACCTCTTTCGAAAATTGATGGTCCAACTGCCCGATGACATAATTAAATTTGGTAACATCGGATGTTATATTTGAGACGGCGAACTGGCCCTCGACCTGGGCAAACCAAATCTCGGGTTCCTCAGGCCAAAACGGTGGTACTCTTATTCCGACACGAAAAAGTTCGGAAGGTGCCGACACGGGTGCAGTGGAAAAACCCCCTTCATCTGGCTTCGACATGGCCATTGTATAATTCCGTTTCGATTTCAATGCACTTCAATTCAACGATAATTAATGTTTTCTTCACTTGACTCACGGTTTATTTGTCCTTGTTGAGCGGTGGTCACCAGATGTGGGTGATATTTATCTTTGTGTTGTCAAAGAAAGTAGTCCAGACGAAGATTAACTTTTGTTTATTGAGCACTTTCTTATGCTACTACAATTACAATCGTAACTGTTATATCACCTCACTTAATAACGTAGATCGAACTGATATTCGAAACCAAGAAATGACAACAATTATAATGAATGGCGGGTCAGAGCGACGCGCGTGTACACTGTGGTAGGTAGGATCGACAACTAGCCGCGCGGGAACCGGGCCGGCGCGGCGGCAGGCGGGCCATGCGAGCCGACTTCGATGCCGACACAAAATGGTAAGAACTTAATATTATTAATTAAATGTTTTGTTTATATTATTTATTTATTTGCTAATATATATATTTATTTATGAAGTAAGGTGATTTATAAATTGAGTTTTAAGTTTAAGATAGTATATAATATTATGAACATATATTATTATTTATAAGTATGTCTATGTATTTCATATAGGGCACTCCACACTTTCTTCAGATACTTCAGATATTTCTTCAATAATGAGACGTTTTATTTAAAAAATAAAACAAGTTCCACTTCTGTTACTACATGGCGTAGTAACGACGTATTTCAAACTTATTCTTATTCTTAAAAAACCACGGAGTACAACGATAATTAATGTTTTCTTCACTTGACTCACGGTTTATTTGTCCTTGTTGAGCGGTGGTCACCAGATGTGGGTGATATTTATCTTTGTGTTGTCAAAGAAAGTAGTCCAGACGAAGATTAACTTTTGTTTATTGAGCACTTTCTTATGCTACTACAATTACAATCGTAACTGTTATATCACCTCACTTAATAACGTAGATCGAACTGATATTCGAAACCAAGAAATGACAACAATTATAATGAATGGCGGGTCAGAGCGACGCGCGTGTACACTGTGGTAGGTAGGATCGACAACTAGCCGCGCGGGAACCGGGCCGGCGCGGCGGCAGGCGGGCCATGCGAGCCGACTTCGATGCCGACACAAAATGGTAAGAACTTAATATTATTAATTAAATGTTTTGTTTATATTATTTATTTATTTGCTAATATATATATTTATTTATGAAGTAAGGTGATTTATAAATTGAGTTTTAAGTTTAAGATAGTATATAATATTATGAACATATATTATTATTTATAAGTATGTCTATGTATTTCATATAGGGCACTCCACACTTTCTTCAGATACTTCAGATATTTCTTCAATAATGAGACGTTTTATTTAAAAAATAAAACAAGTTCCACTTCTGTTACTACATGGCGTAGTAACGACGTATTTCAAACTTATTCTTATTCTTAAAAAACCACGGAGTACAAGAAAAAATCAAATTCAGTTGAATGAATCATAGAGTACGTGGTTACCTAATTAACTCGACTGGCAACGTTGAAGGCAAAAGATTACGAGACCGCTTGTCAACACGTTGGTCTGACCAAGTGAAAATTCATCTCTTTAGGCAAATTTTTCCAGGCCGTAAGGGGACTATGGACCAAAGTTGATGGAAGCATTTGATCAAACCGAATAGATCCTGTGATCACGGTCCTCAGAAATGAGGGACTGACCAGAAAAAGAGACGCCTTATACGGGGGCAAGCCACTGCCCAGCGATGAGTGTCAATATAAATAGTAATGTTAAAAAGCGCCAATGATCACGGTCATACCTACATAGATCCCGGACCCTAACTAAGGCCACACATAAAGGACGTCGGGCGTGGACGTGGCACGGACGACTTCCTATTCCATTCAAATTTCATACAAAATGCATGGAAATAAAGCTCAATTTAGGACACATGGTATGTATGTCCTTGCTCGGACGTGGTTATGTATGATGTTCACCGCCCGTGCCCGCGCCGCGTCTGATCCGTGTCCTCGTCCGATTTGTGTGGCCTGCGCCTTAGATTCCCTGTATCTACGGACACAGAAACTACTAGAACCATGGTGCAACAACACCCAGATATATAACAAGTATTTGCAATTTTCTTTCTGTCCACAAATACTTGTCCTACCTCGGGAATAGAATTCGCCACCTCTGAGTAATGAACCAATCTGCTCAACCATCACACAACAGAGGTTGTGTTTCAGAGGGAGGATCACGATAAATATTGACTCGAAGACTATCGCTCGATATTAATTGCGCGATCGTCGGTACAAATCGTAAATTACTGGATTTCTAGAAATTCAAAGCCACATAAATTTATGGGTTGTGATGATTCCTTGATACACTAAACTACACAGACGATAAATATCGTTTCTTGGATCAAGACACAAATATCGCGATGAATATCAATCATATAGTGAAAGTTTTTCTCAACCCAAATCCTCCTGTCAAGTTGAATTCACAGATTAGAGAGAAAAAAAACTACTATTGACCCCAGGGGGTCTAGCAAAGATACCAACCACCAACGCTAACGCCTCACTCTAACTCCGAAAATGTATGCGCTACGGAAAAGTTAGTGATTTCCAAAATGTCAACCTATTATATTTCGGAGTAAGCGTTTGGCGTTAGCTTTAGTGGTTGGTATCTTTGCTAGAAAGACATTTCGGAAATCGCTTACTTAGTAAGCGTTAGTAGCAGGTCGCAACTTCGCTGTGTTGCTCCTAAATCGCGTCTGTGTTCCGTTTCATAAAGCACCACCAATCTCCATGGATCATAAATTCATAAGGCATATAAAAACGCAGTTTGTGAAAGTTCACAGCCTAGGAAAAATATCAGGTGAAATCACAGTGACTAAAATAAATCATATAATGAAATAATTATGATATTAAAGCAGCAATCATTTTCATGCCTAGATTCTACAACTGGATTTCGTGAGAAAGGTAAACACAACAGGTACAAACAAAAAATAGCCCGAATATGAAAAAAATGTAGTAATCGTGTCTAGAGAGTTACTCGTTAGTGTCCAGTGGATTGATTTGGCCCAACACTTCGCCAACACGCACTAAATGCCGCTTGATAATTTAGCGTTTTGCGTAAAATAATTTGTAAAATATAAACATATATATAAGTCCGCCCATTGTACTCAATGGGTTGACTTATCGCTAAGAGTGCCCACAGTGATCACTTTTATTGCTACTGGAAAAAATTGCGATCGAAAATAACGAAAATAACAAATATAACACCAACCTGGAACGCATCCATAGTAAGGATCCAGTTTTCTTTTCCCATCTCTAAAGTTCTTCACTTCACTTTTTTTCGTGCCTTGCGTTGTCTGTCACCGCGTGTTCCATTGGTTCGGAATTTTAATTTTTATTATAACGCAGTAAGTTGTGAGTATTAAAACATTTTATTACTTTAACATTGTTGCTTTTCATACACGAAATATATTCATCCAAGACTTGTACCCTAAAATGGCACAGTTTCGGTGACCTTGTCACGCAGGTAGGGCCGTCGATTGATTTTCATGTTTTGTTTCCTAGTCTGGTTACTGTCAATTTTCAAGCATCCGTCGTAATTATAAAATACTTGTCACGGTACCTAGTGCAACTCATAATTAAGTACCTACTTATTTAAGTTTGCTGGTAGGCAGAAACTTACCTGCCTCAATGTAGGTAAGTGGGTACATACAAGTAAAATAAAACACTAAAATACTAGTTTGTTGAGGTGCTTGTGTACTATTGAATCAAGTTAATTGCAAAACTATCAAATATAACTCTAATGGTTTTTAATACAGTACACACAGTGGTAGGGTAGAGCTATATTTTGTTATGACTTTCATGACAATTTTTTTTAATGGGCTGTGGTTGTTTGTCTTTTCTGGCCTTTACAGTCACCGGGTGGTTTTTAGAATACTACTTTTTCAATTTGTGCTAAGTTAGGTGATGTTTATTGATAAATAACCCCAATACATAGATGTAAATAACAATGGAGAGAAAGAGATAAAGTATCTTGATTGATGCCTAATATTCGATGAGCAAGACAGGGCCGATTAGGTAGAGACCGTGGTATTTTAATTATGAAGATGTATTTGCATAAACATCATATTTACGATTTAATTATAAACAACATCGCAAAACAACACTTTTTAAGAATTTTTCAGTGCTTGGAGTTTTTGTATTGAAAGAAATTATAGCACGTCTAATTGATATTAGATGTGCTGTACTAGCTCATTATTAACCAAAATGAATATAATATTGCATAAATTACACCTATCTTTGCATACAACCAATACTATTAAGTGCTAAGTAATTAGTTGAATGGAAAGTACCTTTTCAGTTGTTGAATTGATTTAGTTTACATTATTTGCAACTAGAACAAAAGTTAGAAACCTCTAAAAAAATGATAAAATACTATTTTTATTGAAATGGAATTTATTTACGATATAATTTTTGTTCATTATGGTTTCTAGGTTAATGCTATAAAAGAATTTAAGAGTTGAACTTATGGGCTGCAACAGAAACTGAAGGTCACAAGACTCATCATGTTTTAGAAGTATTGCCCTTATAATACCTACAGTATTTTAAACTCAGTCAGGTCTTAGTAATTAGTTGTGGAATAGCATTTAAAAAAGAATAACAAACACTAAAAACAACCAGCCAAGTGTGAGCTGGACTCACTCATGAAGAGTTCCATACCATTATCTAAAACATCAATCAAAAAATCATGTCTCTTGTATGGGCACCTCTTAAAATATAAATAATATCTGTTTTTTTAGTATTTGTTGTTATAAAACAAAACTCAAAATACATCACCTGAAAATTTCAACTCTTTAACTATCATGGTTTATGAGATACCACCTGGTGATAGACAGACAGATGTACAGCGGAGCCTTAGTGATAGTGTTTGCTTTACCCTTTGGGTACGGAACCCTAAAACCCATAAACCCATGCCCATGTGCACTTAAGTTTGACAGAGCTCCTAAGTTTACACCTATCCCCCTATGATGTACGGATTATTCCCAATTCTACAGATTTTCATTACAGATTTCCAATTCAACAATCCCAATTCTACAGTTTTCCAGTTTTACAGATTCCTCTTTCTATATATTCTTAATTTTAAACGGATTCTCAATTCTACAGATTCCTAAATGTACGGATTCCCAATTTTACAGAAACCCAATTGTACGGATATCTATTACAATTACCCAATTCAAAGTTTACAACTTAAAATTTACAACAATTATAATTACAATTTTGACAGAGATCATATTTGATAGATGTCTCTTTTTTAATTAGAAAAGTTGGCTTCGTTGAATTAAAAATCAGTAAACAAAATGAAAATCTGTAGGAATGGGACTCAAGAAATGGGAATCTGTAGACATGGGAATCTATAGAAATGGGAGTCTGTAGATATGGGAATCTGCACACACGGGAATCTGTAGAAATGGAAGTCTGTAGATATGGGAATCTGCACACATAGGAATCTGTAGAAATGGGAATCTGTAGAATTGAAAATCTGTAGAATTGGGAATAACCCTGATGTACTTACTGCAATGCATTGAGGTACATCAGAGTCCTAAAGAGGTGTGAACAACTTTACCGCTGGAGTTTTGGCGGGAACGCGGAAAAGTTCACGTCGTTGCATTGTATTATTCCTCAAAACTTGTGCTTTTTCCAGTGTTAATGTTTAAAATTGGTGGCGTTTTACGCATTAAGTGCTGAATTACGAGCATGAGTGTGGGCAAGTGATATAATGTGGTGAAACGTGATTTTCCGTGTCGCTTCCAAAATTCCATAGAAGCTTCTAGTAAAGTTGCCACCACTTTACTGGAGCATGACTGAGACTGGAATATGACTACCTGACTTAGATTGGACTTTGACTATGACTAAGACTTGACTTCACGTGAAATATTCTATTAACATGATGAAAATTTACAATACTTGACACTGGCTAAATACACTATGTGTGGAGCCAAAATATAAGAAGAAAAAAAAAAACTACCGCAAATGGGCATTGCAAGTGTCAATTTTTTAATTGTAAATACCACCTATGGGTGCTTAAAATTTTACAGTTTCAAGTATTTACAAATAAAAGTAAGCTCTATATTGATTGTCATAAGATTTTATTTTGAATGCATGATCTCTGTTCATTGACCTAATTCGTCAAGCAATGGTCTAAATTCCTTGCATTTTTTTCAATAATACAGTCATGTCATGATTCAAGATCATCATGCAACACCATACTGTTCTATATAACAATATTTCATGGGAAAATGAACCTAGTCTTCTATAGCATATGGATATAATTTGAACGTAGATGTTGTTATGAATATTGTATTAAATGATCATTATTGAAATGGGCTTTAATGTATTGTGTTAAAGTTTAAAGTCAGGCCATTGTTTTATTAAATGGTTTCAACTTGGCTTTCCCAAGAACGTAATAACAATCATAATGGCAGATACAAACCATGAGATCATGGTTAGTGGTACTATTATTAATTCTGTGGCGTTGTTGATTCCCTTTTACCTTCTATTCGTCTGGTTTTATTGTTCTTTTAATCTGATACTTTTACTAACCTCGTTCTCATAGTAATTAAGGAACTTTCTAATTGGCAATTCAACTAAATTAAGGCTAGGTTTCACCATTTATACTTATAGGTAAAGAAGAGGGTTATAAGTGGGTGTTAAATATAATCAAAATTATAATAAAGGCATAAGATATAGGGTTACACATAAAGTCAATCAGTAATAATTTTAGATTTTTCAAATCCTCCGATTTTTTTTTATAATACTATGGCACGAAATTATACAACTCGATATATTTGGCTAATCAGTGGATTAAACCCATAGGTTACAGAAAAAACAATTGTTACTTTGTAATAAAACCACAAGAAAGCTGTTGGTATAGATAATATAAAACATTCAGTTTGTTAGCTCCAGTATTGCAAGCAATAAATATTATAGTTTAAAGCCAAATATAAAAAAAATCGGAGGAGTGAATAAATTTTTTATAAAGATATTATTAATCCTGCATAATTAATCTTTCATTTGACATTAATTGTATACTGATTAAGTAAACACCCAAGTTCCATACAAAAAAGTCCTGTCCTTTAAACTACAGTCAGAGCTGCAGCTAAAACTCTAGTCAAGTGAAAATGTGTCAAAATGTTCTCGATCATTACAAAAAATGGAAATCTTTTAATTTAATTTTAACCGACTTCAAAAAAGGAGTGTGTATTTTTGAACAACCTTCGTGGTGTGGCGGTTGAGTAGGTCGGCTCATAACCTGGAGGCGGCGTGTACTATTCCCGCGACAGGACAAGTATCTGTACTGTACACAGGAAAAAGAGCGCAAATACTTGTTCTGTCTGGGTGTTGTGGGAGCATGGTCCTCGTAGTTCCTGGGCCCTAGATACAAGGAATCCTAATTAGGGTCTAGGAACTGTAGGTATGTGATCGTTGGGTATTTTTTATTTATAACCTTAATTTTATCCATGTATTTCTCAGTAACATTTCATGAGTAAGTTCATAATATAAAAGATATTTCAATAATATTCAATAGAAACATTTAAAGAAATTGCCTAGTCATGAAATCGAGCATGTCCATCGAATACGTATTAATCACCATCTCAAATCAATCCAAAACTCACACAATGACAACGCCAAGTCCCCAACCTATACATACATACCTAAGACTATAAAAATATGACGCAATCGAGTAGAGTAACCAAGCAATTTGGAGAAGTGACTTGATCGAACCACCGTCCTAGACTACCGTACAACCTATCCTTTTCTTTCTACATCGTTTCCCTAATGCTAGAACGGGACAAAGTTACACGATGTGACTCATAGGTAATTACCAGACGCCAGAACAAAATAATGTATTTGCCTCTATAATCGGTCGGTAGAATCAGTACAAAGCTAGACACGAGTCGTAGCGGACGTGTTAAAAATAACCTATTTATTAGTGTCTATTGTCACTGTGATATTATTATTAAGTTTTAGTGTTATTAAATTAAAGGTAAGTTCTAATAGATAGTTTTACAGTCCATTTTCGCTAACGCATTTTGGCGAAAAGCTGGATTAAAATATACCCGTCTTGTTCGTGTCCCTTTTACCTGAATAGTTCCGCCATACGTTTATTTATCTATACTGGGTGTAATTGAATTCATTAGCATCCTTTGAAATTAGGTATCTACTCCTGATACCGGTCACACGTGGACCAAATTTTTTGAATTCTAATACATTGGTTTGGTAATAATAATAACTCCAAAAAATGGAATAACTTACTTAATCAAATGCTACAATACAAAATTTGATTAAAATAATGAAGTAGGTACTGTGTTTAACTACATACAAGGTATAAAAACTTAAATGTATCAAAATCATCCGTGCCAACTGCGTTAGGCGCCGCGGCAATCTTCATAATTTTCAATAAAAATGTTTTCATTTACACTCTTCAATCCCCGCTCTTGATTCTAATTTTTCCTTTACAAATTAATCTGTAGATTACGCTGAGCAGGCGATACTGCTATGAAAATCACAAATATAGATATTAAAGTTGTTATGAAAAGCATTCCTATTGTAGCTACATAGATTTTTTGTTTAAACATATGACTTTTTCGTGTTAAAATATGATTAAAACAACATAATTAAGAATAGTTTGTCCCGGAGGTCCCCCCAAAGCTTCTTCCCGGTAGCTCAGATAGGGGAGGACTCTCACGGGAACACGTAGGTACTAGTGGGAAATCAGGAGCTAATGGAATGAAACTGTAGAAATCTCGATGAACTAGGTTTATTGTGTCGTTTAACAATAATTTAAGGTGGTTATGGTCCGAAATGCTGAAAACAAGATCACAACTTGTTCCCGATTGAACTTTTACGGAACAACTAGTAGTAACAATATAACTTGAGGTACAAATAGCACTTAAATCTGTCAGTAACAGATATCTTATGAAAATTGGTTAAGCACAAACGAGGACTGTCCGCCTCGGCGGTTGAATGAAGAATGACCAAAATGTATGGAAAATGAAAAGAATGCGACTAATGTTCTAATTTAAAATTTAAATCTAGATTATGTGAGGCCAATATTTGATGCGAAAACTAAGAAAGCAGGTGAATAGCTGAAATGATGATGAAGGAGGATGACATCGTCACAAGTTGTGTTATTTCTAACTCGAGTCTAAAATGTCTGCTAACACATAATCTGTATAACTGAATACTTAACTTACTATACCTTAAATAAAACAAGACGAAGGTCATATTAACAAGTTTTTGTTGACATCTTTATAAGCAAGTACTTATAAAACCGGTGCGTCGTGTCGTAAAAAACTGCTAGACGTACCTAGTCCATTCATAAAAAATCTACTTTTGATTATAAGTTTTAATGGTGTAATGCTACATGTATGTATATATCATAATATATTACCTGGTTTCTATTATTCATTCACAACGTTCACATCACAGCACTTGACAGTCCTTTTCACAGTAATTTAAGCACAAAAAAACTTGATTTTTCTCAAAAATTTTACATCACTTTATCGATTTTGCGCGCGGGTCACGGGCCCGATTTCTAGACACGACTGCTCGGATGGCAGTTGTTTTGAAACTGTTTTTTTTGTTTCGAATTTAGTTTCTCTTCAAATTCATATTTTTCTTTTTCTACTGTCAATTTCAGTGAGGTATTTTATAGTTTGGCCATGATTGTATGTATTTTGACTCTAGATTTATTTTTTTACTATTCTGTATTCAAAATTTTGAAAACTGCAAAAATCTAGAACCTTGGAATGCTAGCGAGGTTTCTTTAGAAAAGCTGTCGCTATGGAATGGCAGTCTCAATTTACTCCTCGAACGAGGAACACTAAATTGATATAAGGCCATTCCCGGGCCAGGCAAGGCCCGGGAACTCAAGAACGCCTTCAAAAACCATCTTTGGCTATCCAACACCAAAATTGTGAAGTGAATCTCCATCTACGTCAATCGCTGCGCCACGACATATCCATTGTCAAATCGCCGATCGCCGAGCTACATCCGCTACAGCCAGTCGCGAAACTACGACGAATCTATCGCCGAGAGCTGATCGCCGAAACTACATCTGTTGTCACCGTCGGCCGCCGTATCTACCACGACGAATCTATCGCCGAGCGTCAACCAGTGAGACGACCGGCTTGCCTTTTTCAAACATTGAGTGGCAATATAACTTCATCACCATGTTCCGGCCCGTCGTCCGTCAAAGCTTTGACGACTAATACCTGCGTGTCTCCTGCTCCTGCATCTTGAATCTGAGCTGCGTAATAATACTTCATCGACGGTGGAAGGACGAGAATCTTCTTCTGGATCCAGAAGCTAATAACTGAATGAGCTAGCCGCTGAACTCTGGAAGTCGGACAAACTAAAGGCAACGAATTCCTCAGTCTCTATAACGACAGTGGGCCTTGTTTGAATAAAGACCCGGAAGTGGGCCTTGTTTGTTTGAAGACCCGGAAGTGGGCCTCGTTAAAGACCGGAAGCGGGCTTTGTTTATCTGAAGACCCGGAAGTGGGCCTTGTTTGGATCCAATAACATTCTAATTCTACCGTGATAACTTGTAGGCCGTAAACAACTTAAATTTCGCGTTCTTCCGCATCATCTAGAGACTCTTTTTTTTGCTTTCTACAAAGCTTGTAAAATTTACGAAAATAAATATCTGTTACCAATTCCTTTTTTCTCTTCAGCTCTTAGGATCCTGTCAACCTAGGCACTGTTTAGGTAGGGGAGGAGCTGCTCATTAACTTGTAGCGTTCCATTCTACCTTTTTCACGAAAGGAACGGATGTAACGTGACAGTTTGGCGCCCAACTAAAATGAACCCTCTAAAACATTCTTCTAAATTCTAAAATAATACTTACTCAAGTAGGCTAAAATTTGATATTGACTTTTGGCTCTAACGTAATATCTTAGGTACTTGCTTAATTTATTTTTATACAGGCAGGACACGCGGAACATCACACTTACATTCTACAACACTGGCATAGTACTTAATACTTAAACGAACTTAAACTTGACTTGATTTTATCCTTGACTATTGACTTCAACTTGTGACTATGGCGAGACCAATTAAATACTCGTTTCTAAACAAACTTGAACTGGAATATGAAGTGACTATCAGAGGTGAAAAACCAGCTGACACTTTGACAACTCTTAAGGAGCAGCTGGCAAAATTGAGTCACATTCAACCTGAGGACATAAAATCTTCTCCAATACCTCTCAAACATGACCTCTCCCAAGCAGAGATCACGTTTAATTACGTCGAGGGTAAAATCTCGCACCTCGAAGCCACGGATGATAAAAGTAACCTGAGGAAAGTTGAATCTTTCGTAAATCATCTTCATTATCGCCTCGAACGCTTTAACGCCGTTCCACCATTTGTTGAGTCATGCTCAAACATACGATCTCGCTTCTTCACGCTCCAAAAACGGTTTGAAGTCTTAACTTCAGATTATTCAGGATCTTCTGAAGAAGTGTTAGTTGACATTCACAATCCTTGTCCTCAGACTCAGCCTAGCCCTCCCTCGATTTATCAATTACTACCTATGACTGGAACCAATCAAACTTTGGAAGTACTGAGTACTCCTCAACCCACTTTACCTTCAAGCATTCTGACTAGTATACCACTGGCTTCCGAGTCTGTACAAAACTATCACACTTCGGATAATTTTGTGAAGGAGCTCAAAACGTTTTCTTTCAATGGAAAATCGTGCCCTAGATCATTTCTTCAAAGATTGGACGAGTTTAGGATTTCTCGAAACATTCCGGAAGGTATGCTTTGCAAGCACGCCTTTGAGATTTTCACAGGTGATGCCCTTCATTGGTTTCGTTTTCAGTATAATCGAAATCCTACCTTATCGTGGAAAGATATTTGCACATTGCTGATTCGAGATTTTGGTATACATGATTACGACTATAAGCTGTTGGAAGCTATAAGGAATAGAACGCAAGGAGCAACTGAGACCATTATCGTTTACGTCTCAATTATGTTCGGTATGTTTGCTCGTCTTTCAAAGAAACTTAGCGAGAGCGAACAATTAGAGATTTTACTCCATAATATAAGACCGTGCTATTCAGTTTTTGTTGCACTTAAAGATATTAAAACGGTAGATTCTTTAATTTCTACTTGTCAAAGTTACGAACGCATTTCTGAACGAGACAAAAATTTTCATGAGCCTAGATCTGAAGACACTTCTTGTGCTGCTGAATTTGCCTATCTTCCTTCATTTTCTAAAGCTTTATTTCCTAAAGCGTCTCCAAACGTAAGGTACACTAATGCAGTGCATGAAGATAAACATCCACGCTCGTCATCTCAAACTAATGACATTTCTAAAGAAGAATTCTGTTATCGCTGTCGTATCACAGGCCATTCTTTACAAACTTGTACTAAGCCTAGATACCTCATTTGTTTTAAATGTGGTCGTAAAGGCGTGAGAATCAGCGAATGTCCAAAATGTGCTCCATCAAATCAACAAAAAAACTAGCTGACGACTTGAATGGTTTCACTAAATCACATAACAATAATTTTGATCTTAACGACTGGAATCAATGGTTAAATACTATTCGAAATTTTATGTTTTGCTACAAAACAACTTCTGTTTTCTACGACAAAGAAAAAGACTTTAACAGACCTTTTATTAACGTGTCTATAAACAATATACCTTTTTCCGGTCTTTTAGATAGTGGAAGTTGTATAACTATTTTAGGTAATAACTCTCATAAAGATATCCAAAAGTTAGGCTTTAAACTATTCAAGTCTCCAACTCAAGTTATGGTTGCTAATAAACAAAAAGCAATGTCTTCTGGTTATTTTCATTTGCCATTGAGATTTCATAATCAGACACATGTTATCAAAGCTTATGTTTTCCCTGATATTTATCCTTCTTTGATACTTGGGTGGGATTTCTGGAAAGAATTCGAACTCTCCCCAAAGATACTTTCTCTTGAACTCAATCTCGAATCTAAAGATCATACAACTTGTGCTGTTGAAAATCAAATATCAACATTTGATCATCTGTCTGGGAATCAAGTAGAAATTGCTAATGACATAATCAAGCGTTTCAAAAGTATTTCTTTTGAACAACGAGGTAAATTAGGCCGTACTAGTTTAGTTAGTCATCGGATCAATACTGGTGATGCTTTACCTATAAAACAACGTTGTTATCGTCTCTCTCCAGAAAAGCAAAAAGCACTCATCAATGAGGTCGATAAAATGCTAGAATTAAAAGTTATAGAAAAATGTGAGAGTCCTTGGTTATCTCCAGTACTTATCACTCCAAAAAAGAACGGAGAATGGCGTTTCTGCGTCGACAGCAGAAAGCTGAATGCAATTACTCGTAAAGATGCCTACAGCCTCCCTTTTGTTTCTGAGATACTAGATAACCTCAAAAATGCTAAATATTTGTCTAGTATCGATATAGCAAAGGCTTTTTGGGAAATTCCATTACATCCCAAAGACAGAGATAAAACTGGTTTTTACGTACCTGGTAGAGGAATGTATAGATTCACTGTTATGCCCTTCGGATTGACAAACGCTCCAGCAACTCAACAAAGACTCATGGACAGTTTATTCACTCCAGAGTTTGAGAATAAAGTGTTCTGTTACTTAGATGACATAATAATCATAGGTGCGACATTTGAGGAACATATTTCACTCCTACTTAAAGTTCATCAGAAACTTTCTTATGCTGGTCTAACCATTAACTTTGAAAAGAGTCAATTCTTTCGCAAAGAACTGAAATATCTTGGCTACATAGTAGATGAGCAAGGATTGCGGGCTGATCCCAGTAAAATTGAAGCGATTCTAGCTTACGCTGCTCCTACCTCTAAAAAAGAAGTAAGAAAATTTTTAGGTACATGCAGTTGGTTTCGCCGATTCATACCTAATTTCAGTACTATTGCTTCACCACTCTGTAAATTAACGTCATCTGGAAAAAAATCTCCAAAAAAATTTGTCTGGAATGCTGAGGCTGACTCTGCTTTTGCTAAATTAAAAGAATGCTTGACTACAACACCAATACTATCTTGCCCTGACTTTGACTATCCATTTTCCGTTCACTGCGACGCTTCTAACTTTGGGATAGGTGCTATGCTGACTCAGGAAAAAGACAATAAAGAAGTTGTTATTGCATATATGAGTAGATCTCTAAACAAGCATGAGCAGAATTATTCAACTACAGAACGTGAGACTTTAGCTGTCATTACTGCACTTGAGCATTGGCGTTGTTATCTTGATAACGGTAAACGATTTACAGTATACACTGACCATGCAGCATTAAAGTGGTTCCAAAATTTGTCTAATCCTTCTGGCAGATTGGCACGATGGAGTCTTCGTCTGTCTTGTTTTAACTTCGACCTAAAACATAAAAAAGGAAAAGAAAATGTTGTCCCAGACCTTCTGTCGCGTCATAAAATACCCGATACTGCTATTATTGGTGGTGTTGAACCCATATCTAGAGACAATGCATCACAATTGGAACTATATAATAGACTTTTTACTAACTGTCGAGATAATCCTGATGCTTATCCAAATTACAAAATTCTCAACAATAATTTATACCGTTATAATAACTCACCTGATTATCTAAATGAAGATTTTGCTTGGAAAGAAGTTCCACTTCCCTCTGAGAGAATGAATCTCATCAAAACTTGCCATGGTGACTCAGAAAGTAATCCCCATACTGGCATTTTCAAAACATACAAGAAGCTTTCTTTAAGATACTATTGGTCTGGTATGTTTAAAGATGTGGCTAAAATGTGTTCTTCTTGTGAAACATGCCTCTCTTATAAGCATTCGAATCATTCTCCATATGGTCCTATGGGTAAACCAAAAATTTGTTCAAGACCTTTTCAAAGCCTCTCATTAGATCTAATGGGCCCTTTTCCACTCACAAGACAACGTAATCAATTCATACTAGTGGTTACATGTTCTTTTTCAAAGTATTGCCTTATTTTCCCTATCAAGCGCGCTACATCTTCAAATATCATCATGTATTTGGAAAATAATGTGTTTCTGGTACACGGTGTGCCACAAACCATCATCATGGACAATGGTTCACAATTTCAATCTAATGAGTTTCAAAGTTTTCTGAATAAGTATAAAATTCCTTTTATATTTTATTCACCTCGATACTGCCCTCAAGTAAACCCCACAGAACGGTATAATAGAACAATTATCACCGCACTTTCACAGTTGGTCGGAGATGATCACCGTTCATGGGACAAACATTTGCAGAAAATCCAATATGCACTCAACAGTTCTGTAAATTCTACAACTGGGTTTTCTCCATCTTTTCTGGTCTTTGGACGTGAAACCATACCATGTGGTTCACTATACACTAACTGCTCCAACCTTGATAATTTCATTTTTCTTCCTCGTGACATCTACGCCGCTAATTTAGGATTATTATCTAACATCTTCGATAAAGTACAGGTTGCATTACACACTGCACACACAAAAAATGCTGCTCATTACAACACGAGACACACCTTTAAAGAGTTCAACGTTGGCGACACAGTTTGGCGTAAAAATTACGTCCAGAGTAACGCTGGTGCATATTTCAGTTCAAAGTTGGCTCCCAAATATGTCAAATGCACAGTTGTTGAGAAGCTCTCACCTCTCGTCTTTATTTTAGAGGATCCTAACGGCTTAAGAGGAAAGTGGCATGTAAAAGATTTTAAAGTGTAAATAGTGTAGCGGTTGTATTCTGTTTTTTTCTCTAAATTGTATACTTATTCTGTAAATAGCTTTAGCGTATATTATTTTTGTATTGTACAAGGAAACTAGACCCTTTCGGCTTATTTTTTTAAATCCATTTTACAAACGTTATTTTTTTTTCACTCTTTTTGTTTTATCTTATAACACGAGTCGTGTGGGTAAGAAGCCATTGTGTTTACTCATTTTTTTTTATACTTTCTTAGTTGCACATGTTGTTACTCTAATCTTAATTTCCTTGCAATTTCTTAAATACAAGGTTCTTGAATATTAATTTCCTTGACGTCTTCAATACCCAAGGGTGTGTGTAATATTCTTAAAGAGCGGTACACAACTCGTTAAATAAGCCTTTGTGTTGTACATTTTCTTAATTGTAAATACTTATTATCTTTACTCGGGTTTTCAAAAAGGTGCGGATAACGACACCTAATTAAAAAAAATAAGCCTTCGTTATGTATAATGAATAGTTCCTTGTGGAGTATGCGTCATCAAATATGTGAACCATATCCCCTAAGTATGTTTGTGAGCGAGTAAAAGAAGAAGTGCAAGATTTAAGTATGAAAGAGCAAGGTTTTATTCCTAACCTTCAAAATTTTCAATGGAGTTGAAAATTTTCTGGGGTCGTGGGGGAAATATGTAATGCTACATGTATGTATATATCATAATATATTACCTGGTTTCTATTATTCATTCACAACGTTCACATCACAGCACTTGACAGTCCTTTTCACAGTAATTTAAGCACAAAAAAACTTGATTTTTCTCAAAAATTTTACATCACTTTATCGATTTTGCGCGCGGGTCACGGGCCCGATTTCTAGACACGACTGCTCGGATGGCAGTTGTTTTGAAACTGTTTTTTTTGTTTCGAATTTAGTTTCTCTTCAAATTCATATTTTTCTTTTTCTACTGTCAATTTCAGTGAGGTATTTTATAGTTTGGCCATGATTGTATGTATTTTGACTCTAGATTTATTTTTTTACTATTCTGTATTCAAAATTTTGAAAACTGCAAAAATCTAGAACCTTGGAATGCTAGCGAGGTTTCTTTAGAAAAGCTGTCGCTATGGAATGGCAGTCTCAATTTACTCCTCGAACGAGGAACACTAAATTGATATAAGGCCATTCCCGGGCCAGGCAAGGCCCGGGAACTCAAGAACGCCTTCAAAAACCATCTTTGGCTATCCAACACCAAAATTGTGAAGTGAATCTCCATCTACGTCAATCGCTGCGCCACGACATATCCATTGTCAAATCGCCGATCGCCGAGCTACATCCGCTACAGCCAGTCGCGAAACTACGACGAATCTATCGCCGAGAGCTGATCGCCGAAACTACATCTGTTGTCACCGTCGGCCGCCGTATCTACCACGACGAATCTATTGCCGAGCGTCAACCAGTGAGACGACCGGCTTGCCTTTTTCAAACATTGAGTGGCAATATAACTTCATCACCATGTTCCGGCCCGTCGTCCGTCAAAGCTTTGACGACTAATACCTGCGTGTCTCCTGCTCCTGCATCTTGAATCTGAGCTGCGTAATAATACTTCATCGACGGTGGAAGGACGAGAATCTTCTTCTGGATCCAGAAGCTAATAACTGAATGAGCTAGCCGCTGAACTCTGGAAGTCGGACAAACTAAAGGCAACGAATTCCTCAGTCTCTATAACGACAGTGGGCCTTGTTTGAATAAAGACCCGGAAGTGGGCCTTGTTTGTTTGAAGACCCGGAAGTGGGCCTCGTTAAAGACCGGAAGCGGGCTTTGTTTATCTGAAGACCCGGAAGTGGGCCTTGTTTGGATCCAATAACATTCTAATTCTACCGTGATAACTTGTAGGCCGTAAACAACTTAAATTTCGCGTTCTTCCGCATCATCTAGAGACTCTTTTTTTTGCTTTCTACAAAGCTTGTAAAATTTACGAAAATAAATATCTGTTACCAATTCCTTTTTTCTCTTCAGCTCTTAGGATCCTGTCAACCTAGGCACTGTTTAGGTAGGGGAGGAGCTGCTCATTAACTTGTAGCGTTCCATTCTACCTTTTTCACGAAAGGAACGGATGTAACGTGACAATGGTTGCTTCGGCTTCGGTTTTAATAACGAACTTTTTTTACAGTAGGTATCGTATCCAATCTATAAGTACATAATAAATTTAATTAATACAAATTATATACTTTTCGTTGATTAATACGCGAATTAATGACAGCTGGGGCTGTAGCGATTTAGCAATTTTCAAAATTTATAATTCAGTTCATGAGAGTGAACAAAAATTTAAAATTTAGTCTCAGTTTCAGGGTAAACTGAATGTCCTTTTTTCTACCCTATTTTTATGTGGACTAAAGATCATAAAAACTCAATTTAGACAGGACAAACTCTGTTGGGTCGGCTAGTAATATAGGACAGAACATGGTTGCTGAAAAATACGGAATTTTAACCTATAACTGCGTTAAAAATACAGGTATTGCAAAGTTATTTTTAACATAAAAATTAGTTAGGTCTTTTCTCACATGGTATGGTATGCCAGTCCCCATTATAGATCATACCACACAAAGATTACTTGGGCATACAAATATCGAACTAAAATTTTATAATGGCATGTTTTAGAGCTTTGTCAATATATTGGTCAACAAGTAAAGTTAAAAATCCCAGAGTGGAATAAGAAAGCCAATTTTAATTGAGACATTTTTTTGCTTATTATAGGCACGTGATAGACTACGGTGACCTCTTCTTATTAGCACTTATTGCTAAAAATCTAACCTAATTAAAAAAATCGATCAAGTTACATCATGTTTTTATTACTCACGGTTGATATCGGTTTAGAAACATTACACCAAAGGTAATTACTTATCTCGCATATCAGACGTGTGTGTTGTTATTATCAAGCTAAATAATTTTATCATTGTGTTAATATATTTTTATCATTATCATAACATATTTACTTAGTGCCATAAATGAAGTTTCTCTTACCGTAATTGTTCGATGAAAACTACTGTTTGAAAGAGCGACCTAATTTTTATTCCTTTTTATCTTGCTCCTTTTCTGCCAAACCGTCGCGCTTATACAGGATGTAATTTAATTCATTAGCATAAATTGAGCCCATGATAGTACATCATTTATAGATGATTATTAAAGAGTAAAGAGTGTAAATCAAATAATTTTTATTGAGAATTATGAAGATTGCCGCGGCGCCTAACGCAGTTGGCGCGGATGATTTTGATACATTTAAACGTTTTCATACCTTGTATGTACTAATTAAAAACAGTACTCTATTGTTCCAATTAAATTTTGTATTGTAGCATTGGATTAAGTAAGTTATTCCATTTTTTGGAGATATTATTATTACCAAACCAACGTGTTAGAATTCAAAAATTTTGTTCCACATGTGACCGGTATCAGGAGTCGGTACCTAGTTTCAAAGGATGCTAATGAATTCAATTACACCCGGTATACATACCGTCGTCAGCCGAATTGGTGGTCAAACGTGAATCTATAGAATAGACTAACAAAAAAGAAATAAAAACCGGTTTGTCGGAATAAACAGGTTATGATAATGATATAAATAGATTTACTCAATGATAGTAATTTAACTTGTAATAAAACACTTAGTACCTACAACAGTGATATCTGCTATCACATTAACAACCATATCTTTGAACTAGTGACCTAATTTTCTTGAAACTCTACTCTCCAAGTTAAAGAAACTAATAGTACCTACGATACGCGAATAATATTTTTTAATAATCTTTCGCAAAATAATTTCCGAAATCCGGGTAGTATTTTTTGTGATCGTTATTAGTCATAGTCACTAGTCAAGTCATACAATGGACAGTTTGCGTGTTTTATGTTATTTATACTTGCATTAATAATTTACTTTGCGGTATGGACAATAAAGCCAAGGCCTCAAAGAAATCGATATATTCTTGGTAGGGATGCCCATTACGATACGATATATCGAAATATCGATACAGCACTATACGATATAGCGATATTTGATGCGATATTTTGACCATACGATACGCTTCGATGTATCGCATTCTTATAAAAATATCGCATTACCGTATCGTATCCAACTTTCCGAAAGCCGTAATAGGTTAAATCCACAGCTCTTATCAAAATTATTATTTTTGCGTTGTTTAAGTGCTAATCAATGGCAATTGTGATTTTTTTTGTTGAATAAAACTATTTTAAATACATATAATTATTTGTTTCTTTTTTTAAAAAAAAGAATATAGTAAAACTACTAAAAAGATAACCCTTTGCACGATATATACTCATTATTATATCGATATATCGATACAAAGGAAATCGATAATAATATCGCGTATCGATACAACCAAGTTCGATACAGTTACGATGCGATATATCGATACAATACACTTTTTTGGGCATCCCTAGTTCTTGGTCATCCTACTAGTCTTGTTTTTTCACCGCCTTGTCATTGTAGGTTAACTAAGAGCAAAAACTATGAACTGTTTTAATATCTTAATAGATTGAGATAAAAAATTGCACGGTCGTTCAAGGGCCGTATTAATAAGCTGATATTTTTGAGCCGCCGATGTTCTGGTCAAAACAGGCGATGTATGCAGGAGTCAAGCAGCGGGTCAGTGTCGCTCTATGGCGGAGTACTATGTTCAGCAGTGGATGTCTTCAGGCTGATGTTGATGTTCTCTTCGTTGTGTTGATAGTCTACATTTCTTTTTATTAACGCGTTGGAGTAATCGTCAACCAGAGAAGGTTGAACTTCTCCTATTTGATCTGTATAAGTAGTATAGAATATTCCATTATCTTCTTTGGGTCTATCTCCACTTATCTTCGGTTTCAAGGTCTCATGAAAATATCAGGTTGTATAACGTTCCAACAAGAGCTGGGCGCTTTAATAAAAAGAAATGTAGTTATGTTCAGGGGTGGAAAATGGTCAGTAAAGTCAGTAGAAGGCAGTATTTTTGACTAGGGTCAGTAAAAGTCACTTTTTTCGAAAAATGTTCAGTAAAGCTAGTATTTTAAGCCTTTTCCATAAAAGCAGCGGAATTGATGTTGTGTTGTGTGTGAAGAGTATTTAAAGAAGATTTTTGTAATGGCTCTCATTGCTGATCAAACATTTTTGTCCCTTTTCTGATTCCAGGCATGAACCATTATGAACACATATTTTTTCGCTTTCTGATCAGCGGTTGATTTTATGTATCCGCCTCACTCATTGCACTAAAAAACAATCAACCAACAACCAATTTTTAATTTATGCAGGGGTATTTATCTAGATTTAAGTATAGGTCCCTAGGGCCTTGGGCTTCTTTAGTCTGCCTATTTGCCACATGCCTATATACTTCCTGACCAAACCTAGTTACCACCTTACTTACGACCATGGTGAATGTTTAATAGAATTACTAGCACACATACTTATACTTAACTACAAGCAACTAACACATGCATATTTCAATAGGTAGTAAATTGTAAACGAAGGGCCAGATCTCTCGAGGTTTGGTCAGTATTTTAGATGCTTGCAGTCTGTAAAATCAGTATTTCTAACCATGGAATCAGTTTCCACCCCTGTATGTCTCAAAACGAAGGATCAAGATCACCAACAGCCTGAACACGTCCACTGCTGAACATAGGCCTCCCCCAGAAAGCGACACTGCTGCTCGGCTTTGTCGATCCACCCTGCGGCGGGCCTACGCTGCGTCTTCCGGTTCGTGGTCGCCACTCGAGAATTAATACAAATTATATACTTTTCGTTGATTAATACGCGAATTAATAACAGCTGGGGCTGTAGCGATTTAGAAATTTTCAAAATTTATAATTCAGTTCATGAGAGTGAACAAAAATTTAAAATTTAGTCTCAGTTTCGGGGTAAACTGAATGTCCTTTTTTCTACCCTATTTTTATGTGGACTAAAGATCATATAAACTCAATTTAGACAGGACAAACTCTGTTGGGTCGGCTAGTAATATAGGACAGAACATGGTTGCTGAAAAATACGGAATTTTAACCTATAACTGCGTTAAAAATACAGGTATTGCAAAGTTATTTTTAACATAAAAATTAGTTAGGTCTTTTCTCACATGGTATGGTATGCCAGTCCCCATTATAGATTTTTTGGGCACTTTTTTGGGCATCCCTAGTTCTTGGTCATCCTACTAGTCTTGTTTTTTCACCGCCTTGTCATTGTAGGTTAACTAAGAGCAAAAACTATGAACTGTTTTAATATCTTAATAGATTGAGATAAAAAAATTGCACGGTCGTTCAAGGGCCGTATTAATAAGCTGATAATTTTGAGCCGCCGATGTTCTGGTTAAAACAGGCGATGTATGCAGGAGTCAAGCAGCGGGTCAGTGTCGCTCTATGGCGGAGTACTATGTTCAGCAGTGGATGTCTTCAGGCTGATGTTGATGTTCTCTTCGTTGTGTTGATAGTCTACATTTCTTTTTATTAACGCGTTGGAGTAATCGTCAACCAGAGAAGGTTGAACTTCTCCTATTTGATCTGTATAAGTAGTATAGAATATTCCATTATCTTCTTTGGGTCTATCTCCACTTATCTTCGGTTTCAAGGTCTCATGAAAATGTCAGGTTGTATAACGTTCCAACAAGAGCTGGGCGCTTTAATAAAAAGAAATGTAGTTATGTTCAGGGGTGGAAAATGGTCAGTAAAGTCAGTAGAAGGCAGTATTTTTGACTAGAGTCAGTAAAAGTCACTTTTTTCGAAAAATGTTCAGTAAAGCTAGTATTTTAAGCCTTTTCCATAAAAGCAGCGGAATTGATGTTGTGTTTGTGTGAAGAGTATTTAAAGAAGATTTTTGTAATGGCTCTCATTGCTGATCAAACATTTTTGTCCCTTTTCTGATTCCAGGCATGAACCATTATGAACACATATTTTTTCGCTTTCTGATCAGCGGTTGATTTTATGTATCCGCCTCACTCATTGCACTAAAAAACAATCAACCAACAACCAATTTTTAATTTATGCAGGGGTATTTATCTAGATTTAAGTATAGGTCCCTAGGGCCTTGGGCTTCTTTAGTCTGCCTATTTGCCACATGCCTATATACTTCCTGACCAAACCTAGTTACCACCTTACTTACGACCATGGTGAATGTTTAATAGAATTACTAGCACACATACTTATACTTAACTACAAGCAACTAACACATGCATATTTCAATAGGTAGTAAATTGTAAACGAAGGGCCAGACCTCTCGAGGTTTGGTCAGTATTTGAGATGCTTGCAGTCTGTAAAATCAGTATTTCTAACCATGGAATCAGTTTCCACCCCTGTATGTCTCAAAACGAAGGATCAAGATCACCAACAGCCTGAACACGTCCACTGCTGAACATAGGCCTCCCCCAGAAAGCGACACTGCTGCTCGGCTTTGTCGATCCACCCTGCGGCGGGCCTACGCTGCGTCTTCCGGTTCGTGGTCGCCACTCGAGAACCTTTTCCCCATCTGTTGGTCTTACGAGCGATTTTTGAACGAGCTTATTTTGTCAACAGAAGACAAAATGTCGATCCACATCAAAGATTCCGACGATCTGAAGACCAGGCTGTCAGAAGCTGGCGACAAGCTGGTGGTGATCGACTTCATGGCGACCTGGTGCGGGCCCTGCAAGATGATCGGGCCTAAACTAGACGAGATGGCCGGAGAAATGGCAGATTCTATCGTCGTTCTTAAGGTAAGCCTGCTATTTTGTGAATGGTTGTCTTGAGCGGAGATTTATTAGCTGGTCATAGTTTTATGTTCTGTAATACAAGGTTTTAATAAATTACCAAATATTTTTTGATTCGTAAATTCAGCCGACTCTTTCATTTGATACCCATACTCGAAGATTATAAAGCCCGTTGATAGCTTGTGAACATAATTTCTCCTACAAACACGACTCACTTGCGCGGGCAGGCGAAGTAACAAAATGAGACAGTCATATGAAAATCACAAAGAACAGAGCAGGATGGAACAAAAGTAATATTAGGTGTCCGGTTTTCTCTCATAGGATTAGCGATTGAAATAAACAACTAATTTTCGTATGAAGTTGTATCATTAGTCAACTGGATTTATAGTCAATGCCCATACCCAACCCATTTACAAAACTACTAGTCCGCCATATTGGATTAAGAATGACCTTAATTAACTAACCATGCTTTGTCATCCGGACTAATCCTGTAGTAAAACTTTATCTTAATTGGAAGAATACTACTACTACTTAACTGGTTTTTAAGTGTTTTAAAATTCAGTTGCATTTGACCCGAAATTAATACAATGCATTGCCAGTTACTAAAAAGCTTGTTAAATAGATTCACTCTAATCTGGTGTCTATATACATTCAATATTAAACGTAAACAAAATACCTAACAATAATCTGTCAAGGCCAAACGCTACGAGAAAATAAGATAACTCCATACAAAGTACAACCTTTTCCTATGGTAATAAAGCTTTTATTACTATGGCACGGTCGTGGATTCGTTACAAATGATTGAGCAAGAATAATTGTGACGTCATAACTCGCTTCTAATGTATTTGCTATGACCTCATAGTTAGTATCTGCCGATAGAAGAATCGATTTCACTATAGACTACAGTAATAGCTTAGTGTACCTAAATAAATAGTAAGGTAATAGTAAATAACGGTGTATGGCTGGATGAAGGATGCTCTGTGACTATGATAGTAAATGGAACGGTACTTGCATGGCACCCCGTCGTCGCCGCCCAAGACACGTCTTGAGCGACCCGGAAGATCCTATAGCAGCCGTTGTTTCGGCTGCGCTAGGATCACCGGACCAGTCGAGCCCTTCTGGCTCAGGTACCGATTTCGGCACCGGTATAGGATACCAGCGTAACACAATCAGACACCGACCCCGCCGGCGAGGACGACGTACCCTCCGTAGGTTAGCGAGAATGGTCGCGACTTTAGGGTCCACTCCTCCAGCGGACGTAGCCTTCTCGATCCTCTTATCCCGGCAACAGCCCAAGCCGAGGCTCGCACCCCAGGGTGCCCTTGAGCTAGTTGCTCCCCCACTTATGTCGGCAGGGTGTCTAAGCGCCTGCCCTCCCGCCCAGCGACGCTGTAAAGGTCGGTAGAGACCAACAGCATTAGCACGTTCAAAAAAAGAAGATACTTGCATGGCAGCAGGACCATTAAAGTTTGATTATGTCGAAAAACAGGGATAACCGATAACTTATGATATAAGTACTTTGGTATTTCTAAAATAACGCCGTTCTAATGGACCCTAAGTAATGAAAAATAAAACCGACCAAGTGTGAGTTGAACTCGCGCACGAAGGGTTCCGTACCATTTTCTATAAAAACGAGTAAACTAATCACGTTTGTTGTATTGAAGTCGGAAGCCCCTTAAATATTTTTTTTCTGTTTTGTTAATATTCTTTGTTATAGCGGCAACAGAACTACGAAAATATGAACTGTATATGATGGTTCATAATATACGGCCTGGACAGACAGACTAACAGACAGCGGAGCCTTAGTAGAGTAATAGAGTTCGTTTTACCCTTTGGGTACGGAACCCTTGAAACAGAATGAATATTATGTGACCTATCATTGTTAAGTCCCAAGAACAAAACAAACAGTACAATACCTTATCGTGCACCTACATGATAATAAACCTTGGACGATAACTGTCCGCCTAACCTACCTATTGTAAAGTGACTTGGCATGAATATAACATCATGCATGGAAATATTGAGATGACAAAATGGCTACTTAAGGCGCTGAATGCTCCCAAATCGACTATTACGTATTACGTATTAATTAATTGAAAATAATATATTATTTACCAGATTGAAAAAAATGCTTGTTAATACTGGTTATATCTTCTTTCCATCTGCAGAAATCAAAACACGTTTACGGAAAGTGCTCATAACATTTACGACACCCTAGAACTAACTATGGAAAAAAGACAATTTTATATGAAGGAGCCGAACTGTATAACAAACTACCTAAACCTATTAAAGAAGCTAAATCATTCCAATTGTTTAAAAAACTGTTGAACATCCACATTTTGAGTGATCCAACTTTACTTCTGTAGTCTACTTAATCTTTGACCAAACTTGTGTTGAAATGTTTTTTGCTTACCTACCTTACTTATATTAATATTTTATTCTTGTTACGCCTGCATGCTTAAAGGCAAACTATGTACCTATTTGTAATTTAGCTATAAGTACTTTCTCATTAAGTGAACTATATACTTTGTTCTTTGAGAATAAATGATCTTAAACCAGAAATGTTTCCTAGATAGAAAAATAATAAATCTAAAGTGACCTCTAAAAATCATTCAAACGACCTAAAATGTTACATTATAATAAGATCCCGTTGAAATAAATCATAGCGATAAGTGATGTGTTAATGGACCCATCTGTAAGGTTATTTTTTTTAACAATAAGCATTTCTTTTATAACTAACTAGCTTTTGCCCGCGGCTTCGCACGCTTGTGTTATGTTATTTTTGCGTTATAGTCTAATAATATATCATGCATTTCGTACCAAACAACAAAATCCAATAAATCTTTTCGAAGCTGAGCACAGTAACCTGTATTAGCATAGGTATAGGTATAATGCAAGCATAGCCGTGAGTGGAAGCTATTTAAGCCATTACCCAAAATTAAATGTTTTGAGTCTAATATAGATTTATAACAGTAAAAGAAGTTTCAAACAAAAAACTACAATTATATGTACCTCTTCATATTACAACAAAAAGAAATCATCATCACTTCACTCAGGTCTTTAACAGAAATTTCAGTAAATTTTGTTTAGGTAGTAGTTACCTAAGCAGGCAGGTACAGTTTAGAAAAATATGGAAGAATCACACGATGATCCTGTTTTGCTCAGTTTTACATAATTATTAACCGCGCGCTTTTTGTACATTTACCACATTTTTTTACCTTCTTAAGTTTGGTTCCATACGAATTAAGTACCTAACTACCTACACATAGCCAGTGTCAATAATAAGTTTATAAATTGCTGGAGATATGCATTTACCTGTACGACGCGTACATAATTAATTTTCTTAATACTAAACCACCACTCCTTAAAGAATCGACAGTTATAATTATTATTATTATGTCCACTATTTTCCACGCTGTCTCATTCCCAACATACCTACCTAGTGATGAAAGTGAGGAAGTAGGTTAAATCGTCATTACATAATTATTACTAACACCCAAAGTTACTTACCTACTATAACTATAACCTTCTTGAAGTCATTTTCTGCTCCCGTGTTTTATTTAAAAGCCCACAGATCTAAAATATTTTAACTATTAAAAACTTATTTCAACATGCAAGAAGAAGAAGAAGAACAAATCAAAAACGAACGAACGTTACGCGCCATGTTGTTAATTCGAGGATACAATTTTATTGCCATAATGAATACCTACATATTAATTATTATATCTAAGTACCTACCCTTTTTAAACATTTTTCATCAAATATTTCGTATCATTGGCTAAATACAAATAATAGCACCTCCGGCTTACTTTAATGCCAAAATAAAAAAGGTTTAAAATGCGTAGCAATGATAAGGGTATATAACTTAAGTAGCTATAAGTACTACAGGGGGTCTAGCAAAGATACCAAGATAACGCCAAACGCTAACTCCGAAACTGTATTGAAATGACATTCGCTGTGGAAAAGTTAGCGATTTCCGAAATGTCATCCTAGTACATTTTGGAGTTAGCGTTTGGCGTTAGCGTTAGTGGTTGGTTTCTTTGCTAGACCCCTAGGTACCTTAAAACTTCCTTGGGGTTGATCAAGAATGTAGCAGTAGCGCAAAAATATTTTTATCTACCTAATTAGAATGGTAACGTGTAGTATGTTCATGTAAATAATACATTTTACCAGATCGCCAATAAAGAACATTACTCCCGCCAAACCTCTATAAATCGAAAACTTGAATAAAAATGTAAACTTCAATATTGGCTAAGTATGATAATCGTGTGAAGCCTTATGAATAATTATAAAAAGTCTAAGTACCTACCCTTTTAAACAGTTTTCATAAAATACTTCCTATCATTGGCTAAATACAAATTTTGTCTAATGCCAAAATAAAAAAAGGGTTTACAATGCGTAGCAAAAGCAAGGGTCAATGGGCATAGATTACTGAATATGTTACTACTAAAGGTTAAGCTATAGGTACTATAAATACAATTTTAAATACTTATTTCGAATGGTAACGCGTAGTAGATTTTTGAAAACTAATACATAATACCAGATCGCCAATAAAGAATTTTGCTCTCTCCAGAACTCGATAAATCGAAAACATGAATAATAATTTAGTTGTGTTTCAATATTGGCTAAATATGATATCGCGTGAAGCCTTTAAAACTTATAAAAAAAGTCTAAGAAGTTTAAGTTTTCTAAATTCCTTGTTCTCTGTGTCGTGCTCATATTCAAGAAGGTTCTCATACCTATCCTCTTTTTTTAGTTTAGACCACAGATTAACGAAAAAACTTATTTATATGTAAATACATATGATTTTTTTGGGTATAGGTACTTACATAATGAACACATTGTTTTTCTCTAATCTGCATTGCATCGAGCGCAGACGAAGTTATCGCGCGTTGTATTTCGCCGTAGCCCGAAATGTGTGATACACTGCCGGTAATGCAGGCGCACCAATTGTTATTTACTGTTGTAAAACATGCATTAAATTACTTCCTTATTGCTTAGTGCAGTGGGGATTGTTCAGAATGAAATACAAAATATAGGAGCTCCGTACTCAAAGAGTAAATCCTTATTACTAAACCTCCGCTGTCTGTCTGTCTGTCGGTCTGTCCACCAGGATGTACTCATGAATCGTGAAAGTTAGACAGTTTAATTTTTCACAGATGATATATTTCTGTTGCCACTATAATAACCGTGGTCCGTATTCAAAGGGACAGATAAACAGACAAATAAAAAAAAATTGGTTTTACTTCATATTGATAAGGAATTATAAATTAAAACTATTACAATTTATTTTGTAATCACAAATAATACTCTCACAGTTTGTAAAACATATTTATTCGCCGACATGCAATATAACGCTACTGCTTCCTCCATTTTATTTAGCCCACGTCGGTTGCGCAGCAGGCAAACAAATTGACTGTGTGTCCAGGTTGGGGCGCTACAAAAACATCGAGGATAGTCAACAGAGATGTTTTTGCGCGCAAACTCAACAGCGAAGGTTCGGGCGTATATGAAGCCGTGCCATAATAGTAACAGAGTTTTTTTCTTTAATCTGTGCATCCGTATAAACCCGAGATAAAATTACCGTCAGTAGCAGTGTAGCAGAGTAAAATTTTTTTCTTTCATCTATGGTTAGTAGCCAAAATATAACTTACCTTTTGACACTGGCTAAATACCTACACTATGTGTGGAGCCAAAATATAAGACAAAAAACTTACCTTGAGGCCTTGAAGCGGCCATCTTGTTAAAATACCGTTCCGTTTCATAATGAAATCTTAATTTTCACCAAAAAAAAATTAACAATATATAAAATTTAATATATCCTATGTTTTGCGCTGGGTTTTTCTAAGCTTATTAGTGAAAACCGCATGAAAATCCGTTCAGTATTTTCGGACTTGTGCCGTAACAAACAAACAAACAAACAAACAAACAAACAAACAAACAAACAGACAAAATGTCTAAAAAGTAGCTTAACGTGATCAGCGAAAAATTTCAAGCCAACTTGTGTCATTTTTTTTTCGATATCTTGCATTTACAGATTTTTTTATCTCTACAGTTTTATTATATGTATAGATTATTTGTACCGCAAAATGGAAAAGTCGGAAGTGCAACGCAACGTAATCGCCATATTTTTGCGACGCATAAACCGACCCTATACAATACAGTATACGTTTCAAGTTCGACTGCTGTAATAAACGTGCTGGCATTGGGTCCTGTCAGCGTCTTAATGGTCATTTTAACTTATTACATACAAGGGCATCTCATATAACGGGTGTAATTGAATTGATTAGCATACTTTAAAACTAGGTACATAACTACTTACTCCTGAAACCGGCCACATGTGCGCGTAAACGCAAATGATACAGTACAAAATTAAAGTAAGTGCTGTTTTTAATTACTACAAACGGGGTAAAAAAAACTTTTAGAAGTATCAAAATCATTCGTGCCTAACGTACTTGTTATGTTAGGCGTCGTGGGACGCGGTAGCGCTTATAAATTTCAATAAAAATATTTTTATTTGCACTCTACAATGTGACCTTGAATTGGTATGTTATCCCGAAAGGGAGTAAATCTACACCCCAAGGTAGACAATGTTTCTTCTACGACTACTAAATTAATAGTTTTTCATTGAAGAAATGCCATGTAAAGTTTATGTTCGAAAATAGCCTTAGCGCAGCTGGGTGGGATTCCCAGGACAATCATTTTGTAAGATGAACATAGGTGTTTGTCTTGTATCTGCGTGGCGTTTTGTATTTTGTGTATTTCCAAAAAAAAAACCATGTTAGTCTTCTGTCACACCAATCAGCCGGAAGACTTCCACTGCTAAACTCAGGCCTCCCTCAACGGCACTTTGGACGCTTATCCTGCATGGGTTTGCCATTATCACGACGCATGGTAGGCGGTTTTGTGATCTCAGAAGATTTTATTGTACCTCAGAGAATGCTGCTGCCATTCCCTGGATATTCGACTGGTTATTTGACGGGCCCAATAGCTCAGTTGGTAGTATCCCTGCCTTCTGAACTGAGGGCTGTGGGTTCGATTCCTACCCGGGACAAACATTTGTGTGATGAACATAGATGTTTGTTCTGCGTCTGGGTGTTATATTGTATTCTATGTATGTATTTACAAATAAAAAGTATCTAAGTATTGTATCAGTTATCTGGTTCCCATAGTACAAGCTATGCTAGGCTAGATGGCGCTGTGTGAAATGTCCACACATATATTTCCATTTTTCCCTTAGCCGGCTCTTATGGCACCCACGGGAAGAGATGGGGTGGTCCTAATCGCAAAACGACACCAACTTTTAATTCAGTCAGTTATCAAATATTTATTTAAAAAGATAGGTCCACATTTTTATTGTCATAGCAATGACCCATTGGTAAAAGAATGCCAATAATTATTTTTGGCAACGGTTTCAGTTTTCCTTAGAATCGTAGGAAACATATCCAATGTTGTTGCCAAGAGATCTCACTCACGCTCGACTCACGCTTGTTTTCTTTCGGGTATTTCCGATTGAATAATCCTTTTATAAATTAATTTGACAAACAGCGCTGTTTTCCCATGTGTTGTGAAAATAGCGCTGTGTTCATGTGTATGTGAAAACAGAGCTGTATTCACGTGTATGTGAAAATAGCGCTGTGTTCATGTGTATGTGAAAACAGAGCTGTATTCACGTGTATGTGAAAATAGCGCTGTGTTCATGTGTATGTGAAAATAGCGCTGTGTTCATGTGGATGTGAAAACAGAGCTGTATTCACGTGTATGTGAAAATAGCGCTGTGTTCACGTGTATGTGAAAATAGCGCTGTGTTCATGTGTATGTAAAAACAGAGCTGTATTCACGTGTATGTGAAAATAGCGCTGTGTTCACGTGTATGTAAAAACAGAGCTGTATTCACGTGTATGTGAAAATAGCGCTGTGTTCATGTGTATGTGAAAATAGCGCTGTGTTCATGTGTATGTGAAAATAGCGCTGTGTTCATGTGTATGTGAAAACAGAGCTGTATTCACGTGTATGTGAAAATAGCGCTGTGTTCATGTGTATGTAAAAACAGAGCTGTATTCACGTGTATGTGAAAATAGCGCTGTGTTCATGTGTATGTGAAAATAGCGCTGTGTTCATGTGTATGTGAAAATAGCGCTGTGTTCATGTGGATGTGAAAACAGAGCTGTATTCACGTGTATGTGAAAATAGCGCTGTGTTCATGTGTATGTAAAAACAGAGCTGTATTCACGTGTATGTGAAAATAGCGCTGTGTTCACGTGTATGTGAAAATAGCGCTGTGTTCATGTGTATGTAAAAACAGAGCTGTGTTCACGTGTATGTGAAAATAGCGCTGTGTTCATGTGTATGTGAAAACAGAGCTGTATTCACGTGTATGTGAAAATAGCGCTGTGTTCATGTGTATGTGAAAACAGAGCTGTATTCACGTGTATGTGAAAATAGCGCTGTGTTCACGTGTATGTGAAAATAGCGCTGTGTTCATGTGTATGTAAAAACAGAGCTGTATTCACGTGTATGTGAAAATAGCGCTGTGTTCACGTGTATGTGAAAATAGCGCTGTGTTCATGTGTATGTAAAAACAGAGCTGTATTCACGTGTATGTGAAAACAGCGCTGTGTTCAAGTGTATGTGAAAACAGCGCTGTGTTTACATGTATGTGAAAACAGCACGCGTTATGTGATAACAGCGTTGTGTTTACGTGTGTGAAAACAGTGCTGTGTTAACGGTGTGAAAACAGTGCTGTGTTCTACGCTTTTCATTCACAAAATGATCACCAATTAACAACTGATCACCGGTCTGTAATATACGGGTCTTTTTTAAACCATGAGAATGTCACATAGTCACATGCCTAGTTTTTGAATAAGTACCATTTTCCTGTAACGTTTTTGAGCGATGGTTAATCCTGACATAACAAGTGAGTCACGAAAGCCGACTTGAGTGAATAGACAATTCTACGACTACTAAAAATAAACGTGTAAATATTATTTTCTTAAAATAGGTTAATAAATAATGTAACAATAGATAAAAATAGGTATAATCGGTTAATAAATTACGGAGTAAGTGCTTCTAAAGTTTCTGGATCACACTATCACAATAATCACACTGCGTATTAAGTTAGCGTGTGTGTTTGCTGTCTCTTCACACCGCAACGTTTGAACTTTGAACTGATTTCATTGAAAGGAATAGAGAAATTCCATACGCTGAATTAAAAAACTGCATACATTTCATTCTCGAACGAAACCGCGGTGCTGAGCTAGTTAAACCATACATTAAAACGAGATTATAGGTACTAATATTACCTATAGATCTAAAAAAGCAAGATAGGAAAAAGCTTATCCCAGGTGGTCCGCTTTAACTATGTACTATGTGCAACGCACACAATTTAATGCGAAAGACATGACGCATGTGTAGTTTAAAGTACTGTGAGGACGTGCCGTATCTTTGTTTTTTTATTACTTCTATGTTTGTAGAACTTCTAACAGACTAATTTGTGATGCGCCATGCTTCTCTTCTAAATTACAGATCCGTATTATCTGACCATGTTTTAATTTATCTAACCCTGGATAAAACCTGCATAAGTGGCCATCCATAGCCGATACGATAGCGAGGCTAGCACCACAAAACCTGCATACGTGGCCATACATAGCCGATACGATAGTGAGGCTAGCACCACAAAACCTGCATACGTGGCCATACATAGCCGATACGATAGCGAGGCTAGCACCACAAAACCTGCATACGTGGCCATACATAGCCGATACGATACCGGGGCTAGCACCACAAAACCTGCATACGTGGCCATACATAGCCGATACGATAGCGGGGCTAGCACCACAAAACCTGCATACGTGGCCATACATAGCCGATACGATAGTGAGGCTAGCACCACAAAACCTGCATACGTGGCCATACATAGCCGATACGATAGCGAGGCTAGCACCACAAAACTTGCATACGTGGCCATACATAGCCGATACGATAGCGAGGCTAGCACCACAAAACTTGCATACGTGGCCATACATAGCCGATACGATAGCGAGGCTAGCACCACAAAACTTGCATACGTGGCCATACATAGCCGATACGATAGCGAGGCTAGCACCACAAAACTTGCATACGTGGACATACATAGCCGATACGATAGCGAGGCTAGCACCACAAAACTTGCATACGTGGCCATACATAGCCGATACGATAGCGAGGCTAGCACCACAAAACTTGCATACGTGGCCATACATAGCCGATACGATAGCGAGGCTAGCACCACAAAACAGATAGGTTGGTAGGTAAGGTGGTATTTCACTTCATACAGTTGACCAACGATACAACTTCCCTTGTACGAAAATAAGTAGTGTATTTCAACTGCTAATCCTACGAGAGGAAGCCCCAATGTGTCTTTTGTTCCATCCTGCTCTGTCCTTTGTAATTTCGTATGACTGTCTCGTTTAGGTAGTTACATACTTCGCCCCCTGCCCGTTAAAGTGAGTAGTACTTATATGAGAAATTATGTTCACGAAATTCAACTGACTTTATAATCTTTCCTATCGGTTTTGCCTATGGCGTGCCTTGGCTATATTATCGGGCGAACAATCGTGATGCGTTAGTGCGCAAAAACATCGTTGTCAGCTAAGTCTCATTTACCCAATAAATTCACTAGCTAAAAAACTATGTGCAGGGAATCCTAGGGTCCAGGGTCTATTCATGTGATCGACGGGCGTATTTATTTATTGTTTCTGTTACAGGTTGACGTGGACGAGTGCGAAGACATCGCCACAGAGTACAACGTCAACTCCATGCCCACATTCGTCTTCGTGAAGAACTCGAAGAAAATCGAAGAGTTCTCTGGCGCTAACGTCGACAAACTGAAGAACACTATCTTGAAGCTGAAGTAAACGGTTGCTTTGTACGCGAACCGCCAAGCATTTGCCCCTAACAGAGTTTGACGCTGCCCTATCTGGTGCAGATTTCAAAATGTAGGTCTTTGAAGATGAAGAAAATCTGATAATGGCGGTTGTGAACTATTTGAATTTTAATGTGTAATCAGGGTGGATTAGTGTTGGCAAATGGTTCCAAGTTCCAAACGCATTTTCATTTTCTTTTTCAACGGCTTTTTAGAGCCTTCAGTAAAATATCTACCGTTTAACTGATGGTGTTTTAACTGACAAAATACCAGCATTGAGATGACAATTGAATAACAATGCATATTGGGTCGCTGGGGTCGATGTTGATTGGTTCCAAGTTCATAATTCGAAAAAAAAATTGTAAATAGGCAGATGCGTCCATGCATTTAATAAGTGCGTCAAGATCAAATCGGAAATGAAAAGACAATAAATGTTTATAAACAACCATTACATAATGATAATGATGAAGCGCATTTCAATAAAGATCTGAAAATAGCAATCATCTAAATAAACCGTCCGAATTGCAGCCTTATTTTTATAGACTAGGTTTTTAGTCTCAGCAACGGACGCCAGTACAAGTTTTAATTGCTATTCAAAAGTGTTAGCCGGGTATGATCAGCTAATATAGTGATAATCTGCATTTAATCATAAAAAACACCGGACTCGCATTACTGCACGAAAGCACGAAACTTTCCTGTTGGGGGCAAAATGTTTTATTAATTTTAGTTGAGCATAATTTTTAGTTACAATAAATCACATTTTCTTTGTTATATAGATGAATATTTTTGTATCGCCCAGTGCTGCACCGTTTCGTATTGTGCTTTAGTGGCACAGGGGGTGAGCGTACAAACTCTCGAAAGATTATTTGCTGTGTATTTTTCATTAAATATGTATGTTAAAGTATTGTTACTTCAATAAAATATTTAAAATGACTGTTGTTTTTTTGTGAAATAGTTTTCCTAAGATACCAGAATTTGTCCTAAATAGAACAAGGAACAATGGATCTAAAATCAATACTATAAAAACGAAAGCAATTATTGTCTGTATATTACCCTATGCACACCTAAATGCTGGACATATTTTGATGTATTTTGGTAAGTAGGTAGATGAGTTTGATAGATTTGATTTTTTTTATCGGGACGAACTAGGTACTTGGTCTATTCGTGCGAAGCCGCTGGCAACTATTAGTTTAGTTATTACAATGGCGTCGACTAATACCTACGGCAACACTCCTGGCGCTCGCATTTGTTCAATAATGACCTTAGATACAGTTCTCTTTAATCCGGACCACGTAGTACTTGCACACTACTGCTTGGCGGCAGAATAACTGGCAAAGCAGTGGTACCTACCTAGACAAACTTCAGAGAAGTCCTACCCTGTGTTGATAAATTAATTTTATAAGAAAGTAAATATTCAGAGAAAAACTAATTTTCATTCAAATGTTTCTTTATTTAAATATTTACATAAAATTAAGTATTCCGATAATTTTGATGTACAATTGAAACTAAAACAGTATACAATAGAAAGACATAGCCTTGTATGCTAATAAAACTTTAAGCTTAAATTATTGCATTACATAATCGAACGCTAATATAATTAAATATATTTTATTTAATAAATAATTTGTGATAAAGCGATGTCGTGGTACGTATTTCTCTACATTGATATTGCATGGCACCTATCCCAAAAAGCTTGTAAAGACTCCCAAACAAAATATTCTATCAGACATTTATTTAGAACAAGAAAAGAAATCGCTAATCATTGGCATTTTTTACTTACATCATTTTTAAAACACAGGATAGTACGCAATGGTTGCCGCTAACCATCTGGCGGTCCGCTTGCTCCAATCGCTCATAATAAAGAGACTGCTAGGTTTGGTTTGAAAATGTGTAGAATATTCGTTCGAAGCCTAAATTATTCGTACAGAAAAGCTGAAAAGGTGAATTTGTTTGAGAATACTATGATGAAGAAGTATTGCCAAAGAGATTGTGTACCTTTGGAAAAAATACATGTTGAAATATTTTCACCAATTTCATCATCTCACCTAAGTTAATATTCCAATATTCAAAATGCATTTTTAATAAATATCCATGCAAAATCTACACTATTCGATACAATTTCTTTTAACAATACAATTATTTATAGTCTAGGAATAACTAAGGCATATAAACTTCTCTGGAGTATAATATTCGCAAATGCGTACAAACTTAAGTTACGTATAACCCGCCGGAATCAAAATGCGTTTGAAAGCCCGTTCTATTCTTTTCTTATTACAAGATTATCTTAAAAAAACATTGGATTGAACTTTTCAGCACGCTTTTTGTTTAGTGCGGGTTATAAGTAGATATAAATTGACGAATTAAGTTTACAACCTTATTCTATCCGTGATAAAAAATTAAACAGACTTAGTTGTTCCAATTTCAATTGTAATATTTGAAATTGAACAAAGATGGCGTCTCTTCGCGGCTATGTTGGATTTTAAATTGTTTTAAGGGCATGTTAGGAATCATTGCATAAGGCCTCTAGAAAGTTCGAAGCTATTTACTCCAATTTAGCATCTTTTTAATATTGGCAGTGCATAAAAACAGCGGAATGTACAATTTTAAAAGCATGATGAATGTTTTAATGAGTAATTAATAATTACGAAACATAGCATTATGATGATTCAGTCAAATATCAGACGAATTTCGAGATACTTCCAAAAAATTTTCTTTTCAAAGCAATCGATTATAATTTACGTAAACAATAAATCGTTATTTATCAATACATTACAATAATAATAGGTAGTAAAAGCTACAATAATACATTATATTAATTAATTTTATTAAACTAGTTTCACTAATTCAAAAACGATCTATTACTAAAGTGGACATCGCCATTTTGTTTTTATCGGAAATAAAATAAAACGAATTACATTTAACAAGCAGATCTTTGGACAGTTTATTAATCTCAGTTTTGAAAATATTGAAATATAGAGATAATACAAAAAAACTTCAATGCGCGGGTAGACATAAATTATTCTAAAAAAATCTCATTATTCTATTCATATGAATAACATTTCGCTTAAATATAACATTATACGTCAAAATAGTCGTAATAATACATTGACGGTCGTACAAAACGAAAAAAGACTAGATTGTTAAAAAATAGTTATACATTAAAATATTGCTTAGTGTTAGTATCTATAAACATAAATTGAGATTAATTCACGTATAAATTGACGAAAACGGCCTACAATATTAAAGAGAGCCTTCCAGCCATTTTAGCTCGTCAGATAATTTAGGGCGATAATTAAACACACTTAATTAAGACCTTTTAGCCTTGACTGGTTCCACGAAACCTTTTTAATTATAATTAAAACTAAAAGCTTAGGCATTACAGCGCCTAATTAAATATCAACGCAACAATACTTTTGATTACATTTAGGTTTTACAAGTACCATAGTAGGTTACGCAAATGTACTTTGCTTTCTCTATCTCGCTCGCGCATTGCGACACTTAAGACAATGTTTTAAATGGTAGAACTTGCGAAAATTCAAACCGTTGAAAAACCAGCAAAATAACGTCGCAAATGTTCAACAAAAAACTCACATTACTTCAACCAAGTTTTCATACATTTAAACAGGAAAAACTAAAATCATCCGGTGATTGAGTTTTAAGTTATTTTTTTTATATGTGTGGACATTTCACACAGCGCCATCTAGCCCCAAACTAAGCACCCAGACGCAGAACAAACATCTATGTTCATCACACAAATGTTTGTCCTGGGTAGAAATCGAACCCACAGCCCTCAGTTCAGAGGGCAGGGATACTACCAACTGAGCTATCGGTTCCGTCATGAAATCCGTTATGAAATCTGGTTCGGATTAATGCGATTTTTTTGTTGAACATTTGTGACGTCATTTTCAGGTTTTTCTGGAATTTGGGTAAGCTCTACCATTTAATACCTTCAAAAAGGTCGCAATGCGCGACCGAGATGATGGATGCACGAAAACCCTGGCCATAAAGTGACTTCCTATAGTAAGCCTTGCACTAGCGATTCACGTATTCATTTGAATCACGCTAATTCCTATCTGCACTAAGGTTTGAGGGCTCTCTAATCCCACCTATTTCTCTAGGACGTACTTAATAGGAATATAGCGCTGACTGACCGTTAATCTTCTATAGCTTTGATGAACTTGTAAGCATTAGGCCTTACCATTATCCACGGACATTATAATTTTAGAGATAAATATTGTTTTAATATTTTATTTAGTTAAATTGAATGTACAGACAATTTTTGAATTGTATTTTTGTACCGAATAAATAAATATGAATATACCTATGCCCGTTTGCGCTTCGATACCTAAACGCGTTGCAGTACGTCATAGAGATAAGCGCGTCTTAGGAGCTGTCAACTTAGTGCAGACGAGCATAACTGGTGATAGTAAGGCGCCAGGACTCACGTAAATCTATTTTATCAAACTGCAATATTGCTATCTCTCTTAATGTTTCTTACTCCTTTCTCTTTCGCACGTAATCTACGAAATTGACAATTTCCGTGTGAGCAAAAGAGAGGGGCTTCAGCGAGTGAGGCAGCAATAGTCGAGTCTAGATTTAATTGATATTAAAAGTGTGGACTCCATTACAGTATAATTATATTCGTGGGCGAAACACAAAAAATCGTTTCTAATATCATTTTTAAACTAAAAAATTTACTTTTGTTCAAAAAAATAAATTAAAGACACATTTATTATTAGTTTTATAAATTGGGAACGCCACTTTAGGTTACTTATATAATATTTTATAATATTTGTGGTTCACGAGGTACAATTTGGTATTATTTTTAGTAACACACTTATTTACTAAAAACAATTCCAAATACTTATAAGTTGGAAATAAATAGTGTTATAATTATTTAATAACCGGCAAAAGTGCGAGTCGGACTTGCACACGAATGGTTCCGTACCATAAAAACGAGCAAAAATATCCCGTTTGTTGTATAGGAGCTCCCTTAAATATTTACTTTATTGTTTCTTAGTATTCGTTGTTATAGCGGCAACAGAAATACATCACGGTTCATGAGATACAGCCTGGTGACAGACGGACAGTGGAGCCTTATATACCCTTTGGGTACGGAACCCTACAAAGTTCCTCAAAGGTGTATTCCTGTTGTCTCAAAAGTATTGAACTAAATGGATGAGTTTTTTAATCTACATAATATTATTTATTTTTTAAATGGCGTCCAGTCTAGAGTATTCTTACAAGCGACATAAATACAAATTTGGTTAATCATTTCTACATCTAGTTGTCTTATTTTATTAATTTTTATATTCTGGCGTGTCTAATTGACCTAAGACCTGATTGGTCTGCGTTTTGAATGCGTTTTGCGTAATATCAAAAAACTTTTAATAAACCTAAGTAGCTTTACTTACTTATAAACTCTGTTTAAATAAACTAAGGTTAGTTAAGTTCTGCGCAATACGAAAATATAGTGCGCAATTTTAACTAACATAGTTTAATTTGAAGAGATGTCTAAAATAAATGATAGATGTGTAAAGGCTGACTTTGAGATGAGAATTAAACGAAAGAGAGATAGAGGGCATCTTTTTGCTCACTTTTGTAACTGTCAAATTAGACTTATTACAGTTAATACCTTTTCTATTACACATGAACGCATTCAAAAGCTTCATAGTAAAGATAATACTTATTATCATAAAATGGAAGGTATCGTATATATTATGTAATAGTATGCGGTAATATTTAAATAATTCATAAATATATTGCAAATAATTTGTTATAATTCAAGTTCTAACCTCTTAGGAACTGAAAATCGATCGATAAATAATATTTCTGTATATTAATTTGTATGATAATATTGTGTGTTACAAAAGCCAAAATAATATTTTGTTTTTCTTTATTATGCACGAATAGAATAACAATATTTAAAAAACGAAAACTAATTATATCATATAGATCTGGACTGGACTTTGATCCAAAATTTAATGCCAAATAAAAGAACAACAATCGAGATTTTACTATAAGAAAGAAAAAAGAAACTCGGCAAGTGTAATGTAAATAAATAGGAAAAAAAATATTCGAATACAATAGTTAATAGAAAATGTAACCTAAATTAAAAGGCGGGGTCATTACGTGACTCGCAATCAGTTTGCAACAGGCGCAAATTGCGCAATCATTGCTGTCAAACGTCACTTTGACAGAGCAGAAAGATATCGAGCGCTAGATTTCCGACTGTCGGACAATCGATGAACTAAAACTGACATTATTTTGTTTCCATCTACTGCTGTTCTGTTGCTAGTGGCGCTAGTGTCTAAGGCCAAAGTACATTCAGCCACAGGTGTGCAAACGGCGGACATCTTGCGACCGATTGCTCGGTGTTTGGTGTCGCATTGCTGCTGCTGTTGCAATTTTTACGTAATACAGCTGCGGATTTCGAAATTACGTTCGTCAGTCATAAAGATTGTTTTGTTTTCTATTTATGCCTATTTTATTTCCGACTGTATCTATGTGTTGATATATTTATGCTGACGATGATGATCCGGCACCGTTCAAGTCTCGGCGTTTGGTACGTACACTAGATGTCTATTTATTAATTTAAAATGAATCAAACACATGAAAAGTTATCATTCTAAACATGGTTCATCATCATCATCATCATCAACAGCCTGAAGACGTCCACTGTTGAACATAGGCCTCCCCCAGGGAACGCCACTTAGAGCGGCTGCTCGCCTCCTGCATCCATCGGCTCCCCGCGGCTTTCACCAGGTCGTCGGTCCACCTAGTGGGGGGCCGGCCTACGCTGCGTCTTCCAGTTCGTGGTCGCCACTCGAGAACCTTTCTTCCCCATCGGTTGTCAGTTCTACGAGCGATGTGGCCTTCCCATTGCCATTTCAACTTGCTAATCCTAAGAGCTACATCGGTCACTTTAGTTCTCCTGCGGATCTCTTCATGTAAACATGGTTACGTTACTAAAATTATAAAACTCTTTTATTATAGTATAAATATTATGTTATGTTTTCGTTTATGTAAAGTTGTGAATCGAAGCACTCACTATTTACTTCTGGCTTTTATAACACACAATATAACTATTTGTAATTATATACGCGTAAGCTAAAGCTCGCGCGGAAATAAAATATCTTTTATGTTTTTGTTCAACGTTTTTGTTCTCGGCTGAATAAGGCTAGGAATATCGGTATTTGTAGTAAAATTAATCTAAAAAAAAAAGCAATTTTTTATTTGATTAAATTTCAGCCTATTAGTTACGTAAAACGAATGAATAAGTCTTCATAGATAGATTTTGGGGTACTCTTGAATTTCGGCGATCACAGCCCTAAAATTCGATATTTATTATTGGTTCATTTTTAGTTGACCAAAGACAACAGAATGACAACCAATCACATCAGTGTATTTTATTATGAGCTGTATGCGGGACGTTCATTTGTGGTTTAATTAAGAAAAAGCTTAACATTGATGCCTTAAAGGAAAAAAAAAAGGCACTTCTGTTGCTTTCTCACTTCGACTACATTTATGTAAGAGTGGTGGGAACGAAACAACTATATTTTAAACAGTCTTCAAATAGGAGATTCTGGATTTAGGGCGTATCTTGAAAACCACTGAATTAGGCTTTTATATATTGGCGACTACTTTTGGTGATTTCTTACTTCACGGTTGAAACAATAATTATAAAGAACTAATTATAAAACCTACATCGAATAACTTTACGTAACTAATAGATTTGAGTTTATCATTATAGGATGTTTGTTAACTGTACTCAATACTTTAAATTAGTGTTGAAAATAACTGAATCTAACCGCTTTACGTAATGAGTGCGAAAGAGGCACCTAGAGCCTTAGATAGCGCTGTCACCCTCGCTCGACTTACACTCAAGAAGCATGGTCAGATTTTTAGATACTTTTTTATCAATTTACGCAAATTAAAATATAAAGTTAATAAATATTCGTTAATATAAAAATATTGAGTACTTTTAGCAAACGAAGTATATTTCGCTATCATTCGTTCCGTGGTAAGCATAAACATTACAATAAATAAGCTCAACGTATAGTAAGAGACAGTACGTAAAGTCACGCGCCAACGCAACGTAAACCATAAGTTCAACAGAAGCACGCGTAGAATCTCGACAGGTCGATAGGCCACGACGCGTTCTGTACTTGGCTTCTGGAATTAGGAATAATTTATAATAGTATTTTGCTATTGCAAGAGTAACCAAAAACGAATGCAGATTAAAAAAAGGAATATCACCGTTAGAGTATATAAATTACTGTATTGACCAATATTTAGTAGTTAGGTAATAACATATGGTATAGACCTACTTCGCCATCCTGCAAGACCTTTATGTACATACTCTAATGTAAATCAAAATATTTGATATTTGATAATGAAAAAAAAAAATTTGCATTTTTTTTCAGTCACGCATTATTTTTTGATCATCAATAGCCTGATGACGTTCACTGCTGAACATAGGTCTCCCCCAGGGAGCGCCACTTTGAACGACTGCTCGCCTCCTGCATCCATCGGCTTCCCGCCAACTACCAGATCGTCAGTCTACCTAGTGGGGGGCACTGCGTCTTCCGGTTCGTGGTCGCCACTCGAGAACCTTTCTTCCCCATTTTTTTTTATGTAGAAAGAGCGTGCGTTTGACAACATCTCACCTGATAGAACGTGTCACTGCCAACTAGTGAAATTACCGGGCAAATGAGACTTTATGATCTGATCGCACTATGATGATGTCTCAGGATGACGTGCGCAGTGAAGTGTCACAAGGAACTTTATCATTTTAAAGTTCCTAGTGACACTGCAACTGTTATGGGCGGCCGTGTCGCTTTACATCAGGTGAACGACTCTCGTCACGTCATTCATTCTCAATAAAAATAAGGTCTCACCATCAAGGATCCATGGTATGCGGTGGTGAAGCGCCACAGCTACTGTCCTCCGACTGCAATGCCTCGTGTTCACCGCCGGTCGCCTCGAATGTAGAAAACTGAACAACGAAGGGTAGAATGATTTTATTTTAAGAAACTGCAGTTTAAAAATAAACAGGCCCGTGCATAAATACCTTACAGACTAACATACGTGTTGGAATAGTTGAAGGTAATGTACTGAGCTATAGGACCGTTGTCTTATAGGTCAGTGACTCTTACAAGTAGGAAATGAGCTGGTCAATAGGACAATGGTACATTTTGTACTTACAAATGGGAAGGAACAGACTTGATTTATAGGACAAAAGTACTTACATTTTGTGTTCATAAAGGAGAAGGAAAGGACATGATCAATACGACAATGGTTCACTTTGTACTTACAAATAGGAAGGTAATACACTAATGAACTGAACAAAATTACATACTGAACTAGGCTTTTTAAAATACAAAGTAAATACTTAGTATCTTTATTGGAGAGATATACTCACTGAAATCCTGGAAACTATGTAAGTATGTATATCATCAAGAAAGCTTATTGTCATAATGGGAAAGCATTAACAAACTTAGGTCTTCTGTTAGATATAAAAACAGCAAAGTGGAATGGAAGACACCGATGTCTTCGATTCCACTTTGTATAAGTAGTTTCTTGTTGGAAGTATAACTGATTGTTCTACCTACAGAAGCTCTAAAAATAACAATTGTCACTAAAATCAGCTAATAAATTAGTTCCTAACAATTTGAATGGGGTTACCCTATTTTTCTTTTAGAGAAACACTGCATTAGAGCGAACAAAACCAACAATTAATTCCGGTGGTCTGGTTTGAATTTTTTTGAGTTTTAACGGTGACTAACAAACCGGAATTTATTTATAAAGTGAAAAAGAAAACAACGAGCGTATTGAATGAGACGTTTTATTTAAAAAAATAACTAGTTCCGCTTCTGTTACTAGATGGCGTAGTAACGACGTATTTCAAACATGGTCGTAGTTTCAAACCACGGAGTACAAGGAAAAGTCAAATTCAGTTGAGTGGATCACAGAGTACGTTGTCGATTTGTCGATAGAAAGCCATTAAATAAGGATAGAATACTAACCTCGACACATAATTATCTTAACAATGACAGAACGTAAAACCGCCATTTTAACGCCATCTATCGGGTCTTTATAAAATTACAGGTTCTTTTTTTAATAAAACGCCTCATTTCAACCTTTTACAGATCATCAGCTTTAAACTATATTATGTTTAGATATAATAAAAGCCGTAGCCACATGCCAAGAAGTATAAGATAGCTCAGCACTATGGTGTCTTAGATACTAGCTTACCTCGACTAGGTGCTTCTTCTATAGAATGCAACACAAAAGGTTACTGCGTGAGATTATCATATTGTGTTCTTCTTTAAAATATCTTATAAAAACCAGTAGCCCTATCACGTAAGCATTCTGGTAATGAACATCGCCTGGCATCCTGCTTGCGCCAATGTACAAGCCCATGAGTGCGAGCAAGAGAGCACACGATTACGATTGCCACCGGGCTTGCGCGGTAAGGCCACAGGTCAGTCCATCCGTGAATACCACAGAGCATTAAAATGTAATAGTTACCTTAAGTACATCGTGTAGTGAGCTCATACTGCCTAAACTGAGAGGGGTGATTGACCTTTCTAGTAGGAGGGATCCGCTGCCTTGCGACCCACCGCCTATTGACCTGGGAACGTTCAAAAATTATACTCAAATATAATAGGCATGAATTAAAAATGAACAAGTAAATATTACTTTCATAAAGAAGATTAAAAATGAATGCAATAATTGAAAAAAATAAGCAAAATCGGTAAATAAATCACGGAGTAATAAGCTTTTAAAGTTTCTACAGGAGGCATCTCCTGTCCCTTTCTCGCGAAACAGAGCGCCCCCACAGTTGCTATGAAAAATCTACTCGTGACGTCACATGCCAAAGAGATTGTATGAAAAGCTACCACAGCTTAGTAATGAGGTACTATAACGACCTTTCTCTGACGTCACTGGCCGTTTGAGCTAACTCTTTTTATTTCGGTTTTTAAAATGCTTGTAACTTGGTCATTTTTGGTCACAAAAATTAAATGTCTCGAGACATTTAATTTTTGTTTTCTCAAATGTTTATGATAAATTAATTATATTTCTAAAAAGATAGGAATACAATTAATTTATTCAAAAATAAAATTTTAGTCATCATGCCTATTGCCCAAATCTATGCGGAAGCGGATGCAGATATTCGCAACATCCCTGATCCATAATACAAGGTGACCTTGAATTAGTATGTTATCCCGAAAGGGGGGGGGGGGGGGTTGGTACAGCCCAAGGTAGACAATGTTTCTTTTACGACTTTACTAAATTAATAGTTTTTCATTGAAGAAATGCCTTGTGAAGTTTACGTTCGAAGATAGCCTTAGCGTAGTTGGGTGGTTGAACTTCGTCCTTGACCAAGTGCACATAAATGAGTTTAACGACCTGTGTTTAGAAATGAATTTATGGTATCTTGTTAATTCTCGTAGCGATCGCACGTGCAGTTTTGCGAGTGGATTTATATTTTACCATGGAGTTTTGGAAACACCCAGTTTCAAGTAAGACTCTCACAACTTGTAGGGTATCATGGTCCCAGTATCCATTTCGGGATAACATACCAATACAAGGTCACCTTGTATAGTCATACTGCTAAGCGTTGTGATTATGGCAAACCTCCTCTAATGAAAGAGGCCTATGTTCAGCAGTGGTCGCCTTTCTGCTGATGATGTGAAGTATTTACCTTTCCATAGTTCTGTGATGCGAGAGTTGGGGTGATGGCGGAGCTTCGGGCGCGGGCGGCGGCCCTTCCCTAGGCCGTTGGCTTCTCCACGAACCTGACAACAAAGATATGGTCATCTGCACTGAACTTTGTCAGTTCTTAAGTCTTCACTTATCTCGCTAGGACGTAACCAAATGCGTTACGGTAGGTACGTCATAGACGGACAAGTGAGAACTGGGCAACAAGTCTTGTACTTGTGTTAAATAACTGGCATCACCACACATATTAATTGAGTACGGCGCTTTCAAAAACTACAAGACAACAGCTGATGTGTTGTTTTATAATGCTAGAAGAACAAGAGAACATTTGTTGTTTTATAGCTGAATAAAACTAAAAATTACTACAAGTACAAGACTTGTAGGTTTATAAAACAGGGCCCAGCCCCTCTAATACGAACGAGCTAACAGCGCTGCTGAGTTTTGGCGGGAACGCGGAAAACTTCACGTCGTTGCATCGTATTATTTGTCAAAACTTGTGCTTTTTCCAGTGTTAATGTTTAAAATTGGTGGCGTTTTACGCGTTAATTGCTGAATTACGAGCATGAGTGTGGGCAAGTGATATGATGTGGTGAAACGTGAGTTTTCGTGTTGCTTCCAAAATTCCATAGAAGCTTCTAGTAAAGTTGCCGCCACTTTACCTTAGACTGGACTATGACTATGACTTGATTTTTCGTGAAATATTCTATCAACATGATGAAAAATTACAATACTTGACACTGGCTAAATACACTATGTGAAGAACCAAAATAATAAATAAAAAAAACATCGCTGCCGACGAGTGTCTGCCGCTCAACTGTTGTCAATTTTCTTTTCATACAGTTTTGACAGCAGACGAGCGGCAGACGCGCGTCAGCAGCGCTGCTAATTCCTTCGTAATAAGCGGTGCCAGGAAGTTTACGCTGGCTGGTGTTGCCAAACTTTAATTGGGTACAAGGTCATAAGGTAAACAGATACGGCGTGTCAGTCTGTAAGCGGGCAAATATTAATGAATATCTTTGTTAAGAGTGCGATTTAAAGTGAATGGCCAATGGCCAATGGCTGTGAAGTCGGCGTGAAATGCAGTAGCAAATAGCGATGGCAGTTAATACGATTTTGCATAAATTTCATAAACATGCTAATTCATGAGTCTTAGCATGCTAATAAGCTATTACTATGCTATTTATTAAAATGAAATGAAAAATGCAATGAAAAATGAAATGAAAAATGCAATGAAAAATGAAATGAAAAATGCAATGAAAAATAAAATAAAAATGAAATGAAAAATGAAATGAAAAGAAAAATTAAATGAAAAGAAAAATGCAATGAAAAATAAAATAAAAAGAAAAATGAAATGAAAAGAAAAATGCAATGAAAAATAAAATAAAAATGCAATGAAAAGAAAAATGCAATGAAACATAAAATAAAAATGAAATGGAAAATGATAAGAAACATGAAATAAAAATGAAATGAAATTACATATACTTATCATAAAATTTAGCAATTACATTTAATTTGCGAAATGCTAATTGATCTATCATTAGTAGCAAAATTGAGGTATGCGCGGGCCGAGGTACTTCCCAGCCGCCATTAAGTTTGAATCACACTACTAAAACGCAACAGCTCATGCGTTTTGACGTTAAATACTCACCATTGTACGACCCAGTCCCGTGAGATATCGTTAGTGGGGAGGTCCGTTTACTGCTTTCCCGGCTGTTGTACATCTGAAAAGGACATTTTTTTTGTTATTTTTAAGCATCTATCATCTGCAACTGTAACAGGCGTCCGTGTCGCTTAACATCAGGTGAAGGACCAGCTCGTCCTGTCTTCATTCTCATAAAAAAAATACAGCTGATTTAATTACGTAACTCGCAACATGTTTGCAACAGGCGTAAATTTCGCAATAATAGGCATGAAGTTTTTTTTTTGGATAACGTAATAATATTCCTCAAAAGATAAACATTTGTGAAAACAAAAATAAAATATCTCAAAAAATGACCAAGTTACAAGCATTTTAAAAACCGGAATAGAAAGAGATAGCTCAAACGGCCAGTGACGTCAGAGGAAGGTCGTTCATAGTACCTCATTACTAAGCTGTGGTAGCTTTTCATACAATCTCTTTGGCATGTGACGTCACGAGTAGATTTTTCATAGTAACTGTGGGGGCGCTCTGTTTCGCGATAAAGGGACAGGAGATGCCTCCTGTAGAAACTTTAAAAGCTTATTACTCCGTGATTTATTTACCGATTTTACTAATTATTTCAATTATTGCATTCATTTTTAATCTTCTTTATGAAAGTAATAACTACTTGTTCATTTTTAATAGTAGTCATAATGCCTATTGCTGTCCGACATCAAATTGGCAGAGCAGCAAGCGATCGAACCCTAGATCACCGACTGTCGGACAATCGTAGAACTGAAACTTACATTATTTTGTTTCCATATATTGCTGTTCGGTTGCTAGTGGCGCTAGTGTCTAAGGCTCCTCAGTGCCTCCGGAATATGAGCCGCCCTACTCAACCACAACACCGCTGAGGCTATCCAATTGTAGGAACACATCGTAAGGAAACCTATTCAGTAATCTATGGCATTAAATTTAAGAATCACAAAGAGATTTGTAATCCACCATTCTGCCAACCCGCGGGGTTATTACGCAACTCGCAATCAGTATGCAACAGGCGCAAATTGCGCAATCATTGCTGTCAAACGTCACTTTGACAGAGCAGAAAGAGATCGAGCGCTAAATTTCCGACTGTCGGACAATCGATGAACTAAAACTTACATTATTTTGTTTGTTGTATTGCTGTTCTGTTGCTAGTGGCGCTAGTATCAAAGGCCAAAGTGCATTCAGCGACAGGCGAGCAACAAGCGGCCATCTTCCGACCGATTGCTAAGTGTTTGGTGTCGATTTGCTACTGCTGTTGTAATATTTAGATAATTTGGGGGCCGTTACTTATAATCTACTGCGATCATCAAACCGCCTGCCAAACGTAATGTTTATACCGAATCTCCCCTTCATCATTAACAGCCTGAAGACGTCCACTGCTGAACATATGTCTTCCCCAGGGAGCGCTACTTTGAGCGGCTGCTCGCCTCCTGCATCCATCCCCGCGGCTTTCACCATATCGTCAGTCCACCTAGTGGGGAGTTAACGCTGTGCCTTCCGGTTCGTGGTCGCCACTCGAGAACCTTTGTTCCCCATCGGTTGTCAGTTCTACGAGCGATGTGGCCTGCCCATTGCCAATCCAACTTGCTAATCCTAAGAGCTACATCGGTCACTTTAGTTCTGCGGATCTCCTCATTTCGGATCTCATCTCGCAGGGAAACACCGAGCATTGCTCTCTCCATAGCTCGTTGCGCTCCCCTTAATGACCATGTTCAGCAGAGAACCTCAAAGACTGATGATTGATGATGATGATGATGATGATGATGATGATGCTATTACCTGCGGGTGATCATCAGCGGTTTCCACAGTAGTTGGTAGATCTAGTAGCCGTTGCGTCTTGATCCCGTCACCCGGGCCCATATGCGATACGTGGGTGAAATGGGACGGGGCGGAGATGAGACGGGACCGACCTTCCGATCTGAGAAACAAAACATTCAAAAACTAAAAAAGAACTCATATGATAAATAATGAAATAAAAAATTAATAAATAAATAAATATGTGTGGACATTTCACACAGCGCCATCTAGCCCCAAACTAAGCATAGCTTGTACTATGGGAACCAGATAACGGATACAATACTTATATACTTTTTTGTTTGTAAATACATACATAGAGTACAATATACCTAATGATAATAATATTTATGGCTTGTGGTCCCGATTACGTATAAGGGGGTCTAGCAAAGATCCCAAACGCTAACGCTAACTCCAAAATGACATTTCGGAAATCGCTTACTTTTCCGCTATTGTCATTTCAAGACATTTTTGGAGTTAGCGTTTGGCGTTAGCGTTAGCGATTGGGATCTTTGGTAGACCCCCTGATCCCCCATCGAGTAGCCGCTCAGTGGCGCTCTGTTGGCGAGGCCTATGTTTAACAGAGGACATCTACCTACAGTTTATTTTTTATGATCACTCATTCATCTCACAAATCATTCATACACAAATACAGTTCTTACAATCACTCATACTGTTTCTACAATCATGCATAAGATACTAAACATATGCTAAAAACCACTAATTTTTGCCATTGTGTAATCTCAATACTTACTTATTACCTACCCTCTAAGCTGGTCTCAATTCTAACGGACACTGTGTAACGTCCCAACAATTTAAATTTCAAATGTTTGTAAAACTGGTCTCCACAACACAGGGAATCCTAGTGTGGAGATCAGGGCTCGAATAATGATATTATCTACTCACCTGTCGGCCAAAATTATGATCTTTGTTTTGCTTTTGTTTTTGATTAAGTGTAAGTAATATACTTAAGTTAAGGACGATATTGTTATCGTTGCCATGTATTTTTCGAAATAAATCTTATCTTATCTTATCTTAACCATATACATAAAAGACAACATTACAAGTTTGAGAAGACATTTTTATTGACTGTATACGAATGCTGAGCCGAGCTAGTCGTTAGCCTGATGTTAAGCGTGAAGACCGCCTAGTTGTTATCCTGTTTTGTTACTGGAGCAAATCAAAGCAATCCAGCAAATAGAAAGAAAAATCCGATCCGGAGCTTCAATTACAAACAGAACAATCAATAAGAAACTTAAGTATTAACGCCCGTCTGCCTGTTTCACAGCTCTTAAGTTGGCACTTATCTCTCTAGGAGGTACCCAAATGCGTTGCAGTAGGTACGCCAGAGGGATAAGAGCGAACTTAGGCGCTGTTAAACTTAAGTGCACACGGCCGTGTATTACAGAAAGTAATATAACAATTCCCATTGTAAACTTACAATCTGTTATGCGCTTCTATCGCCTGATGCGATTGCTCCCGCACTGAGAATCTTCTTTTGTTCGTGCCCCATTGCGTTGCGTGCTCGACGCTCAGCGGACCCTCTGCGAAGATATGAAGCAATGAAACTAGATCATGATCCAATAATTTTTATTTGGCTTTCGAGACGAGGTAATACTGTACTTTATACACATGGTACTTAAGAGTTATTTTAAAACAGTACAATGATATTAATATAAACTCCAAATTCTTTAATATGATGTATTGAGTGCTGTAATAGGTATTGATATTTATTCTATCTTTTTTATTATTAATGTCACAGAGCATTGAAACAAATGACGCTTTGCCTAGAAGCGTTTCTTTTTTGCTCTGTGAATAATGTAATGTTTATATCAAAATTTAAATATCTTATCTTAAGTTTAACCACTAGTGAAAACTGCTAACCTTCTTGGTTTCATGATTATGAAAACAATCAGTTTTATTTTCTATAATTGTAAATAAAAACAAGCTACTTTCACTGTCAGAACCAACAACCGATGGGGAAGAAAGGTTCTCGAGTGGCGACCACGAACCGGAAGATGCAGCGTAGGCCTCCCATTAGGTGGAGCGGCGAACAAGTTAAACCCGCGGGAAGCCGATGGATGCAGGAGGTAAACAGTCACTCAAAGTGGTGCTCTATGGAGTAGACCTATGTTCAACAGTAGACGTCTTCAGTTTGATGATCATGTGAAGTTACTTTCCAGCACGGTGAAAGCGATAACAAGGTTTATGACGTGATCCGCGCGATCGTTCATTGGCCAAATGCTTTCTCGAAAGAAGAGAGATGTTGCTGTCGTTATCTGCAGCTCATGCTAGCTATAAACATAAACCCCAGTATATTATATTATAGCGAGAGTTATAGTAACGTACGCATAAGCAGCGGTCGCAGGTATATGATGAAGGGAGCGGCGTCGTTAGTGAAAGGGAAGCCATTGTTGTTGCCGCCGTAACAGCAGATCCAACCGTTCTCATCCAACGGACGCGCGTTCGCTGGAACAAATCGTTACGTTGTTTAGGGTACCATACCCAAAAGGTAAAGCGAACCCTATTACTGAGGCTTCGCTGTCTGTCTGTCACCAGGCTGTATCTCATGAACCGCGATAGTTAGATATTTGAAAGTTTCACATGTATTTCTATTGCCGCTATAACAACAAATACTATAAAACAGATAAAATAAATATCTAAGGGGGCTCCCATACAACAAACGTGTTTTGTTTGCTCGCTTTATATCTAATGGCACGGAACCCTTCTAGCCCGACTCGCACATGGCCGGGTTTGTAAATTTATTTTACATGATAAGTACGGCATCTTAATCTTGATAGTAAGAATAAAATTCTGCCAAACTGCTTAGCAGAAATGTGAAAATAAAAAGAAAAAAACAGTAACCACAGACAACACGTGCTATACCCAACCATACAATAAAGTTTACTTTTAAGGGTGTAAAATTAATTTATCAGTAAAAAATTAGTTTCTAAAATTCCAACTTGCATGCGCATAAATGGTGTGAATGCGACGCTGTTCTTTGATTTTGCTTCTGTTGAAGAAATTACTTTATTCTTCTATTCTGGAATGTTATTTAGATAAAACTCCCTGCGGCAAGAACATCGCTTACATAACCAGCGCTGGTTGTCATTCGACAACCACAGCACATGCTGAGCCGACGCCCATTCAATACTTGTTTTGTGTTTGTTTCTTATTTTTAGTTCATATTATGTAACATTAATATAACATGTTCTGTACCATAATTTAAGCAAGTATTGAATAAATGATATTCTATTCTATTCTACATATTACCATAACTAATCAAGTAATGGTACCCCATCCCTCCCTCAAGTTTAATAATAAATTCAAACCAATGGTTATGGTAATAAAGTCCAAAATGCAATGCAAACTCACGTATATTGATTGTCTGCACCCATTCACCAGTTTCTATGTCGTAGATGTCTATGTGCGTCGTCGTGAACACTATGAGGTGGGTCTCGTTGATGGCTGGAACCAAAAAATATGATATATAACGACGGGCCCGATAGCTCAGTTGGTAGTATTGTGTTGTATTCTTTGTAGTGCGTAGCAACATTACTAAATTTACTTAAATTCAATCCTAAAATATATAAAATACCTAATATAAAAACTACACTTAAATAATAATAACTAATTGAACAAAAACACAGCAATGTTTCTCGGTTCACGCATGCGGATCTCTATTTGCTAAGAAACGCAAAGCCTACGACTATTATTTCGTAAGCTGCGGCGCTGCATCGGCGACGGCCGCGCGGCCTGTATTCAGTTCTAGCTAGCTCCCACAGAACGCAATTTACCATCTTGGAATGTCGATCGGCTAAATAAAAAACATTCAAAATCTACGTGGTTATGTGTGAGAATCCCTCTAGGGTGAGTTACCAATTTATTAATTATATTAATCGTGTTTTCTGCCCTGCCTTCTGAACTGAGGGCTGTGGGTTCGATTCCTCCCCAGGACAAACGTTTGTGTGATGAACATAGATGTTTGTTCTGTGTCTGGGTGTTATATTGTATTCTATGTATGTATTTACAAACAAAAAAGTATATAAGTGTTGTATCAGTCATCTGCTATGCTTAGTTTGGGGCTAGATGGCGCTATGTGAAATGTCCACACATATATTTATTTATTCCTGTCTGTATATTTTATATGTGAAACAATAAAAGTTCTCTATATACCGTTGGAAACAGACATAAATATAATTTATCCAAATAAAATAAATCTTACGAACTAGTGCAACAACGGGCGGTCTTATCGCTGACATCGATCTCTCCCAAGCAACCTTTGGATGGACAGTATCAGAGATAATAAACAAGAAACTGGCTAAATATGCAAACGCGTGAAGCCAAACTGTATGTAAACTGACCATGATGCGTGGGCTGCGCCGTGTACATGAGCTCGACGTCCCTCGCCTTGCGCCCGCCGCGGTCGACGTAGAGCGCGAGAGTGTTGAACACGAGCAGCGTGTCCCGCGCGCCCGGGACGGCCGCCGCGCCCAGCGGCCGCGCGCCCGAGTGGGACAGGAACACGTTCACGTGGTTCTCCGGGTGCACCAGGGCTGAACGAGACGGGTATATGTTTACGCGGTTTCAGTACAAACTTTGAACCATTGCTGGTAGGTAGGTAGTATCCGCATATTAATTGAGGGTACTTTTGCGTTCGCCGTCCTTAACTTCAGCAGGGTTACTCTCGACACTCTATTTCAATCGTAATTTAGGATTTGGAACGAAATCTTGGCATTATTGGACTCTTAAGTCCGATACTAGCGCACAATTGGAATTTTTGTCCATGGATTTTTATGGAACTAAATGTAATAGACTCATTTCTACACTATCCGTATTTTTACTAAATTATTTAACATTGGAATTGGTGATTGATTCGGATTAGAATTTGAGTGAAATTGGGATTTGATTCAAGAGTAACCCTACTGATTTTGTTTAAAATATGCTGTTAAAACTTGATGTTGTACGTTCTGTTATGTTAGTGTTAACGTATCAAAAACGTTTGTACACTAAAATGTATGTTATCGTGTTGATTTAACCACTTGTGTGTGTATCAGCAATAAATGTCCTCTGACACAAAGGGGACATACAAAACTACTCAATACAAGGTAGGAATATTAATAAATTTCTAACTTGTTACGCTTATGTTTTACAAAGTATTTAAGCAATTAAATATATTTTTGTTAAAAAACTTAATAAAGGCGTATTTAACCTGCCAAATCACTTCATTAAGTATAAGTAAATAGCTATTTGACGGTGTCTTATAGTTATTAAGTTAGTATAATATTTTATTGATTAAATAAAGATCTTTTTAAACAAACAATAGAATCTTTGAGGTTTGATGCAACTAACTTACAAAAATATAAACAATTAAAATCGTACCATTGTGGTACGAATAACAGTTGAAAACAATAAATAAATAAATAAAGACCTCAGCATATAACTAGTTTCTTTGTGTAAAACCTTATGTTAAAGTGATCATATGGCTGAAAAACGCGCTACGTTGTTTGGATTGAAAACATAAATTTTAAGCGCTTGGCGACATATTCTTAACTTGAAAGTAGCTAGCTAGGCGGGCACTAAATAATGACCTACCCCGATTCATTTTGTTATTTTCTAGTAGTAACTAAAATGAAGGGTACAAAAACTTAATAAAAAAATGTTAAAACACGACCCAATAAAACTTTTCATCAAAAGAACGTTCGCAGTCAAGTTATCTATGAAATGAAACAAAAATTAAATCCAAATCGGTCCGCATTGCAATCTTTCCTAATTTCCTTCGTATTAACTAGTCTTCATTGTAGTAACCGGTCTTCCTTATAGTGATCAGTCTTCCTTATAGTACCTATTTTTTTGTTCTATAGTACTTACATACAGCAGGTTGATCGTTATCAGGCCACCTAGGATCCGACAGACAATGTGCAGCGAAGCCTCCCCTATACCCAAGAATGAACTGCCCTTCAGTATTTTTGTGGTAACTATCCTTCGTCTTTATTGTAGTAACCAGTCTTCCATGTAGTAACTAGTCTTCATTGCAGTAACTATTCTTCCTTGTAGTAACCAGTCTTCATTTGCAGTACTTAGAATTACCTACTACTCTATCCTATAGCTATTGTATATAGTATAGTTACTTACAGACAGCAGGTTGATCGTTATCAGGCCACCTAGGATCCGGCAGACAATGTGCAGCGAAGCCTCCCCTGTACCCAAGAATGAGCTTCCCTTGCAGAAGTTGTATGGAGTGGACAGCACTTGGGGCTCTCAGTTCTGCGATGCGAACGCGACGCAAAGCCGTCCGGGTGATTTCGTATACGTTTACTATGTAATGATTCTGGAATAAATAGAAAACTAACTAATTAAACAGTCGTAAACATTTCGCATTTTAGTCTTTCTGACTTTTGGTCATTCTGCATTTAGACCTTTTGGGTTTCTTCTCCATCGGTTATCAGTTCTAGGAGTGGTTGTCAGGTCTGCCCATCGCCATTTCAACTTGCTAATTCTAAGAGTCATCCGGTCACATTAAGGCCCGCCGCACGCGCTCGGTTTCCTAATTAGGTTTCCAGATTCGGAGTTCCGTGGGCCGGCCGGCCGGCACTAACCGAATGTTAGTGTTATTCCGAATGGAAAAGATCTAACATTCGGTTCTATCTGGAAACCTGAACAGGAAACCGAACGTGTGCGGCAGGCCTTAGTCCCATAATAGATAGAAGTTTAGTAACATACCTGCTTCTTGCAGAGCACAGCGAACCCATGCGAGTTGTGATGCAGGCTGCCGCCACAGATGGCGAGCGCTCCCTTGCTCTCCTGTAACTTGACACATTCCACCTCGGAACATTCCAGGGCTCGGATCGGCACCAGCCGCACGTATCGACCGCGCCCTGCTATCACAACTGGGAAAAAGGGATATTTTAAATCACAACTGGAAAGTAAAGGGATATTTTAAATCACAACTGGAAAGAAAAGGGACATTTTAAATTACAACTGGAAAGAAAAGGGACATTTTAAATTACAACTGGATAAAAGGGATATTTTAAATCACAACTAAAAAGAAAAGGGACATTTTAAATCACAACTGGAAAGAAAATATACTTTTAAACTATTGTTAGTCTGATATCCCGGATGCTCTATTTCGCTCATGCACTGCGACGTTTTTGAATATTTAATACATCGGAAGATTTGAAGTTTTTTCGAATCTATTTGGTGCCTATAACTGCCCGCGGGAACCCCGGCGATCTACGAACATGGGTAGCGATGCCACTAAGTACTGAATAACCGATTTTGACGTTTCACTGACGTTACTTAGCCTACCGGTGAAGCTTGAGAAATGGTAGTTTCTGGCGAACAATTTGTCCATAGGAAACCTTAAAAATAATATCACAAGTGTCCAACAAAAAAAATTACTAGCTTTGTACCTAAAGCACGAAGTGTATCAGAACTGTCTGCGGGTTTTTCGTACGTTTTTAGTGTTGCTGCGTACAATATGTGGCTGGTATGACTGCCTGTTAGATTATAATAGTAATCTTCATCCGTCTTCTTCTCGTTAAAGCAATAGGCCAGCCCTGGCGTCCGAAATTTTGAAGCCATCCAAGGGCTTTCAACTTGGACTATTATTTTACGACAACAGCCGAGAAGAAAGAAAGAAGAAAGGTTCTTGAGTGGAGACCACAAACCGGAAAACGCGGCGTACGCCTCCCAAAAGGTGGACCGACGATCTGGTGCAAGCCGCGGGGAGCTAAAGCAGGGTGCGAGCAGTCGCCCAAAGTGGCGCTCCCTACAGAGTCAGCACGGACGGTAGACAAAATTGTTGTTCCCCGTTTTACGTCATTCATACATGCTTGCTTGTCAGATGGAGCAAAACAGCGAAGAAACAGTTGTGTCTACCATCCGCGCTAATGCAAACTCAGCTAGGGGAAGCCCATGTTCAGCAGTGGATGTCTTCAGATTTTTTTTCTTATATTTTGACATCACGCATAGTGTGTAGCCAGTGTCAAGTAGTATCATATTCTCAACGAGTTTCAAAATATTTTGCGTAGTCAAGTCATAGTCCAGTCTAAGTCATGCTCCAGAAAAGATGTGGCAACTTTACTAGAAGCTATTATGGAATTTTGGAAGCAACACGAAAAACCACGTTTCACCACATCATATCACTTGCCCACACTCATGCTCGTAATTCAGTATTTAACGCGTAAAACGCCACCAATTTTAAACACTAGCACTGGCAAAAGCACAAGTTTTGAGAAATAATACAATGCAACGACGTGAAGTTTTCCGCGTTCCCGCCGTCCGGTCGGCTGCGGGGTGGACTGACCCAGCAGCTGCTCCTTGGCGACGTAGACGAGGTCGGCGACGGGCGCGTGCGCGCGGCGCGGCGTGAGCTCCCCGCGGCGCAGGTCGAGCAGCGCGAGCCCCGCCTCCCCGCCCACGCACAGCCGCGTGCGCTCCAGCACGCACGCGCACTGCGCGCCGCGCAGCGCCGACAGCGTCGAGTCCAGGATCACGCATGCGCTGTACACCTACGGAATCGGATAATAACACCTAGAAATACCCTACTTTATTTTATTCAAAACTATCGGTTATTTCGTATATGTTAAGACTAGAAGCTAAAGTGCGACTATACCTATTGTCCATCTAATGAAAGAATGCGTCTGAAATCTGAATTAAAACATTTAAATGTTTCATTATAGCTAATGTATAATGAACTACCAATTTATTAGCAAAAATAATCCGAGTGATCGGTTTTCGAGATTTTTACTATTTCCTTGTATCACTTGCCTACACGAGAAGAAGAAGATTGTAGCTGTCAGTCGCATTCTTACATTAGATGGAGTGTAGTTTTAAGTAAGTAAGATCATCGAAAAAACACATTTTTCGATGGTAAGATAGATCCAAGTTGAACCACCTTGCACCAAGTTCTAGTCGGTTAAAACTAGGTGTAACAGCAGTTTGAGTTTTAAACATACAGTAATGAGAAAAAGAATATTTATAACAATCACATTACATTTACTTTAGGATTTTGATTATGAGACACAACTTTCAGCCATATTTTAAAACCACCAGATTAAAATCAAGTATCTATTGTGAAAAGAAAAACAAGAAACCTAATTTTTGGTTTTATATTGATAATGTCAATATTTCTATCAAGAAATTTTCTATACGAGGTAAATCTCAAAATAAAAATATGTGACAAAATGAGTGTTTAAAGGTCGCTAAATTGCGTGGCACCCCACTACGCCATTAGTTAAAAATCCTCGTTTTAACTTTCAACGAGGAATTGACAACAATTTATAAAACTTAACAAAGGTCAAAAACATAAAACTATATACGATTAATTTAATCAATGAAATAGAGCTACTTACACATTTGTCCGGAAGGTTGTTCTTCTTTAATATCCGATGTAGTTCACTCAACGCGACCACCCACTTCGTCTTCTCCGATTCAGATTCCGCCAACATGAGCGTGTGAGACCGCCGCCCGCCTTCGATTTGTGATGTTGATATCTAAACATTACCAGTTATTCGTTTTTCATTTCACTATTTTCGTATTCGTTAGTAATTCATTAGATTTATTGAGATTTAAAGATTTTTTTACGGACAAGATGAATCATTTATCGTCATCATCAGCAGCTTGAAGGCTTCCACTGCTGAACATAGGCGTCCCCCACAGAGCGCCACCTTGAGCAGCTGATCTGTGGAGGAGGCCTAAGTGTTGCGTCTTCGGGTTCGTGGTCGCCACTCGAGAACCAATCTTCCCCATCGGTTGTCAGTTCTGCGAGCGATGTGGCCTGCCCATTGCCATTTCAACTTGCTAAAAGAGCTATATCGGTACTTTACTTCCCGTTTAACGAGCATGGCTCTCTCCATAGTTCGTTGCGCGACTTTGAGCTGAATACAGCCATCAGTAAGAGACCACGTCTCAGTTCCATAAGTCATCACTGGCAACACACATTGATTGAAAACTTTTGTTTTCAAGCTCTGCGGTATTTTGCACGAAAAGATAGTTCGAAGTTTCCCGAAAGCTGCCCAGCCGAGTTGTATTCTTCGTGCGACCTCTTTCTTTACAATGTCAATACTCACCCTAAATATACAGGGTATGTCCCGTTTACTAGCGTGTATGACATCACTCTCCTTGACAGAAGCGACAGTAAACAGCGGATCCCGCATGTCCAGCACTTGGCTCACACATAGCGCGGGTAAGGCGTGTCTATCCGCGGATATGTCGTATAGGAACAGTTTGAAGTCGCACACGACAACGAACTGTCGCATCCAACCTTTTTTAACGCCGCCCGGTTTTGGGACCTGGGAATCAAAGATGTACACTGTATGTCACTGAAATAAAACCGTAAATAAAATTTAAAAATGCGTGTCTTTTGTCCATACCTTCTGTGTATAAGGAACGAGCCCCTTAAGGCGACGGGTAAATTCAGATAAGCAGATCTAATTCCATTCAAAAGATACGATCAAAAGTTAAAAAAAAAAAAAAAACATTTTGATTGACTGGATTTTAAGCAAATTTTTCTATAGTGTGAAGGAATATATCCACTACTTACTTATAATCTTGTACCCAAATAATAGAGTATATTCTTCGAAAAAAAAAAAGATTCGGATTATGAATTTAGATCAACGATAATCCGGGTTGTAATCACTACATTACGACTCATTTTCGACCCATAAAGGTAGCGTCTGACATGACAATTCTCTCGATGCGAGCACAAGTCGACCATTCGGCATGTCAGTATAGCGAGCCGAACAAACGTTCACGAACATATGCGAATATTCACATCTAGTATCAGTGAACACAATACAAAAAGGTATATGTTTCTCTATAGAGTTGGAATGTAATACGGCGGTTAATACGGTCCAACTGAACCCTGGTGATAGAAACTCCTGTCCCGCTCTGACCTTAACATATCCCTCATAGGCGGTCCCTTGCCCCCGCGCGGGGTCGATGCCGAGCGGGCGGGCGTCCCGGCCGGGCGGCAGCGGGCAGCGCGGCGGCACGCGCGCGCAGCACCGCGTGTGCACCGCCAGCCCGCACCGCTCGCACACCACGCCTTGCCGGGTCAAACCGATCTGCGGGACCAGGACAACCATATCTCACTGCCGCAGTTAACGATGATGGTTCATTTTACGTTGAACCCTTTTCAGAATTTACACAAAACATCCGAAGCGGAACGTCAGTGTAGGCCTTTATCGGCCCCGTTCTGTATAAGAATAATGTTCTTTGCTTCTTAAAAGAGCATTAAACGTATTATTTAATGTTACAAACTAGCTGCAAAAGTAAAATAACTAAGATCATCGTGACTTACATAGTAATTTTGGGGTAATTTCTAAATGAACAATAAGCCTAATTTTAAAGGCTTTAGTTGTCAGTATTTAAAATACTAAAAATATATCCGTCTCTTACATTGCCGTCTATTTTGACAACAGCAACAGTTTTAGGAGTTTTACATAAGTGAACATAAGTAAAGCCTTTGGCCAATTTTATCTACATTTCGATCTTGACTTTTTAAATAACATGCACGGATATAACAACAATGTATATCAAACTATTTTTCAAATCAACACATTGATTTTTCCATTAATATTAACCAGACAAAATTAAGAATCAAAATAAACTGTTTAAAGTCAGACGGAGCAAATGCATTATTAAAACAGAAAGCATGTTCTCACCATGAGCGAGGTGCAATGGTTACATTTGGTCGGGCTGCTGAACGTTCGCACTAGGAACTGGTGTAGCTTCTGCTTGCCTGGCACCGCCGGCCCTAGCGATGGCTCCTATTAAAAATTAAAAAAATAATTCATATATTTGTTTTTCAACCAATTTCAATTAAAGGAGGAGGTTCTCATAGGGTTGTTTTTTTTTTTATATTTGTTACCACGCAGATATCCGTCTTCGAACTGATTTGAAAAAATCTTGCTTTTTATTTGAAACGGTATACTTTCAGATGTGTCTTCTAGAGATTTTATCAAAATCGGTTCAGTAATTTGGTTTCGAATCGATATAACTGGAAAATATACAGGCTGAATTTTTTAAGTGGGCGCAGTAAGCCAAATCCGAAACTATAAACGTTTTCTAGGCAAGCATGCACCATCGTAGGCCGCGTCATCACTTACCATCAAGTGAGACAGTGGTCAATTGCTATGCCTATAAAAATAAATATTCTATTCTAAATTATAAAAACGTACAAGGTATATTAAAAAGTATCTGCAGGAGTCTCGGGCCCGATTTTGGTGAAAGCTAAAACTGCATCATTGGAAATTTGAAAAATCAAGTCCTAGCGAGCAAGCAAACCCGTTGATATTAAAAAAAAATAGGAAAAAACCCGGGGCAGCTTATAGATACTCTGAAGAACTTACAACACTGACAGTAGACATCTCACTGGGCGAGCTTTTGCTGGACGCGGGTGAGGCGGCCCTCGGCCCTTCCATCTCGTCCTGAGACTCCACGGAGCCACTCAGCGCGGTCGACTGCTGCGATCCGTACATCACTTGCTATAGATACACGATATTGTCAAAATCTAATCATTTAGACCCCAATCTCTTCCCATGGGTGCCGTAAGAACCAGAAAAATCCAGGGAATGGGTGGCAGAATTGTTCTCAGTACACTAAAATCTTTTGCGATACCAAGCCGGCTTCATATTGTAATATTTATTTTATAAGACAGTCGCTGCGATAGTATCACTTTAAATTACTTTAACATAACGTAGCTTCATAGAAGATAACAATTTGAGACGTTTTATTTTAAAAAAAAAAACTAGTTCCACTTCTGTTACTAGATGGCGTAGTAACGACGTATTTCAAACATGGTCGTAGTTTCAAACCACGGAGTACAAGGAAAAGTCAAATTCAGTTGAGTGGATCACCTAGTACGTTGTCGATTTGTCGATAGAAAGCCATTAGAGTTATATTCCTTCCATTAAATAAGGATAGAACACTAAACTCAACACATTATCTTAACAATGACAGAACGTAAAACCGCCATTTTAACGCCATCTATCGGGTGTTTATAAAATTACAGCTTTTTTTTCTCATCAACAACCCCATAGGGTGTGAAATGTGTATAGTCTATAATAGCAGAGATCGCCCCAAGCCCAGATATATATAAACCAGATTTTTATAAACGCGTGGATTAGTTACACCAACTTTTATATTTTTTCGTCATTGGAATATCGAACTCGATCGAAAATAAAAATAAATAAATATGTGTGGACATTTCACACAGCGCCATCTAGCCCCAAACTAAGCAAAGCTTGTATTATGGGAACCAGATAACTGATATAATACTTAGATACTTTTTTGTTTTGTAAATACATACATAGAATACAATATAACACCAAAAAGACAAAAGGTTTAACTAATCCAAAACTACTCCACGTTTATTATTAAGGCCGTAAATGGCAAAATAAAGGACGGGAGGAAATGATGCAGTAACCCTAGTACGAGTTTCGATAGTTTACTAAAACTTGATTCGTTTACTATTTCTCCCATACATTTCTGTCATACGCCCCTAGCAGACACGTTGATGAACTAAAAATGGCAGTACAAATTTAAATGGATTCGCGCGTATTCAGATATTGGTAAACTCGTACCGTACATATGTAACAAAAATAAGCTTTACGGAAAAAGGACATGCAAACAAAATTAAATTAAAAGTATACCTTTGCATTGCAACAATGCTGTGTATTTCGGTATCGGTGGTACAGTGGCGACATCTGTGCGGAAAATTAAAACAAAACAAAAATTGCAAATGATAGTTAAAGAAGCTTGATATGAATTTTTACGCCATATTTTGTAAGACTTGAGCACTCAAATGTTTCTAATAATGAAACTAACAACATTTATCTTGTCAGAGAGAGAGAGAGAGAGAGAGAGTTTAGAGGCACCGCTCAGTTTCATTCGCAGTTTCCCTGCTTTATCTAATTCACTGTTAAATGCCATGATTGTGCAAGATTTCGTCAAAATAGGTTTTTCCGTTTTGGTGTGAAAGCCAAACCAACAGACAGGCAGACTCCGTTTGATTTTTAGATAACAGTTTAGTTTTTGTTTAATCAGGCCGTTTATCCGTTCGTGTCTTTCATAATCATCATTATCAGTCACAAGATAGAGTTCAAAAACTAATACCCGACTACCTAATTATTTATGATGGCATTTTTACCCTCGCCCAAATGAAGGGGTGTTGTATTGTATAACTAATGGTTACACTTAGCTAAGTGCAAAAATGTGGATTTAGATGATATTTTAATTTTTTTTTTGTTAATTATACTTTTAAGTAAGTAGGTACCTACTTCTATCATCTATGCTACACCTTTACAAGCGCTATGCAGTTGCGCGTTGTAACGAGATGGGAGGAAGCTACTTTTTCAAATTTCATTATCGTTTAATTCCTAAAAAATTGAACCTACAGTAAAAATGAATAGAATCTTTTTGATAGCGGATGTAATTTTATTTAATTTCACAGAAGTAATTGTAATACTAATCCTAAAGGTTTCTGAGATATAAGCGAATATCCGAAAAAATTGATAATCAAACCCTTCTCCCTCCCTCTACTTACCCCCCACCTTCGGACATTTTTAGTATATTCATCAGTACACCTTCAAAGTATAACTGTGCCAATTTTTAAGACTACACGAATGATTTCGGCTGTTTGCCTAATGTTTAGCGAATTTTCTTACTATGAGGTGGAATGGATAGGTTATAAAATCCGCCATATTGGGTTTAGTATGGTTTAATCTACCCTATGTCACCCAGGGTGTCAATGCGCATCTATTGGTATCACATTTAATAAAATAGTATTTTAGGCACAACCAGGGAACAACAAAACCAGAAAATTGACGCCTATTTTTATACGTAGGCTATACATAGTTATACATAGATATACAAATTATACATATTCTAAACGTACTCGTAAAGACCTTTCATTTGATACCAAACATGACATGTTTATCGAAAAAATAATTTTTTGTCCGCGATTTTTTTTAATATAATCCGCCATATCGAATTTATTGTAACTTTATATAGCCTATGACACGCAGAGTGTTAAGATCCATCGATTGACACCTTGTTGTTTGAAATACGATAAGTAATTTAGGAGATACGAGGGAACATATGAACATACATACATAAACAGTCAAACTCATAACCCTCTTTTTTGGTAGTCGGGTAAAAAGACGCCCGCTGCTGAACATAGTCCTCCCATAGAGCGCCACTTTGAGCGGCTGCTTGACTCTTGCATCCATCGGCCTTCCACGGTTTTGACCAGGAATTCTTACGATCTTTCTAAGCTACAAAGAATCTGGTAGAAATTATCCAAAATGGAGATACAATGCTATGGACCGAATAGACTTCGAATTTCAACAATAAATTATTAATTTGATGGAGCCACAGAGCAAAAAAAACGCTTCGCCTCTAAGCGTAATTTGTTTCGATGCTCTGTGGATGGAGCTTTGCCCTAATCACTAACAAAAAAATTAAATACATTCTTGAAATGAGTCTTGTAAACTTTTCGATTACAGAATATGGCGTAAATACACTAAACTTTCACCTTTTTAGTCACAAGATGAGGGGTCATGTGAAGCGCTTTCCAAGAGTGTTTAGGTTGAAATATAGGTTGTTAAAATCACGGATTATCCTCTATTGTTTATAAACACACTTTATTTTCATTGCAGTTATAATATGATACAAAACCATGAGAATAAAAATATATCTTTAAATTATTAGGAATCTTTTTTGTCATTGACGAGTTACTTTTAGAACCAAATAGATGGCGCTGATACAAACAAAAACGTTCTTTCTAAAACGTCGCGACTGTTATTCGAACTACAATATTGGGCTTTTAATTATATACATATCTATTATTATACAAATTAATCTGAAACTAATAAAATCTGTAAGAAGATGAAATTATATAGTTTATATGTAAGTATGTTTGTTCTATGATCAGTTTATGGAAAACATACAATATTGTGATTTATATTTCTATCCTACTACCCACACTCTTGACCAGCGTTCACAATATGAAAACTTTAAAAAAGCAAAAAGATCTAACTGCATCGTAAGCCATTGGAAAACCTACCTTCTGCTCGTTCATAGAAGTCACATTATCGTAGAGTCGCTCCGTCGGCGCTTCTTTCAAAAACTGGTCGAGGTAGCTCATCTGAGATGGCGGTCGGTCGAGAACTGAAATGAGAATATACCATTAGAATATATACGAAGACCTTAGAAACATTGCCAGTTATATATCTAAAAATATTATGAAAGCAGTCACGGCTTAGTGGTAAATAAGGCATCCGTAGCATAGGTCGTGTCTTCAAATCCAATATACACTACAAAAAAATAAAAAAAAATTTTGAGAGCAATAGCCTACGAAGTTTTGTCTGTCATCACTTTAACATAAAAAATAATGATACTAAAAAGGTGAAATTAACATTGATATGGCAACGTAGGGTACTTTTGTTACCAAATAATTTTAGACTATCATTTTTTTATATGAGATTTATTACTACTTCAAACGAAATTATTTTGCTATGTGATTTAAGTCTAAAATGTTTTGGCACAAAATGTTTCGAAGCTCCTTGAAAATTGGATATTTAATATACAGAACACTATACTATATCATAATTACAGAGGTATATTATACATAAGTGTAAATATAATAGATAATATATTAAAAAGGGATAAATTATATTGTGAAAAAAACACATAAATACCAATCCCAACCGAAACCACGTCCACTAAACTAATTTATATATAAAACAATACAAATTAAAAATTTTCAAAGTAAAGTCGGATACAAAAGTGTTATAAAAATATCCAAAATGCGATTTTAAAAATTGATAAAAGTGTTAAATTCAACGTTGTATGTAAAATAAGTTCCTAACTACATCACAAAACGAATAAAGTTAATAGGTTTTATTAAAAATTAAATAAGTAATTTAAAATAATTTTATATCCGACTATTTCAACACATTTAGTGAAAACCAGGTTTTACATGCATTGGACATATACAAAAGACGCTGTACAAACTAAACCCTTCAGTTCCCAGAGACATCACACGGACAACACAAAGGCAGTCAACTAATTAACTAAAAGCGCCATCTAGTGTTTAAAGTAGTAAGCTTATATGAATGTAATTTTGACGATAAAGCATTTTAAAATATGTTTATTGAAATCAAATATTAATAACCGATATTTGTGTTCGTGCCTCGTCTCAGGAACCGAAATCTAAGGACATTACAAACTTAGGAGTTGAGTCATTTACAAAAAGAGAACAAAACAGATTAGTCAAGTGCTTAATTATACAAACAAGTGTTAAAGGAAAAACCATTTCGCGTTGCGCATTATAGATGGCGTTGTATGGACTTCTAAACTTTTCTACTATATTGACACATCCATATCACCGCAGCAAGCTAAAGCAAAAGCGAAGCTATTAAAAACAAAATTATTTCTGGTTTATACTATTTGACGAATGGTAAGCGACAATCACTGTTTTGCTGATTACTTTTTCGATGGAGAAAAATAGATATATTCTTATTTATTATTTTTTTTTTTTTAAACACAGCAAATAGTTTGAACATTATCTGGGTATAAGATACTTTAAGGTAAAATAAATAAAGTATTAAAACAGAAAATATACAGGGCAACTTATGCCCGTCTGCACAGAAGTTTGTCAGCCCCTAAGCTCGCACTTATACATATACGATATCTTCATTATCATCATCATCATCATCATCATCATCATCATCATCATCATCAGCCTGAAGACGTCCACTGCTGAACATAGGCCTCCCCTATACTACTGCAACGCATTTGGGTAGATACGTACTAGAGAGAAAAATGAGTTAACCTAACAGCTGTCAAAATTAGGGCATTCATTAACAATAAACAATATTTAATATACTGGGTAAGCAAATATGTACACGGAATATTCCTTTTTTTATATATATTTAGTAACCCACAAAACCGTGATTAGTCGCAATGTTCCGAAACAAATGAGTATTCCCTTGACACTTGATCGTATTTACAATGGAATGATCGGTACAAAATGATAATAAATAAGTTAATACAAACTACGTACGCAGCACAAGGACAGAAATCAAAACTTACACCTTTAGAAATGTTTTATGGTAACAAAATTTGCTGGCAAGGAAAAAATTGGGCAAGACTGAAATCTTTTTTGAATTTAGAAATCTGCAAATACCACAAATTAAAACGCTTCAAAACCGTTCTTAATTCAATTATTAGTGAAAAAAAAACAACAGACTCTGTTACCAAGGACAAAATGGACACACAATCACATACGATAAAACTACTGCTCAGATAAATGATTTTAATGTTATTTAATAAAATAAACGAACCGTTTCTTTCATCTTCTTTTCCGCTCCAGTACGTGGATGATTTCGCCGATCCTTGCCTCGCTGCTTGCGTACAACTTACGGATTTAATATTGTGTATTTTTACCTCAAATACACGATAGAGAGATGGCAATTATAGTTTTTTAACCCTTTGAACGTGATACCCGAGTCACATGTAGGTCCCAATAGACAAGCGGCACAAGGTTGGTAATAAAATAGCATGGGCCTACAGCCCAGTGGGTGGAGAACGAATGTGCACTCACTTTAATATACAAACACATTATAGTCTTTGTATGGAGACTCTAAAGACTCATAATACTAAAAAAACTGTTGTGCATGCTTTTTATTGAAGTAAACCATCATCGAACTATTTAATAAGCTATTCCTCTTAAAGTAGGATCAAAATCATTGATAACTTCAAAAGTGTTAAAAAATAAGCTTATACCAAGAAGACCACATTGATACTGAGCACTTTTACTAAAAAACCGAATTGTTTATTAGTTTAATATTATTATAGTTCTTATACTAATAAAAATAAATGAGGAAAAACAATTTTCATCAGAACTTTAATAACTTATTTACATAAATACTGTATTTTTTACAAAGTTCACTTTAACACAATCGTTCGTATCTAAGCGATGTTTAATAAAATAACCTAAAAACAAAAAAGTTAAATGCAGAGTAAATGTTCTGATATGAATCTAAAATACGAAAACATAAACAAAATGTAAAGAAATACATAAATCAACAAATGAGAGACAAGTTTTCAATAATTACAAAAAATATTTGTAAATAAGTTTTGATCATGACTGTACCGACCCAGAATTTGTTATAGCTGCTTTCACGCTAGTACGTTTTAATTTTAATTTGAAAAGCCTAGCTTCTGCTGTTTTTTTTTTATTTAACACTTCTCACACTAAACAGGTACAATGATCAAACTTCATATCTTTAAAAGCTTTGTGATGTAAAAAGATTTTTGTAAATAATTTCGTTTAACCAGATGCATAAATAAATAAAAAAGTTGGTAACCAGTGTTTACATTAAAACACAAATAAAATCAAAAGTTCGGGTTACCACATGAAAACATAAAGGGTGAGATTCTACACTTTGATCTAAAATACAACTTAAATACTAAGAAATAAATAAACATGATAAAAAAAACCTGCATTGTGCTATAGATTAAGCGAATATACGATAATTGAATTGTAAAAACTCACGCTTAATTTTTTAAACAAAACTTTAGCTGTTTTTTAAATAAATAGCGGCATAAATAGCCTTTTAAAATATAATATAAAATTCAAGCGATTATTTTTTATTATAAGCATATTTTAAATAATAATAAAATGCCAATGAAGCACAAATGACTAGTTCGTTCGGTCGAGGACGACACAGTTTCTTAAATCTTTGGTAAAAATTTAGTTTTTTAGACTAGACTAAGATTCCAATGGACTAGAAAACACTAATTCACTTTGGTGAGATTGAATTTAAAATGTATAGGTATATTTGTACATTATAAAACGTGAACGAAGAAGTTTGATACAGTTTTTTTAATGGCAGTAATATGCTTAAAATACCTTTAATTTGCAGCGTAGAAAATATGCTAAAATGGGTAAGTTTTAAAATATTATTGTGTTTATATGGCTCCTATATTAACAGATCTATCTTGTCGCGGATTTTGACGTTTTATCCATATTTTCATAACCTTAAATAAAAGAAATATCGATAAATGTTGGACCTACCCCATTGTAGAGTTTCATTGTTTGGCAGTGCGCACTATGTAAGTATTTTAAATGTTTTGTGATTACTTTTTTAATTTTATGACTTGTGCATGCCACAGTATTTGTACAAAAACACGCGACCGTTTCTGTGCAAAAATTGCTTTTAAATTTTGCTTTCATTAAAGAAAGTATGCCCACTATCGCATGCACGTTTACCTCCAAACATAATAAAATGTACCTATGAGTCTAAAAAATCTAGAAGGCTAAACGATCTCAAACCTACAAAACTTGTTTTAAGAAATTAACTAAGCTGAATAAGACGACGACGAATATTTTATTGATAAAAAATTAACTAACAAGGGGAGAACTAATTTATTATATGGCAATAAAAACATCGTACTGGAAAACGATTTAAACGACAGCGGATGGTTTCTTTTTTGTTATTTACAGCCATTCGTCATCATTATTATCATTATAAATAGCCTGAAGACGTCCACTGCTGAACATAGGCCTCCCCTAGGGAGCGCCACTTAAAGCAGCTGCTCGCCTACTGCATCCATCGGCTCCCCGCGGCCTTCACCAGGCCGTCGGTCCACCTAGTGGGGGGCTGGCCTACGCTGCGTCTTCCAGTTCATGGTCGCCACTCGAGAACCTTTCTTCCCCATCGGTTGTCAGTTCTACGAGCGATGTGGCCTGCCCATTGCCATTTCGACTTGCTAATCCTAAGAGCTACATCGGTCACTTTAGTTCTCCTGCGGATCTCCTCATTTCTGATCTTATCTCGCAGGGAGACACCGAGCATTGCTCTCTCCATAGCCCGTTGCGCGATTTTGAGCTTAGTAATGAGGCCAACAGTTAGAGACCACGTCTCAGTTCCATAAGTCATCACTGGCAACACACATTGATTGAAAACTTTTGTTTTGTTTTCAGCTTTGTGGTATTTTATTTATTTATTTATTTTGGACGAAAAGATAGGTCGAAGCTTCCCGAACGCTGCCCAGCCGAGTTGGATTCTTCAGGCGGCTTTTATTTACAGCCATTAACTTTATTAAGATTTGTTCAAACTTCTTCATTCAATTAAGATTTCACCAATCAATCACCAACATGACTGGATTTTGAGCACTAATATGTCTACCAAACACAACACAAAAACATTTTTGATTGTATCATTCACATCTCAAGCGTGTACAGTCAGCAACAGAAGTGTTTGACCAAAATCTAAGCTTCAAAACTGATCTCAGATAAAGTTTAAATATAGTAAATATTTACATAGTAATACTTTTAGTAGTACGTAATAGTGATTTCCGTAGACATTAAATCCACATAAAAAGTGAGTATTATACATTTTATTTTAATTATCTGTATTTTATGTACTTTACCTTTGATTAGAAACGGAACTCTACCCAGTTTCGTAATAGAATCAGATTGTGTCATAAAGTTTTGTATGCGACTGTACATTTTTATTCTATACACGAATGTTTATAGAATTCTACAGCCATGACATACTATATATAAAAAATCGTAAAAACAAAAGAAATCACATAATTACTTCAGGATATTTACAACTTCTGATAATTAATACAAATATGAAAACATTACAACGATATCTCATATAATATACAAACCTCGCCTTTATTTTCATATATTTTAATATTTTATTGAATCAAACAGTCTCTTGTCTGTAATAGACGCGTTCTGTTAAAGAAAAGTAAAGACACCTACTTATCAGTACCGCCGGTAAATAATGCTCAGTTGATCGTGGAGCCAAAGAGGGAGACAACCAGCTAGTTTCCGCTTCGTCTCGTCACACGGACCAATAGTGCGACGAGAAGTCACATCATTGACACCTAATTACTCTGAGGCAAGAATGCATAAGCGCAAAACATTTGGAGACTCATGAAGATAACGCAGGCAAATGCACTTGATGTGCGGGGCCATTTTTTTTATTTATGGGCCGTATTTACAAACAAAAAAGTATATAAGTATTGTATCAGTTATCTGGTTCCCATAGTACAAGCTATGCTTAGTTTGGGGCTAGATGGCGCTGTGTGAAATGTCCACACATCCATTCCTCTGTTCTGGAAAAAACCTAGTGACAGAGACGCTCCAAGTAGCCGATTATCTCCTTTCACTGGAAGTGCATCACTTAAAGCAGGTGCCAGTACTTGTAAAAATTTAGTTCTCGTAATAGTTGTTAAGAATAAAATTGCCATGGCAATAGAAATCAACAAACATCATTCGTATAAATGATGAAACACCAATATGGCAACACCCCATATGCATGACGTCATTCCTAAAAACAACGGTATGTACGGCCTCAACCAAGCTCGAACTAACATTAAAAAAATAGTAAACAAAGCACAATGCAGGTAAAAAACAGCGTCTTACGCAAAATATATTAGTAAATGCCACAGATAATACATGATCGTTACACCATAGACAATACAGATCACGGATCGTGTGTGACCGTTACGTGTTCCATTTTTGAAACGGACCAATTGTGGAATTTCGAATCACAGTTCCGATTTTTTAATTTTCACATGCACAGATAACGATGAACGTGTTTTTGCGTTCCAAATTTAAATTTAGCACGTTATTAGCGTCCATAGGTGATTATTATGCGGTGTATAGACAATAGAGTCCGTTATTTTCGTTTTTTCCGTCGCGGTCGACGTTGGACTTTGTGGTGGGTAGTTTCCAGATATCCATTTGACATTTAGGTGCGTATAGTGACGTCACGGGTTGGTTATACGTGTGTGCGTATTGGGTGGGATTGTGCGGTAACATGTAACGAAAACAAAAAGAAAAATGGTGCACTAAATAAACATACTGTTTAAGAAAATACATATAACGGTGCGCTGGAAAAAAATGTACATAGATTACAAATAGTTGTGATATCTAAAATTTTTCAAAAATGTTAACCAATTACCCAGGTTAATGGGACTTTTAATGAAGTTCATCCTATGCATGATTGTCTGTCTGTCTATTAGGTATGTCTCACAAACTGTCAGAGACAGACAGTAAGTAGTAGCAAGTCTTCTGAGAAAATATACAACAATGGGAAAATTTTATCTACTCATGGGGTTTTCTGATAGAAAACAATCTTGAAGTTAGAAATTGAACTGGAATGAATTTGGCGAATTCGATGCCGAGCCACTTTAGATGCGGAATCTTTGTAATCAAACCATTATGTATCCATTAACCATAACCACATAATTTAAAAAAAAAAAAGAGGTTAACCTGATTTTATTCGCTCGAATCGCGCACTGATTACATATTTTCGTTTAAAAACGAAACAACCAGATAGTCGGTACTAGGTGGTAGGACTTTTGTCCAGGTACAACCGTGGGTGCAAGGAAGTTATCTCGGTACTAGCTCGACTCGGCGGATAGAGTATAGTAAAGTTGTCATCATTTTGCTATAGCATGTTTTAGACTGGACTTTGACTAGACCATGACTATGACTTGACTTTACGTGAAATATTCTATAACGATGAAAAATTACAATACTTGACACTGGCTAAATACACTATGTGTGGGGCCAAAATATACGAAAAAAACGCGATACGGGCCCGATAGCTAAGTTGGTAGTAGTCTTGCCTTCTGAACCGGGTGCTGTGGGTTCGATTCCTACCCAGGACAAACATTTGTGTGATGAACACAGATGTTTGTTCTGTGTCTGGGTGTTATATTGTCTTCTATGTATGTATTTACAAACAAAAAGTATCTAAGTATTGTATCAGTTATCTGGTTATATGCTTGGCTTGGGGCTAGATGTCGCTGTGTGAATGTCCTTATTTTTATTGTCACAATGGTTTGATCACAAAAACTCCGTGTATAATTGCTTTGCCTGTAAAGAATAAAAAAGACAGGGTCCGTCATCGTAGAGAGCATACTCACACGAGGCGGGCTGGTGCGCGTCGAGGCTGGCCTGCAGGTCGCGGATGTGCTGCTCCTGGCGGCTCGCCTCGAGCGCCAGCCCGTCCAGCCGCTGTCTCGTCTCCACCAGCTCTCTGGGGAGACGGAACAAACAAACTGACTCACACAAAATGAAACAAGAATATCTAGTGTGATTCCGCTAAAATAAAACTACAAGATTATCTATATTGGGAAAGCTGTAAGGGATTGTTGCTGGTGACGTGACTTCCCGGAGGTCACGCCAGGGCCATTATTCCGTATCGATTCCTTCATTCGAAACCACGCGAGTTCCTTGTCTTACATAAGAAATCTGCAAAACTCTATTCTCTATGAAACGAAAACAAAATAGCGCGAAATGAATTTGGAATTAACGCGATTTGAACTGTCAAAAATCGTATGTTTTACCGAGATGCGTTCCGAAACATAAACACATCAAAAGATTTGACCACATATGTCAATATATTTTATTCAAAATAAAGATAACTTGAATGTAAAGTGAAGGTATATCTGACACTGTAACACGATTTGAACAAGACACGATAACGACGTGGTTACGTATCGTGTGAAATCTGTGTTTCCATAGAGAACAACCGCCCTGATTCAATTAATTAAACTGTCTCATTGAGTTTTGGCAGGAACGCGCAAAAATTCACGTCGTAATGTTTCTCAAAGGTTGCGCCTTTTCCAGTGTTAATGTTTAAAATTGGTGGCGTTTTACATGCCTAAGTGCTGAGCTACGAGCATGACTGCGGGCAAGTGATATGATGTGGTGTACCGTGGTTATACGTTTTTAAAATTCCATAGAAGCTTTTAGTAAAGTTGCCACCACTTCACTACAAGCATGATTTAGACTGGACCATCACCTGATTAGATCGAACTATTTCTAAGACTTGACTACGTAAAATATTCTAAAACTCGATGAAAATATGCAATACTTGACACTGGCTAAATACACTATGTGTGGAGCCAAAATATAAAAAAAGAATATGTTTCATCATCATTATCGTCTGATCACTAGACTGTGTGATGTCTCAGGATGACGTGCGCAGTGCAGTGACACGCGAAACTTTATTATTTTAAAGTTCCGAGTGACACTGCAACTGTTATGGGCGGCCGTCGTTTAACACCAGGTGAACGACTAGCTCGCCACGACATTCATTCTCATAAAAAAAGAGGAAAAACACCGTTTTTTTTTTGATGTTTATCAAAAAACATCTTCGACTGGCTGTACCTCCGTAGCTAATGGACATAAAGACATCAACTTAGACTCAAATTGTAGCCAATTTAGTTTACATTACAAAATTATAGGTATCCGAAAAAGGAAGGTATTTTTTTTTTTCAAAAAAAAAAATCTACAAAAGTGCCTTTATTTTACCGCGGGGGTATAACAGTTTTCGGGGTCACAAGTTTGGTACAAACTACTCTCAGGGGTCCTAACAATCGAGCACCAGGCCACCCCTGTTATAGAATGCGCACTTACCTCTGACTGGCCAGCAGCTCAGCCCTGGTCCTGCTAAGTTCCTCTCCCACCGCCTGCTTGGCTTGTATCTCGGAGTGCAGCGAGGACTGCAGCGTGAGGATCTCCATCTTGTCTAGTTTCTGCGAGCGCCGGTTCCTCCAGCCGCCCGTGCCGCCCGTGCCGCCGCCGGCAGAAGGCGAAGAAGCCGCGACGAGGGAAGTTCGAGAGGCGCTCGCTATAACATATTCATCATCATCAGAAGCGCTTACTGTGAAGCATGAGTTCCTAACCGATCAGTAAAGTTAAGCAACGTTCGCTGCGGTCACTACTTCGATGCGGCCGCTACAAAATTACAACTGAGCACTCCCGTGCTGAGTAGAACACGTTAAGTTGTCGATCCCGGCTGTTGTCTAAAGCAATAGTTGTTAAGCCAAGTAAAATAACGAATTTTTGCTATTACAATGCAATGGGTATTGTTATGGCAAAAGTTCGTTATAGCCGTGGCTAGCAAAAGATCGCTTTGGCCAGAATGGATAGGTCCAGTGGATAAAGTCGACCTTCTTAGACTCCATTTTCGACCTGGTGCGGTACTAGTATTTGAATATCAACTCGCCTGATTTTAGCATCAGGCGAGTTGATATTCAAATACTAGTAATTCTACGAACGGTAGACCTCACGAGCACAATATGTTTTCGACTATAATGTTCCCGAACTCAGACCTCACGGTATTATTTTAACCAATTCTGCTCATATTCGAAAAGCAAGTTGTACCTAAGACTTCACTCACGCGTTCAATTTGTACAGATGTTATACTTTATTCTATGTATTTATTTACAAACAAAAAGCATCGAGTATCCTATCAGTTATCTGGTTTCAGTTGTACAAGCTATGCTTAGCGAGATGCTAGATGGCGCTGTGGAAATGTCCACTCATGTTTATTATTATTATATCACGAAAAAAACAATGAAACAGGCTTATGTATAGCAACCAAAAATGGATGAAGATGATAATGAGATTAGTCCAAACTCACCATGCTTCAGATAATCGAGTTCCTCTGTCATCTTGGTGGCGAGAGCTTGCAAGTAGCCTCGCGCCTCTTTCTCATCCGCTACCCATCGGATGATGTCCGCGATCTGTCGCCACAACATTAGTCGGGTTAGTTGTGGATGGTGATGTTTACCACTTGTTTTTAGTTATCCTATTAGATCGGGAGAAGATTCTTCGTACTTTGTTTCGTTGTGAACATTATAGACATAGCAGAATTTTGAAACTTAAAATTCCGAAATGGCAACACTAGTGCTACCTCACTTACAGCACAGATGGCCAGTAAACGGAACACATGTTTTATTTTAGTGACATAATTATTATTATTATTATTGGAAAAGTCAAACAATAGTACCGATATTTTAGTTACTTCCACTCTTTTTGGAAAGGTGGATTTAATGGAAATAGGGAAACAAATACGAACAACTTTTTCCCGATCATAATAATCATACAAACAATTACTTAAACTACATAATATTCACCAATGTCTTGGGCTAAAACTTTGCTTACAATCTACTTCCCCATTCTGCAGTTCAGTATCACTGCTGAACAATAACCATGCAAGAAAGGGCACACTAAGTAGTTGCTGGATTCAGAAGATATCTGCATTTCCTCACAGATAGCTTCATACAAATCGGTTCAGCATTTTGGCTTCATAGGCACACTACCACACAAACAAACTAAAAACCGATAACGATCACTTCTAAATGTTAGTAAAAACTGTGTACGATACACCATTACTAATTTCATTTCGAAATCAAACAAACCAAAGTTGCCCGAAAAAGTTGAAATTGCAAAACTTTCTTTGGTGGAACTCGGTTTAATTATCTTTCATTTCACCTTTTGAAAACCTATGATTCGATTCTAAAATAGAACACAATGGAACACAATATAATAAAAATTATATTCAACACTCATTACTCTCTTTTAAAATACAAAGGATACAAGAAAATTGTGCAATTCCAAATAATTACAACACTCAAACTCTCTCCCTTACTAACAAACATTGTTTAGCGAAGCAATAGATAATTAATTATGTGTTTTGTTTCTCTCCCTCTCTGTCTCTCAAGCTAGCAATAGGCAAAGATAAAACAAGAGTAAACACTAACCGTCTTACCACAAAAATAATTTTAAACATCGCTTAGATACATGTTTAGTTAGACGGCGTCTAAAAGTTAAATGCTCCTTAAACGGATGTTTTATTTTTGTCACTACAAAACCATGTTATACCGTGTTTACTTAAACACTGTCTAACTCCAACTTTTTTAAATAAGGTGACATTATACGAATCGTTTCATTCCGCGCAGAACTCATTTTGTAAATCCAATACATGTTAGCGTCATAGCTGTGACCATAGAAAAAACAGAACGTTATTAGCGTGAAGTTTGACTGTGTGTTATGGTGACAGCGACAGTTAAACACCTCTTAAACTAAGGGTTGAGTATGTTTAAATTTTAGCACATGTTTAACGCCTGTCTATCTTAAACGAGTGTTAGGCGCGGATTTGTGGTATGGAATTCATGAAACAACTGTTCAACAAGTGTTTAAGGCGCGTCTAAATCTTTTGTGGTAAGACGGTGAGTAGTCATTCCACTGTTACGCAGTGTTTATTAGTAAGGGAGTTAACATGTACAGTATAAAGGGGAACTAAATTCTCTGGTGGGCCCAAAACAGTCGAAAAGGAGTGGGCCCACGAGAAATATAGTAGCCCACAAGGGAATGCAGTGGGCCCACAACCAACCAGTTATAGTACATACCTGCATCTCCCAATGTTGCATGGTGTCCTTCTTAGCGCGGAGGTCTTCGAGCTCAATTTCCATTTGCCGTCTTTCCGCTTGCCATCTCCTACCGTTTTCTGCCATCTATGTATGGAGAGTTTGTCAAACATTGTCATAATAAGCCTAGCATTAATCCGCTGCTGAACATCATCATCAGTAGCCTGACGACGTCCACTGCTGAACCAACACAGGCCTTCCCCAGAGAGCACCATTTTAAGCGGCTGCTCGCCTCCTGCATTCATCGACACCCCGCGGTTTTCACCAAATCCTCGGTCCAACTAATGTGGGGCCTACGCTGCGTCTTCCGGTCCGTGGTCGCCACTCGAGAACCTTTCTTCCCCATCGGTTGTCAGTTCTACGAGTTAAGTGGCCTGCCTATTGCCACTGCAACTTGCTAATCCTAAGAGCTATATTGGTCACGATAGTTAGCGGATCACCTTTCGGATCTTACCTCGCGGGGAAACACCGAGCATAGCTCTCTCCATAGCTCGCCGCGCGACATTGAGCTTAATAATGAGGCCCGTACCATCAATTATACGTATTATAACCATAAATTGATCAAAATCTCAACACACAAGAGTAAAAATATATTTACAAAGGTCAAAATATATCTACAAATAAGGGTCAAAATATATCAACAAACACGGTTCAAAATGCCACTCACCGCATCCAGATCTTTGGCCAGCTTCCTGTTCTCATTGATAAGTATCTGCTTGTCCTCGCTATCGTTGAGTTGCTCGAGCCGACGGTTCTCAAGCTTCTCCTTAGCTGATTGCAACTGAAACAATGATCAATTACAAACTACTGCTCGAGGTTTTACACGAGTTGATGACACTTTATCGCGATAACATATACAAAGATATAAATTGAAAACAGCTCCATTTTTTGAGATCGCGTGGAAAGCATCGCTTGTTAAAGCTACCGCCACATATCCTAAAGGTTAAAACTTTCAGCTGCTCAGCTGTTGTGTCAAAATTTGTTTAGGTGCTTCTACCATACAATGGCATGCCTGCCCCATTTAATGAAAGCCCCATTAAAGAAATGGTAATAGGCATGACTAAAATTTTTTTTTTGCATAAATTAAAAATATTCTTCAAAAGATAAACATTTGTGTAAACAAAAATATAATATCTCAAAAAACGACAATGTTACAAGCTTTTTAAAAACCGGAATAGAAAGAGATGGCTCAAACGGCCAGTGACGTCAGAGCAATGTCGTCATTGTACCTCATTACTAAGCTGTGGTAGCTTTACATACAATATCTTTGGCATGTGACGTCACAGGTGGATTTTTCATAGTAACTGTGGGGGCGCTCTGTTTCGCGAGAAAGGGACAGGAGATGCCTCCTGTAGAAACTTTAAAAGCTTATTACTCCGTGATTTATTTACCAATTTTACTTATTTTTTCAATTATTGCATTCATTTTTAATCTTCTTTATGAAAGTATTATTTACTTGTTCATTTTTAATAGTAGTCATAATGCCTATTGTTGTATATCATGAGGGCATATTTTCGGAAATAAACCGTAGACTGGGCACACGCTCTTTTATTTCGCAGAGGCGAACATGGAAACAATAATAGTTTGTCTAGTGTTTTGTACTAGAAATTATGTTTAAACGTAATGTCGGTTGGAAAAAGCCACAAAAGAAAGTACTTTCTATGTAAGCAGAATGTATCATCACTTTCCATCAAATAAAATAGTGGTCAAACGCTCTTTGAAAATCATCATCATCATCATCATTAACAGCCTGAAGACGTCCACAGCTGAACATAGGCCTCCCCCAGGGAGCGCCACTTAGAGCGGCTGCTCGCCTCCTGCATCCATCGGCTCCCCGCGGCTTTCACCAGGTCGTCGGTCCACCTAGTGGGGGGCCGGCCTACGCTGCGTCTACCGGTTCGTGGTCGCCACTCGAGAACCTTTCTTGCCCATCGGTTGTCTGTTCTAAGAGCGATGTGGCCTTCCCATTGCCATTTCAACTTGCTAATGAAAATGGTCGACTTAAATTAGGTGCAACAACAACATTCAAAGATTAACTCAGCAAAAAGCCTTATTAATAAGAGATACATTATGCTAAGATATGCTAACCTCTCTCTGCAAAGCGTTTCGAAGCACATCCGCTTCTTGAATCTGCGAGTTGAGCGCGCAAACCTCGGAGTTGTACCGCGCCTGTTGTTGTTGAAGCGACTCTTTATATTGCATCTGTGGAAGAAACATATATTTATATAAATATCTATAAAAAAAGAGTTCTTGGTGCAAATCAGCTAGCCTAGTGGAAACCGAAAGCCAAAAAACTAGGCGTTTTTTTTAATTAAAAAAATTAAACAAGTAAGCAACATGGGGTTTGATGCATCTCAGTTCGCTAGAGAGGTAAAGGTAAGGCAATAAAAAGCCGCAAATGAGGTGGAAAGGTCATTAAGATGGCCGGCTAGCAACTAAACTGCAAAACAGAGAGAAACAAAAGGCAGCGTACTGTCTTGTTAGGTGTCAAGCGTTCTGTAAAGTGTCAAGTACACTGCATAGTGTCATATATACTGTAAACAGTCATGTCTACTGTAAAGTGTCAAGTATACTGTAAAGTGTAAAGCTCATTGTAAAGTATCAAGCATAGTGTAACTGTAAATGTAATACAAGATGTCAAGTGTTCAGCGCGTGTAGTACTGCGGCCTAACCAGCTTCTAACACGATTAAATTGAGATCTGTGTGTGTGATCTTAGCGCGACTCAAAACCGAGCCTATATTGAATCGCTTATCAAAATCTTCATACAAATAAACAAAGCGATCTAATATAGGCCCTGTTTTGAATCGGGATAGAAGCTCACAGTACGGCTTCTGAAATGAATGGCTATACAATTTGTACTACCTACAGCCTTTCACTTTAGGTCTTTATTTAAATCACGCTAACAGGTGATAAGGTAAGGTCCCTTTTTTTTTTTGTCAACCTGTAGTGTCCCACTGCAGGGCAAAGGTCTCCCCCAATTCTTTCCACGTGTCCCTGTTTTCTGCAATGTGGACCCAGTTGGCTTCAAAGGAGCTTATGTCATCGCGCCGCCTCTTTCGAGGCCGGCCACGACGTCGCTGGCCGTCTGTAGGCTCCCAATAAGTAGCGATTTTTGCCCACCTTGCTGGGTGCATGCGGATTACGTGCCCGGCCCAGTTCCACTTCAGTTTGGCTGTCTTACTGCCCACGTCGATAATTCCCGTTCTCGAGCGCAATGTAGTGTTCCGAACGCGGTCAATTCGTCTGACGCCTAGAATGCTCCGTTCTATGGCTCTTTGACAAACCTTGAGTTTGGACTTCTGAGACTCTGTCAGTGACCATGACTGAGCACCGTAGGTTAGGACAGGCAAGATACAGACTCTGTCAGTGACCATGACTGAGCACCGTAGGTTAGGACAGGCAAGATACACATAGTCCCTAATGTAAATATTTAGTATGTTATGTGTGTTATGTGTACTAACCTCTAAAATGTCAACCGCAGCTTGTAGCCGAGCGACATCCGACTTGTCACTCGCCGCGTGAGGTCCCTCGCGTTCTAAATGTAAGGTCTCTTGTTGTGTCAAGTGTGATGGATTGTCCTGTAAAGTGTCAAGTGTTGTGTAAAGTGTTAAGTGGTCTGTAAAGTGTCAAGTTAACTAATTAGATGTCAAATGTGTAACTTTTCTGTTAAGTTTCATGTGTCCAGTATGGTGTGAGTGTTCTGTAGTGTTAAGTATCTAGTATGGTGTACTATCCTGCATTGTCAAGTGATCATTTCAGCGTACCGTTGCGTTCCTAGATTTAACTGCTAAATTACTTCGACCTTAAGGATCCATTTCAGCGTACACACGTACGCTGATTGGACTGTAAAATGTTTACTGTTCCATAGTGTCGTGCAAGTGTCCAGTTTACTGACTCCTCACAAGCATCAAGTACTATGACGACAGACCGACCTCCACAGTGTCTAGTGTTCAGTTAACTGTCCTCCAAATTGTAGTGTCCTGTTTACTGACCTCCAAAGTACCAAAGCGTCAAGTGCTGAGTTAACTACCCTCCAAAGTATCAAGTTTCGAGTTAACTAACCTCCAAAGTACCAACTGTCTAATTAGCTATTCTCCAAAGTGTCAAGTCTCCAGTTTACTGACCTCCAAAGTGTCAAGCGTCTAATTTAAGTGTCTAGTGTCGAGTTAACTAATCTCCAAAGTACCAAGTAGCTAGTTAACTAACCTCCCAAAGTACCAAGTGTCCAGTTAGCTACCCTCCAGTGTCAAATATCCAGTTAACTGCCCTCCAAAGCATCAAGTGTCCAGTTAACTAACCTCCAAAGTGTCGACCTCGGCTTGCAGCCTGGCGACGTCAGCGGCGGCGGGGCTGGCGGGGGGTGCGTTAGGATCCTCGCGGTGGGAACGTAACGTTTCTTCGCGGAGTTTTCGCTCCTTCAAGTTAAAAACGAATAATTTATGGGATATAGGCTACTTTCAGCATTTTTACAACCTGTCAAAATTATAATGACTAAATAGAAATACCAAAGTAGCAAACAACAATTATTAAGGAAAGTGTGTGTCTTTAAATCCAGAAGGGAGCGAAAGATTCTAAAGAGGAATTCTGAGAGCCTAGTCCGAGTTCAACATAGTTTTGCTCTCAGTGTCGATACTCAATACCGAGCTGCTCACCGAATGCTGTGTCATTTGCCTCAGTTCTCTGACGTTTTTATATGTTTTCACGAAAAGCGAGCGAATTGAGACTCGCGTGCATTCTGTGGTTCACAATTCGCTCACGAGGGGCAACTGTCGTGGAACCATACAAAAACGCATCACTCACCATTCACCGTAAGACGTGAAAACTGTTAAATAAATCCGGACTTCGCTCTGAACATAGCAACGGATTCAAAGTACATTACTTGAGCTTAAAATAGTGTTGCTTCCGAGGTGCACACTCTACTTTCAAACCACCTTTATGAGAAAATCAGTAAATTTTTAGTACATTTAGGCTCATTTTTGTTCCCTGTCACTATTTGAGGAAGAAAAACATCAATTCTTCATAGAACTAATTTGTTAAGCAATGACGACGTGAACGAAGGCACGAATGTATTTCGAGTTTTTTTTTCACTGATTCGCTTTCCAGGCGTGGTGGTTTTATGAGGAAGACCTATGTTCAGCAGCAGACGTTTTCCGACGGTTTTCACTAAAAAAATCAGGCATTGAAAAATGTCCTCAAGTAGTACCTTAGTAGCCTCAGCGACCGCGGTGTCGAGCCTCGCCTCGAGTTCCCGGCGCCCCTTGTCCGACCGCCGGATGTCTTGCCGGAGGGCATCTATCTTCTGCATCGCCACCTCCAACTCCTCTTCTTTATCACGCACCTAGAACAAACAAATGTTTACTTTAAGGCAGGGATTGGCAAGTCATTTTAAGTCGATTCTGAAACTCATCTCCGACAGCCTTCGTAGTATGGCGGTTGAGCAGGTCGGCTCATGACCAGGGGGTCTAGCAAAGATCCCAATCGCTAACTTTAAAAAAGGCGTATTATTCTGTTGGCGAATACTTAAATGATAAATTGACATAAGTCTTTTAATTTGTAATGTATTGTTTATTTTTATTCATTTATATTTTATTTTATTATGATGAAATTAATCGTGAATTATACTTTCGAGTATAGTTTATTCGTAAAAATGTTGACTAGTTATTAAGTTCCCACCATGTTATTTTATAATAATGTAATGTGTATGATTTTAACTAAGTATCAATTTTGTAAACTGTTGACCTATAACTCTGTTATTAAGAAATAAATGATAAATGATAAACGCTAACTTCAAAATGTATTGATGAATGACATTTCGGAAATCGCTTACTCTTCCGCAGCTGATGTCATTTCAATACATTTTTGGAGTTAGCGTTAACGTTTTGGATCTTTGCTAGAGCCCCCGGAGGCGGCGGGTTCGATTCCCGCGACAGAACAAGTATTTGTGCACAGGAAAAACAGCACAAATACTTGTTCTGTGTCTGGGTGTTGTGGGAGCATGGTCCTCGTAGTTCCTGGCTCCCTAGATACAGGGAATCCTAGTTAGGGTCCAGGATCGTTGAGCGTTATTTATTTACAAACGTTTCTCTGCCGGATGAGTCGCCGACAGAATGTTTCATTTATGAGTCGTTTAACGACAAACCCTAACTACGAACGATTCGCCGACAGAACGATTCATTCATGAGCGAATCAACGACAGAATCTTTTCACCTCAAACGTTTCACGGACAGAAAGTTTCATCGACAAAGCTAAAGACCGACCGGATGCAGGAAGCGAGCAGCCGCTCACAGCGGCGCTCTGTGGAGGGCTATGTTCAGCAGTGGACGTATCCAGGCTGGTGGTGATGATGAAGAAGTTCAACTCACCTGTCGCGATAGCTTCTGCTTCTGTTGCCTCAGTTCCGAAAGCCGTTCCGTTACTTCGTTGTATTCTGTCATGGCCAGTTTTCGTTGGGATAGTGCGTCCTTCAGTTCTTTGTCCTACAAAAATATATGAAAAACTTAAGCTGAAATTACTGGGCAAATGAGACTTTATGACCTGATCACACAGTGTAGTAATCTGATCACTAGACTGTGTGGTGTCTCAGGATGACGTGCGCAGTGCAGTGTCACGCAAAACTTTATTATTTTAAAGTTTCGAGTAACACTGCAACTGTTATGGGCAGCCGTATTGCTTAACATCAGGTGAACGACAAGCTCGACACACCATTTATTCTCATAAAAAAAAAAATGATCATTTATCCCGCTTTACTAGACAATTTATTTTGTGGTAAAAAATCTCAATGCAGACAAAAAAAAACAATTTCGTCTCTGCGTTTCAGTCTTACCATTTGTTGCTAAGCCAATGATATCTAGGTGATCCTTTTAATCGTAATTTGTGGATACCTTCTATTTATTTGCGCAAAATCTGTTGTCATCACGTTGAGTAACGCTTTGCCAGCGTTTGTTTCCCGAAAACTACAATTTTGGAGTCTTCAAATCGAGAGTGAACCGGTATCTTCTAGGCAAGCGCGTTACATCATTGACCGCATCGTCACATACCATCAGGGCGGTTATTCTCTATGGAAACACAGATTCCACACGATTCGAAACCACGTCGTTAACGTGTCTTGTTCAAATCGTGTCACAGCGTTAGACATACCTTCACTTTAAATTAAAGTTATCTTTATTTTGAATAAAATATATTGACATAAGTGGTCATATCTTTTGCTATGTTGATGTTTCGGAACGCGTCTCGGTAAAATATATGATTTTTGACAGTTCAAATCGCGCCAAATCCAAATTCATTTCGCGCGGTTTTGTTTTCGTTTCAGAGACTTTTGCAGATTTCTTATGTAAGACAAGGAATTCGCGTGGTTTCGAAGTAAGGAATCGATACAGAATAACCGCCCAGGTGGGAACAGTGGTCAAGTGCAAGCCTAACAATCAATAAAAAAAATTGAGCTATGATTGGCAAAAACGCAAGAAACTTTAACGCGCTGAGTAAAACATTCCACCTTAAGTATTGAATAGATAATGAAGATGTTATGATGATCGGATATGTATGGAGATATACCTGGAGCCTAGATTTCTCAGTGGCTTCTGCTCTGTCCTTGACCAGTTCCTCCTTCTCCAAGTTGAGGGCTTGTATGATGACTTCCATTTCGTGGATCCGAGCAGCCATCTCTTGTGGAGTGTCCGGTACCTCCTACAAAACGATTATATGGCTTAAAAATGTATTTTCTTTTGGGTGTTTTTTTGTTAAAAATAATAAAAAATACTTGTAAATGTTGGTATGTTTAATTAGTAATATTTTTTGTATATTTAGTTTGAGGCCTACAACATTGTATATTTAGTCGGGGGCCTACTTTAGTTTGGGGGTCCAAGTTTAACAATACATGGCCTTTTCCGTCTTTTGCAGACTAATTAAGCAGTGTCTGTGTTCTGCGACAGACACTTCCGTTGATGACTATATATATAGGCCAACACGGGAGCGGCAACCTCGACCACACGGTGCAAGTGCGTATTGCTGTTGCGACAGGTGGATTTTTGTCTTTGTAATGCCGATATTCAACATAATACTACGGCGGGCCGGGTTGATTGTTTTTAATGACTGCGGCCCAAACCAAGCTTTAAAGAAATAATGTTAGTAAATATTATATTCCGATTTAAAAGATACCTAATAGACATGATGACTATTATTAAAAAGAACAAGTAAATATTACTTTCATAAAGAAGATTATGAATGCAATAATTGAAAAAATAAGCAAAATCGGTAAATAAATCACGGAGTACTAAGCTTTTTTTAATGTTTCTACAGGAGGCATCTCCTGTTCCTTTTACGCTAAACAGACCACCCCCACAGTTACTATGAAAAATCTACTCGTGACGTCACATGAAAAGAGATTGTATGAAAAACTGCTACAGCTTAGTAATGAGGTACTATAACGACCTTCCTCTGACGTCACTGGCCGTTTGAGCTATCTCTTTCAATTCCGGTTTTTAAAATGTTTGTAACTTTGTCATTTTTTGAGATATTTAATTTTTGTTTTCACAAATGTTTATCTTTTGAGGAATATAATAAATTAATCCAGAAAGAATTTTAGTCATCATGCCTATTGCGCGAGTGAAATGCGAGCGACCCCTACAAAATGTACATACCTTAGGCATAGATTACTGAATATGTAACAACGTAACTTTAGGTCATACTATTCAAAACTACGTTAGTGTATGCCCTAAAAATTAATGGACATGAAAATGGCTAAATACTAAGGCAGAGATGGGTAGTGATCTTACCGCTTGCGTTACTCCACTGCTCAGTTGTTCATAGCATCTAACTTGAGCCTCCAGATCTGCGTTTCTTTTCGTTAACGTCGCCAACTCTTCTTTCAGGTTGATGGATTCCTCTGCAAAACATTATTTATTGCATATCCTAAATAGATATAGGAACACTAATGAAATATGGTTCCTGAAAACCTAGAGCATAATTTCGAAGGTGTTGCGAGTGAATAAGTACCGGTTTTTATACTTAAAAAAAAATAGCTATTGCCCGCAGATTACACGTTCGCGTCGTAGTTTGCCCCCTTTTCCTATTCCTAATTCGGAATAACACAAACATTTTAAAACAAAAAAATGGCTATTTCATTCCAGTCCAAAGACCTACCCAATATTGTTCTATCCTTTCGTTCACGAAAATTTTCTATGGATCCAAACTTTGTATTAGAGTCCGCAAATTGAAATAGGGTACCGAAACTTAATTTTTTCGTTCGTTTGCGAAGTTTCTTTTCGGAGAAACAGAGCAGACCTTCTTGGGCAAAGCTATTTAGAATTGCATCAGGATGACGTTTTGGAAGGTCTTGAAGATAAAAAACCGCCATCGCGTTTAGAGCTAAATCGGAAATGTGACCTGTATTAACGTAAATCGAATAAGAGGTTATAAACGACAAAAATATTGTAGAATATACATATATTTCAGATTTTTTTATCATCTATATTTCTTGGGACACCTTTATATACAAGGTGTCCCAAAATATGTTTAAAAAAATACATTAAAGCATGGGTATACAAATCACTGATGAAAGCCGCGGGGAGCCGATGTATGCAGGAGGCGAGCAGCCGCTCTAAGTGGCGCTCCCTGGGGGAGGCCTATGTTCAGCAGTGGACGTCTTCGGGCTGTTAATGATGATGATGATGCCACAACTCACCGCCGGCCGGCACGAGCGCGGCGCCCCCCGCCCGGAGCGCGGCGACCGTGTGCGCGAGCAGAACGTTCTCGCGCTCCAACGCCTTCAGCGCGGCGCGGTCGCCCGCGTTACACGGCGCCTGTTCATTGGATAACATTGTATTCTCACGTCAACAACCACACGACACTGCCCAAAAAAAAGGCAACTGTAGTTGACATAATCTAAAACTCGTAGAACTGTTGCTGTCCTTGTCAAATAGACGGCAATGTAAAAGACGGATATATTTTTAGAATTTTTATAAAATTGTCAACTAACGCCTTCATAATCGGGCGTAATGTCTCGCTAAAATCACTAAGGTAGTGATGGATATTATTATAACAGTAATATAATGGATATTCCACATTAACATCAATACACAGAATAAAACTATAACTGGGCCAAATCTGTACATTGAATATTTTTGGAAAATGTTGACTGCAGTATGCTTCTTAATCGATATAGAAATAGAAATATTTTTTTTTTTTGAATTTTTGTTCTGTCTGTCTATCCCTTTGAACACACAAGCTAATTATGCAGAATAATATTTAGGATACATTATGTTTTCTAAAACGGCCAAGTGCGGGTTGCCCAAGCAATAAGGATGTAATTTTTATTCAAGATTTTTTTGTTCGCATATTATTATTATTATATTTGGGTATCAATTTAAATTTCATAAAAAGCAGCCTGCCTCCCTTCGCCGTCCCATCCATTCATCCTTTTCCCCTATTTTTTTACCTTTCTCTTCTCAGATCCCATAAACAGAGCTAGGAACTTAAAACTAATTAACCCCGTGCGAAGCCGGAACGGCTTAATTAGTTTTAAGTATTAGGTTTAAGTTTTCAGTAGGTCAGCTAGTTAGCAATAAAGTTTTAACATCAGTATCTGATATTTCAACATCATCAGTAACATATTTTAGGATCAGTAAAAACATTGAAACATTGCAACTTTATCAGTATCAGATAATATTTCAACATCAGTCAAACTTTAAAATCAGTAACAGACATTCCAACTTTAGTATAACACATTTAAGCATCAGTTTAACACATTTCAACATCAGTATAACACATTACAACATCAGTATAGCACATTACAACATCAGTATAACACATTTCAACATCAGTATAACACATTTCAACCTCAGCATAATACATTTCAACATCAGATAACACATTTCAACATCAGCATAATACATTTCAACATCAGTATAACACATTTCAACCTCAGCATAATACATTTCAACATCAGTATAACACATTTCAACCTCAGCATAATACATTTCAACATCAGTATAACACATTTCAACCTCAGCATAATACATTTCAACATCAGTATAACACATTTCAACAACAGTACGATACATTTCAAACATCAGCATAACACATTTCAACATCAGTATCAAATATTTTAACTACAGTATCAAACATTCCAACATCAGTATCACATATTTCTACATCAGCATTAGACATTCCAAAACCCAATAGCATAGTATACAAAACCTCACCTGACTAATAGCGTTCTTAGCAGGACTCAAAGGAGCCGCGCGGCCCAGATCGGACAACCTCGAGCCAGCCGTGAATGTGAACCCGATGAACGGCAGGTGGACTCCGGAGAATGCTGACGACGCTGATGATGGAGGAACGGCTTCTGATAACCTGAGGGTTAAGAGATGGCTGTTTGATAATATTTCTAATTAATCCAAGGAATGTGACGTTCGTACGCTTTTGAATTATATTGTTATGTCAATTCAATCATTCGACCCGCGGGGTCATTACGTAGCTCGCAATCAGTATGCAACAGGCGCAAATTGCGCAATCATTGCTGTCAAACGTCACTTTGACAGAGCAGAAAGATATCGAGCGCTAGATTTCCGACTGTCGGACAATCGATGAACTAAAATTACATTATTTTGTTTCCATCTACTGCTGATCTGTTGCTAGTGGCGCTAGTAGTGTTGCATTGCTGTTGCAAGTTTTACGTAATACAGTTGCGGTTTAACCATTGACTATAAATCCAGTTGACCAACGATACAACTTCAACGATACAACTTTCAACGAAAATTAGTAGTGTATTTCAATTGCTATTCCTACGAGAGGGAGCGGGACACTCGATGTGTCTTGTTAAATACATTACAAAGGACAGAGCAGAGTGCTGCTCTGTCCTTTGTAATTTGGTATGACTTTGTCTCGTTTTGTTACTTCGCCCCCTGCCCCCGTAGCTGAGTCGTGTTTGTACGAGAAATTATGTTCACGAGCTTTCAACAGGCTTTTAAATCTTTGGGTTTAACCCTTGTTTTACCGTATTCGGTAATGCGTTTTAGATAATTTACGTTTCGAACACAAATGTCTGAGAAAGCACGCACCAACTTCTCAATTGAAACAGAGGGGTTTGGAATGTTCTGCAAGAAGCAGATATTTCTATTATTGTCTCACTCCCACTGCACATTCAAAAAAGAAGTGTGAGTGTACTAACAATATTGGCCAGTTTTAACAGAACCGGTATTTGACCGAATATAGTAGAATATTTATATGAAATCCAGCACAGCGCCACTAAAGGCAACTTTCGTAACTAAAGTTTTTAAACAAATATTTTAGGGTATTAGATAGTATGAGACTTCTCTAATGTTCGTATAGTTCCATACCTAAAGTAAATATCATTTCTTACCTAATGTCAGTATCGTCAACGTCGAAGTTAGAAGTATCGGTGGGGCTGGAAACGTCGGGCACGAATGGCGCCTGCATTTCACGTAAATTATCCCAATCCAGTCCCGCGAACCAGGGATGATTCTGAAATAAATAATAAATAAATAAATATGGTGTGGACATTTCACACAGCGCCATCTAGTCCCAAACTAAGCATAGCTTGTACTATGGGAACCAGATAACTGATATAATACTTAGATACTTTTTTGTTTGTAAATACATACATAGAATACAATATAACACCCAGACGCAGAACAAACACCTATGTTTGTCCTGGGTAGGAATCGAACCCACAGCCCTCAGTTCAGAAGGCAGGGATACTACCAACTGAGCTATCGGGCCCGTCAACAACCTGTAGTTATAGTCTTTCAAACTGGTCATAACACTTTTAATGCAAATATGCGCCATACTAGGCCATGTTCCCTAACTAGTACAAACAAGTAGCCACCGTCTTCTAAAAACATGCCAGATTAAAATTCACATCCTCGTATTAGATTACTTCTTCAATTGATGTTATCTTAACGAGATTTTAAGAACATATTCCCACCTCTTTCCTTCATCTCCACCTTCCCTTCACTCCCACTCCAATCCACCTTCCATGGGGTGGGGGAAAGAAGTATACAGTAGCATCGACCCCCACAACAAGCATACTCCTATCCCTAAAAAAACATATGCGCATACGTTCCTTAGAACGTATTGTACGGGATATATTTTATTAGGAGATGATGAGCTAGTCGATCACCTGATGCTAAGCGACACGGCCGCCCATAACAGTCTATTACGCCTAATTTTGAAGGCTTTAGTTGACAGTTTTAAAAATGCTAAAAATATATCCGTCTTTTACATTGCCGTCTATTTGACAAGGACAGCAACAGTTTTAGTAGATTTAGATCTGTCAACTAAAGCCTTTAAAATTGGCCCCATTATTAAGCTATATCTCCAGTTACTAGGTTACGATCACGCAGATGATGTCATAAATCTTTTGTTGCGTTTTTATTGGTAGAGAGAAAAGAATTGACGATTTTTATAGACAGAGAAAGATTCATACAAGCCAACCCTAGCAAATAATTTGGTTGTGTGGCCAAATTCCACGTCCGTACTATTCGGGGATTTCCCTTACCTTTTGTAAACGTTATAAAATCAATGTGAACGAAAAGGACATCAAAAATCAAATAATAACCGATAATCGCGGCCAAAATTTATCAAATGTAAAGGAATATAAAATCTAAGCTCATGGAAATGAAAAACTTTACCTTGAAATCCTGCAGACCGTTCCTTCCCAGTCGTGATTCCGATGCGCAAATCAGTTTTCTTATTAAATCTTTGGCTTCTTCTGACACCTGCAACAAAACGATTGCAATATTAATTGTTATTCTCAATTTTTTACTGTTGGGAAAATCTTTCCCACATTACAAAGCTGTCTCTAACTTCAAGAACATGCTAAGGGGGCGTTTCAGAGATTCCGGACCCTCTGATAAAGCATTGAGGTGTGTTAAAAACCACATAATCCGGTTATATTCCGAAACACAACCAGTAGGCCTAGCACGAATATTTACGCGCGCGTAAGTGTAACGTTAACGTAAGCCAGTTGTATGGCATTTGATCTGCCCCCCTATTACGATTGATCTAGCAGCGCTGCTGACGCGCGTCTGCCGCTCAATTGCTGTCAAAATTGTATGAACTTTGACAGCAGTTGAGCGGCAGACGCAGTCGTAATAGGGGGGGTTTTGCGTTAACGTTACACTTACGCGCGCGTAAATATTCGTGCTAGGCCTACTGCGCCCTATTTCATAAAAAGACAAATCATAAAAAAACCTACAATTGTCAGTAAAATTGACTGCCAATCATCAGTCTTGCATAGTATTTTTTGACTGACAAATGTAGGTTTATTATGATTTGTATTTTTATGAAATAGGGGGGGGGGGGTTCTTATATTTTGGCTCCACACATAGTGTATTTAGCCAGTGTCAAGTATTGTGATTTCTCATCGTGTTATAGAATATTTAATGTCAAGTCAAGTCTTAGTCATAGTCCAAGTCCAGTCTAAGTCATGCCCTAGTAAAGTGGTGGCACCTTTACTAGAAGCTTCTATGGAATTTTGGAAGCAACTCGAAAATCCACGTTACACCACATTATATCTCTTTCCCACACTCATGCTCGTAATTCAGCACTTAATGCGTAAAACGCCACCAATTTTAAACATTAACACTGGCAAAAGCACATGTTTTGAGAAACAATACAATGCAACGACGTGAACTTTTCCGCGTTCCCGCCAAACTTTTTGACACAGAACATTGATAAGCTTTGGATGGACCTCTTTAGATTGATAATCTAAAGAGGTTGGTGGAGTACAGTATATAATTATGATGATGATGATGATGATGAAGACATACCTGAGCGGCTTGTTCATCAGGCGGTGGGCAGTGGAAGGACCGCGCGTGGTTCATGATCTTCCCATACGTCTCTACTAACGACTCCGCGTAAAACGGCGTCTCACCGAATAACATTTCATACATGCATACACCTGAAACAAAATAAAATCTGCTATGAACAATTTTGTAAATAAGACAGCCTCCGTGGTGTGGTGGTTGAGCAGTCTGCTCTTAACCCGGGGCAGCGGGTTCGATTCCCGCGACAGGACAAGTATTTGTGCACAGGAGAAATAAAAGCGCTAATACTTGTTCTGTATCTGAGTGTTGTGGGAGCATGGTCCTCGTAGTTCCTGGGTCCCTAGATACAGGGAATCCTAGTTAGGGTCCAGGTTCTATGTATGGGATCGTTGGGCGTTATTTATATACCCATTTTGCGTTATAGCAGTATAGCTTTGTTTTCGGCCGATCATCCTGTATCTTCCCAAACCTACCCCAAATTGGATGTACCCTGTATATTTCCAAGCCTACCCCAAATTGGATGAAAATGAAAAATGAAAAAACATTTATTTGATAACAGGCAAAAATTACATACTGAGGGTTGGAACACCTGGCTCCCACACTAGGCTCGAAACCCGTGCTGTAGGAACCAGACTCTTTCGTCGGAGATACACTTTTTAAACGCCTATTTGAAAAGTTACACATATTAGTTAGTGTACTCTGTATCTTTCCAAGCCTACCCCAAATTGGACGTACCCTGTATCTTTCCAAGCCTACCCCAAATTGGACGTACCCTGTATCTTTCCAAGCCTACCCCAAATTGGACGTACCCTGTATCTTTCCAAGCCTACCCCAAATTGGAAGTACCCTGTATCTTTCCAAGCCTACCCCAAATTGGATGTACCCTGTATCTTTCCAAGCCTACCCCAAATTGGATGTACCTTGTATCTTTCCAAGCCTACCCCAAATTGGATGTACCTTGTATCTTTCCAAGCCTACCCCAAATTGGAAGTACCCTGTATCTTTCCAAGCCTACCCCAAATTGGATGTACCTTGTATCTTTCCAAGCCTACCCCAAATTGGATGTACCCTGTATCTTTCCAAGCCTACCCCAAATTGGATGTACCTTGTATCTTTCCAAGCCTACCCCAAATTGGATGTACCTTGTATCTTTCCAAGCCTACCCCAAATTGGAAGTACCCTGTATCTTTCCAAGCCTACCCCAAATTGGACGTACCCTGTATCTTTCCAAGCCTACCCCAAATTGGACGTACCCTGTATCTTTCCTATTTGAGGTTAGTAAATTCTAATTTACTTTGGATCGCTTTGGGACCTACCTACGCCCACCGCGTCGCCTGAGTGGATATAGCGGCAAAAGTACATCATCTGTGAAAATTTCAACTTTCTAACTATCGCGGTTTAGAGATACAGCCTGGTGACAGACGGATAGCTTCGCTATACCCCTTGGGTATGGAACCCTAAAAAATTTCTTAGAACTTTTCTGACTTACCTAATGACCACCAATCACATTCCGGTCCGTACCGACCTTGACCGTCTTCCATCGCCTGAAAAGAAAATTCAAATTAAGTTTCAAGGATTTGGGACTCGTACAAAACATGTCTGTTCAAGACATCATACACATTACATTATTACAACATAAAAATTTAATATACAAAAAAAACAATAAATATATAATTTTGCGTGACGTCATAGTATAGGCCTCGGGCATGAAAATACGTATTGGACAAGATACGTTACTAAAAAGATTTCTAGCTTAATATGTCGCCCGTTTTCAGACTTTCAAAATAAACAAAATTACATACCCTTAATATTTCGGGCGAAATGTAATCCGGCGTGCCGACTGCTACATTACTTTGTACCTGAAAATAAAAACAATAATTATATTAAATAAAAAAATATTTTATACATAAGCACGATCACACTGTTATTTTAATCTCTTTATAAACAAAATTTCCACAAATTATTATAAAATTATTTAAAAAACACAACACCGCCAAAAACTCTTAATTTATTCCTCTGACACTATAAATCCAAAAGATACCTAAGAGATCACTTTCAATGATAGAAAAGGCCGCTAATTATTGTGCTACATATTACTTATTTTATTTTATTTAATAGTACTCTAATATTGGCCGAATGATCCCGGTTTGCAAATAGGACCACCCCATCTCTTCCCGTGGGTGCCGTAAGAGCCGGCTAAGGGAATAGCCAGGGAATGGACCGCAGCATTCTCTGAGAACGCTCGTAGAACTGACAACCGATGGGGAAGAAAGGTTGACGAGTGGCGACCACGAACTGGAAGACGCAGCGTAGGCCGGCCCCCCACTAGGTGGACCGACGACCTGGTGAAAGCCGCGGGGAGCCGATGGATGCAGGAGGCGAGCAGCTGCTCTAAGTGGCGCTCCCTGGGGGAGGCCTATGTTCAGCTGTGGACGTCTTCAGGCTGTTAATGATGATGATGATTCTCTGAGGTACAATAAAATCTTCGATCACCAAGCCGCCTGCCAAGCGTGATGATTATGGCAACCCGTATGATAAGCGTCCAAAGGACGATTTAGGGGGAGGCCTATGTTCAACAGTGGACGTCTACCAGCTCAAGATGAGAACGTTCAATTTTATTTTATATTTTGGGATATGCAATAAAGACTGTAATATTAAATATTAACCTATTCTGTGAGATCTGTTCATTTCCACTTGTCATTTCGATTTGTTAGGTTTATATTTTTTTTCTTATATTTTGGCTCCACACATAGTGTATTTAGCCAGTGTCAAGTATTGTTATTTTTCATCGTTATAGAATATATCACGTAAAGTCAAGTGCTAGTCATAGTCATAGTCCAGTCTATGGCAGGTAGTCGTAATCCAGTCTACGTCATGCTCCAGTAAAGTGGTGGCTACTTTACTAGAACCTTCTATGGAGTTTTGGAAGCAACACGAAAACTCACGTTTCACCACATTATATCACTTGCTCACACTCATGCTCGTAATTTTTTTTTTTATAATAATGGACATTTCACACAGCGCCATCTAGCCCCAAACTAAGCAAAGCTTGTATTATGGGAACCAGATAACTGATATAATACTAAGATACTTTTTTGTTTGTAAATACATACATAGAATACAATATAACACCCAGACACAGAACAAACATCATGTTCATCACACAAATGTTTGTCCTGGGTAGGAATCGAACCCACAGTCCTCAGTTCAGAAGGCAGGGCTACTACTAACTGAGCTATCGGGCCCGTATCGCGTTTTTTTTCTTATATTTCTTATAATTCAGCACTTAATGCGTAAAACGCGACCAATTTTAAACATTAACACCGGAAAAAGCACAAGTTTTGAGAAATAATACAATGCAACGACTTGAACATTTCCGTGTTCCCGCCAAAACTCCTAGGTTTATATTATTAATTATAATTTACCTTTCCATCATCCCCAAGCCGCAAGCAAGATCCGAAGTCGGCTAACCTGATATGACCGCTTGCGTCCAGCAGAACATTATCTGGCTTGATATCTCTGAAAAATTATTTGAAATTTTAATATTACATTCTGTAATTGTTTGTAAAGCTATTACATACTGTAAATAACTTTTACATTATTGCCATTATCTTGCACTTTACCTTATATGCATTGGCATTCTGTAAAACATTACCTACTTTTTGAAAGCCTAAAAATGTATCGGAACGAATTACGCTAATAAAAGATTTACAAAGTTTCAAAAATGTTTAGGCATTTCAAAATTAAATGCCATATAAATAATGATTAATTTAAAAGAGTATGGTTTTCTCACTGTCTTTATTATTATTTTTTTTTTAATATGTGTGGACATTTCACACAGCGCCATCTAGCCCCAAACTAAGCATAGCTTGTACTATGGGAACCAGATAACTGATACAATACTTATATACTTTTTTGTTTGTAAATACATACATAGAATACAATAGAACACCCAGACGCAGAACAAACATCTATGTTATTCACACAAAAATGTTTGTCCTGGGTAGGAATCGAACCCACAGCCCTCAGTTCTGAAGGCAGGGATACTACCAACTGAGCTATCGGGCCCGTCAACCGTTATTATTTCTAAGTATAGAAAGAGAGATAGCAATGCCAATATAACTTACTGCTCTTTTCATAACATATCCTCAATAGTGTGGGTTTAGTGTCTCACCTATGTACATATCTCAGTTCATGCACGCTTTGTATGGCTAACACCATTTCTGCAATGTAAAATTTGGCCATGTCTTCTGGTAAGCGGTCTTCAAACTTCGATAATAGGGTTAGCAGGTCACCTCCGCAGTAATAATCCATCACTAGGTACTGTTGGAAAATTAAAACTTATATAAAACTTTATACACCGTAGAACATTACATTCTGTAAAACATTACATTCCGTAAAATATTACATTCTGTAAAAAATATATCACATGACAGAATATTACATTTTGTAATAGTCTGTAAAACAAAATGAGATATTTTTGACATGTATATTGTAATCATTTTAATATTTATTGGTTAACGTGTAAGTTTGTATTGTTATTTCTTTTGTTTAGTTTGTGTTAAAATAAATTTATATTGTTAAGCCCAAAGTAAAGCCTACTAAAAATATTTGCATGCTGTTAAGCAAAGAAAATGAGTCGAACTTTACACCTGTTGAACTTACTTTACCTTAATTGTACCCATATTTTCAGCAAATAAATGATTTTATTGATTGATTGATTGATTGATTGATTGAGAATGAATTGTGTACTACTATACTGGTTCAACCCTATCCCTAAAACCGTTAACCTTATTATGTATATCGACTTCTTTTCTGTATTATCTGTCACTATTTCTTATACAAAAGTCTTACCAAATTGTGTTCATCCTGAAATGCGTAGTGTAAATTAGTGATCCATCTTCTATCTCCGAAAACGAGCACATCTCTTTCTTCTTGGAAACAAGCCGTTTCGGCCCTCTGTGGGTAAAGGTAAAAATAACCATTTATAAGTGCACGCGACTTTGAGCTTTCGGTGAAGCAATTTCCCTGGAATCGTGATGAAATTCGTAATGAAACCATACGACGTGAAGGTGGCAATTTCATAGAGCTCGTCTGGTTAGCTACCACCCCTCAAGTTATAAATCTGTCACCGAGCACTTGAACGTTGTAGCTTTTGAAGCTCTACTGGCTTTCAGGCCGATCTAGGAGTCGCCACCTTCAGCCATCATCATCATCATCATCACCACAGCCTGAAGTCAACTGCTGAACATAGGCCTTCCCATAGAGCACCACTTTGAGTGCTTGCTTCTTACATCTATAGGCTCTGCGCGGTGTAACGGTCATTGGGTCTACGTAGTATGGAGACAAGTGCGTTTTTCAGCCATAATGTCACTTTTAACAAGATGAACCTCTCTTGACATAAAAAGGCAATAAGTTATAAAATCAGTTATGAATGAACGAAAGAATGAAGTCACGAACGAGTGAATGGATGAACAGTTTTATCAATATATACCTTGAGCATTTCCCATTTGTTGAGTATCTTCATGGCATAAACACGCTCGCCGGTCGAACTGCTAGCCGCCGCTGCGTTATTTCCACCGGTATCTGAGCCCTAACACAAAAAAAAATATGAAACTGGCATCGGATAAAAATATGTCAAGATATTTTATAATATAATTATTGTCCATTCCCTAGGATTCTTTCAGCTATCTATTAAAATTTGTCAAAATAATTTCAGCTACGATTTCATGAAAATGTATGAAAGGCATAACTTTCGAATTCATTCTATTTAGTGTCGATGGATGTGGATAGACATTATTTACTTTTTTGTTAGATAAATAGACTTAATAAATAATAATAACTAGACATAATAGATAAGTAACAGTATTAATTAATGTATTTTCATTAAGAGCAGTTAAAAATCTTTTATCGATATGTCGATAAAAATCTATCGACACTATCGACGAAACCTGCCATGTGCCATCGTAGACTGAGCCATTACTTTGTACCAGGTAAGACAGTGGTCACATGTACACCCCTTCTTCAAATGTACTAACCCTTTAATTATGTTACTCCAAACACCAAAAATAAAAGGAGTTTTGCGCGGCGCACATCTCCTCTATCGATATTATCGACAAAAAATATCGATATTTACGCAACACTACCCTCTAACGCTGTCACTTCACACCCACCTGCATAAAAGAAGCTCTCACAACGCAGACCTCCCCAAACGCGCCTCGACCAATCACCTTCACCAGTTCAAAGTCGTCACGTGACAACCTCAGTCGCTTCAGTGACGTCACCACAGGTTTTACTGGAACAATAAGTTTGATAATTATATTGAAGGTACTATTAGGGTGCGTTTCCACCAGAGATGTGCGAGGACGTGTAGCGATGGATGTGTTTGTTAAGAACCAATGGAAATCACGCAACAAAATACAAACGATAACCTTATCGTTTATATCGGTCCTTAACAAACACATCCCTCGCTACACACCCTCGCATCTCTCTCTTCTCTTGAGAAAGTATTCGACTCATGACAAGTATTTGTGCACAGAAAAAAAGCGCAAATACTTGTTCTGTGTCTGGGTGTTGTGGGACCATGGTCCTCGTAGTTCCTGGGTCCCTAAATACAGGGAATCCTAGTTAGGGTCCAGGATCTATGTATGGGATCGTTGAGCGTTATTATGAACGATCATATACCGTTCTTGCGTTTTCATTGGTCAAACGTTTTCTTAGATATATTTCAACAGATTATGCTACAGTGTGATTCAAACTCAACGGCGGCTGTGAAGTGCGCTGAGCTGCAAGAGCTGCAGTGCTCGGTTTGGGACCTTGCCAAAAGAGGACCTAGAAGATAAAGGCCCTATGGAATGTCACGACCATTGTAGGTAACTTACGGGGGATACATCAATCTCGCTAGCAAGGCCAGTGTATGAATAATATGATGTGACGTGTTCCGCTGGTATCCTATACCAGATACCCAAATCAGAAGTAATAGACTTGGTTACAGTTTTATTATAAGTAAATATAGATCTTTTAAAAAATTGCATGTTTGTAACAAACTCACCGTATTTGATAAAATCCGCCACAGGTTTCTCCCTCCTAAGACTGCTGTTACAACACTCATCATACAAGACTAGCAATGCGTCGACCAGGGTTTCTACGCTGAGGCCGGGGCTTCGAGCGGGGCTTCCCCGTCCGCACGCGAACATTGATTCCAGCTGTTTGAGTCGCTTCATGCCGAGAACTGCGGATGGAATAGTCACAGTCACCCATCATCATTAGTTGGAAGACCACTGACCGAAGTCTCATCATCATCATCAACATTAACAGCCTGAAGACGTCCACTGATGAAAATATCCGCAAAGATATTTATTTTTCTACCTACCCACCTCCGCAAGAGGAGCTAAAAATAGAATGGAATCTAGGTATAATAAACACACCCATCACTAAAACTCCTTTCTACTATCCTACTATTGTAATTTGATTCTGTTTTTAAACCGAATCATAATCACTTATCAAGCTTCTATTGATAATTGTTTTTAATAGGTACGTAAATTAAGTGTAATTTCTAAAAAATATGGTATGGATATGGATATGGTTAAAGCCGCGGGGAGCCGATGGATGCAGTAAGCGAGCAGCCGCTCCATGTGGCGCTCTCTGGGGGAGGCATATGTTCAGCAGTGAACGACTTCAGGCTGTTAATTATGATGATGATGAACGAGACGCCTGCCAAGCGTGCTGATTATGGCAACCCCCTCTAGTCTGTCTTCTAAATAGGGAGGCCTATGTTCAGCCTAGTGTAGTATTGTTATGTATGTGCTGTGGCTGGCAGTAATTGGATGAGAGCCGAAGACCGGGCTCAATGGCGTACCTTGGGAGAGGCCTATGTCCAGCAGTGGACTATTGCGGGCTGATGATGATGATGATGAAGATGAATACGTTATCGTTATGAGGACCATGCTTATAGGTAATTATAGCTAGGGATTTAAAGTAAATTCTTTAACATTCATCTATTTCCAAAAAACACTTAGTCGCTTTCCGCTTTGACGTTTTTAATCCGAGAAATAAAATTCAACTACTGTTGCGTGTTAACTTCAATTCAAGCATATCTTTCTTTCATAAAATACTCGCTACCTTTGCGGTACATTTTGGTTTTATACACGGTTTTCAAATACAAAAATCGTCATTAATAAATGCGCGCCGATTCATCGCAATATAAAACAAACCTTTCAAACGCATCAAAAGTAAAAATAATTTGATACGCACAAAGATACGTCACGCTAAGATTGGCCCAAAACTGAAACGTGTTGCGCAGTTGTTACTTTCATACTTGTTTGGCAGATGACTTGCAGACTTCTTTATCTTTCATTATTTCTATTTATGTCGTGAATCAATTAGTAGACAGTTAATTAGTAGTAGCTGCAGTTAAGTGCTGCCTAAAAAGAACACAAAAAACTATGTGTCTTCGCTTTAATAGACAATAAGAAAAGCGTCTTTGCACATATTCCTATATATGATTATTACGATATTAAAGGTTTAGGTTAATTTAAAATTACTTATTTGCCAAATAGATGATTAGGATTTAGAATGTACTATAAAATAATAGAGTATTTACCCATAATTAATTGGGAGCTTTATGAATAGAAAAAAAAGTAATTAGTATATTTATGGTAAAAAGAATGAAAGTAAATCAATTATTGAAGTCATTACGAACATTACATTTTTACATACTTTTTTACATTTTTATAAATAGGTATAAACGACTCTCCGATCTGAGGAACAAGCTTCTAATTTTTTGAAACCAGTAGAAAAAAATTTTTGTGTAGTCTCTACGTTTAAGAAAAAGTCATCAGTTTCATATTTTTATCTAGTTTTCCTAATTGTAATGTTGTAATATAATGTACAAACAAACTGCATAGATGTTTGCTAACAAACGTTAAGGTAAACAGGGCATTAATATTAATTGACATTAATTATTTTTAAACTAACTACCGCTCTGTTAGGCTCGGCTTTGTAGGTCTTGGACATCCATACATATGAAAGAGATGACCGACTTTTCATACGTTTTTGTACCGCACTGTTTTAACAGTTGGTTAGATTAGATCTGAATACTAAAAAAAGGCTTTCTATTATTACCTTAAAAATAAGCAGACTTAGTTTGCATATTATAAAATTTATAAGATTAAAAAATGTTAGTCCATTATATGTATTTTTATTCATATTTTTAGTGGCAGTACTCTCTCCTCGTTTATATCGTGTTAGACCTTACTCGCATTTATTTAATTATGAATAATGATAAATTGATCAGCAGTTCGATTCAATGGGGAATGCTGCTAGCCTACTGGTAGTGGGCTAGAGCATTTGGACTGTCTATGGGTGATCGCGACTAAAATTCAGTCCGAATGTTTTTCTAGTAGGTAGTTTTTTTGTATCACTGTTGTAGTTAAAAAATAATGGCACTTTCACCCTAAAATAAATAATTATAAAAATACGTAAGTATTATGTTATTTACGAAAAATATGAAATGAAGTGAAAATGATTTATTTGCGTCTAACACAAAATCATATGTAGTTAATTATTTTCGTTAATTATCAACTTAACTAAACCAGTTCCCCATAATTTACAAAGTTGTTTAAATATCATTAAAATATGCTAACGCGCGGTCTTGAGTCTAATATTGTTTAGCAGAATTTCACACTAACCTAGTTTATAATAATATTCACGGAAGATGTCCATTTACATAATGTTGGACCACAAATTCAATTAAATCAGCATTATGATGATAGAGATATATCTTAGAACCATGCTTTGTAAGGTCATCAGCCTGTATAAGTCAAAGAAACGCGTCTTCCACTTCGTGGTCGACACTTGAGAACCTTTCTTCCCCATTGTTTGTCAGTTCTACGAGCGATGTGGCCTGCCCAGCGCCATTTCAACTTGCTAATTCTACCGCTACAGGGGGTCTAGCAAAGATACGCCTCACGCTAACTCTAAAATGTATTGAAATGATATTCGCTGCGGAAAAGTTTGCGATTTCCTAAATGTCATTTCAGTACATTTTGGAGTTGGGTTTGGCGTGAGCGTTAGTGGTTGGTATCTTTGCTAGACCCCCAGGTCAGCTGGGCAGCGTTCGCGATTTACGGGTAGGTAAAAATGCCAAATGAAAGCTATTAAATAATTTCTAATTCTGTATCAAATTCTATTATCCTCATGAGTAGGAAATATATATTGGTACATGCAGTATAAAATGTGGTTCCATTCTCATTAATATTAGCATAGGAAAACAAACGAGTTTAAAATATGTGGATGAATCAGTAGTGCGCATGTATGGTGGGCGTAATCAGAGAGTGGATTAGGGGCGTACTGTTTTACGACTAAAATTTTGATTGGGCATTAGATTCAGGAGATATGTGCGGTCGGAGTGGGAGCGACAATATATTAATGAAATAAATAAATTATGTGTGGACATTTCACACAACGCTATCTAGCCTCAAACTAAGCATAACTTGTATTTATGGGAACCAGATAATTGATATTTCTTTTGTTTGTAAATACATATATAGAATACAATTTTTAACACCCAGACACAGAACAAACACCTATGTTCATAACACTAATGTTTGTCTTGGAAGGAATCGAACCCCATATTGGCAATGTTTTAACTATTATTGTTTTTTCTATTGCTTATCCGTGCTTCAATAAAATGTTAGTATATCCTTTACGCCCAGTCACCGTTTCGTCCAATTCCCGAATAATAAAAACGCTATTATATACATTGAGTATTAATGGTTATGTAATTTTCAAATCCATAATTATGCATAGTTGCATACACACCAATAAAAAAGTTGTCCTAGGATTAGACATGCCTGAAAAGTGTTATGGCATTTTTAGGCACCTCCTTACCCCATCCTTCATGCGCCCCTGTACTCTAGTATGTACGAGATGCTTTTAATTATTACATTTAGCGGTTTTGATTGGGAATAGCCTTGAATTGTATAGAAAATTACCTAGGCCCTCTTGCACGTTCTCGGTTTAAAATTATAACTGAATACCTAACCCAGAGCTAGTAATTCGAGTTAAGTTGGTAAACAGAAATATCCAGACATTTTCTCTTGCACGTTCGGAATATTGACAGGGGTTAAGCCCGTCACACACGTAGCAATAATATATATTAATATACCGTACTATAATATATATTATAGCAAGCTACCACACACGGAGACGATGCTATAATATATATATTTTCCTTCATTTCATTGATGGTCGGCCTAGCGTTTACACGTGTTTTGTAATAAAGGTTGATTTCAAAATACAGTAGGTAATTATGAATTCAACAAGAAGTGCATTGTTATTGGATTTACTTGATAGTTCTTCAGACGACCATTCCGATTAATATCACACACTCCTAATAAGGTGGATATAGTTTTTATGAAAAGTAGTTTATTTATAATTTGGCTAATTTAAATGACTTGTACCTGAGGTAGTATAAAAAGTGACCAGTCGCCAATCAGACTTTTACATCGCCGATGCCTAGTCCCGAGTAGACTAAATGGCGATATATCGCCTAAATTGACCACACTGGTCGGGCGGAGGCGGCCCAGGGGGTCTAGCTAAGATTCCAAACGCTAACGCTATCGCCAAATTTTGCTTTTGGGATCGTTCGGGATCCCAAAAGCTTCGGGCTAACTCCAAAATGTACTGGAATGACATTTCGGAAATCGCTTACTTTTGTGGAAAAGTAAGCGATTAATGTCATTTCAATACATTTTTGGAGATAGCGTTAGCATTTGGGATCTTTGCTAGACCCCCAGGCAAAGCGGCAGGAATGGTAAGAGGGGAGAAGCGTCCGAGGAGCGCGTCGGATATGTTGAAACATGCTGTACATTCAAAATATGTCTCGCTATACCATAATATATATTAATATACAATAATATAAAAATATACCATAATATATATTACGGTATAGGTTGGTCACAGAAATATATATTATAGCTGCGTGTGCGGTCCCTCGAGAATTTGTATAGAAAACACAAGGTAATATGTCTAGCTATAAATATATTAATATATATTATAGCTACGTGTGTGACGGGCTTTAAGTTGGTAAACCTCCGGCTCAATGCACAGAGTAAAACAATATTACACCTGACTTATGTATTTGAAGTTGAAAGGTACAAGGTATACATATTCTATACTAACTGGAATAAGCTCATAGCATCGTAAATTATACAAAACTAAACTTTAATTTTAATGCCGTAAAATTTACATTAGACTATCGTGTTTGGAGAGAAACGTGGTCTGAGGAAGATAGTACGTTGTGTACCCATGGAGTAGTCTGTCTTTTTCTTATGCCTTATTATCGGAGGTAGTTCACCTGTTTTCATGGGAATACATGTAGGATTAAAAATCTGATAAAGTTTATGAACGGACATTCTAAATGTAAAAAAGGTGTGAGAGTTTATGAACGAAGGAAGAAAGAGAGACATGCAAGATGTGAATGGAAGACGTGAGAGTTTTTTTCTGCGGTGTTAATAATTAAAAATAGTTTTGTCGGAAAATATAGAAGACTTTGCTGCCTCAAGCCCCCCATCGTTTCATTTTCACGAGCACAAACCAGATTCTACATGCATAATAAACTCAACTTCGTAAATTCTCGATGAATGTAAAATAATGAAATTAGGTAAAATTGACTTACCTACTTACTTTTACTAAAACTGTACTAAAAAACAATAGAGTAGTCAATCGCACAGAAATCATACTTTCTATGGGATAGCATAATACCGTTACTTCGTAAATTAATCAACTAAATTTTATCAGATTTAGTAAAATTAGAAGCTGTAGCATGCATGTACTAAACTGGGGGCGATCCATGTGGGGGCAACTGGGAATATACCACCTACCGGAGGAAGAGCTAGGCATGCCTTTAGCAGTCTATGTATGTAACAATACAACCAACAAAGGTACATCCTTTGTTGTTTGTATTCATAGCACATGCTGTTTAAGCATCCTATGCTACACACGGTTCTTATGTGATTGAAGAGATGAAACTGCGGGCCTACTACTTTATTTTAAACTCATTCACAACTCGAGACACAAAAAAAAACTTCTCGAAAAACTTATCGTTTCTGTTCGAAGTGCTTGTTCCAGTTAGTATGGAATATAAGTACTATTATAGAACTTCTTGGAGAGGTATCAATAGAACATTTTCAGCCAGTGTCAATTTAAAACTTATAAAACGTACATACCTAAAGCCGCCTCTACATGCTTGATGTTTGCCACAAACACCTAGTACCCCAAACACCGACCACAAATTACTCAACACATACACTGCATCCACAGGATAGTCAAAAGTGCTAGTTATGGATGGGCAAAAATGGCAGGCGACGAGCGTGTTAGGGCTGCCAACATTTTTTTTCGAAGAAATATATAGCATCTTTTTAATATAATAAAAAACAAAAGATAAACAAATATATTATTTATCAAATATTCATTTTTATAAACACTATCTAATGTCTTTTTTTAAATTAAAAGTATCATAAAATATGCATTAAGTAAAATCAAAAGGGATATTTATTACTATCTGTTTCTTTGTTCTCCGCGATTTTAAATTCATATCGGAATTTCCTTCGTGTGAATATGGCGGGAATAGAAAGCAGGAACGACATTACTTTAAGGGTCTTACTTATAAATGCCGCTTAAAGTTAGTCAGTGTTTTCCCGCGTGACATTTCAAATCAGTCAAAAGTTGACAGAAGGTTTTAAGCAATGGCTAACTTTAAGCGGCGTTTATAAGTGAGGCCCTAAATGAAGAAGGTTATATTGGCATAGCTACTGACCGCATGTTGAAACTTGGCAACAGGCAACTTGAAAGTGACGATGCGATCGAAGGAGTAGCATGCTAGCTATAGCTTATATTTTATGCTGGATACTGGAACACATAGGATACTGATTACCTCTTTTATTTAAGCCGCAGCGAATAATCTCAATTATTCGCGGGCAGTATTCGAAGAGATATATAGAACCTACTAGTTGCGCACAGCGTTTAGCACACAGCCTTGAAATATAGTGCAGTTATATTATTGTATGGTTAGCAACCCTACGCGCGTACTACTGTCAAACGTTTGAATACATCACAAACAGCATTGTCGTTCGACAAACGTATTTGTCAAATCCTTAGAACTATGCACAATTCCGACACTGATACCGATCAATGGTGTTTGATACATGTGTGTTTGCAAACAGGCAAACACCAAAATAAAAATACACACACCCATCCTCAAGTTCGTGTTTGCTATTTGATGTTCGCTGTTTGCCAAGTATGTGAAAGCCGCTTAAGGATCAACATGTCAAATTACCCCCGGGTTAAATATATAACGGGATAAGTGGTAAATTTTCTAACGTGCAAGATAAAATACAGAAATAATCCGAGTTAGGCATTTATTCAGGTAACACGAGGTTAGAGTGAACGCGCAAGTCGGCCCTAGTCTTCTAATACAAGAGGCACCCCGCGATTTTACTCGTAATCTTTGGAAATGTTTAATTTTAAGCCTCAATAACGGTCAACATGTCAGTATTATTAGAAAGTACATCAGTACAAAGAACGTAGGTATCATTATTCGGCCAAACTGCACGAAAGCAACGTAAATAATTTCGTATATTTTCATTTTGTATGTTTGGTCAAACGAAATTCGATCGCAACGACCATTGACCTGATAAAAAAGAACAAACCAAACAAAGGCTATCTAAATTGTTAAAAATGACATATATAATGAGAAAGCTCATTAGGATAAAAAATTATGTTCTATCTACGCGACATTGGCGAAATTGTGGTAAACCGCCGAAGCCACAATGAAAGTTGATTATTGCGTTTTGTTTTCAATTGTTGCCAAGGTATTAAGCCAACATTTCAATATCCTCAAAGTCACAGTCAGTAAACTCATTTTGGCTAGAATAGAAATCGAAAACTTCCCACAAAGCTTTACACTGATTAATATTCTTGAGTAAAATCAATAAATATTTAATTAAAAAACCAACTACATTTCAGTACTTACCTGGCACAATATTATTTGGTACAGCCACATCAGGCCCAGCATCTTCTTCGTCCGACATCTTTGTTTCCGCACTCCGCTACCAGTCAGTTGAACATCATCCTCACACTATGATTCATACAAAAGCTAAGGTGGAGTTATTGTATTGTCGCTGGCATTTGATTTCCATTACGATTGCCCTGAAAATAAATATTTCATGTTAGTACCAAAGCTCTAGACAGCTGAGCACACACTGAGATACTGCACAGCTACAGAAGAAGCCAGAAACACATCAGGAATGCTAACACATGTAGACCCACAACATTCTACGCAAGAAATTTCGAATGCCTCAATAATTTCACTCTAACACCCAACAGCAGTACCACTGGAGCAGCTATGCCAGCAGCCTAGAACCACAATCCATTTTTTAAGGAGCTAGTATGGCTCGGGTAGATGCTGGCAGGCAGAAATGCACAAAACACCCCAAGTGGGATGTCAGTGCAGGACTTATCTGTAGAATAAGAATAAGTTTAAGCAAGGAGTGGAAGGAGGGTAGCCATTGCCCTGCCGCGTGACAAACCAGGCTGAAATTCACTAATATCATTATATATCACTATACTATTTTTATACTAATAATTAAATATTCATCTCAAATACACTCTACACTGCAAACAAACAGTGCATGCATTGCATCTCATGTCAATTTAGTATTATTAGATATAGCCTGCAAATAAATATCTGGCTATAAGGTAAGAAAGATTGAGATTACTTTTTCAAAATATTCATTTAAATGAAACCACTATTTGAAGATCTGAATCTAATCTGAACTAATATTCCTAGTACAAAAAAATATTTAGTTGTTTCTAGCTTGCACTGTCCCGCAGCTGGGCGAAGGCCTCCTTTCAAGTCTTCCACTATTCTCTTTCTCATGCTAATATTTTCCAAACGATTTATATGAAATATTTGTACAGACCATTAAATAATAACAGTGTTTACAGAGCTAATTAAAAATCTTGAATTTATTGAACTTAAAATAAGCTACTCTTCAAGTAAAGTTAATGACTAAATACCAGTGTAGATAATGCCACAACTGTATAACAAAGAACATTAACTCTCAAACTCGCACTGACCCGATATCAAACAAGCATTGCAGTTAGTTAATTGTCATTTCAATGCTGGTAGAGGTTAATACAGGAAATATGAGATAGTAAAGTAGCCCAAATTAAAAATACAGGATGTTGCAACTGCATTAGATAACTGTCACGATTTTTGTGAAATTAAGTGTAATTTCTCATGCAGTGAAATGTAAATTTCTTTTGAGAAAATAAAGTTCTTTAACCATAATTATAAAAGCAATTATACTACCTAGATGATTATAAAGTCAGGCTTGATTTAATGTGTTGTGTAAGAGTTATGCTACCATAATAGGACATTAGATTGATATGTGATAAAGATAATGTCTGAGCTTATCAGAAGAAGTTTACCAATTGAGAAACGTTAGACAAGAGATTATTGATCTGTTTACTAGATTTTGAGGGTGCAGTTTGCACAAGCAGAATAATAATATGGTCACACAGGAAGCAGAACCAAATTTTCAGTTTTCACCAGTCTACCGTTAATCAAGCGACAAATGCTTTCTATTCGCTCATAACAAGGTTGCTGGTGTCATTCAATCCCGGAGCACTTTCGCAATCTATCTATTTATTCGTTTGTCTACATTTTTACAAGTACAACAGCAAAAAGAATACGAGAACCACCATGACGTATTTCACCGATTTCCGCATCGATACTATAAATAAACAATAACATATACTTGCGAGTAGTGAATATATGATCCAGTTGTTACTTTTTTATTTCCATCATATTTTTATATCGTTCCCTGAATAGAAGTCCACTGAGATCTCTAACCTATATTTTTTCAATCGATTGTTATGCGAAAACATCGAGATGAGTCATCGTTGTCAATTCAAATCTTTTGCTATGATAAGAACACTGATCACCTGTTAATTACACAACGTTTACTTGGTTTAGGCTATTATTGTTTCATCATTTTGATAAATTAATTTTTCAATTCAATCGACAGCAGACATTTTTAGTAAACTTATTATTATCTATGGCATGGTTTAGTTTATGGTTGAGTTGAGGTTGAGACATAGACAAAGACAAGAACAGACTATACATATTGACAGTGCTGCCATTAAAATAAACATGGAAACCGGTGATTGCCGATTATTTTATTTGATATTTTCTTGTGCAACAATGTAAACGTTGTGTGTTTATTGAAGAATATAATATAATTCCAGATAAAAACTGTTTACCATTATTTATTATTACAATAATGTTACAATACCTATCGAGTAAGGAAAACTATATCCCAATTGCTACCGTTTTGGCTAAATCCAGAAGTCGTCCAGCAGCCCGACAGTACCGGATTCAACCGGATACATATTTCTAAATAATAGTGACTTTTAAATGCATCAACATTATTTTTCATAAAAGTAAGTGATCCAAAAGTTCAAAATATTTATAGTTGAAAAAAATATGATTACTTTGGGTAGATTTATTAGAGTCTAAATTGTAATAGGCATAAATTCCAACGTAATTAGTATTGTCATTGATAGAGCGTCATTTGTACGTAATGGAGGCGATGTTCTTTTCAACAAATTGTAATTAAAATATTTGTCGTGATTTCAAAGAAATATCACATAAAACAGAGTGTAACTGTGTTTTACAGGATTGCAGTGAATGGTTGTGTATATTACATGGATCCAAACGTTAAAGACAGACTTTCAAACAACCTCGTTTCATTGATGGTATGTGTGACATCAAAATATTTTGGAAAGTTTATTGAATTATGCCCGTATTTTGTTGTTTCGTGTATTGTTTACATTCAATCTTTTACTTTACCTCATTAACTTACTACTGTGAATGTTAAATGTAACATAAAATATACCAATGCCTCTTTAAAACTGAAGGCTTTGTCGCCCGCGTAATTGAGTAGCTAATCGGAAAGGTCATGCATTCATGTTCGCTTTTTGTTTCCAGAATCATGCTCGTTACGAAATAATACTGTTTGAGGCGTGATAACGCCATCGAATACACATTCGGATCGGTCAAATACGCGAATGGTTTTGCGAGGGCAACTGTGTGAACCACTGTCAAATGAAGGTATGGCCTCTGATCAGCCTGCCAAGAAGAAACAGCGTATCGACGCCCCAGACATTGATGATGGCAGCGACAGGTCGACGGAAGAAGTTCTGACAGACATATTTGACTCTGTAACACCTCCCGCTGAAACCACCGAAGATTTCCCAAGAAATGGTGAGTCTCCAGACAGTGGCACCGTGAGTGAAGATGCCGTGGACTGCTCAAGTATATTACGACTGTCTACTGACCCTGGCATAGAGATCATACCATCCTGCTCAAGTTCTAACCCACATTGGAACTCTCAAGATGACAAATTACTCGCTGAACTTCGAATACTCCAAGATGCACTTGTTGGACAGTGCCTGTGTAGGTTTGATGAAAGTGTTGTAAATGGACTCTTTGATAGGCAACTGAATATTGCATCATGGCCTCTAACATGTTCTTTAACTTATCTCTCAATAATGCAGCTGATGTTTGAAGTATATTTGAAACAAAATAACACTGGGACTATTTGCTCAAGGTTAATGCAGACATGTGATATACTTGTACGCAACAGGCACGATTGGATCACGGAAGTTGTAGAGTTAGGTGACCATAAAAGTAAATTCATAACATTTGTTGCAAGCAGATTATTAGCCACCTTTCTCATTGTCTCTAAAGATACCGTTGATGAAAACTGGCTACAACAGATAGCAGAGAACATTTATCTTTTTGATAGGATAAACAGAATAACAGTACAAAAGATAAACTTCAGTTTGGATGTTATCAAAAGGATAGTTGAATGGAAAGATGTTGAGCAACATCCTTTGGAAGACAGTAGTAATGCTGGTACCGTCCAAGTGCAGGGAGATAACCCGTTCAGGAGTAGCGTAGGTTACGGAGCTAGTACAGATGCTCCATCAAGTTCACATAGTAGTTCTTTGAACAATGCATTTTCAAATTTACAAACACACAGTAGCCCATCTACCTCTTCAGAACAGGACAGGCCACAAACATTCAAACTTCACGAGCCAGTTTTAAAATTAACAAATGAAGATCAGAGAGAAATAGAGCCGATAGAATCCCACGAACCACCGCAGTCAAGGATAGAAAGAGTGAATGAAAATGGTTGTGTGACAGTGATGCTTACGGATTCGGAATCATTTGACACATCACATATAAAATGTCTCACGATAAAAACACTTGAGCACCACTGGCCAGTTCTAGTGAAAAACATGAAGCTTCTTTTGCTACGGTACCTGAATTTAGCGAATGCTGAAAACTGTATACTCACATTTTTCTCCCTATGGGAAAACATAATAAGTGTCAAAGCAAATCTCTCTGTTATAGACACAAAACCGTTTTATGCCGACTTGCAAAGCTTTGTTGACTTGTTGAGGAACACTGTGATGCCAAGTCTAATATACACTCAACTGCTCACTTTATTCAATGAAGTTCTGTGTTATGGATCAACTCTGGCCTTACAAGATATTTTGCCGGAGGAGATATGCTGTCTAGCTCATTCAATAGTAAGATTCGTCAAAGACTTCAGACTACTCAGTGAAGTCAGAGTTCAGAACAGCAGATGTGGGTTTGGCTTTCTAGGTCATGATTGTCAGGTCATAAGAGACTACTCCCTAGGTCCAGAGATTGCTCCAATATCTTCCTCAATACAGTTGGTTGATCAGAGTTATGGAGAGGATGAAAATGAAGAATCTCCTCAATCAGGGAGCGAAGTAGACAAAACAATGCTGCAGAGGATGTCGCTGCTAGTTCTGAAATCAGTTGCTGTCACCGTCAAAGAAATGAGATGTGACTCCTCTGACAGTTCAATTGACTCATCGGATTACAACGCTATTCAAGACATGCAAATAGTCGAAAGGTCAATAAGAGATGTCCTGAAAAAGCTTGATGTTTTCATACGAAACAGCTTAGAATTCCATCCGGAAACTCCGTTTACAAAAATGCTGATACACTTATTCAGCGAACAAGATGATTATTTGATTGAATCCATGGTATGTACTTTAGATATAACCGTAGGAATCGTGTATAGAAATTCTGTGTATCCGGATTTAATACCAATGCTGAATCCAATTTCTTCATTCATTGAGTTTTTGAAAGTAGTGTCACATGATAGTGGCGTATTGCTGGACTACTTAGTGAGCAATGAGACATGTTTTCTGCTGTATCTGCTCCGGTTTTTGAAGTATGTGAGACGGCATTGGCCAAAGTTTCTTGAGACCTGTCAGCAAACAGATTCAGGCAGCAATAGGGGTCTTGATGACACTATGAGAGTGTTGATTCGGTTGAGATTACAGATCAGTAGGTTGGTGTCCAAGTCTCTATTCCCATACAACATTAGCCCAGTTCTGCGATTGCTGGAAGTTTGTGAGAGTCTGTATGAAGGAAATGAGTTTAGCTGAATATTTCACACGCACAGTCTTACAATCTCACAAATTTTGTTCGTCTGATACGAATTGTTCAGTTTTTGATTGCAATTATAAAACCTGTACATACATGAATTTACGAACAACTGTATACACTGTAAAAGAGGATAAAAGCATGACTGTACTCTGTAAATAGCTGTGCTTGGCTTTAATAGGTCTTTTGAGAGGCTATTTTGTATATTACGGTTGATCTGGTTGTATAAGTGAGTGTGTATTTTTTGTATTGTTTTAAAATATTCTCAGTATTTTGTTCACCACCAATTTGCTTGGCAACTGTAACAGGTTTATCGGAATTACGATTATTGAAGTGTAAATAAATTTGTTTTATGAGTACAAAATGAATGCAACTGTGTAAATGAACTTACTTTATTGCAACAAAATCAATAGAACTTCAATGTAATAAACAGTACCCATATTTAAAAAGAAACCAATTTACTATTCTAAAAGTAACTGTTTCTATTCTCCATAGAGTAGTAAATTAATTTTCTGTTGGGTAGACTTGTCTTTGTCTACCACAGATGTACCATAGATAATATTGTCTCCCTTATTTGTAGACTAACAGCTTTACTTATAAACAATACTTAAATTTAATCAATGCTTAACTTCTGTGTGACGTGAAATGTCATGAGTGAAAACGAGACGGCATTTTAAGCATTGATTAATATTATTAATTTTTATAAGCAAGGCCCTGTATTATAAAACATTCCAAACTTTGTGTAGGAAGTATACTTAACTTATATTATGTAGTGGCTACCTTATAATTTATATTAATTTTAGTGGAGGTATTTCTTGATTTATATACAGTCTTCCATAAATCAATTTAATAGATTGCAACTGGCAGGGATATTTACAAGCAACCTTTTTTCATTAACTCAAAATTAATTTTAGTAAAAAAATACTTATGTTTAAAATACCTTGAGATGTGCCTTAACATATATTTATAGTATAACTAAGGTGCTCACAAAACAATATTATTAACTTGTATTTATTGCATGTAATATGCATTATTATTAATAAATATTATACATAATAATGTAAAATGTTTAGGGTTTAATAATCATTTAGATAATCCAGTTTAATTAGAATTTAGCATTAACTTATTGTAGTTTTAGCTGAATATTTTGGTTGTATTATAATTAATTTTAACGCTTATAATAATGCGGGTTTATATTTTTTTAACGTTTTTACTAAATTATATTTCATGCCACAATAATGTACATAAAATGCCATCATTTACCATTTTGTTAGTAAATATCACAGAGCAGAAAAAAATGACGTACAGGCGAAATAAAATAAATAAAAATATTCGTGCCAAGCAATAGGCGCCGAGCGCACACACTAAAGACATGACTGGACACATTTCATGTCATCTGCAGACATGAACGGCCTTTTTAATAAACATGAGTAGTTTCGGATTAGTTGAACCCGCTTTGTCTTTTTCGATCGAGTTCGATATTCCTATGACAAAAACATGGATAACTAATCCACAGGTACTACGCGTTTATTAAGGCCAGGATCTTCGTGCATTCTCTATCTCGCTCGCCCATTGCGACATTTTTGAAGGTATTAAATGGTAGAACTTACTTCCCAAAATTCCAACCAATGAAAAACCTGCGTAATAACGTCACAAATGTTCAACAAAAAATCACATTCATCCAAACAAGATTTCATAAATTACGAAAACACTGGCCTTAGTAAGGCCGCTCCGCTCTGCCGGGGCGTGAGCCGTTTTTTTCTTTCTCTGTGGTAAATATAATCAGTATTAATACAATATCCTAATTTATATCGATTTAAACGTAATAACAAGAAAATGTTGTTAGTGAATTTATATTTTATTTCAATAATATTTTCTTTCGTCATTATAAATAACACAAATATTAACTTTTTTCTTGCAATCTATCATTCTAATAATAATCGATAACAGAATGTGTTCCAATCGATTGTAAACAAATTTTTATATTTTTTAAGTAACAAAATAAAATATAAATTTACACATCACTATTACGCGATCTTTTTATGATTTATTATTAAATATAAAAATTATTACTAGCAATAAGTTATAGGAATACAACAGACTGTTACATAAGTAAATGATAAGTTGTCCACTTTGTTACTTCCATTTAGTAAGGTAAGGTGTTTTTATTTTAGTGAAATAACGTAATTGAATGTTAATTTTTAAATGTAATATTGAATCTCAAACTTTGAAGGAAAGGGGAAAATAAATGAATAGTTGAGACCATTAACTACATTCAAACACAGTATAAAAAATTCTTTACTATAATATTTATTACCATACTCAATAGTAATGTACTTTGGTATTTTCAGAATATCTCGAATATTCTGAAAATACCGAAACATCATTCATACAAAAATCATTTTATTTGGATTTAAAAAATATCAGGATTAGTACTTCGTAAAAATATATATATTTATGGGTTTAAATCATAACTTGGAAAAACATTTAACCCAAGGGACAAACCAATTTTCCACACAAAAGCAGAGACAAACATGTCCACTGAGTCACGTTTTAAAAAAACAAATTAAGTGTGGCAAGTGTCTGTGATTAATTATCAAGGATATTGATTTTAAATGTCGCATGGCACAGGAAGATATTCTTTTCATTACTAATATACCATTTTATTCGTTAAAATATCGTACCGGTAGGTTTTGCCTGCTAAGAAAATGTTGATTCACCCACTTCATTATATTCGTGACGCGTAGGTAAACGTAGACAATTTCGTGACTCTTCATATTTATTTTAAATACTTCGTAAAAACATTTCTTGGGTCTAATTTAAATCAAAACTTGAAAAACATTAATAAGATACCAATGTCTCCCTTATTCGTTTATGTTATCCTCTTTCTCGTTATAAAAATATTTCAAAAATCGAAACTATCCTCAGTCTTGCCATAAATACTATTTTAGATAATCAAATTACACAATAGTTTCGTTCATCATTTGGCTATAGATTAATTTGGTGTAAACGCAGTTGCTCGATTGTATCGAACTACGAGATACTTTAAAATCTTCGGCTACTATTTTAGTTGCTCCAATTAATTCTTTGTCGCCGGTCGATATGTTTTAAAAAACCCACTATAAAATTATGGTATGTTTTTTGTATTATAACTTTTCATGTTTAAATTCCGGAAACAGATCCTATTGCCAGTTAAAAGTGGGTACACACAATCAATGCGTACGATATTAGATCGATTGAATAGAAATCAAAAAATGAAATACTTAGCCAAGGTATATTATTTCTTCCATTGTGTGGACCACTTCCACCTCTCGCAAAAATAAAAATAAGTACTTAAATAATTTTTATTTTTTTTTAATTCGAGGATCTTGAGCAACTGCACTACTAGTTATATAAAAGGGAAATTCAAAATTATGTACTTATCTAAATAAGTTTAGCTAAGCTCTTGTTATTAGGTAACATAATTTAATTCAAATAACGACAATAAAAACGAAATATTTTTGTACATGATGATTAAACTCTCTTTTATTTCACTTTTTAAGACTATCCTATAGCTGATGAAAATGTATTATCACTAAGTATGTGGTTTTACGCTCGCTACTCGAGAACCTTTCTTCCTCATCAACTGGGAATATATACCACCGGAAGACGCAGGTGAGGCCGCCCACACTAGGTGGACAGACTGGTGAAAGTCGCGAGGAGCCGAGGGATGGAGGAGGTGATCAGCCGCTCAAAGTGGCGCTCTCTGGGGGAAGACCGATGATATAAAATTGTTTCTGTACTGTCCAATTGGAACTGCAGTGATGGGCTGTGCCTGGCTATGCAGTTTAGTGCAATTTATATAGCCTACCTACCTACTAATCCGAAAGTGACAACTGGGAATACACGATTAGGCATGATGACTACTATTAAAAATGAACAAGTAAATATTACTTTCATAAAGAAGATTAAAAATGAATGCAATAATTGAAATAAGAAGCAAAATCGGTAAATAAATCACGGAGTAATAAGATTTTAAAGTTTCTACAGAAGGCATCTCCTGTCCCTTTCTCGCAAAACAGAGCACCTCCACAGTTACTATGAAAAATTTACTCGTGACGTCCTATGCCAAAGAGATTGTATGAAAAGTAATGAGGTACTATGAACGACCTTCCTCTGACGTCACTGGCCGTTTAAGCTATCTCTTTCTATTCCGGTTTTTAAAATGCTTGTAACTTGGTCATTGGAGTTTATGTTAGTGTTAATGTTTAAAATTGGTGGCATTTTACGCATTAAGTGCTGAATTACGAGCATGAGTGTGGTCAAGTGATATAATGTGGTGTAACGTGGTTTTTCGTGTTGCTTCCAAAATTCCATAGAAGCTTCTTGTAAAGTTGCAACCACTTTACTTGAGCATGACTTAGACTCGACAATGACCCGACTTAGATTGGACTATGACTATGACTAAGACTAAGACTTGACTACGTAAAATATTCTAAAACTCGATGAAAATATACAATACTTGACACTGGCTAAATACACTATGTGTGGAGCCAACATTAAAAAAAAAAAAAAAAAAAAAAAAAAACAAACTTGGTCATTGAGTTTTGGCGGGAACGCGGAAAAGTTCACGTCGTTGCATTGTATTATTTTTCATAATTTTTGCTTTTTCCAGTGTTAATGTTTAAAATTGGTGGCGTTTTACGCATTAAGTGCTGAATTACGAGCATGAGTGAGGGCAAGTGATAAAATGTGGTGAAACGTGATTTTTCCTGTTGCTTTCATAACTCCATAGAAGCTTCAAGTAAAGTTGCCACCACTTTGCTGGAGCATGACTTAGACTGGACTGTGACTATGACTAGGACATAACTTTGCGTGAAATATTTTATAACACGATGAAAATATAATACTTGACACTGGCTAAATACACTATGTGTGGAGCCAAAATATAAAATTAAAAAAAAACTTTGTCATTTTTTCAGATATTTAAAGTTTGTTTTCACAAATGTTTATCATTTGAAGAATATAATTAATTTAACCAAAAAAAAAAAATTTTAGTCGTCATGCCTATTGCCATGAGTCTATAAATTCCCGTACCATCAATAAATTATTAGGCTGTTCTAAACTGTTTACAAGAGTAGCTATGTTTCTTGGCTTTCTTGTAAATACTACGTAATTACAGCGCAATGATTATACAGCCCGTTGATAGCTCGTGAACATAATTTCTCGTACAAACACGACTCATTTGCGCGGGCAGGGGGCAAAGTACCAAAACGAGACAGTCATGAGAAATTACAAAGAACAGAGCAGGATGGAAAAAGACACATTGGGTGTCTCGTTCCCTCTCATAGGATAAGCGGTTGAAATACACCATTAATTTTCGTATGAATATTGTATCATTGGGCAACTGGCTCTATAGTCAATGCTTACAAGAAACTTAGCTTCTTGTAAGACGGGCATGTCTGGGAGGGACACCCAGACATGCCCGTCTGCACCAAACTGGCAGCTCCTTGACTCCGTCTGAAACCTCACAAAGGTGATTAGAAATTGTAGCGACACTGCACATGCATTGATTTCTGCAGACTAGCAAACGCAATGCATGTCGCGAGTAGAGTTTATCAGTCGTCACTCCCCTGGCTCGCTAAGTAGTCATAGTCGTTAGCATAGTTTAATGTAATATCGAACATATATAATACTATAGTAACTGTCTGGTGCTTTAATTTGCTCCTCATCGATTAAGCATCAGGTAGTTCAATTAGTATATTTCTGGTGTAAAATTAAACAAAAAATACGTATCACCAAATCTATATTATTATCATAATTTACATAGGTAACGCTATTATCATATACAGGTATCAACATTAGTTAGCGTTCATTACTTCATACAGTATCTCAATCGCACCCGTCTAGTATTGCTTATGTATTTCGGAAATTTTAGGTAGGTAGGTACTAACTTCTTAATTTCGCAAGTTTATATTGAACTTTTTATAAGTATGTTTACGGTACTCAGTCTAAATTCAGAGCAAGTCCAACTAGAATAGGCATGATGACTACTGTTTTTTATTGCATAAATTGATAATATTCCTCAAAATATAAACATATGTGAAAACAAAAACAATATAGCTCAAAAAATTACAAAGTTTCAAGCATTTTAAAAACAAGAATAGAAAGAGACAGCCCAAACATGTATGAATATGATCTTTCATAGTACCTCTTTAGCTGTGGTAGCTGTACATACAATCTTTGGTATGTGACGTCACAGTATGTGTTTATATCTTCAATCAAATACACGTTTGATTATTCAATCAAATGTACATTTGATTGAAGGTTTACATAGTAATTGTGGGGATACTCTGTTTGGCCAGAAAGGGACAGGCGATGCCTCCTCCAAAAAAAAGCTTATAGCTCCGTGATTTATTTATTGCATTAATTTTTGACCTACTTCATTAAAATGATATTTACTTGTTCATTTTTGATAGGAGTCATTATGCCTATTCCTGAAACGGAAATCTTATTTGCACTTAAAATACATCTAGGTTAAATTTAACAACTGGATGCTGTATTTTACAGAAATATTAGCATGGGTTCATACATTTTGTACCTACTTATGCACGAGATCAAAATTCGATGTTTCAGATGTTTATAAAGGAAGATTGAAAAAATTATGTCGTGCAAAATTAACAAGTTGTTGACAGTTGTAAAATGTAGCTGTCCCTTTCATGAAACATTGAAATGACAAGGACAGTTACAGCTTCAAAACTGTCAAATAAGGTTTCTATATACAAGTACATTCGAAACTACACTACCGCACCCAGATTCCCAACACATCGAAAGTGTTTCGATTCGAAATCTTACACTCTCCGTCTCCTTTATCCTGAATGTAAATGAAGGAGACTGAAAGCGTAAACGAATCGAAAAATTTTCGATGGTTTGGGAATCGGAATGCTGTACTCGCTATCGAGCATAATATAATATTCGAATTAACACGGCCGCATCACTAGCGGTAACTATACCACAGAATAGATAATATAGTACTACGTACAGAAGGTTCACTTCATTGAAATTATAAATAAATAGCGACCTTGCTCCAACATAATATAATAAAGTGCAATTCGTAGCGCACAGTGACCTACCTAGAAGATGTCTCTTTCCATCGCGTTGCAGCTGGCATGCCGTCGCCGTCCGAGCGATAATGTACTAAAGTTCAATCTTGCAGGGTCAGCACGGATGGTAGACAAAATTGTCTTTCCCCAGTTTTACTCCACTTGACAAGTAAATTGTATGAAGAAAGTGACATAAAACGGGGAAAGACAATGTGTCTACCGTCCGTTTTCGCCCAGCTGAAATGTTCATACAAATAGTTTACGATCCCTACTCGATAGCGAGTTAATATACATGTATTCGAATAAACTCGTACTATTTCAACTATCCATTTTTCAGACGAGTTTGAACCTTATTATAACCCAATTCGTATATTTAAGGATCCACGCATTTACAATAGCACTCAATTTCGTCAAAAACACAAACTAACATAAGTTGCCGTAACACGAAACATTGATGGAAATATGAGTTATATATCCTCAAATTGACGAAAGTGATGCATCAGGAAACATAATAAAACTTCATTCAACTTCAAACAACAAATTCATTTCATTTTGTTTTTAATTGAGGACCTCACTTAACTTTAGTTAAAAATGAATGCTAAAGTCTAGTCAACTCTTAGACGCAAATTGCAAGAGAAAACTAGACAGAGCATAACATGCAAAAATTTGATTTAAATAAAAATTTAAGCAAGACTGACTATTCATAAAATTAATTAGAATCTTTGGGCCTTACTTAAACATTGCTTAAAAAGCAGTGTTATAATGATCCGTCTCGTTTTCGCGCGTGACTTTTCAAATCAGCCAAAAGTTGACAGAAGATTTTGAGCATTGACTAACATTAAGCAGCGTTTATAAGTAAGACCCTTCATATTCAAATCACACGTAATAAATAAGATAAGATGTTTTTTTGTAATTTACTGATACATTATGGAACACACATTCATGCGTTAATAATAAAAAAAAAATCAATCTCATTTCGACGATGACGCTTGCAGATAATCACGACAGCGATTGACAATCTTATTGACTAATCTTATTTATAAAACATTTAGTTAAGTTAAAAAGAAAGAAAATAATAAAAATATCCATTTGTTACAGAAAAAATTAAACAAAACGTAAATGTTTATTATTGTACAAATTGATAATTTGCAACAACAATGATAGTTGTAAGAATCACTTGTACGAATTGAACATGTTCACTGATGATTTCCAAACTGTCTGGGAAGCTGGAAGCGACATCGTTTACAGAGACATTTCGCACCGCATATAAACTTAAACATAGATTGATATTCATAAACATGTACTTACAACAACTTTAACACACAGTTCAAAACTGGTAAAAATGCCAAACATGTTCGGAACTAAACCCGGGTCGGGAAGAAGAAAGTATTTCGTACAATAACCCATTTATACTTCTCTCTGTCACCCACGTGTTTTTTATTTACCGACGTGGGCGGTCCTGCTATTGTGGGAGCGTGACAGAAATATATTATTAAAAAAGAGCTAAGTAAAGACGGTGAATTGTACGAAATTCTTTCAGCGATCGGCAGGATTACCAACTACTTATAGACAGACTAGCTGCTGCCTACGGCTTTGCATATATACTACAGTGTATCGCTATTAAAGGTACCATAGAGCATATAAATTTATTTAGAGATGCCACAGTCTTGCTCGTTTGGTCATGTGGCAAACAAAATTACAATAGTTGAACCTGTGATACTGCATGTATGTATGCGCACATTGCTATTGACCCAAGTAGCGTCGGCACATTATATAAGAACGAACGAAAACTGCGCGCCATGTTTAAATTACACTACGAAATAAAAACGTTTATTTAGATACCAACCTCCTTAATTATTTAACATTGTATAGCAGACTGCGGAATAGTTCTGTTTTTTTCTATCAAGGTAGAAACAGGCAACGTTAAAACAAGAGAAAACACCGAGCTATTCCACTGTTATGCAGTAGAGTACTTAGGACTGTGGTGTGCCACATACCTCACTTTGTTATTTACATTTTACCGCAAAACATCGCAATTTTAGGTCGTACGCGTTGACTTAACCATACAACAATATGCCGATGTTACGACATTTTGTACGAATGCAGGCAACATCGATGTAGTGCACGATCACCCTAAATCTCATTTCAACTTTCAACAATTCACTAAAACCGCTACGAAGTTTGACACTGGTTTAGCTAAGAAGTCACATAGAGTATTTATTTACAAAACAATTTCTTTTAGAAACTTTGGGACAGACAAGTGACTACACTACATAATTTAGTTTCACTACGGAATTGACTTACAATTATTGTTTTGTAACATTTATGAATATCTAAACAATTTCAGCGTAACAAAATTAAAAGAAAACAACTCCTCCATTACACAATACACTACGAAATTATACCTAAATTGGTAAACAAATTGACTCGCGCGCGATACGTGTCACTAAACAATAAATAAAAAAAAGAATTTAACATAGAACAAAACAAATCTCGATTTACAACTAAGAGGAAATCTAGGTAACAAATATCGCGATAATAAAAAAAAACAAAACTATTAAAAAAACTTACACAATTCAGGTATCGTAATCTTCATCTATTTGTAGATTCCCCGAGTTCAAGCGATCTATGTCAACTGGATCCGGCTGCTTCTCTTTCTTTGCCTCGATTTTCGTTTTAGAATTCTGCCTACTTAGGTGTTTAGCTTTTGTTTCTTTTAAAGGTACGCTCACTATGTTCGCCACGGTCGCTGTCGCATCCAGCAACTTTATTTCCGGCCTCGAAATGTTCTTTGAAAAGTCTATATTAATTAGAGGAGTTATTGGGGTCACAGGAGTACGCGGTAAAGAACTACGCCTTTCAAACGTTGGAGGCAACGAGTTGTGTCTTTCAAAACTAGGCTTAATATCGATCTTCCGTATGGCTTCCACAGGGTTCAAAGTCGTATAGCTGGTCGACGGCTGTGGCGTCGTATAAATCGGATTGATTTTGATAACGCTGCTATGTGGTATACTCTCCGTAAAAGTTTCATGGTAGAAGTTTGCTGTTCGGACCGGTCTTGGTTCTTTTTTGGATAGATCTATGGCAGTTTCTGGGTCAATTAATGAGGTCGAAACAGGGTTCGGTATTGTAGCAGGGGTCAAAATGCTTGGCGGGGCTATAATCGACGGTATATTCAATAAAGTGTTCGGGTCGATTTCGACCGATGTTCCAGGATCGATTTTAACAGCTTTGGTTGGTATCTCGGTGTCCTGCGACAGGACTCGTTTGAGCTTGTCCCTAGTTTTGATTGATATGAGACCCGGCATTTGTGGCACTTTGATGACGTCACTACTACTCGAACTGTTGGAGTCTTCCCTTGCTATTCTACGGGGCGGCGCAGGCGCAGGGGTTTCCGTGAGCCTAGAAAGTGATACATTTGTTTTATTTAGCTGATGTTCAAACTTCAACGTATCTCCACCTCTTTCTTTATAATCAGTTCAGCCGATTACTCGGGCAGCTGAGACAGAAAAGTTTTTTGACTTAATATTATCAGTGAGTACAGTATGTATATCAAAAGTGATCTAACTTATCAAAGAACACGAGCGACCGATCTTGATGAGCACCCATTTAAGTTGTTTTTTTTTATCTGCTCCATATAAAGTAACCATTTGATCCACTTTCAACAATGTAAAACCTGTTTAAATATAATAAGACCCAAATAGTACATTTAAATGCTTTAAACAAATTACTGTGTACACTTGTGTAAACATAAGCACTAATTTTAAATGCAAAACCTAAGTTATTATGTACCTTAACGATTGTGTTGCAATGTACGCAACCTGCCCTTTCCCTCTGAAATTCTTAATTTTCCGGAATAAAATGTATTGAACATTAAGCAATCTCTGTACAGATCTTCATCCAAATCGGTTCAGGCATTTTCATTATCTTGCTGTCTCACCTACCATAAGCGCGTATGGTTAGTTGTATATCAGGTGACTAGAATAGTTTTTGGGTCAATCCACTATTTTTGTAACTAAAATAATGATCTTACGTAAGGTCACAAGTAAAACGGAACATTATTAAATTATTGAACATTTGCCTGTGCCATGCTATATTTAGATCCAATCCGCTATAACGATTGAACCAACAATATTTAATTCATGATAATTAATTTTATTTTCAAAAAAGAACATGGGTCACTCAGGGGACATATGACCCTTCTTTTGTATGAACATGGGTATGTAAGGGGACAAATTTTGTCCCTTTTTATGTAAGAACATGAGTAATGTAAGGGACAATTTTTTTCCCTTTTATAAAAATAATGTGGGTAACTCACAGGACAAATTCTGTCCCTTCTTTTGTATGAAAAATAATGTTGCCTGAGTACTAGGTAATCATATTTATTTTATTCAACAACAATAACAAGAACTCTTTTTGACACCAACACAATAAAACTGTAGCAAGAATTAAACAAGTATTTTCATGAATATTTTATGTATAATTAAGGCAATTTTATATATAGTTAAGTTTGGGATAAAAAACCGACAGTGAGTGAGTTATTATTGTATTTACTTATAAACTGTACCTCACAAAGCAGCATATTCAATTACAAAAAAGCTTTTTAAATAAAGAAAGAAAAAAAAATGAAAAAAAAAAGTATTTTCATGAATATTTTTGTTAATTCCAATATACTAACTTTTTGTAAGAATAACGCACAATTCGTGGCATTTTATAGATTTCGTACAACATCTGTACAGTATCTGTAATAGGCTTCATAATGATGTTTGTATTGCTTTCTAATAAGTGTCCCAAACCTTCTGCACCTACCAATCGGCCATACCTATTAACCATATCACAATGAGCTCCATTAATACATAATTACTTTTATTGCCTATTCAATAATGACGTCATTAATTACCTTGAAGTTGAGTTTGGAGAGCTGTCACCGGTCAAAAACTCCTTTTCTTCCGCTGCTGATACATCTGGTATATTCTTGACCTGGAATTATAAGAGGTCAGGGTCATATCGTCTGGGTTGTAATAAGTCTGTAAACAAAATGTCTAGTTGCAAAAGGACTATGCATGCAAAAAGTTGTAGTTCCACAAAGTCTGGATTGCAGCAAGACTATCTATAAGCCAATCTATAACGCCTTGATATATTGGAGCAGAGCCCTTGACATATCAAAGCATGGCAAAAAGTACTCACCAGGTCTTTGAGGAAGTCAAATCTTGCCTCGCCCAGGATGCATTGCTTCACATGCGAAGGAGATAGTGTCTTGGCGTTCCGTGTGGTTGTCACCTGAAGTGCCTTTCCTAGTAGCGACTCCACAAACAGTTCTAGGGTGCGAGGTGTGACACATAATATATGCCTGGTTAAGGAATTTCAACGGTGAGTCTAAATCATGCGCTTTCGGTTTAGAAAGTGTACATTCAATGGAAAAATAAATACATGTGATACCTCAGTACACCCCAAGTACAATCCCTCCTGCTGGGTTAGCACGGACGGTAGACAAACTTGTCTTTCTCCTGTTGTACTCTTGACAAGAAAAGAAGTATGAAGAAAGTGACATAAAATGGGGAAAGACATTTTTGTCTACCATAAATACTATCACATCCGGTAATGGTGATGTGTGTTTTTTTCAGCCCCCTCCCCATAATATCACCCACTACTATTATGTACTAGCTAGGTACTAATATTTGTACAAAAAGCATTTGTACTGTATATACTAGCTGCGTTGACATAGACCGTCCAAATGCTCCAGCCCACTATGTAAGGTAGCACACCCGCAACATACTAGTGTTGATGTGAATTATTGTTTCAAGAATTATGTGTGAATATTAGGAGCTTTAGCCCTTAGCACTGGTTGGTTTACAGATGCATTTTGTACTGTTGTTTATTGACCATAGAATACAATATTCAAGTTATTATAATGGTGTCTCTGTATTAATAAGCCTGGCATGTAATACGACTTCGTGACCTTATGTAAGTAAAATAATAATAAAAACGTATGAAGCCCAACACTGTGACTATTGGCGAAGAACATCAACAACAAATAAAGTCATGGTTTGTTTATTTATGGGATTTGCGTTGTATAAATTAGATTTCTTTTGAAAAGGATATAGATTATGATGGGTACAGCTTGCGCAACTTTCCCGACTTCCTCATCAGTTTGCATTATCTTCTTGATTCGCCCCTACAAACAAACAATGTCATAAGTATCACCAATATTTTTCGATAAAAACAACACACTAATTTTCATGTTTCAGCATGAGCTTTTGCACTTTTCAACTTACGGCTGGAAACCTGGCATTGTATTTTCTTTTTTTCGAAGGCATTGTAGCAATCTGTTCACTTTAACACCAAAGAAATGATAAATTATCTCACTTTGTCAATAAAATGTATAACTTCTCGCGCATTTTTGAGGTTATAAAAGGGAGATATTCACAGCCTCCTTCATTTTATATACGAAACTGACACTGACAGTTCCATAAAAAAGTGATGTGGATTTTATATTATCTGTAATACTTTAATTAACCTACATACTCGTTCAAAAACTGCTACATGGATGGTATATAATGAGTTATTTTAGTTTAGATTTTACTTTATACAAGAACAAACAAACTTCACAAAAACACCAATTTTAGTATTAGAACTACGTTGGGCTGCATATTTAATAACTTCATTACCCTCTCAGAAAGTTCTATGTAGAAAAAACCGGTAACGATCGATGATTTCTATATTTAATCGTTATCAGTTTTTGAACGAATAATAATAATTAAAAAAAATACACAAACCAAATTAAAAAAACTTTTAAACAAAATGGCGACGTTGTCGAGGTTTGTTGTGTTAATTAATTTTTCTGTAATTCCTTTGTTATATTTAATTTTTATTTATTTACTTCAATGCATTGTGTGCTATTGTTCGTTTAAAACTGCATACTGTTTTTATTATTTGTCAGAGATACCTACAGTCTACAATGTGGATCTTTCAATTGTTGTGCTTGTGGGCTCAAGATTCAACGCATTTTCTATGCGAAATAATTTTAAATTATTTTTTCTACCTACTAATTGAAGTTATTACACCTTCAAATATAGTACAACAATTAGACTGACCAATTAGTTACTGCAAAATTACTAGATCTAACCTCATGTCATCCATCAGTGACAGCCTTCAGACATGATGAGGTTTCATTATTTTCAGTTTATTACCAGCTCCGACGCAGCAGGTTTGGGACAGAGATGACGAGCTCAAAGCTAGGAGAGTGGGAAGTGCCCTAGTGGTGTCCCAAAGTAGTATACCACCCTATGGCCAGAGAAAAGGATGGGTTCCTCGAACCGAGGACGATTTTGGAGGTATATAAAAGACTATTAAACGTGTCTATACATCATATTGGTAGATCTTACATGTCAAAGAATTAGAACTACCAGATATACAACTAAAATTCATTCTAAATACAAGGTAACAAGTAAATACTTCTTTCAGATGGAGGCGCATTCCCCGAGATCCATGTCGCTCAGTACCCCCTCGGAATGGGTGCTCGCGGCAAGGAGAGCACTTCCAATGCCCTTGCTGTGCAGTTGGATGAATCTGGAAGGGTCAAATACTCGGCCATTGCAAGACAGGGGCATAGCGCTGATAAGGTAATGTGACCATTTGGAAAACAATTTTACCTATACAAACATGTGTGGACCAATATTTATTTACTCAATGTCTCCTCCATCTCAAAGTTGTCTGGAAGAGATTGCTTTCAGCAATAAGACCTCCCATTTTACTAGCATTGTAAGTCAATGAAGTTTTTATGTATATGTATTTAAGTTTATTTCCTTAAATCTGTGATGTTTGTCAATAGTAAAAAAACCCAAAGCTTTTTCTGATCTACCAAATTATTTCACAGATAATATACTCAAAGCTGACGGACCTACTACCATCAGAAGTCCTCGCTGAAGAGGATCCAACCCTCCAGAAGCCAGATGAAGAGGATATTGCAGACATAACAGAAAAGACAAAACTAGCCTTAGAGAAATTGACAAATGCAAAGATATCTGCTGCCATGCCTGTTAAGGCTGCACCAAAAGCTGTGAGTTGACATTTCCATCCCTAAAGTTGTTTTATTATCATGCTGATGTTATGGGGAATGCTGTGAAGACATTATTAATCTCTTCACCTCTCCTTCCCCCCACTAGGTGGACCGTCGACCTGGTGAAAGCCGCGGGGAGCTGATGGATGCAGGAGGCGAGCAGCCGCTCTAAGTGGCGCTTCCTGGGGGAGGCCTATGTTCAGCAGTGGACGTCTTCAGGCTGTTAATGATGATGTTATGGGGAATGCTGTGAAGAGATTTTTAATCTCTTTACCTCTCCTTTTCGGCTTACCTACTTTACCTTAAAGTGAGCAAGTTGAAATGGCAATGGGCAGGCCACATTGCTCGCAGAACTGACAACCGATGGGGAAGAAAGGTTCTCGAGTGGCGACCACGAACCGGGACCAACAACCTGGTGAAAACCGCGGGGAGCCGATGGATGCAGAAGGCGAGCAGACGCTCAAAGTGGTGCTCTCTGGGGGAGGCCTATGTTCAGCAGTGGACATCTACGGGCTGATGATGATGATGATGATGATTTTACTATTGAACTTCACATCAACACAAAAAAGTGTGCACTTTTGAAGATGTGGAATGGTGGAAGATCATCTTTATCATCAATCTGAGGTTATTCCTATTAATTCCTTATTGTATTAACCAGAGTTCCATTCCTTGGGACTCGCAGAACACATACCAACCTCTCTGATAGTACACCGTCCTTGCAGGCACCAGCTCAGTACATTAGATACACACCGGCGCAGCAAGGGAATGCTTTCAACTCGGGGGCTAAGCAGAGGGTGATCAGGTATGTACAAACACCTGATATTTATTACTAGTTTGCTCTACAACTAATCGTTTTTCAGTCAGAAAAGTTTCTGCTGGCAAAACCAGCTTGATTAGCTCATAAGGAAAGAAGAACTAAAAGAAAAGGAAGAAAAAAAAGCATAAAAACTAAAACTAAAAAAATGCTAAAGCAGAGCTAATCTGCTATTGTTTTTAAAGTTAGGTAGAGTGTGAAACAAAAACAATGGCGGCTAAGAAATGCGCTGCAAGGCCCCCGCACGCTGCGCTCACGGGTTACTGTTCCGAGCGCATGTAATTTTTGCTACTGCTACTTCACAGCCGCCATTGAAGTTAAATCGCACTTTATTATGTGTTGACTGCAAAGATTTTGAAACCTAGTCTGATGTCATTATGAAACCTAGAAAAGTGGTTCATATACAGGGTGAAGTTTTCAAGTGGCATATAAACATAAAACAACCGTGTGTAACCGAGTGATGTGGCCTGCTCATTGCCATTTCAACTTGCTAATTCTAAGAGCAATATCGGTCACTTTAGTTTGATGTATCGTCACTCCCCGTAGAATGGTGGAGGCCCAGACGGACCCGATGGAGCCCCCGCGGTTCCAGATCAACAAAAAGATCCCGCGCGCGGCGCCCTCGCCCCCGGCGCCCGTGCTACACTCGCCACCGAGACGTGTCTCCGTCAAGCAGCAGCGCGACTGGAAAGTGCCGCCTTGTGTCAGCCACTGGAAGAATGCTAAGGGTAAACTTACGTTTCAGTGACACTGCAACTGTCGTGTCGCTTAACATCAGGTGAACGACCAGCTCGTCAGGTCATTCATTCTCATGAAAAAAAAAAGATATTCAACAAGATAAAATAATAACCGGCTACGAGAGAGCCGGCCTCGCGCTCGCGCGCTCGAAGGGCTCCGTGATTCCGTGCCATTATTGACAGCCTCCGTGGTGTGGTGGTTGAGCAGGTCGGCTCATAACCCGGAGGTGGCGGGTTCGATTCCCGCGACAGGACAAGTATTTGTGCCCGAAAAAAAAAAGCACAAATACTTGTTCTGTGTCTGGGTGTTGTGGGACCATGGTCCTCGTAGTTCCTGGGTCCCTAGATACAGGGAATCCTAGTTAGGGTCCAGGATCTATGTATGTGATCGTTGGGCGTTGTTTATATAAAAAAAAAAAAAAAAATATATCCGGCCAAGTGCGAGTCGGAAAGGATTCTGTACTATTATCAATGAAAACAAGCATAAAAATGACGTTTGTTGTATGGGAGTAAAAATTTCAACTAACATCATGGTTTATGAGATACAGCCTGGTGATGGATGGACAGACGGACAGCGGAGTTTTAGTAAATAGGCTCCGTTTTACCCTTTGGAACCCTAAAAAGACCTAAAATAATAAGTTAAGCTTATTTGAGGGATATTTAGCTTCAGTGAAAATCTTTTCAACCCTGGCCTGTTTCAACTTCAAATAACATTCTTATAAGAAAAAACATTTCTATTTTGTATTCGTTCTATCCTCCTTCCTCACACTACAGAGCCCACATAGTGCGAGTGAGCCAACTATACTATTCAGCTTTCACAATATCTTAATACATCTTTCTTCTTCAGGTTACACGATACCCCTCGACAAGCGTCTAGCGGCCGACGGTAGAGGTCTCCAACAAGTGCACATAAACGAAAACTTCTCTAAACTAGCTGAGGCCTTATACATAGCTGATAGGAAAGCGAGAGAGGCAGTCGAGGCGAGAGCTCAACTTGAGAGGAGATTGGCGCAGAGGGAAAAGGAAAAGAAGGAAGAGCATTTGAGAGTGTTAGCGCAGAGAGCCAGGGACCATAGAGCTGGTAAAAATTGTTCTGTTTAAAGTTGTGATCGGAAAACAAATGTTTAGGAGAGGAGCTTGGGACAGAGGGAGAAGAAAGAGCATTTGACAATGTTTATTGATAATAAATAAATTTATTATTATTATATTATTATTATAATGTTACGATTTGTTGTGATATCTCTGATATTGTTAATATTATATTTGCAGATTGTTAACGTTACTTCAGTCTTCACCCCACATCTAACTATTTTACTTCAGTCATCACCCCACATCTAACAATGTTACTTCAGTGTTCACCCCACATCTAACAATTTACTTCAGTCTTCACCCCACACCTAATAATGTTACTTCAGTCTTCAGCCCACATCTAACAATGTTACTTCAGTCTTCACCCCACATCTAACAATGTTACTTCAGTCTTTACCCCACATCTAACAGTGCTACTTCAGTCTTGACCCACATCTAACAGTGCTACTTCAGTCTTGACCCACATCTAACATGTTACTTCAGTCTTCACCCGACATCTAACAATGTTACTTCAGTCTTCACCCCATATCTAACAATTTTACTTCAGTCTTCACCCCACATCTAACAATGTTACTTCTGTCTACGCCCCACATCTAACAATGTTACTACAGTCTTAACCCCACATCTAACTATGTTACTTCAGTCTTCGCCCCACATCTAACAATGTTACTACAGTCTTAACCCCACATCTAACAATGTTACTACAGTCTTAACCCCACACCTAACTATGTTACTTCAGTCTTCGCCCCACATCTAACAATGTTACTTCAGTCTTCGCCCCACATCTAACAATGTTACTTCAGTCTTCGCCCCACATCTAACAATGTTACTTCAGTCTTCGCCCCACATCTAACAATGTTACTTTAGTCATCACCCCACATTGAACAATGTTACTTCAGTCTTCGCCCCACATCTAACAATGTTACTTTAGTCTTCACCCATCTAACAGTGTCACTTTGTCCCCAGGCATCCGTCTACCGGAAGAAGAGCCGGCACCGGAAGTGGACGAGAGCGGGCTAACAGCGGCCGAGAGAGACAAGCTGAGAGCCGAGAGACATCGCGAGAGACAGCGAGACAGGAATATAGCGCGCGCTGCTCCTGATAAAAGGTTATTTGGCTTGCTATTTAGTTTACCTCGCGAGATTAACATTAGGTGAACCGCGGGGAGCCGATGTATGCAAGAGGCGAGCAGCCGCTCAAAGTGGGGCTCTCTTGAGGAGGCCTATGTTCATCAGTGAACGTCTTCAGACTGTTGATGATGATGGTGATGAACAAGCTAGTCTTTGGCTTAATGTTGAGCGCTAGTGACTGCTGATAACCTTTCCATTTCCATCGTCACACAGAAATCTAAATTGACATTTAATTTTTTTGGAAGGTTCGGAATTTCGGAAAAAAAATCGAGATTATCAAAGAGATCGTGATTATAATAAAAATGTTTGTTCTTTACAATTCTACTATTTTTTTATAAAATAAATAACAATACCACTAGGTGGGACCAACCGTCTGGTGAAAACCGTGGGGAGGCGAGCAGCCGCTCAAAGTGGTGCCCTATAGGGGAGGCCTATGTTAGACGTTTTCATGCTGTTCATGATGAATTCTGGGTCAAATATTTGAAATCAGTCTAGAAATAAGATTAATTTGTATTCTATATTTGCAATGAAAGTAACACGATCACTCCTCAGATCGAAGTTGGTGAACCGTGAGCGCGATATATCTGAGCAGATAGCTCTCGGCATGCCAGCGAAGGCGAACCAAGGCGCTGAAGCCATGTTCGACCAAAGACTCTTCAACACTAGCAAAGGAATGGATAGCGGTATGTAATGTCGTTTAATATCTAAATTTTTAAAACTCTTATTCAAAAGAAAAAATACCGGGCAAATGAGACTTATGAACAGGGCGGTTATTCTCTATGAAAACACAGATTCCACACGATTTGAAACCACGTCGTTATCGTGTCATGTTCAAATCGTGTCACAGCGTTAGATATACTTTCACTTCAATTTAAAGTTATCTTTATTTTGAATAAAATATATTGACATAAGTGGTCATATCTTTTGATGGGTTGATGTTTCGGAACGCGTCTCGGTAAGACATATGATTTTTGACAGTTCAAATCGCGCCAATTCCAAATTCATTTCGCGCGGTTTTGTTTTCGTTTCATAGAAAATAGACTTGCAGATGTCTTTTTAGAATGTGATGTCTCAGGATGACGTCCGCAGTGCAGTGTCACGCGAAGCTTTAATTTTGAGGTTCTAGTGACACTGCAGTTTAATTTGGGCGGCCTTGCCGCTTATCACCAGGCAAACGACCAGCTCGTCACGTTTCCATAAAAAAAAGTTTTGAAATTTTTTTTGGAGGTCACTGATTGTTCTGAAATGGCAATGGGCAGGCCACATCGCTCGTAGAACTGACAACCGATGGGGAAGAAAGGTTCTCGAGTGGCGACCACGATCTGGAAGACGCAGCGTAGGCCGGCCCCCCACTAGGTGGACCGACGACCTGGTGAAAGCTGCGGGGAGCCGATGGATGCAGGAGGCGAGCAGCCGCTCTAAGTGGCGCTCCCGGGGGGAGGCCTATGTTCAGCAGTGGACGTCTTCAGGCTGTTAATGATGATGATGATGATGATGATAATGATCGTTCTGAAGCCAAAGCTGTAAATTTTCTGATATTTGCCGGTATGTCTGCCTGTATTTTAGCCGCACGATACGCCGGAACTAATAGTCATGACTAAAATAATTTAAAGTAACTTGCTAACTTTAAATAATTTCTCAAACTAACTACTACAATAGTAAAAACTTTTAATCAACAATAAACCTATATAACACATGAGGTACTATGAAGGACCAAGAACTGACGTCACAGCACGTTTGACTGCCTCTTTCCATTAGTTTGAGGCTAGATGGCGCTGTGAGTAATGTCCACACATGTCTTGTATTTTAAAATGCTTGTAACTTTGTAATTTTTTGAGATATTTAGGTAATTTTTGTTTTCTCGACTGTTCTTTTTTTTGAGGAATAAAAATAGCAACACAAGCCTATTCAGTTCTAGCATATGAATATATGAATATTCGTTTTGTTTTAGGTTACGGTGACGACGAGGCGTATACAGTGTACGACAAGCCGTGGCGCAACCAGGACACCGTCGGCGCACATATATACCGACCGTCCAGACATCACGACAAGGATAACTATGGAGATCTCGACAGCTTGGCCAACACTCGCAGGTTAACTATACCCCAGATAATATAATACCTACAGTACAAATAGATGCCTCATCCCATACAACCGAAAACGCGGGCTATTTTAAGAATTATTTTATTCCTGCATAACGCAAGATTATCAAGCGACATTTATTGCGTGTTGGCGAAGTATTGGACCAAATGAATACACTGGACACTAACTAGTAACTCTCTAGACACGATTACTACATTTTTTCAAGTGCGGGATATTTTTCGTTCGAGCCCATGACTACTATACTCTCATTATCGACAGCTTCTATGGTGTGGTGACTGAGCAGCAGGGTACCCTTGACACTCGATTTCAATCGTAATTTGGGATTTGGAACGAAATCGTGGTATTTGGTACTTAAATCCGATACTGGCGCACGATTGGAATCTTTGTCTGTGGAATTTTATGGAACTAAATGTAATCGACTCATTTCTACACCATCCTCTTATTACCAAATTATTTAATGTTGGAATTGGGATTGGATTCGAGAGTAACCCTACAGATCAGGCTTATAGCCCGAAGATGGTTCGATTCCCGTGACAGACAAGGTATTTGTGCAGAGCAAAAAGAGCGCAAATACTAGTTCTGTCTGGGCGTTGTGGGAGCATGGTCCTCGTAGTTCCTGGGTCCCTAGATACAGGGAATCCTAGTTAGGGTCCAGGATCTATGTATGGGATCGTTGGGCGTTATTTATTTATTATTATTATTATTAATCTAGGTCCACTAGGTGGACCGAAGATCTGGTAAAACCGCGGGATCCGTTGGATGCAGGAGGAGGGCAGCCACTCAAAGTAGCTCTGAGAGAGGCCTATGTTCAGTGGTCTTCAGGCTTTTATTATCAGGATTATGAGAGGTTCTGAAACTTTTACTGCATTGTTTGCAGTAGTTGTGGGAATGTGAAATTCAAACTCTTTTTTATAATTCAAATTATATTAAGTAATTTGTAATTTTATATGCTTAGAAAAACAATTAAAAAACATTAAATTAAGTACCTACTATAATTATTCTGGTTTCGAGTTTCGGTAAAAGTTTTAAAAATAGCCTTTTTTTTCTTATAATTTGGCTCCACACATAGTGTATTTAGCCAGTGTCAAGTATTATATTTTCATCATGTTATAAAATATTTCACGCAGTCATGTCCTAGTCATAGTCCAGTCTAAGTCATGCTCCAGCAGTGGTGGCAACTTTACTAGAAGCTTCTATGGAGTTTTGGAAGCAACACGAAAAATCACGTTTCACCACATTATATCACTTGCCCTAACTCATGCTCGTAATTCAGCACTTAATGCGTAAAACGCCACCAATTTTAAACATTAACACTGGCAAAAGGGCAAAAGCAAAAGTTTTGAAAAATAATACAATGTAACGACGTGAACTTTTCCGCGTTCCCGTCAAAACTCCAATAGCCTATTTTCAACATATTGTTTGATTTTGAAAGATTTGTTTCTCAGATTCGTGGCAGACAAGGAGTTTGCGGGCACAAGTAGCGGCGCCACTCGCGCTGGCCCGGTACAGTTCGAGAAGGCGCCGGAGAAGAAAACGCATACCTCCTCTAGGGATGAACCTGTGAGTTATGCTTATTTATTCCATTACAATCAACCGTTACAATACCTAAAATAATTCACTCAAAAATGCTCGTTATATGGTCATTATTTTGACAACCTTCTTTGAGCAGTCGCCGTTGTTGCGCTACTCGAAAAGCCGCCAGCAAAGGTGGTAGAACTTTTCTGCAAAGTTCGTCTAGGTAGATACCACCGCTTTGCCAGTTATTCTGCCGCCAAGCAGTAGTGTGCAAGCACTATGGTATCCCGGCTTGGAGGACATTGTAGTTAGTGAAATTACTGGGCTAATGAGACTTTATGACCTGATTACACAGCGTAGTAATCTGATTACTAGATTGCAGTCAAATGCGAGCCTATTAAGTTATAAAAAAATGTCTCAGGGTGATATGCGCAGTGCAGTGTCACGCGAAACTTTATTATTTTAAAGTTCCGAGTGACACTGCAACTGTTATGGGAGGCCGTGGCGCTTGACATCAGATGAACGACTAGCTTGTCACGTCATCTCATAAAAAAGTTGGCGCTGTGTAAAATGTCCACACATATTATTTATAACATAAGTTATTTTTGTTGATTTTTTACTCTGACCGCGCTTTTTGTAATAACATATTTTATTTTTATTTCCAGTCCCGCGGCAAGCAGCCTGAAGCGGACGATCCGTTCGGTTTGGATCAGTTCTTGTCGGAAGCGAAGCGAGCGGACAAATCGTCGAGGAAGAGAGAACACGAGAACCGGCATACACACTCCAAGAAACGCAGGGACTAGACGCATGTATGTATTACTCATTACTAATGCTAGATAATAAAAAAAATACCGCCGACCGCCACAGGGGCCGGGGAGCCGATGGATGCAGGAGGCGAGGAGCCGCTCAAAGTGGCGCTCTCTGGGGGAGGCCTATTTTCAGTGGACGTCATTAGGCTCTTGATGACGATGAAAAAAAAAATCTTAAAGATCCGATCAAGTGCAAGTCGGACTCGCGCACGAAGGGTTCCATACCGTTATCTATAATGAGCAATAAAATCACGTTTGTGGTATGAGAGCCCCTTAAATATTTATTTTGTTTTTTAGTATTTGTTGTAGCGTCAACAGAAATACATCATCTGAAAATTTCAACTAACTATCACGGTTCATGAGATACAGCCTGGTGACAGACGGACAGGTTGTCCGTCTGTATCTCATGAACTAGTACTAAGGTTCTGCTATCCGGGACAGCGGAACCTTAGTACTGGGTCAGTTTTAACCTTTAGGTACGGAACCCTAAAAATGTGTGGCTGTAAATACAAGCTTTACAAATTCACTGCTTCAAACCTAATCTTTCTGCATGTGATGCAGCACTTTGATGTACAGGCCTTACAAGGCCTTGTGATTTCAAAGTATTAAGTATTTAGTCAAAATACTTAAACTTTACTATGTTTACCAAAGTTATTTCATCAAACTATTTGACTAAATTTAATTTTTGTTTCAGGTGGTGCAGAAAAATGTACATATTTTATATGTATTGTTAAAATAATGAGTACTGTATTTGTATAGGATTTTAGTGTAATAATTAATGTTTGTTTTCTTAAGACTTGGAATTTTGTCATTCCTGTTCATTGATTTTGTGCATCAGAAATTGTTATATTTTATCGAGTCCTTGTAGTAATAAGTTAGGGTAAAATCTATTGTTTAATTTTTGTAATAAAGTAATTATTAAGACATATTTTTCTTATTTATTCCACGTCTGCCTACTGTCTTCCGGTTCATGGTCACCACTTGAGAAACTTTCTTCCCAACGATATATATATAATTCAGAGCTATATCAAGATTTAGTTATCTTCTCGTTTCGGATATCTCGCAAGGAAACACCGAGCGTAGCTCTCTCCATAGCTCGCTGCGCGACATGAGTAAACTCTCATAAGGCCAACAGAGACCAAAACCTACAGTAACTGCATTGAGATATAACTCGGGAAAGATTTTAATAAATAGGAACTTGCGATAACAATACAATCTCAATTCACCTCGCAAACACATAACCTTCTGTCCCGTTATTATACGAGGACTATCCGCTGTATATATAGCAACCTAGTGCGAAATTCCTTATATATAATATATCAAAATGAATAAAACCAGCATATAGTTCCATATACAATTTAATCAGCATGTCCACTAAGTCAATAGTTAATATAAACGCAACACTAAACAATCTTAAGTCTTTGTACAAGGCAATTTTCTTGTCATCAATATCAACTACCCGGGGATATGCTAAAATTAATAATTTCACTTCCCAAACATGTATAAAATTATAATATTAAAAAATGAAGATTTTATAATACTTGATATCAAGTATACAATATAGTAATATAAATTCAAATAAAGACGTACTGACGAAGAATTCTCATTTGCCTTTTTTTAACGCAAGAGAAATATGATATACAAGCTGAACTACCCCGGCTTCGCACGGGTTAGTTAGTTTTACGCCGTAACCCTTTACGTACACCTTGGGTTACATTATTGGAGTTTTAGTAAGGATCCCTAATTTTTTGAAAATATATTATAGCCTATATCACCCGGGGACAGTGTAGCTTCCCAACAGTGAAAGAATTTTTCAAATCGGTTCAGTAGTTTCGGAGCTTATTCAATGCAAACAAACAAACAATTTAATCTTTCCTCATAGTATTGTTATAGAAAAGTTTTGTGTTGAATTTGACGGATTAAATATCACGTATTTAATCCGAGGTTAGTAAATTTATTAATTTTAGCATATCCCATATCTTCCATCTACCTCTGACCTATCGTTTATAACTATAATTTGTATTAATCTACAATTAAATCATAAAAGAACATAAATATTGATAATAAGCGATTACATATCGAGTATTGCAAAATATATATAATTTATTAATAAATAATCTCTTGTAAGTACGTAGCATATAATTAATCGTAGAGCCTTATTACAGGAATGTGTTATAATAAATAATATATTAATAAAAAAATACATGATTCATATCGTTATCTTCAAAATGTTCGTGCTCTGCAAAATAAAATTAAATGCTTTAAATGACTTCATTATATTTGTCGCTTGAACAGGCTGTGTATATATGCCATATTTTATGTAATTACGCTAACTAAAAACTTATAAAATTGTAAAATGAGAATAATACTTTAGAACAAACATACGAAACAATTATTACATATATTTGGGACCACCTTCACAATTTGACAACTATTTTAGACAATTACTTTTCGTTGAGTAACATTTACACTAAAGAGCGCCATATTTATATACGTTTATAACTTCTAGCTGAAGTGGAAATATCACGAGCGAAAACAAGAGCAGTTTAAGCATTGATTAAAAATTTAACCAACGTAAACCATGTAAGGCTTTTTGCTGTTTAAAGAAAATGGGCAACTTTGATAGTGGAAAAATTTAGGAAATGGCCTAAATCGACCGATGGGTAAAAAAAACGACAACAATTTAACCGAAGAAGGCTTAGTAAAAAAAATATGAAAATAATACATAGACAAAATGAGAATAGGGTCAGTTTGATAAAGTCGCGTTAAAAATTACTCAACGATAAACAAACTCACCAAAGCTGATATTGCTAAAAGGCCCAAACACACTAACGGCCTTATTCATAAAATATCTTTAAAACCTTCAACATGTTTTGTTCCGTTCTAGCACGTGATAGTTTGAATGAGTGCGACTACTACTGATGGATTAATTAGCATTCGCAATAATTTTTAGCATGTGAAAACTCATAGCATTTCGCAAATGAAATGTATTTGCGAAATTCTGTGAAATATGAAATTTAATTTCAATTAATAAAGTTCATTTTGAATTTAATTTTTAATATAAAATTTCATTTCATTTTTCATTTCCATTTCATTTCATGTTAGCAATTAGCATACTAAGACTCGTGAATTAGCATGTTTATGAAATTTACGCAAAATCGCATTAATTGCCATCGCTAGCGCCTACTGACAAAACTTTTTAGGTACCGAAGGCTTTAAAAACAGCTACCTTCTTAATAAGCTAAACTGTCGTATTCGTTTTTGTCTCTTTTTCGCGTGTGTCAATTCCTGCCAGCGTGAAGAAGACAGAAAACTTTATACACGCAGCTTAGCTTATAAATAAGGGGTAATTTTATGAATAAAGCTATAATTGTAGATGCACAACATTAAAAAACTCACTCAAATGTGTTGATAAATGCATTCATAATTAATCGAAAAGACACGCCATGTAACAAAATAAGGATGAAGAGCGAGACAAAAAATGCTTGTTTGAGCACTCTAACAGTCTTAGTGATAAGATTCTATGTGATTAGAAAGCTTTCTTATTGGTCAGTGCGAAATCATGCGAGTTCATACTATATTTTTTTTATTTAAAAGGTAAACTCTGTCATTCAGACCCAAACGTTAGAAACGTAAACTTAGACTTAACAGTTCTATTTGCACTAAAATTTACAACTACCATGGGGCCTCAACCTGTATAATCGAAAAATAGTCCGAACGTGAAAAAAATATAGTGATCGTGTCGCGAGCGTTACTAGTTAGTGTCCAGTGTATTCATTTGGCCCAATACTTCGCCAACACGCAACAAATGTCGCTTGATAGATAATCTTGCGTTATGCAAAAAAATATTTTTTTTGTAAAATAGCCCGCGTTATTCCGTTGTATGGGATGAGGCATCTGTACTGTAGGTATTATATTGTCTAGGGTAGTACTTATCGCCGGCTCAGCTTGAGGGATGGATAGATGCGGGTTCGAGCCCATGATTCAAATTTTGCCTTTACAAATTAATCTGTAATAATTAATTCATCTGTAGGCATTATATTATCTGGGCAACTGCTAAATTAGCACTTTTCCCTTTGTGAACCTACTGCAACGCATTTGAGTACGCCCTAGAGATAAGTCCGAACTTAACTGTCAAACGACCTCCGACAGACTAAACCAAGAACATTCCGATTTGCACTGAATACTGAGTTTAACTTTTAACTAACTTTTTTCTTTTTTTTTTAAACTTCACAACGATAACTAACATTTCTGTGTATCTAATTTAATAATTTTATTATCTACATAACTATTTAGATAGGTATTTCATGTTATGATTTCACACTAACCCAACAAGGTACGTGTGCTATAAATATCGAAATATTTCTTTGACGTTTGACCAATGAATATGCAACGTTAGTTATTTATGATATTAGGGCGGTAAGTTGGTTTTTACAAATATAACTTACCATAGTCACGAGTCTGTAAAAACCAATTTCCGCACGTGTATCATACAACGTTTTTCAACACATTTGCGAGAAAATGATATAAAGGGTAATGAAACAAACTTTGTTTATTAGTTGTTAGTCTAACTCCTTATTGACTGGACTAAAATGCGTTGAAAAAGTATATGACTTGACCCGCGTGATCGTTCATTGGTCTAACGGTTTCTCGAAAGAGATGTGTTGATATTCATAGCTAATGCCTTGTGTCTGGACCCTAATAATAAAATGTATGTTAAAACTAGCTACTGCTTCGGCGTCGAACGCTAAGATAGCATTATTATTATATAGATAATTACTTTTATTTTATAAGGTTTATGAACAAATTGCAAACGCCTCAAGATGTAAAATTTTATAGTTAATTTGAAATATTTCATTGTAACTATGCATATTGATGCAGGATGCGAGCAGCCGCTAAAAGTGGCACCCTCTTTGTACAGGATGTAATTTAATTCATTAGCATAAATTGAGCCCATGATAGTACATCATTTATAGATGATTATTAAAGAGTAAAGAGTGTAAGTGAAAATATTTTTATTGAAAATTATGAAGATGGCCGCGGCGCCAAACGCAGTTGGCACGGATGATTTTGATACATTTAAACGTTTTTAAACCTTGTAAGTACTAATTAAAAAGAGTAATTCATTATTTTAATTAAACGTTGTATTTTAGCATTTGATAAAGTAAGTTATTCCATTTTTTGGAGTTATTATTATTACCAAACCAATGTGTTAGAATTCAAAAATGTTGGTCCACACGTGACCGGTATCAGGAGTAGGTACCTAGTTTCAAAGGATGCTAATGAATTCAATTACACCCAGTATATCCTGCCCATTCTCTGAACATTCCCTTAGCCAGTTCTTACGGAAGAGATGTGTGGTCCTATTCCTACAATGCCAAGTCTGCAATTTCATTTGTGTCATAATGGTTCATGAATGGTGCCACAATGACAGATTTTGACACTAACCCCCGTATTCCAAAATATTTCCCCAAAAATCCTTCACTTGACTTCTACTTAACTTTGAGGGAAACTCAAACTACATTGCGACGTACCTTGAGTTGACAGTTGCATCGCTTCTCTCGTTTGAGAAAAATTCACGCAGAAATGTCAAGTTAATTATTTATTGTCAAATAAAAATACCAAAACACAAAAAGGTTAATTCGAGGTTGAGTCGTGTGGAGTAATCTCGAGGTAACGTCTTAGAATATGGGGGTAAGGGTAGTCTAGACTTGACATCTTGGTTTATGGCTTCTGTGGCTAGTTGTCACAATTCTGCCAAAAGGGCAGAATCTACTCATGGTTTGTAGACTAACATTAGTGTCAAATTCTGTCATTATGGTACCATCACGAACCATTAATACATAATTGACATAGCAGACTTCGGACCCTCGACATGTGTTATTTTATGTGTTGATGATGATGCGTCAGATATATCAGTGTTCTAGTGGGTATAACGTGGGTCCAGACAAGTCCCGTACCGGAGCCCTAGTCAGCCTTCCTCGGCCTCCGCTTGCGGACCTCGGCCGGCTTGCCCTCGCCCTCCGCTCCCGGACCGGAGTCTCCGCTTGCTAGCTGAGGCTTCTCCTCTTCTGATGTCTGAAACATAAATATAATGCTTGTTATAAGTTCTCTCAGAATTGAAGTCCTCGAGTTGAGTAGAGGGAGACAGAGAGAGTGAGAGAGAAAGGGAGGCAATGAGTAATCAAAACAAAGTATTCATCAGTTATCTGGTACGTAATACAAGCTATGCTTAGCTTAAAGCTAAGATGGCGCCGTGTGAAATGTTCACGTTTAAAAACAAAAGACAAAGCCGAAAAGTTAATAGAGGCGAGGAAATAAATATAGAAATGGAGAAAGGAGGAGAAAAGTAATGTAAAAACTATGAATCATCAACATCAGCCTGAAGAACTCTTCAGGCTGATGTTGATGATTCATGAAGGGGAGAGCAGAAGAGTGATAACACAAAAAGCGAGGGAAGACAAGTAAGCCTAAACTTTTCTTTTCACATTCCTATCATTTGTGAACAAATATCGGGACGGCCCCGATAGCTCAGTTGGTAGTATCCCTGCCTTCTGAACTCAGGGCTGTGGGTTCGATTCCTACCCGGGACAAACATTTGTGTGATGAACATAGATGTTTGTTCTGCGTCTGGGTGTTATATTGTATTCTATGTATGTATTTACAAACAAAAAAGTATCTAAGTATTATATCAGTTATCTGGTTCCCATAGTACAAGCTATGCTTAGTTTGGGGCTAGATGGCGCTGTGTGAAATGTCCGCACATATTTATTTATTTATTTATCTGCTATCATTACAAAAAAAAATGTAAGGTCTAAACTCACGTCGCTGGGGGAATTCTTTTCAGCATCGCTGTCGTTTTCGTTCTCGGCGTCGTCGACAATGTCCTCATTCAGAAGCTCCTGAAAAACATAATCACACATATATTAAACTCGCACAGTTACCCTCGGTTTAAGGCGAAGGGTACTGCCAGATAAGCAAGTCAAAATTCGTTTAAAGAAACATCCCTAACTACATGACTACAATTTTTTTTGCATAAATTAATAACATTCTTCAATAGATAAACATACGTGAAATCAAAAATAAAATATCTCAAAAAATGATAAAGTTACAAGCATTTTAAAAACCGGAATAGAATGAGATAGCTCAAACGGCCAGTGACGTCAGAGGAAGGTCGTTATAGTACCTCATTACTAAGCTGTGGTAGCTTTACAAATACAATCTCTTTGGCATGTGACGTCACGAGTGGATTTTTCATAGAACTGTGGAGGCGCTGTTTCGCGAAAAAAGGGACAGGAGATGCCCTCTCCAAAAACTTTAAAAGCTTATTACTCCGTGGTTTATTTACCGATTTTACTTATTTTTTCAATTATCGAATTCATTTTTAACCTTTTTTATGAAAGTATTATTTACTTGTTAATTTTTAATAGTAGTCATTATGCCTGTTCAGTCTGAACTTCCGCGTGGCGCTTACGACGAAGCCAACGCACGAAATGACTGATTTTGGAGGTTTTTCATTAATATCTATATTTGTATGGTATTTTTCATAATCATACCTGGTCATCATCAGACTTCTCCTTCGCATCATGGTCTCCCTTGGCTCGCCGGTCCACTTCGGATTGCGGAACGAAGACCTTGTCCAAGCGCCGTGGGGGGTATAGCAGGTCGATCACGCATACTAACATCTGGAATGGAAAAATAAAACTGGTAGTAATAATCATGAGCGGCAGTTTGCCTCCTGCATCCTTCGGATCGGCGGTTTTAACCCGGGGCCTACGCTGCGTCTTCCGGTTCGTGGTCGCCACCCGAGAACCTTTCTTCCCGGTTGTCAGTTCTACGAGCGTGGCCTGCCCATTGCAATTTCTAAGAGCTATATCAGTCACTTTAGTTCTTTGCGGAAATTATTTTGTTTCTTTGATCAATTTACCACATATATATACTTTTGATTTACACAGCATTATGTTTTATCAACTGACTGACTGTTTTACTTTGTTTTTTTTTTTATTCAATATTTATTTAGAGGCTTTTACCACATTGGTATGCCAGCCCCATCTTACCCTATATTAACTACTTGTTTTAAAAATCTGATATAAATACATAGCGGCATCACACGCAGGTGATGCTGAAATGCTCATGAACGCACCAGTATCTAGTTTATTTATATTAAATTTATCTAATACAATATTTCTTGGTGTAGTACCTTTGACATATTCTAACAGTAGATGATGAACATCTTCAACAGTTTACTTTGATCTGTACATTGAAAAATCGCAGCGAAAAATAAAAAAAAATTATGACTAATTAATAATAAATATCAAACTGTTTCGCGAGGCGATACAAGGCATTTGCAAAATAATATACAAACAATTCAAAAGTGCATCAATGTCGTGCGAACAGTCAAGCACCTAGCAAACAGTAGATAAGTTTAAACTTACCAAACCGAGCAGTGCTCCGATGAATATGGTGGCAATGGCAAAGATGAGATATGAACCCCACGTAGGTAGACCATAGGTTTCCATCAACATGTTGTGGACGCTCTGGAAGCAAACACAATTTTTTAGTATTTTTTTTAATGTTTGATAGGCTTACGTTGCTCTAACTCACCTAATTGTAAGTGACGAGGTGACGTCTAGGATGTACCACGCTTACCTAGAAGATACAGTGAGTATCTTACGGAATCTTTACCGTGATTGGATTCATTTCTGAGTTTTCAGATCAACACCATTACAATAACACAAAACTCACTCTAAGAGCCTGGCTTAGCTTGAAGAATTCAGCAACCAAAGTCATTTGGAGCGAGTGAGGCGCCTTCCACGATGGAATCGGCTCAGTCTGCTTCCACCGCTCCTGTTCCACGAAGCTGAGCATCGAGTCTGCATCACGGGGACCCTTGTACTGACGGAATTCACCTTCTTTTACACTGGAATCAAGATTTTTTTAAATTAAAAGCAAATGGAAACAGACTGTAATGAAACTACAGAGTCTCTAACTGTAAACATTAAAAATTGTGGTGTTGTGTGTTTCAGTTTGAAGGGCATTATAGCTAAGGAAATTACTGGGCAATTGAGACTTCATGACCTGATCTCACATTAGTAATCCGATTACTAGACTGATTGTTGTCTCAGGATGACGTGCGCAGTGCAGTGTCACGCGAAATTTTATTATTTGAAACTTCCGAGTGATATAGCAACTGTTATGAGCGGCCGTGCCGGTTAACATCAGGTGAACGTCTAGCTCGTCATGTCATTAATTCTCATAAAACAATATATTAAATAAATAACGCCCATCGATCACATCTTGGACCCTAACTAGGATTATCTAGGGACCCCAGGAACTACGAGGACCATGGTCCCACAACACCCAAACACAGAACAAGTATTTGCGCTTTCTTCTCTACTTGTTCTGTCGCGGGAATCAAACCCACCGCCTCCGCATTTTGAGCCTTCTTGCTAAACCATCACACCACAGAGGCTGTCAAATAACCTAATTAAAGAACCTGCAACAAAATATTAACTTACTGGAATATAGTTGGCAGCGCAGTGACCACAAACCGTCCGCTGAGGCCCGGAGACTTGGTGACGTCGACGGCTCCGGTGTTCATCGAGAGAGACTTGCGCGAGGCACGAGACGAGAGCTCCTTCCATGCTGGGGCTAGGTTGTTGCACGCTGGACACCAGGGGGCGTAGCTGGCGAATTCAAATCATGACAAGAGACTTTTATTTATGAGGAGATCCGCAAAAGCCACCGATATTAGCTTTTAGAATCAACCGATGGGGAAGATAGGTGCTCGAGTGGCGACCACGAACCGGAAGACGCAGCGTAGGCCCCTCGTTAGGTGGACCGACGATCTGGTCAGAAGCGATGTGTAGGAAGCAAGCAGCCGCTTAGTGGCGCTTGGGGAGGCATATGTTCAGCAGTGGATGTCTTCAGGCTGATGGTGATGATGATGATAATATACAAAAACTTTTGGATTGACCGTGTTGAGAATAGTAGTACGGTTCAAACTCAACGGCGGCTGTGAAACGACGCAAAACGCTGCAGAGTCACAAAAATTAGATGTGAGAGGTAAACGGTGTGCGCAGAGTATAGGAGGCTTGCAGCGCACTTCACAGCCGCCATTGAGTTTAAATCACACTAGTAGGTTAGCTTAATACGTTTTGTATGATCCGACTATTTTTTATGCAAGATAATAATATAATAATTCAAAAGGTATTTGCAATGCAATAATCGGCATTTCACATATTGTTTGTGAAGCGGACGCCATTATGCAAACATGTTTGATAAACATAACCGGTTCTTATTACCATTATGCAAACATGTTTGATAAACATAACCGGTTCTTATTACCACTATGCAAACATGTTTGATAAACATAACCGGTTCTTATTACCACTATGCAAACATGTTTGATAAACATAACCGGTTCTTATTACCACTATGCAAACATGTTTGATAAACATAACCGGTTCTTATTACCATTATGCAAACATGTTTGATAAACATAACCGGTTCTTATTACCATTATGCAAACATGTTTGATAAACATAACCGGTTCTTATTACCATTATGCAAACATGTTTGATAAACATAACCGGTTCTTATTACCATTATGCAAACATGTTTGATAAACATAACCGGTTCTTATTACCATTATGCAAACATGTTTGATAAACATAACCGGTTCTTATTACCATTATGCAAACATGTTTGATAAACATAACCGGTTCTTATTACCACTATGCAAACATGTTTGATAAACATAACCGGTTCTTATTACCACTATGCAAACATGTTTGATAAACATAACCGGTTCTTATTACCATTATGCAAACATGTTTGATAAACATAACCGGTTCTTATTACCATTATGCAAACATGTTTGATAAACATAACCGGTTCTTATTACCACTATGCAAACATGTTTGATAAACATAACCGGTTCTTATTACCACTATGCAAACATGTTTGATAAACATAACCGGTTCTTATTACCACTATGCAAACATGTTTGATAAACATAACCGGTTCTTATTACCATTATGCAAACATGTTTGATAAACATAACCGGTTCTTATTACCACTATGCAAACATGTTTGATAAACATAACCGGTTCTTATTACCACTATGCAAACATGTTTGATAAACATAACCGGTTCTTATTACCACTATGCAAACATGTTTGATAAACATAACCGGTTCTTATTACCACTATGCAAACATGTTTGATAAACATAACCGGTTCTTATTACCATTATGCAAACATGTTTGATAAACATAACCGGTTCTTATTACCATTATGCAAACATGTTTGATAAACATAACCGGTTCTTATTACCATTATGCAAACATGTTTGATAAACATAACCGGTTCTTATTACCATTATGCAAACATGTTTGATAAACATAACCGGTTCTTATTACCACTATGCAAACATGTTTGATAAACATAACCGGTTCTTATTACCACTATGCAAACATGTTTGATAAACATAACCGGTTCTTATTACCACTATGCAAACATGTTTGATAAACATAACCGGTTCTTATTACCACTATGCAAACATGTTTGATAAACATAACCGGTTCTTATTACCACTATGCAAACATGTTTGATAAACATAACCGGTTCTTATTACCATTATGCAAACATGTTTGATAAACATAACCGGTTCTTATTACCATTATGCAAACATGTTTGATAAACATAACCGGTTCTTATTACCATTATGCAAACATGTTTGATAAACATAACCGGTTCTTATTACCATTATGCAAACATGTTTGATAAACATAACCGGTTCTTATTACCACTATGCAAACATGTTTGATAAACATAACCGGTTCTTATTACCATTATGCAAACATGTTTGATAAACATAACCGGTTCTTATTACCATTATGCAAACATGTTTGATAAACATAACCGGTTCTTATTACCATTATGCAAACATGTTTGATAAACATAACCGGTTCTTATTACCATTATGCAAACATGTTTGATAAACATAACCGGTTCTTATTACCATTATGCAAACATGTTTGATAAACATAACCGGTTCTTATTACCATTATGCAAACATGTTTGATAAACATAACCGGTTCTTATTACCATTATGCAAACATGTTTGATAAACATAACCGGTTCTTATTACCATTATGCAAACATGTTTGATAAACATAACCGGTTCTTATTACCATTATGCAAACATGTTTGATAAACATAACCGGTTCTTATTACCATTATGCAAACATGTTTGATAAACATAACCGGTTCTTATTACCATTATGCAAACATGTTTGATAAACATAACCGGTTCTTATTACCATTATGCAAACATGTTTGATAAACATAACCGGTTCTTATTACCACTATGCAAACATGTTTGATAAACATAACCGGTTCTTATTACCACTATGCAAACATGTTTGATAAACATAACCGGTTCTTATTACCATTATGCAAACATGTTTGATAAACATAACCGGTTCTTATTACCATTATGCAAACATGTTTGATAAACATAACCGGTTCTTATTACCATTATGCAAACATGTTTGATAAACATAACCGGTTCTTATTACCATTATGCAAACATGTTTGATAAACATAACCGGTTCTTATTACCACTATGCAAACATGTTTGATAAACATAACCGGTTCTTATTACCATTATGCAAACATGTTTGATAAACATAACCGGTTCTTATTACCATTATGCAAACATGTTTGATAAACATAACCGGTTCTTATTACCACTATGCAAACATGTTTGATAAACATAACCGGTTCTTATTACCACTATGCAAACATGTTTGATAAACATAACCGGTTCTTATTACCACTATGCAAACATGTTTGATAAACATAACCGGTTCTTATTACCATTAAGATAGCATGATTATGTCATGTTATGTCTACTGTACATGTTCAAAACGTAAGAAGGGTAATTTACTGTTTCTAGGAGTTATTGGAGTTTATTACAAGATTTACAAGCAAAACTTAATGAAAGTATCTTCATCATTTTATCTTTATTAGAAGAGTCCTCCCCCCACTAGGTGGACCGACGATCTGGTGAAAGCCGCAGGGAGCCGATGGATGCAGGAGGCGAGCAGCCACTCTAAGTGGCGCTCCCTGGGGGAGGCCTATGTTCAGCAGTGGATGTCTTCAGGCTGTTAATGATGAATGATGAGAAGAGTCCTGCCATAATGACAGAATAATCTGTAGCATTAACTTTGTTTTGGTATTTGTCTAATAATCATTTTCTATATCTATTTACTTTGTACATTTAATTTAGCTTTTACATAATGTGAGGCAGAATTTGAATTCCAATACATAAGGCGAAATCATCTTATTATCTTAAAGTGTTCCATAGTAACTATGTACATACACAGGCAGCCATAACATGAGACATTTTAGTCATCTGCCAATTTTGAAACAGATAATAAAACATTCTAAGTGCATATCAGTTGCCTTCAGAAGAAAATGTCTAGTGAGAACCTTCGAGTAGATATGACACAAGGTATAATAATAATACCTACTGGTTGCATGACAAATTGATTGTAGCATGAACCAATATGTATTTATGATGTAATGGATTGATTATGGATGCAACTGAACTGGCAGTATTACTCATAGCACAATGCTGCATATGTATTACATAAATACACGGTTACACTTGTAATTTATTAGTGGGAACTCAAATTTATACAATGAAAGTATCCAATGGTAATCTCAGAAGTGTAAGCAATGTGAGTGCCAAATTTCATCCAATTTAGTTCAGCTATTCTGATGTGAAAGCCACAGGATGTTCAACTTTTACATGTTAAGTTGGGATAGCATGTAGGTGTTTGTTTCTGGTTTTGCAATAAATGACTCAGTTAAGGTGTGAAATATTGCCTCAAGGATTGCAGGCAATGCCGAGCTTGAGCTTGGTAGTGGAAAATATTTATTTATTTATTTATACTTTAGCACAAAATAATGTACAAGGAGGACTTAATGCTACGGAGTATTATCTACCAGTCAACCTGGATGTGCAAGAAAAAATGGTAGCGGTGCAGTAAAAGTAATGTTAGAATTAAGGATAAAATAAAAATGCTTATAATAAAAATAATATAAAATAAAAATATTACATACTAATATATACTTTATCATACAAATAATATAATATACACCTACTTACATAATTATAATAGATAGACTTACATAAAAAAATAAACTTACCATTTAGTATACGTAGGAATAAGGAATGCATAATTTATTATATTTACTATGAGATGCAGAGGTCATGGCATAGATACTAATTATTAGGGGAGGCTTATTCAGCGTAATATTTTTTAATGTAATGGCTGCGAACTTGCTTTTTAAAGACTTCTTTAGAGGTAACCTTTTTTAATTCCGTAGGCAAGGAATTCCACAACCTGACTGCCACAACAGCAAAAGAATTGTCACGGAAAGAGGTATGGTGAAAATAGTGGTTTCTGTAAACATTAATACAGCATATTACAACAGTGAACTTAGCATGGTGGATTTAAGTCATTACATGGCCAAACCACTTTGGACATATATATTCTAGACACTAGAAAAAAATGTTAGGTCCTAAAGGGAAATCTAGCATTTAGAAAATCTGTCAGTAAGCCCTGTTGAAGCCCGAATCTATTAAAATTGCAATTAGGTTGCCTACCTAAAAAAAAGATGGCAGTGTTTAAGCTATATTTTTTAATAACTGAGTAGACCTCGTTCCACACTACACAAAGGTTAACTGGAAGAAAATGCTACTTAGCATTAAGTTCGCCTATGTACTTGATTTACTCTTGTGCAATAAAGCATTTTCTATCTATCTATCTATCTAGACCTAATCGAAAATGATGATGCGGTCTACGATGGTGTATGCTTGCCTAGAACTCTCGCGACTTGAAGAGTTCTAGATTGTGCTTCTGAAACGATTTTGGAACAATAAAGTATTTTGGGATGGAGTAATCACTACTAGGTAATTAGTTTAAAGTTAGAGCTACGACATGTTTCGGAGAAAAGGCGACAATAGACGATGCGTCACGGTTTTCTAAACGGACTGTGCCGAGACGAGATCGAGACCCTAACGACCTTGTCGTGGTTGTTGAACTCTAGATGGTGTAGGCGCACTAGGCAGCACATGTAAAATACATCCCTACACAACTACACAAATACAATTAAAGAGTTCTAAAGACCTTTCAAGGCTCAAATGATGTGTTAGTCACCCAATTATACAGAAATAAATTGTAGAAAAAATTCTGACACGTTCGTGAAAATTTACCGATGCCGGCTGATGAAAGTACTCACAATTCAACCATCCATTCTCCTTCAAGGATGTCTTTCCAGTTGTCTTCATCTAGCTCACGACTCGCACTTTTTACTAAACTAGCAAAACAACATAAAATTAACGAGAAATAAAGGAAAAAATGTAAAAATTGCGGCATCTTATGTACGCGCGCCATGTTTGATTTTAAAATAATGATTAGGGATGCTCCGATACTAGTAAATACGAGTACGTACTCGATACTTTTCTATCGATACCAAGTGCTTTAGGTAGAGTACACGCAAGATATTGCACGCGGTCAAAACCGGTACTACCTAATGACTATTGCCGAATCATCATAGTAAAACATCGTACAGTTAATACGATTTCGAAATAATTGATTTTAGTTCTCTAATTTCAAAGTAAATTAAACAGAAATGAAAATCTAACAATGAGAATTCTTCACATAATTGTCGATAATACGAGGCGATTGCCATCAGTTACGCGCAGACTTATCTTGCGCGGAATCTATCAAAATAATTATCATTCATTCGATACCTACTCTATATCGGAAAGAAGGTATATACTAGTATCGTCGTAAGAGCCCAAACGCTAGCCTTAACGCCAAAAGCTAACTTCAAAATGTACTGAAATGACATTTCGGCAATCATTTACTTTTCCGCAGCTAATGTAATTTCAATACATTTTTGGAGTCAACGTTTGGCGATCTTTGCTTGACCCCCCAGTGGTATCAAGTTAAAACAGGATGTCCTCATTATAGGCAGCCTCAATATATTGTTCAGCCTAATTTAAACCAGGTAGCCTAAGATGGTGATTCTTTTTCACATATTATGCTTAGGCCTAAACAACTTCAGTAGGAATAAAAAAATCTTTTAAGCGTTGAATAAGGTAATAATTATTATAAATAATAAACACGAAACGTAAATTGATACTTTTAGAGTATTCATAAAAATTAGAGTATTATTTTTACCTATCGGTACTTTGGTGGTATCAGAACATCCCTATCCCTAATAATTAATGTTGCCAGTGCTAGCACGCCAAGAAGAGAATTTTATGGTTGCCAGGTTGCCGAATTTTTCTTACTAGAAAATTATGCCACTTTGCTTGCTGTTTTTGTAAGTAACAATATGCAATGTTTTATTTATTTATTTCTTTCATAAATTTATTTCAACATTTTTTTTATTTACGGTAAATAAGTTAACGGTAGTGCCATCTAACGGCTATAACTAGAAAGTACTAAATGTACTAAATCAAATCATTGCCTCGTACTTGTAATAGAAAGGTCAGTGTACCAAAGTTACCAAGCCAAATGGTTCTTTCACCGTTGACTAGATGGCGATACCTGTTTACTTTAACCTGTATAGGTATTAAATAAATTATTATCTGGATTTTAACCCGCTGATAAAAAATCATTGTAATGTTTTAACTTTCTTTATATATTTTATTTACCTATAAATTTTAAAGGTACCCAGATCATTTTCCTTCGCAGTGTTTATTTAATCTATGCCTTATCATGTAAGTAAGTGTTATACTTGCTTATAATTTATTTTCGTAATGTCCGTCTGCACTATCTTCTTATTTCTCTAAAAGTGCGAACCTAGGAGCTTTCAAGTTAGCATGTCTTGTATCTTGAAAACTGGACTAACCTATTCCGTAGCTATAGATATTATATAATTCACCTTTGTTTAAAAGGTATATTAAGTAGGTACCTTAAGGTACGTAACCAACAATTTCTCGTCTGTAGCGTAACCAATGACCTTTCGTTTGTTTTCCTCAGTTCCAAGCGCTCGCCTGGTGTGGATGTCATACGGTTGTGTGGCTTCGGCCTTCGCCCGGGCTTCGTCTACTATCGATCACCACGGCTGTTTAGGATATCACTACCATCGCCACTACTAAAAGAAAAACTTTAGAAAATTTGAAATGATCTTATTAGTTGTTATATTGCTCTTCTTTAGGATTCGGTACCCAAAGGGTAAAGGCTCCGCTGTCCATCTGTCTGTCTGTCTGCTCGTCTTTATGGTTAGACAGTTGATATTTTCGTAGATAATGTATTCTGTTGCCGGTGCCAACAAAAACTAAAAAAAACCCAGAATAAAATAAATATTTAAGGGGGCTCCCATACACGAAACGGGATTTTTTTCTCCTTTTTATAGATTATGGTACGAAATCCTTCGTGCGCGAGTCTGACTCGTACTTGGCGGCTATTTGTAAGCATACCTAATTATGTAGACCCATAGCCCATAGCTTAGTCGACCCCTTGAAGTACCACTCCACTTCTTGACCTATTCCCGAGGGTGCTGTAAGAACCGGCTAAGGGAATACCTAGGGAATAAGCAACCATCCTGCAAGCATGGGGAAGAAAAGTTGTTAAGTGGCGACCACGAACCGGAAGGCGCAGCGTAGGTCAGGTAGGTGAAAAGTTGAAAACCGCGGGGAGCCGATGGATGCAGGAGGCAAGCAGCCGATCAAAGTGGCATTCTCAAGAGATAAATAATGCTAAAATGACATTAAGAAAACTACTCATTGGTGATTGGCAGTTGGCAGCGTAACAAATTAGGCGGCATGGCCCCAATGAGATAATAAAAAAGTCTAATCTAGATGGTTACAGATTACAGATACGCACTTTATCAATTAAAAAGCTTCAATCGTCGTTGCAATGCTAAACATTTTAACAATAACAAATGAAGATTACGATCGCACCGCCATGACAGTTGTCAAACGTCAAAATATTTGTGCGCGCTTTTTCTGACTCATTCCTAATCTGTGTTGTGCTCTTTCTAGGAATAGGGTTGGCATAAATGGAAAATTTGTTTTGGGTATTTTAGTATTCTGTGAACAAGACTGGTCGTTTTGATTATTTCAAAAAGTAGATACCTATATACCTGCTTATTATTTAATGGATTGTGCACTAGTTAAAAGTTATTATTAAGTATCAGGAAAGATACCTACTATCGACAATAAAGTATTAAAGACAAATCTGCAACTATTATTTCTATGTCTGCAACCGATCTTTTTAAGTTTAGGCGCTGAATGCTCCCAAATCGACTATTTTGAACGCGATTATCTCAAAACATATACCATTTACAGGATTGAAAAAATGCGTTAATACTGGTCATATTTTCTTTCCATCTGCCGAAACCGAAACACGTTTACAAAAAGTTTTCTCGATAGAACATAATCGTGAAGTGACCTCTAAAAAATCATTCAAACGTCCTAAAATGTTACATTATAATAAGACACCCCATTGAAATAAATCATAGTGATATTAAGTTATGTTTCAATGCATCCGTCTATAAACTTATTTTTTTTTTATAACATTAAGTATTGCTTTTATTACTAATTATTTGTACGGAAAAATGGAAAAGTCGAAGTGCAACGCAACGTAATCGCCATATTTTTGCTATGCATAAAGCGACCCTATTGTGTACAAAATAAGTTTCAAGTTCGTCTGCTGTAATAAACGTGCTCGCATTGGGTCCTGTCAGCATCTTAACTCCTAAGTATTGCTTACCTCGGCTTTGTCGATCGTACCTAAGTTCTAACTGTCATAACTTGATTCATTTATTCAGCATAGGTGTTTGTTTTCTGCTTATTATTTTATTTACAATGTTATTATACCGGTTACAATGTTAGTTTGTAAATCTTTGTAAGTTTGTGCGATGCCAATTTCATAACTAAAAACATCATTATTATATTAAGTAAATATACAATGTATTAACATTAACTATTTTATTTTTACCTGTTTTAATTATTTATTTTTATTTTTTACTTTATATTTATTTTTAATCTTACAAATGTTTTTCAATTATTTTCGATCGTTTGTATTATTGTCTAGTAAAAATCCTAGAATTTTTAACCATGATGTACTACTTATTCCTTGCCTTCGTAGGTTATTATGAACAGATCTTAAAATTCTCGCCATTTGCATTCTCAGTCTTTACCTGTAGGCCTAGCACGAATATTTACGCACGAGTAAGTGTAACGTTAACGTAAAACCGTATTACGATTGCGTCTGCCGCTCAACTGCTGTCAAAGTTCATACAATTTGGACAGCATTTGAGCGGCAAACGCGCGTCAGCAGCGCTGCTAGCTCAATCGTAATCGGGGGCAGATCAAATGCCATACAACTGGCTTACATTAACGTTACACTTACGCGCGCGTAAATATTCGTGCTAGGCCCACTGTAACTGTAACACATAGCAATGTTTCCATGTTATAAAACCATGCTGCGGTGTATATTATGTTGGAAATCGTAATAAATTAATAAAAAAATATGGTGAGTGGTGAGTGTGGCTTGGCAGTGAACACTTACACCCAATTCCCAGTACAAACCCGACTCGGCACTGCTCCAATGACTATTCAAGTTACGTGCGGAATTTGAAGTCGCTTTTACAAAAGTGAAAGAAAACAGTGAAAAAAATGTTCAAAAACCACTACTTACATACGTAAAAATAAAAATAAATGTTTTTTGGGAACATTTGTCTGCAACTAAACCCAACCAGCACTTGGCCAACGTGGTGGATTATGGACTACTCTCGTATGTGAAAGAAGGGTCGTGTCTGTTTTCTAATCTTGCATTGGAGTCAAAGAGTAACGTTTGATGACGAGGAGGCAATTAAGGAATTAATTTAAGTGAACTTTGCTAAATTTTCAGAATGCCATGCCAACCCTAATGTTGTTAATTCTTATTTCAAAATAACGAATGCATCGCGCCGGCCTGTCTATGAAGGACGATATAATTTTTTCAAATATCGAACATCGAGTGACCAATCTGTTTATCTTTTTTTTTCTAAAATAATGGCATTGTTGTCAGACAAGATGATATTTATCAATAATATTTATTATTTGGAGCATGTTTGCTGCCTTACGTTTCGGTTTTTGTGCGTGACGGTGCGTTTCATTGCGTATCGGTCTCAGTGGGCTATGATGGAAACAGATAAGTGAGAATTTTGTGAATGGCCAGTCATTGGTAGCGTTTAAAATGTCAAGCGTACTATCTTAAGTTCTAGTTATGTATTACTAGTTCGTTCTTATTTTGAATTTGAACTCAACGCCTTTGTGAATAATAATCTAGGCTAGCACAATTTGAATTTGCCAATGTTCTTATTTTAAATAATTTTTTCTCGGTACTCATTTGTGTAATAAGTTTTTCTATTTTCGTCAATTTTAACCTCGTCATTTGAAGTATTGCCATAATACATCGTGAAGTCTCGGGCATTGCAGAGTTTGATTGGGAGTGGGGCCCATCAGAGAAATTAGTCGCCTAAACCAACCAAGTAATCACTAAGTAATTAATATTTTTTATTCATATTTATCATTATATTAAGGAATGTAAGTAATCTCTGAAATCTCAATGGCTAAATAAAGATTTAAGTAGGTACTCAATTTTTTTTTTGTGAGAATGATGACGGGACGAGCTAGTTGTACTTTAAATTACTTTAGTGTGGGTAAGTAAACTGCTCCAGATTCGAATTTTATGTAGGTATTTATTTTAACACACAGGTGATATTATTAATATCTAAGCAGGTTTTTATACCCAAAATACAATTGTTAATCGAATTTAATCATAATTTTTGTTGAAAAATATCAACATTAAGCCATCCCGAGCTGTCAAAGCCGACAACAAACCAAAAACATCATGCCACAACAGAAATGAATGACACATTTTGTCGAATTCTTCTTTTTTTTTTGGAAGATTTTGACCAGTTTCAGATGTCAAATTAGACTGTGTTCGATATTTAACACTTTGACACTGGCAGCTAATCCGAGCGACATCAAAAATGATTTTTTTTTCCTTTTTTCACAATGGTCTCGAGTATCATGGCCGCCAATAATCCTTTTAAACGTGGGCTGTGATTAAAACCTGCATCGTATTTCTTTGCTTACGTGCATTGGGTGTAAGTAAAAAGTGTAATTGGAAACTATAATGGGATACGTGACAAGTTTCATATTTTTAGAATAACACCAATTGTAATATTTTTAAAATCCCTAGCCTATAGCCTATTATCTATTGGGTCGGTTAGGTACACTTACCGCAACCGCGAGTTGGTAGACTTATCAGCTTTGAAAAAGTCAAGTATCCCACTTTTTAACCTATTTATGCCGGTTTTTAATAAAAAATGTCACTTATTCTAGAATTGCTATTATTTAATTTATTTACCCTTAAATTAGACAGATTCGTAGACACTATTATCTATATCATATGGAAAAACTATATTCACCAAGGTTCCGAAATAAATTCCGAAGAGAGATTTTCATTTATTCTGTGTCTACATGCATATTGATTTTATTTTGTTAGGTTGGTACCTACCTACTTTTTTGCATGTATTAAAATATAAGAAAAAAATGGCATAGGTATCTATTTATTGCTTTGTGGTCCAGCCCATATCTTCGTGGGAAAATATTCAAGCATAGTCCACCCGTATCAAAATTATCAAATCTAACTCTCCCGGTAGCGCATTGAAAAATTATTGCTAAATCATTGATCGACGATAAAACGCATCTTTTTCAACAATGTTCGATCTATTTCAATACTCTGACGCAGACGCAGGTGCCACTTGTCGCGTATGACATTTTAAATTCAATTTTTTGAATCAGGAACATTCGATTTCGATTGTCAGTTGTCGATTTTGATCGATTTTTTAGTGGGAACGGACCCCTATGACTTGAATTCCGTATATCCTAATAATTTTAAACGAATTTAAAAAAACAATGACGTTGCTTTTTATTTATAACAGAAAAGTCAACTCAAATCAATTCGTTTGTTAAAAGGTGTTAATTAAGTATATGTATGCATTGTACTATAAGCAGTAAGAAAGCACTATAGTATGGATTCGTGACTAACACATTTTATTTTTTGGACATTTCATTTTATATTGTACATTTTGCAAATGGAACCTGCCAAAGCCTAAGTACTTATTTTACCTATTCGGTGCACGGGCCTCTATTGAATTTTTCATCTCTACAAACGTGCGGTACCCCAAAATATAAGCATTCGATTATTGAAAATATTTTGTAGACGTCGCGTCGCAACAGCCGCCATGACATTCTTTTTCGAAATTTGAATTTGGAAGCCCATTCGGTGTGGCCACGTCTAAAATGCGTTTGTCGTGTAATCCTCAAGGGGCTTGGATTATTATTTTTTCTATCAATTATTTTTTAATCATTGTCCCTCTCGTGGGATATGGCAGAGAAGTATTTTATACGGTTTATTAATTTTCTATCAGACATTGTTGGGCTTCAGGTAGAATGAACGTTCGTCACTGTATTTTTTCATTAATTTGCCTTTTTTAATGACAATGAGCTCTTCACAAAAAAATTATAAGTACCTACCTACATTGACTGCATAATGTGTAATGGTTGTGTATACTGTATAGTTTCATTACACTAAGCGCTTCGTTCTCTATATTCGATTAAAGTTACGATTACTTTAGCCAGTGAGTAATACTGATCGGGACGTAAAGGCGGCGAGTAGTTCTTCTCAGTTTCACGAACGAAAACAGAAATTTGATCAGCTACTCAGTGGGTAAAAATTTAGGGTGATCTGTAGCAACGTCAACTGTTCATTTCGTTCGTTCAATAGTCACCCTGACTGCTGTCAGTGACGCCATTTTAGGTTTGTTTTTTATTTTTTTGACATTTTTATGTGCCAGCTATATGCTGCGGTGCGGTAGGTGCCCTACAAAAAGTATTTATTCCCTACCTAAAAACAGTAAGTAGGTAAGGATTTACCTTTATAAAATAGGGTATCAACTAATTAAATTAATTTAATGAGGAGTGTAATACGAATTTAGATTACATACCTATAGGTACCTGAAATATGGTTTTATGTTGACGCAATAATAAAAATTAAAACAACACAAAACAAAAATATCATAATATTATATAAGTATTTAAACATAGATATTATAATTGAACAAAAACTTTTTAGTAGTCATCATCATCATAATCATCAGCCTGAAGACGTCTACTGCTGAACACAGACCTCCTCCAAAGAGCACCACTTTGAGCGGCTGCTAGCTTCCAGTATCCATCGGCGTCCCACGGTTCTGAGCGGACTGTTTTAGTAATTAAATACAATGATTTCTATATTCATAAGTATCTGATCTGGAAATAGAAACGAATAGTCGATGTTTTTATAGCAGTAGCGTAATCAACAGGGTTGGTACTTTTTAGTTTCGTAGATCTCAGTATTTGTGGCATGCAAACTATAATAATAAATTACAAACACTTGCGAGCTTGTGACAAGTTTTGCTATAGCCGTCGGTTAACCGTACTAATCAGCAGCTGATGTGTCCTGTAAGTAGCAGCCTGGTTTACGGGACGGCTAGCGCTACTCGGACATTCTGGAATTCGTTACTGCAGTTAAAAGTGACATTACGTGGTGGCTAGCCAACTTGGAATTTTACTCGAATATAGAGAACGAAGGCCTAAATATAAAGGTCACACGCACACCTACACATCCCCACACATCGTCAACCTCTATGATTACCTAGACAGCCTCAAGACATCCACTGCTTTATACCCCTAGTATGAGTTTCGATAGTTTACTAAAACTTGATTCGTTTACGTTTTCTCCCTTTTCACTCGTTACACGCTTGAACTGAGTTTAGCTTGAGTTGATCGCGTTTAATTGTAACGGTGGAATCCAACCTACGTGAACCATCATACGCATAGACATATATATAAGGACAGGCCTAATGACAGATTAAACTGTCGCTTCAAAGAGGGAGTCAAGTTCACAGATTGACATCCACTAGCGCCCAATCTGTGTTGGAAGTGAGAAGATATCGGTCGTGTGTCTCAAAGAAAATATGCCAAGTCGTGTTGTGAAGGATTGCACAAACTACACTCTAAAGTGCAATAAAAAGAAATACAAAGTTTCTTACCACAAGTAAGTCAATATTTTCAATATTACACTCCGTTTTGTACGAAAATAATCGAATTTATATTTGGGATAATTATTGTAAACAAACATTGACGGACATAATGACAGCGTTTAATTTCCCAACTCATCGTAGTTCCTGAGTAATCTAAGAGATGGCGCTGACTTTTCCCCACACCATTTTGAGTAAATAAAATGTTCCTTCGGGCATATCCTGATATATAGATCTATGATCATACGTCAAAACCATGTCAAAACAATATGTGCGTGTGTGGCCTTTGTCTCAAGAGACTACATTGTGTTGCCTTTGTCGCTTGATGAGGCCTTACTATAGTTACAAAATATTGTCTACGGCTCTATTATTTTGTACCATGATTTGTAAATAATGAATATTTAGCCTTCTTTTTAGCATAGGTATTCAAGGACAATGATAGGTACCTAGTGAGAAACTGTATTCAATATGTATCAAGCAGTAGACAGGTACCTACCTACTATTTTATAAAGAGGCACCTTATATAATATTATTATTGATTTGAATTTGATTACAGAGCTATGAAACCAATGACGCTTCGCACGTTTTTTGTGCTCTCTTAATTTGATCAAATACACCCGATACGTATTTTCAATAAAACAAAGAAACTAATCATTCCTAAGTTACCGCTTAACCCTCGACCACCTTTTCGCACCTATAGCTGTCATAAATTTTGCTACCGTGGTCATCAATAAGTCGTTAAGAAAAAAAAAAACATCGTGAGAATTAGTCTATGCTCTGGCACGCCTTTTGTCCTGTAGAAATTCAGTTCCGTTTTTGAATGAACACTTTTTTTAAAACTTCTGTATGCACAGGTGTATTCTGTTCCCGATCAATCATTTTGTTTGCATAGTGCGTTATACTTTGTAATGCCAATGCCATATTTGTTTTGATTTTGCAAGCAGGTTTTTGTTTTTAATTGGAGAAACGCAATCATCTGAAACTGTATAAAGAATTACGTATTTGTGTGGCAGGTGTACCTAATAATGACCTTTGATTAGGTACTAAGTATAACAAATAAAAATTGTACGGTTTTATTACATTTACATTATATCTCAAACTTACAAGATTCAGATAATAAAGTAAGTACCTACTTAATAAATTAAAAATTATAATCATAGACAAAGTCGAGATTATTACAGAAAAATTAACATTTATTCTGCGAAAAGTTACTGTGTAGAGCTTAGTATAATAAAAGCGTTTTATTGAAACACTTGGGCAGGTACCTATTTACAATCATTACCTACCTATTATTCCATACAGGTTTCTGGCTGGACGCATCCTGGCACTTGCCAGGACCGCGGCTACCTCGCTTTGAAAAGTCAAAATTCTAAAATTAAACTCGTCGGGCGTTGGCGGCAAAATGACCATAAACAAATTTTATTTTTTTCTCGCCGTACCCGAGCCTGTCCCGCCTTTTGTGCCTATATCCTGCCCTTTTCAGTCGGGGCTTTTTACGAAGAAATTTATTATGTATACTTTCGGTCATGACCAGTAGCCGAATTTAATTGTGAATTATGAGGTTATGTTTTTTTTAATTTTTTTCGTAGACGTATCCTGGGTCTGGAAGGTGACCTTTGTGTTTTTATAGATTTGTATTTCGAATTTGTGTTTGACTTTTTTATTGAATTAGTTACAGAATCTTTATACGGATTAATCGCATGGTACATGTTTTAGTGTGTCTGTTATAATGGGACGGATGTGCTTCCTCTATGAATAAGTATTCTTCTGTCCGAACAGGAAATTTCAGAATTTTATGAGTTGCTTTGGAATTTTTGATTTATTTGTGTTATCTATAAAACATGTATAGGTAATCATAGTATTAAAATGGGAAATATTATGGCTTACAGAATATGTAACAATGTTTAATGCATTTATCCAATTTTTATTGTTAAACGTTTAAAATTTCTTTAAATGCTTTTTTGTAATTTTTTAAAACTTGCTATGTATACTTACTTATTAAAGCAAAATGTTAGGTTAGGTATTACAATAAGGCTCACGTATCATGTAAGATTTACAACCCCCTACTGGTAAGCTTCATTGTAATGCATTTTGTACACAAACGTTTATAGGGTTGCATCTAAGACATCCCAATTAAACTGCATTCAGCTATATCAGCCTACACCTGGCAACCTTGGCAAAAAAAAGTTTGAAAAGAATAAAAATAAAAATCGAATGTGAGTCGATGCTTTGCGTGATCTATTCGGAATAAGTGTTTGAGCATTTTAATATTCTGAAACTTATTGTTAAAGCTTTAAAGTCTAAAATGCAATAATTATACAGTTCCGCCTGTCAAGGTAAAATAGCCCATAAAAATGATACCAATTCTTCACGAGCGAATATTATAATCGGCAATGGAGCATGCTCTTTAATCCATCGATACTTTTTTATACTTACGGGAACTGTTTTTTTTTTTAAATTTCGTCCGTAGGATTTGCGTCAACGGTCCTTTAGTAATTTTTGGTGTATATTTTTGTGTTTCTTTTTTCAAATAATTTAGGAATCAATACTAAGTTACCTACATAATTAAATACATTTAACACATCTATTATACAGCTCTGTCTACATCACAGAGAACTTTGCTATTGGTCTACATTTGAAATTGAAAGATAATATTCCATTTATGAATTTTTAATCACCATCACTGGTCGCTAAAAGCAGCTTCCCGCGCTTTTGTTTTCTTTATAAAGGGTACCACAGACAAAACACTCGATTACAGATAGCCGTAGACAATTGATAGAGGCGCGCGTCAAGCACGAGCCGGCACGCGGCGGCGGGAAGTGGCGGGCAAATTGAGTGCTCCAATTACAGTGTCGGGTTTTATAACGTAGGTGGATACAGCATGCTCCTGCTGGAATTTTTCTTCAATATTTCATCGATATCCTATAAAAGAGAAGAAAGAATCCTGATCCAGAGAACTATCTTTTATCTGACCAAAAACGACGTACGGATCTTAAAAATGGTAATACACTGTTTTAAACTTTCACGGTTGTTTACCACGTTTTTAATAGTACTTACGGGATATTTACCGTGATTAGAATCATTTTTGAGTTCCCGATATTTCGGCACAGTTACATGCATCATTTTCACGGGTAGACTGAAAATGCGGGTGGATGATAAAAAGTTCGAAATGTTAGGAGCAGACATAACGGTCTACCCTCTTTCTTAGTCTTTTACTGCGGGTACCATTGGCATTCGTACTCGATCGTAACTCGCGACAATAAACACTCACTGTATCACTGCATATGATCTTATCACATTTTGGACGCGTATTATTTTTAATGCAACCTAATACTGGACTCCACGCACTAGCCAGTTGGAAACCATCACCTCGATTGAAATTTTTATATTTCGAGATCTCAATGGCTTCCTTTACCAGCCTAGGTATATAGTGGCGCTCCGTAGATAAAATTTGTGGCTTGTGAAGTTCAATCCAGTGATTAGGCTCCGAGTCCAGCAGATGTTCCGCTATGGCAGATTTGTGTCTTTCGTTATTTTTTACTGCTTTTATGTGTTCCTTAATGCGGCATGTGACAGTCCACATGCCCCGTTGAAATTAAGTATTGGAAGAGATATGTAGATGACATATTCTGTATACTTAAGGGTGGTGAAGCAGAAGTAAGCAAGTGCTTGGAGTTTTTGAACAGTGTTCACCACGCTATGCGGTTCACAGTGGAAGTTGAAAAGACCGGGCGTTGCCATTCCTGGATGTCCTGATAGCAACAAGGGAGGATGGGACCCTGAGCCACACAGTCTACAGAAAACCGACACATACTGACCTTTACTTGCATGCCACCTCACACCATCACCCCTGTCACCTCAACTCGGTGGTTAGTTCGCTGACAAATCGTGCCTTTGACCTGTGCGATACAGAACACCTCGCTGAGGAACTATCCCACGTACAAAGAGTGCTACACAGGAACGGGTATAAGGTTAAGGTCGGTGGAACAAAACCACAGAAAAGATGGAAGAAACCAAAGGTGGAAAGTCAGCCCACTTTTTTGCCATACCTGAAGGGAGTCACAGACAAAATAGGTCGAATTCTCAACAAACTGTCAATAAAGACCATATTTACTCCTCATAAGAAGATTGCGCAAAGTCTACGTTCGCCTAAAGACAAGATTCCCTTTGAACATCCTGAGGTATAAAAAAACAGCTGCAGTTGCGGACGTTCGTATATAGGTCAGACTAAGCGAACTGTCACATGCCGCATTAAGGAACACATAAAAGCAGTAAAAAATAACGAAAGACACAAATCTGCCATAGCGGAACATCTGCTGGACTCGGGGCCTAATCACTGGATTGAACTTCACAAGCCACAAATTTTATCTACGGAGCGCCACTATATACCTAGGCTGGTAAAGGAAGCCATTGAGATCTCGAAATATAAAAATTTCAATCGAAGTGATGGTTTCCAACTGGCTAGTGCGTGGAGTCCAGTATTAGGTTGCATTAAAAATAATACGCGTTCAAAATGTGATAAGATCATATGCAGTGATACAGTGAGTGTTTATTGTCGCGAGTTACGATCGAGTACGAATGCCAATGGTACCCGCAGTAAAAGACTAAGAAAGAGGGTAGACCGTTATGTCTGCTCCTAACATTTCGAACTTTTATCATCCACCCGCATTTTCAGTCTACCCGTGAAAATGATGCATGTAACTGTGCCGAAATATCGGGAACTCAAAAATGATTCTAATCACGGTAAATATCCCGTAAGTACTATTAAAAAATGGTAATAATATAAATAATTGTGAGTTCCAGAATTAAAGTAGATATTTTTAATAATTACTTACCTATGTAGGTTCCTAAACCTCTACAAAAAAAAGATACTCATTAGCTATAAGAACCCCTTCGGAATTTGAAATTCTTCGTAGTACGATTTTAGTCCTACCTACTAGGTACTAGTTATATAATCAAAGTAGTTAAACTGGTTAAAAAGTCTACCTACCATAATTATGGTAACTATTAGTAAGCGTTTCTTGCTCTATCATGGTGCTAAACTAGGTTTTCAACGTCTGGTAGAGCTACGTTGTAATTATTTCAATGATTTTAAGCCAGTTAGGTAAAAAATGAAACCAACGGAGTAAAAAATACATATTACGTACCTACCTAACATAAACTTATATTAAGTTTGTTAATTTCTAAATAAATCATTCATTCAAATCATTCATTCATCATTCATTCATTCATTCATTCAATCACTGACAACAGCCTGTATTCATTACCAGCAGCATCTTTTCCCGCCTTATTTGCACCAAGCACGTGACCTAAAATGGCGTCGTTCGAAAATCGAATAAATCAAGAGGATTGCTGGCTAATCGTCTCTCGTTCGGTTCTCGTCGACCGACTCTGATACTAATATCCGATCCGAGAAACCCATTGCTAAAGTGATTTTGGGTTTTTAGTGTTCGGTGTTCTGATTTCGAATTTTTTTCTAGGTGGTACCTACGGTGAACTTTTCTGGAAAGTTCATCAGGTAGGTACGAATCTGTCTGTTTCTGCCGCCAAGCAGTGATGTGCTTCAAACTGGAACACAGTATTGCTTGCCAAGTAATACTGTGCTCCAGTTTGAAGGGCACTGTAGCTAGTGGAATTACTGGGCAACTACGAGTGATGTGGCCTGCCCATTGCCTGAACAACTTGCTAATTTAGAAAGCTATGATATCTGTATCTGTAACTTTAGTTCTCCTGCCTGTGGATCTTTTCATTCCGGATTTTAGCTTTCAAAAATATTTAAATAAATGGTAATTTTAGTACCTATTACCAATTAAAATACGTCTACCATCTAAACCTACTTATATTTGGAAATCAGCACCGCAATACAACCCTAACAAAAACCATTTTTATTAGATAAATTATGTTTTTTTTTTCTGAGTAAAAATTGCGCTTCTTAGTTCTACGTTCAATATTAAATCGTAAAACTGACGTTGATGCGCGTTATCGTGCGAATCGGAGTATTCGATTAACCGATAACGTGCCTAGGGTTATCACTTATAGTTTTCAGGCAGAAAATCAGACTTCGTAACTTCGTATTTTAGTTATCAAAGATAGCAACGGTATTCATATTTAAAATGTATTATTTGTAATTTGAAGCACGGTATAAAGTTCAGATATAATGATAACGTTGTCTGAAAGAGATCGCTCTAATTGATAAGACCGCCAATTGATACACTTTTGTTAAGTTGGTCGTTTGTTAGCTTTTAGTTATTAGTGATGTGGTGTTTTAATAAAGAGTCTATCTGTCTACTATCTATCTATCTATTCTATAAGTATATTTTCAAGGTAAGCAAAGCACGTCTTTATAGATATCTATAAAGTCCATAGAAGCCTACGGCAATCTCCGCCGTAGGCTTCTTTGCTGCCTGTAGCTTAAACAACCCTCCATCATACAAAACACAAAGATCTGACAGGAAAAATTCTATTCTAAACTATTTAAAACAAGATGGCAAGCATTTGCAGTGAGCAGTACCTATATTATATACGACAATAATAGCAATAGCAACAATAATAATAATTGAAACAGTCAAAGCTAGATGCAATAGGTCAAAGTAGCACGACAACAAATGATGCAAAAACTCGTACGTTTCGACAACCCTACCCTATTTCTATGACTCGATTGTTCGAGTACGAATGTACCTTCAATTACTCGATTATTCGGAACTCGACTTTTCAATTTGCACGCCCTTTCATGTTTCAATTGATCAGAGTAAGCATAAAACAATTTTCGCTTTAACTTTGGTTCATATCTTAGAATAAGTTATGTTTTTTAATGTTGAAATCGGAGGAGTGGTTGGTTATCGATTACGTTGATTTCCTTGTTTAAAAAGTTTTTGGTTTGCGATGAGAAGATCTGTCAGTGTTTTCCGTTGTTGTGTATTTTCTAGTCTATCTACTCTACTCATCGTCATCATCACTATCAGCTGATTACATCCAGCATCCATCCGGCTCCCACCGGTTCTGACCAGTGGACCAACGACCGACTCCAGAACCTGTCTTCTCCATCGGTTGTCAGTTCTACGAGCAATGTGGCCTGCCCATTGCCATTTCAACTTGGTTAATTCGAAGACCTATGTCGATGACTTTAGTTCTTTTGCGGATCTCCTCATTTTGGATCTTCATATCTTGCAAGGAAACTCAGAAAATACCTAGCCTTTTGCCATCTACCACTACTCTTGCCATAGCTCGTTATATGACTTTGAGCTTACTAATAAGTCAGAGACCGCGTCTCAGTCCCATAAGTCATCACTGGCAACCCGCACCTCAGCTTTCAGACTCTTGTTTTGGACGAAAAGATAATAGGTCGAAGCTTCCTGAGAGCTACCCAGCCGAGTAGGTATACTGATTAGAAATTCGAAAGGTAGGCAATCAGCAAATTTCGGCAGAAGCGGCACAGCCTTGTTCATCTAGCCCGAACTCACAAATTCTCAAGCTATGATTTATGCGGCCCGCAATAAGAAATTGAGTTGTCGAATCAAAGGAGCCCCGTTGCGTGCAGGCCGGGGAAGATCCAATTTAGCGCCTGTTACACAGAACTTGGACTGAATAATGTTGTAGCTAGCTTTCGGATCGCGGATTTACTTGAAAAAAATGCCTCGAAAAAGCTTGAAATGGACACGTAATCAGGAAAAAAAACATTTTCGGGTACTCAGAAATTACACTATACATATAGGACCACAAATAACTGACTGAAATAAGTGGCGTTCCCTGGGGAGGCCTATGTTCAGTAGTGGACTTCTTCAGGCTGTTAATGATGATGATGATGATGACTATAAGTATAGGGTCTTACGGTGACCCATTATGGTATTTGCTACTTACAGCATAAAAAACTTCCAAACTTAAAAAACCTATTTTTATCCACTCAGGCGCGGCGCGGTGGGCGTAGGTAGGTCCCAAAGCGATCCAAAGTAAATAACAATTTACTAACCTCAAACAGCGCGGTATGGTTTTGCATATTTACGGTTTTATACGAAAAAACTAAGCGGTGTTTTAAAATTTCTAAACTAGTTTTGGTAAGTAGCATTACTTGGCTTTCTAAACAAATGCATTTTTACGTGTGTTGTAGTGTAAAAAACACACACGATAACAATACACATAATAATTGACGCTCCGCCGTACCTAAAGGAAATAGCTCTGACGCTCGCCGGCGCGCGCCGGCTCGGCGCGAGTTGCAATTTAGACTGAGGCATTTTTTTTCCTCCTGAACCATAGAGACTTTTAAAAATATAAATAGTAAAGAAAAAAGATTCGATAGTGATGTTCAACTAGTTTCGATTTTAGTCGTTTTATAACGAGTGACACGGAGTTTTGGCGGGAACGCGGAAAAGTTCACGTGGTTGCATTGTTTTATTTTTCAAAACTTTTGCTTTTTCCAGTGTTAATGTTTAATCTTGGTGGCGTTTTACGCATTAAGTGCTGAATTACGAGCATGAGTGAGGGCAAGTGATATAATGTGGTGAAACGTGATTTTTCGTGCTGCTTCCAAAACTCCATAGTAGCTTCTAGTAAAGTTGCCGCCACTTTGCTGGAGCATGACTCAGACTGGACTATGACCACCTGACTTATACTGGACTATGACTATGACTAGGACATGACTTTGCATGAAATATCTTATAACACGATGAAAATATAATACTTGACACTGGCTAAATACACCTCTAAAAATTGAATAGTCGATGTTTTGCCATCCCTAGTAGTGCAATCAGCTGTGAGCCAATACTCCTCCAATGGCCAATGGCCTCCACAGAGCAAAAAAAACGCTCATTTGTTTCATACTCAATACTCAATCATTTATTGCAAACATTATTGGTTACATGCAGATGTTAATAATAGCATATTTAAGTATGTACAGCTCTGTGGTGGCCTCTATACACATTAGGTTTTTCGAAGCGGGCTATAAATGTGGCAGAAGCGCCTGAGCGGTTTTTTTTCATTAGCCCAATACACTCTCACTGCTGGGACACGGGCATGGAAGGAAGAGTGTAGGCCATAATTGACCACGCTGGCCAATTGCGGGTTGGTGAATATGACCAACAAGGTTTCGACAGACAGACAACGATTCCCCACTTAATTTTATGTAAACATTATTACATTACCCGCCCAAACGTCGAGTTGTCTCCCTCTTTGATCTATTTCTTTCTTCTAAACGGTGCGCAATTGCTTTTTATGTCATCAATTTTTTCGTTTTTGTATTAACCTTTTTGGAGTTTTTTACTTCGTTTGTTAAATAAAACGAGGAATTTATGATGAGGTTGCGAATTGTTTCTGTTGCTTCGAGGAATAGGCATGATGACTAAACTTTTTTTTTGATGTATTACTTATATTCCTCAATAGATAAACATTTGTGAAAACAAAAATTAAATATCTCAAAAAAGTCTGTCAGTGACGTCAGAGGAAGGTCGTTATAGTGCCTCATTACTAAGCTGTGGTAGCTTTTCATACAATCTCTTTGGCATGTGACGTCACGAGTAGATTTTTCATAGTAATTATGGGGACGCTCTGCTTCGCGAAAAAGGGACAGGAGATGCCTCCTGTAGAAACTTTAAAAGTTTATTACTCCGTGATTAATTTACTGATTTTGCTTATTTTTTTTTCAATTATTGCATCCATTTTTATTCTTCTCTATGAAAGTAATGTTTACTTGTTCATTGTTAATAGTATTCATCATGCCTATTCTTGCTAGGTCTCTAATTGATTGCACTAGTGGGGCCCGCAGACTTACCTCTTGTTCTTTTATTTTGTTTGTCGTCATGAGACCCAGTTGTTCCCAAGTTCCCATCGCTATTGGGGCCCTGGGTTAGCTTAGCACAGACGGTAGATAAAATTGTCTATCCCCATTTTATGTCATTTTCTTGATACTTCCTTACTTGAAGGGCATTGTAGCTAGTGAAATTACTGGGCAAATGAGACTTATGATCTGATTACACAGTGTAGTAATCTCATTGCTAGACTATGTGATGTCTCAGGATGACTGCCGCAGTGCAGTGTCACGCGACACTTTATTATTTTAAACTTCCGAGTGACACTGCAACTGTTATAGGCGACCGTGTCGCTTGACATCAGGTGAACGACTAGCTCGTCACGTCATTCATTCTCATAAAAAAAACTTGTCAAGTGGAGTATTGCTATTGGGGCCCTGGATTAGCATGGTAGATAGAATTGTCGTTCGCCGTTTTAGTTGTGGGTAGTTGGATGAAAAAACAATAACATGCCCTCTAGTTTTTGTGATTCGGTCTAGTACTCTACTTTATTCTGTCTAGTAGTCTACTTGACTGTTTCTAGTAGTCAACCGTTTTCTTTTCACGTTATATGTAATGTTCTGTGATGTCCTTAATAAATGTAAGTATTTTCTTTCTTTTCTTTCTTCCTTTCTCTACCTGACTCTGTCTAGTATAGTCTACCTGATCCTGTCTAGTAGTCTACCTGATTCTAATTAACTCAGGTATAAGTTACATCATCTGAATATAAAATGATACATCTATGCCGATTGTAGTAGGCGTCAGACCGCCTCCCCTTCCACCGAGCCATACGATAGCTCTTACGTGTTTAAGAATCCATAAATAATAGAGTTGACGTATTCGCCCCTCGCGAACTTGTCTATGGTGCCTAATGCCTCTATTGTCGATGGTACGGATTTATTATTCATTCTCCTTGTACATCTGGGGCGGTAATTTGATAGTTGTAATTTGTTGGTTATTAGGAGAAAGTTTGTCTATTTATTTTGCGTGATAAGCTCACCGTTCACCTGATGTTAAGCGTGATGGTCAGTTACAGTGCTTTGGAAGTTAGAATGTATAGTTTCGCGTGACACTAAACTGAGCACGCACTGTATCTTGAGACATCAGCACAGTCATGGTCATGACCATAAATTTGTTTTTTATATTATTCATTAGTCATGATATGTCAACGAAAATTGAACAGAGCAAAAAAAACCGCTTCGTTTAAGTTCGTCTAAGTTTAAGTTCTGTGGAAAATCAAGATCCCAGTTGCAAAGCTTCATTGAAGTGGCTTTATCTTATAACCAAAATCCAAATTTCTATTTTCATTTTATAGGCATTTGAAACTTTAATGTTGTATGCGGGTTAAAAGTTCGTTCGTATTTTAAAATTTTCCTATTTAATAAAAAAATGACGTTGTTTATCTTTATTCGCGCAATCTCTAACCAAGCAATATATTCATCATCATCATCATTAACAGCCTGAAGACGTCCACTGCTGAACATAGGCCTCCCCCAGGGAGCGCCACTTAGAGCGGCTGCTCGCCTCCTGCATACATCGCTCGTAGAACTGACAACCGATGGGGAAGAAAGGTTCTCGAGTGGCGACCACGAACTGGAAGACGCAATATATTACAACTCCCTGAAATACGAATCTTTAAATTCAAAAAATAATTTGGCCATATAATATTTCATCTTGACGTCAGGCTTCGACCTATATGATCTACTGGTTTTTAATTTGAAGGCATTACGCATAACACGCTCAAGTTATGGTTTTCTCACCATGATTTCTTTATGAAAAGCTCAAACTCATAGCAGGATTCAAACCCACACCCTCGAATCGCAAGTCGACGACACTACAAACAAATCACCCTAAAAGTTATAAAAACCACCAATACAAAAACCACAGGGCGTTCGTAAGTACCGCCAAGTACCACCGAGTATTTAATAAACTTGGCAGCATGTGGCCTGCAGTACTCGACTCGGACTCGTTATAGTTCAAACAAATGTGCCTTTATTACAGACTAAATATAGATAGATACAGAACTGATAACCGACGGGGAAGAAAAGTTCTCGAGTGGCGACCACGAACTAGAAAAAGCAGCGTAATAGCTATACCCCCCACTAGGTGGACCAACAATCTGGTGAAAACCGTGGGGAGCTGATGGATGCAAGAGGCGATCAGCCACTCAAAGTGGGACATGCCTATGTTCAGCAGTGGACGTCTCCGGGCTTTTGATGATGATGTTACGATAGAGAACTCTATTTCTCTAAAATTAAAACATCCTGTGCTTAGAAATTCTATGAAAAAAGCCATCAACAACCTTGGTTCTTAAATCCACAGTCAACCATCAACAACCTTGGTTCTTAAATCCACAGTCAACCATCAACAACCTTGGTTCTAAAAGCCACAGTCATCATCACCTAGGCCACGTTCACTGTTAAGCTAGGCCTCCCACCACCGCCCTTTTGAAGAGCACCGTATGAACGGCTATTTGTTTCTACTACGTTCTTCTTCTTCTCGGGGAGGCAAGTGGTCAACCTTGGTGTCATAATTTTTAAACCATTTAAAGGCTTCAAATTAAAGATAAAACTAACTTTCTTACTGGTTCACCAGGGCAAAAACTCTCGGTATATTATCGGTAAGTATAGGACTATACGCAGTACTAAGGGCAATGAGTCTGCCTTTTGCTTCCATCGACTTCCCGATGTTGACCAGCAATGGTCGGGTGGAGGGTCGGTCGGCGTCCTGGTTCCAGAAGACGGAATGGTTCATGAGGGTTCTCAAGGTTCCTTCCTAACCTTTCTTCCCCATCGGTTGTCCATTCTGTGAGCAATGTGACATGCCCATCCATACCATAGCCGACTTTATACACTATATAATATTGTTTATTAACGGGATGTAGCAATCGTGGCGAAGCACGACTAGCCGTTCCTAACCTAGCAACGTTCGCTGCGGTTACTACTATGATGGGTGAATGCTACAGCAAAAATTGGTATTCAGAAATGAGCGCTACCGTGCTTCGGAGAGCACGTTATGCTGTCGGTCCCGGCTGTTGTCGCAAAACAAAAGTCGATAAGCCAAGTTAGAAGCCTTTGGGCGGCCTAAAAATTCTGACACCAGGACTGACCACTTGCCTACAGAAGAAGAAGATTAACGGGATATTTTATTTTAACAATTTATTTGTTTCGAGTTGCAAATATTTTCTGAGGGCAAAGGTTGGAGGGTTAGTCAATTAACAAGCTTTCAGTTTGGCCATGATCAATACCATTGAGTGAAGCGGCTAGAATGCTTCACAATGGTTTTTCATTTAGTTCATTAAGCAGTGTTTATAATAATTTAATGACAATACGGGGCTGATATAGTCTCTCTCAAAGCGACACAAGCTCAAAGCTCTTAAAATTGGATTGATAAAAAAACAGTGCTTGCGAATATTTTTTTTATGCGAATGAATGACGTGACGAGCTAGTCGTTCACCTGATGTTAAGCGACACGGCCGCCCATAAACAGTTGCAGTGTCACTCGTAACTTTAAAATAATAAAGTTTCGCGTGACACTGCACTGCGCACGTCATCCTGAGACATCACACAGTCTAGTAATCAGATTACTACACTAAGTAATCAGGTCATAAAGTCTCATTTGCCCAGTAATTTCACTAGCTACAATGAATGCCCTTCAAATCGGTGCTAGCACACTACTGCTTGGCGGCAGAATAACTGGCAAAGCGGTGGTACCTACCTAGACGAACTTTGCAGAAAAGTCCTACCACCTAGTTAAATGCACTGAAATGTTAGCCATTTGAAATATTTTTATTACAACGGGCAACGTGCCTTTACAAACAAACTACTACACTAACTAGAACTACTACTACACTTTACAAATTAATTGGCTACCTAGATTCCTACAGGGTACCTAAGTATCCTTGTTTTTTAAATAATAAAGGATATAAAACACACAGCCCAGCTGAGGTGGTCACTAGCCAAAAATAGCAAACAAAATTTTAGAAATATCACATTAATTTCAAGAGTTTCAAGTCATTTGATTTCAGTACGAGACCAAATTTACAGTAAACATGCTGTATAGCTGTAGGCTGTAGGTATAAATATAGGTACCTATAGGCTATAGGTGTAGAGGGAGATAGGAGGCAGTGAGAGTGGCTGCTTCTTGTAATATATATCGGTGAAGCGCTATTCTGCAATATTTATTATATATTTATTCATATGTAGCGCACGTGGACATAATTATAGCAGTTCCTAACCGAAGGGTAAAGTTAAGCAACGTTTGGTTCGATAAATATTTTGACGGGCCCGATAGCTCAGTTGGTAGTTTCCCTGCCTTCTGAACTGAGGGCTGTGGGTTCGATTCCTACCCGGGACAAACATTTGTGTGATGAATATAGATGTTTGTTCTGCGTCTGGGTGTTATATTGTATTCTATGTATGTATTTACAAACAAAAAAGTATATAAGTATTGTATCAGTCATGTGGTTCCCATAGTACAAGCTATGCTTAGTTTGGGGCTTGGCGCTACCGTGCTTCAGAAGCCACGTTGAGTAGTCAGCCCTGGCCCATTATTCCGTATCGAAACCACGCGAATTCCTTGTCTTACATAAGAAATCTGCGAAACTGTATTCTCTATGAAACGAAAACAACACCGCGCGAAATGAATTTGGTATTGGCGCGATTTGAACTGTCATAAATCGTATGTTTTATCGAAACGCGTTCCGAAACATAAACACATCAAAGATATGATCACTTATGTCAATATATTTTATTCAAAATAAAGATAACTTTAATGTAAAGTGAAGGTATATCTGATGCTGTGACACGATTTGAACAAGACACGATAACGACGTGGTTTCGTATCGTGTGGAATCTGTGTTTTCATAGAGAATAACCGCCCTGGCTGTTTTCGCAAAGTAGTCGTTGGAAAATGGGGTGGTCTTATTTGCAATCCAGGACTACATCCAGGTCACTGACATAGCTGTTTCGATGGTGATGATTATGATGATATGGTTATGGAACGGCCTACAGCAGTAGACGTCTTCAGACTGATGGTTGCAAAAACCTATGATGAAATATAATGGAGCGCGTTGATGTTTTTTATATTGATTTATTGATTTAGCAGCTTTCCAAAGTGGATTACCAATAATAATATTCAAACGTAATAACCCCAACAGGTGCTTCATTTTAAAGCTGTTATTAATTAAATTAAAATTAAAATTAAAAATTAAAACTGCGCAAAAATGGTTCGTAGAGGGTCTACGAAATACGTCTGTTATTTAAGAAAATATTATCTTTGGGGCTTTATTTTTCATAATAATTAGTCTTAAAACAAAGCAATCGCTACTTTGAGTGGCTGCTTGCCCCTTTCATCCATCGGCTCCCCACGGTTCTAACCTGACCGAATTATACTAACGCTGCGTCTTCCAGTTCGTGGTCGCCACTCGAGAGTCTTTCTTCCCCATCGGTTGTCAGTTCTGCGAGCGATGTGGCCTGCCATTGCCACTTCAACTTGCTAATAATAAGTCAGTGATATTTTTTTAGGGAGCTCTCCCACTAGGTGTACCTACCGACGATTTGGTGAAAACCGCAAGGAGCCAATGGATGCAGGAGGCGAGCAGCCACTTAAAAGTGGCGCTCTCTGTGGGAGGCCTATGTTCAGCAGTGTACTTCTTCAGGTTATTGATGATAATGATGATTTTTTTGAATAGCGTCTTCGTCAAACATTGTTCGAAAATTATCGTAACCGCGAGGCAGGACACGACGGCTTTTTGCCCTTTTCCATACATTCTCTAACAATAATTTATCAATAATAATTCTATTTTCAAATTTCAGGTTAAAAGAGAATAACCCAAGTTACGCAGCAGCCGGCAAGGGCGGCGGGGCGCGGCGTGCGGGCCGAAGATAAGCGGCTTAACTCCGCAACAAAACGGGCTAGCACTATACACCAGTCACCCGAGAACGACTGAAACAGCGATACATCGCTATATACAGCTGCGAAGTTTGTAACCACTGGGCGTTGTTACCTAAAACGTTATAAATACTGTAAAGAGAGCAGTGATTTTGTGCTTTATCCTTTGGTGATAAAGTTGAAAGTAGTTTGGAGGTTTTGGGTAGGTTACCGAATTAGGGTTGCCAGAGTAAAATAAAAATACATTTTCCAGGGAGACAAGCAAAGTTTTCGTTATAGATGTGGTTGTGTGGGGCCGCGGTACGTCTAAACAGTTTTAAAGAGCGGTACTTTTTGAACGGATACCTTGTTTTGGGTTAGTTTATTGTTTAACTTTTAGGTCGTCCTAGCATCTAGGTTTCACAAGTCAGCTAAATTATTTAACAGGTGAGATTTTCTTTCAAACGTTGGAAGAATTGATGGCTACAAGATATGCTTCAAAAGGAGTTAACGCGAATTTTATCGCCTTAATTGCTTATCTGAATACCTTAACTAAACTAATAACAAAAAGATATAACATGGAGTTCTGTGGCAACAGGCATTAGACCTTCTTTTTTTAAGTCGGTTAATTTTTTAACTTCAGCCTACTAGCGGTGTGGCTTGCCAATTTCAACTTGCTGATACTGAAAGCTATATCGGTCACTTTAGTTCTCCTGCGGATCTCCTCATTGGGATCTTATCTCGCAGGGAAACACTATAAGCATAGATCTCTCCATACGACGTTCACTGCTGAACATAGGTCTCCCTCAGAGCGCGCCACTTTGAGCAGCTGCCGTCTCCTGCATCCATCGGCTTTCCACCTAAACCTAGGGGGCTGGCCTATACGCTGCGTTTTCCGGTTCGTGGTCGCCACTCGAGAACCTTTCTTCCCCGTCGGTTGTCAGTTCTACGAGCGATGTGGCCTGCCCATTGCCTGCTAATTCTAAGAGTTAGATCGGTCACTTTCGTGCTACGTATCTCATTCCGGATCTTATCTTGCAATCACCAAGCATTAGTCTCTCCATAGCTCAAGATTTCAAGCGTATCACAGATAAAACAAGCTATAACTATTAACCATTATATAACCCAAACAGTTTTCCTAACTATGTTGCCGTCACGTCGTCGGTAACTCGATAGGTCGTCGGCTGAAGCCCGCCGCTCCGGACGTCCTACAACCGTGACACGCGTGACACGACACGACCCGGCTGGAAATATGCGCTGGAAAATAATGTGGAAGGTATTCGTTTTCTCTGTGGGTGATTTGATTTTAAATTTACCAGCAATACAACATTGGTTAACGAAATTGTGAGAACTCAGCGCGCGTTTTTTGCAAATTGGCAAAAAACTAATTTTATCTCGGCTTTTCAGTCTATTGCCAATTGTTGCTAAACCAATGATATTTAGGTAGTACTTTTAATCATAATTTGTTGATACATTCTATTTATTTGCGGTAAACTAGTTTTCATGTAATTGCGTTGAGTAATTAAGCTGTAATTAGCAAAACATGCAAGAAATTTGATTTTGGCGCGCTGAGCATGACGTTCCACCTTAAGAAGATTGGTGTGGTATCTGGTGGCAGTTCTATAATAACTGAAAAGACGTATAAAAACAAAATAATAACTAAAATCATTTAAAAATAGTAAAAAAAAACAAAATTCTATAAAAAGTAATGGAACAGCACAGATGAAAAATTTACTGGATGGCGAAAATTGCATTTAGAATGAGGCTTTTGCTCTAGGGGTATTTCTTTGGCCATAATTTATTTATTTACTTACACTATTAAGAAACCCAAGGAGGCCTGACCATAAGATTTTTTATTAAGTCTCAGTACTGCAAATGCGTCACGTAAGTAGGTAGGTCGTCAATCTTTGTCGGTTATTCTGACACCAAACATGGTAAGTTAAGGAATACGCTTAGTCGTTCAGCTATGAAGAGGGCCAAGTTCGGGATGTTATTATATTGAGATCTACAGGAGCAAAAACTCACTGATATGGCTTTTAGAAATAGCAAGATGAAGTGGTATTAACCACCACGCATAGTAGCTTCGTGATAGCTCTTAGCCTTAGGCCTGCTTATGTTCAGCAGTGGGTGTCTTCAGGCTGTTGGTGATGATGATGATGATGACTTATTTTGCACAACGAATCAGCAGAATTCAACGAGGCAATGCTGCCGGCATGGTGGGTACGCTACTTACCGGTAGTGGGCTGGAGCATTTGGATTTGGCTGGTAGGTTAACGTACGTAGATACACGGTACACTCGTAAAGTCCTATAGGGCCTTACTTATAAACGCCGCTTAAAGTTAGTCAGTGTTTTAAATCCGTCTCGTTTTCCCGCGTGTGATTTCAAATCAATCAAAAGTTGACATAAGGTTTTAAGCATTGGCTAACATTTAGCAGCGTTTATAAGTAAGGCCCCTAATGTTAGATAGTGCAGCTAATTACGTTTCAGTATGCCTGTCTGGTGTCTGCACAAAAGTTTTACAGCTCCTGATTTTGAACCTATATAGGTTGGTAGGTATCATTCGCACCCAGTTCCTTGTACATTTGTCAAACTTAAAAGGTGTCCATCTCAACAACATGCCACGGTGAGATGTTGTCATGCGATCCCAATTTCAGCATTTAAAAAAAAAGCTAAAATCTTATTATGGAAGAATCGCCTATTAGCTGTTTAGTTATATAATAATCTCTATAAGTCTGTAAGTACATACTACACATAATATAGCGACATACAGAATATTGGTTTTTTGGCACCAATATCAAGTGTAGGTATTTAAAAAATTCATGACGGCATCTCCCAGTTGCGATTTTTTTTATAAATAAAACACGAGAAATGTATTTTATATGCATATATTCGGATTCAATATTTCAATAGCTATCAGTTAATTATTACAACTTAAATTAAAAAAAATACACTGACTCTTCATCGAACGTGATACTGAATACTTAACTCTAACTTTAACTTAGCTATGTTCAAGCTTAAAAATTACTATAAATTACAGGTTTCGTTACATTAAATTACTACAATAATTTGAATAATAAACATATAAATTAACTAATAATCTCTGCACGTTATAATTAAAATGATTAAATAATTAAAATGCGATTTACTAGGAACCGATAAAGTCCATGTCAAAATATGACCATACTGTCATATGATTTCCGTCGATTGTGCTTTTAATGCACGTAATTTTTAAGGTTAATCACTTTTTAAAATAGCAACACTTTTTAAAATAAATGACTGTCGAGTATTTTTCCTTTTAACGTAAGAATAAAAAAAACTGTTTTGAAGTAGATGCCATGAATTTAAGTAAGTACTAATAAAATTATTAGAGGGTCCAGTATAATTTCTCCTTAGGAAAATTACATGACATAACTTTCAAAAGAATGAACGGAATAAAATTTTGACACTAAAATTATTGCATTACATAAATATTGCATTTTAATAGAAACGCAGAATTTCAACACGAAACTCTTAGTTTCTAATACTGTATAAGAAAATAATAATGGAACTAGGAGTGGTGAAATAGAATATTCTACTTCGGAAATAAAAAAATAAAACTATGTCTCTCTATGGCAGGTCTAACGTCACTGGACTAGTGATCAAAAAATAGGAAAATAAGAAAAAATACATCATTCCTTATTCTACACAATAATAAGTCACATTTTACCGCAGCACACACATATACAAAATTAAATCCTTAAAATATTTATTTACACCAAAACTATATTTACCGGATAATTTAGCAAATTTACTAACATAGCCTAAATTTTTTTCAATTGATATGATTCAGGTATTTTTACATAGGCTTTAGAAAGCAAACAAAAGAAATATCTATACACATTCTTAATTATGGGGTTTATTTTTTTAATATGGCAATGATTTTGCTTTTTCGATACATCCTTTAGGCCTTCCCACTAATTTTCTTCGTTGGCAACACTTCGTTTAGTTTGAGTTTGGAACTTTATTTAAGTTCCGAATAGATTCATTTTCGGGCGAAGCTTGACTTCATATTTGTAAAAAAAGTAAGACACAATATTCCAATTATCTATGTATTTTTTTCAAAATTATGTTTATGTATTTATATTATTTTTACTACATATTTATATTAAGAAAAATTATAACATATTTATAAAATCGCTTTAGTTAGGTTATGACTGGTCAAAGATTCAAATTTTCAAGTAGATTATAAAATATTGCGTTTAAAAACAGTATCAAAGTATGAAGTCAAGTTAATCCCCAAAATAGAATTAACAATTTATTCTAATCAAATGAAGTACTTGCTAGATTAGAAGAGAGTTTGTCGGGTTTGTGTTTCCGTTGATATGTATTTACGTCGTACTTTCTACCACTTTCAAGTGATTACAACAATTTAGTGAAACTGTATAAACAAATCTATTATTAGTATGAGCAGAAACTATTGAAACATTTGAAATTATTAGAAAATACGAGCAAGTTCTGCAATTCTTAATAACAGTTCATTTATTGCTAAGTGATCTAAATAAATGTAATTTTACCAAGAATTAACCAAAATTATTGTTTCATTATGTTTCAAATATTTCAGAAACATTAATAAGTAGAATTCAGATATTTCTATTTGACTATTTCTGTGTGAAACAGAAACAAATGCACAATGTTCGCGCCAATCGTTTCATTTATTTTTTTTAACTAAGTACAACGCTTTGTTTATTGCACTTATAAACGAAAAAAAAAGAATAAAACGATATCTGAACGAACACAAGGTAACCATTAGATTCTGGCTACTAAAACAAGAGACTGAAAAATCGCAACATATTTAAAAAAAATATTGGTATGGCAGCCCTAACTAAGACGAAAACTTGGAACAACTCACTTTGATTCCTTAATAAAGTTTGTGTTTTACCGTTTTGCATAAATATTTTCAAGTTTTCTTCTTAGTTTGGGCTGTTTGTGTACGCAATCGTTCAAAAACCGACAAACTCCCGTGCACCTAGCACTAATCAACGATATTTACACAAAACGACTAGAAACAAAACACTAAACCATATTGATCCCGTACTTTTCGGGCGCGAAGTAGCTATTGCCCGAGTTTGAAAAGTTCGTTATCTGTGACGCTTGGAGCATGGATAAGTGTGGGGAGTTCTGAGCCTGGTTGTCAGGAGACTCGGTGCCTGAGAGGATGTTGTGATGGGAAGGCCAAGCGGCGGGTGGTGAAGGGTTCCCGAACGAAACCTGGTTGTACAGCTGGTTGCCGTTCGCTGTTAGGTTATGCCCGTGGCTGCCGTGGGACTGGTTGACAGATGTGCCGTTGAAGTATTCCATCTGAAGAGAATAGATAGATTATTGTTTCTGCAGAGCAAATACTATACCTACCTACAAACGTTAAGAGAAGAAAGTAAATTAGAAGTCTAGTTATAGAGTTTTTCGATCTGACTCATTCTAGAAGCGTCTGAATCTATCGTAATCAAAATCGTGGAAGTATTTTTATAAATTATTTACGAATGAGCAAGGAACCTGTTTCACAAGAAACACTAAATTCTATATTATAAAAATAGATTTTAAGACATAACTTTTAATGTAGTTTTGGGAATAATGATTTTACTTGCAGCAGATAATTTTGAACCAATATTGAAATCATTCAGAAATTAGCAATACCTTTTCTCTAAAAGAAAGGTAACTACAGCTTTTGATAAAAACCCGCCACCAACTAGTAACGTAACATTCAATAATCATTTACATTTTAAACTACAAATAACTTACTACCTTATTAGCATCATAATTATGTTGCAGATTGATCGTAAACGCATAAATTGTGATATTTATGATTACATTAACGCCAGTTATATTGGCAGATTGTATCCGGGTGCTAAATAGATAATGAACAATAAAATGAAATGATGAGATGTGAAATATCTTTCTGGAAACATTGAGTCATTGATGGATCGATCACAATACAACATACAGTTATTTTGACTTACGGTTTAAACAATCAATATAATGCATCAATAGATTATTTGTGGGAATGAAGTACTGACCTTTATTATACTAGTAGGTACGCTGGATAATGATCAATGTTGCCTGAAGGCGTTTGATTTTCACCATTTGGCGCTGTTTGCTAAGAGTGACATCGTAGCGTCATCGGAACAAAATAAACCAATCAATCAATGCGATGGATTTTCAAATTATAGTTCTCAGTATTTAAATCGGCACAAGAAATTCTCAGTTTTGTACGACATCGTCTATCCAGCGTACTTGTATAATAGAGATCAGTGGAATTAAACAAATAGACAATGAGTCAATGAGTCACAACTAATAGAATTTGATCATAAAGCTAGAAAACAAAACTCACCTGACTTGGATAATACGGTGAATTATAAGCACTCTGCCCATATCCCTGGTGGTGATGAGATGTCGAGTAACTCCTGATGTAGTCAGAACTGCCCGGCCAGTGAAAGCTATTGTAGCTATCCGGATGGTACACGTTGCCTGGACCGTTCAGACTCTGAGGAGTTATAGGGGGGGATGGAGTCGTCATGATTGAGGAGTTGGATCCTAAAGGAGTCAAATTCCCAGTCAATCTTGAGCTGTACTGGTCTTTAACCAAGTTGCTCCCAAATGACTTGTCAGAGTAATCAAGCTTAGAGGAATAATCCAGCCTTTTGGGACTGCTGTATAACTCCTGCTTTGGAGTTACTCCATAGCCGTGGATATTTGAAACGTCAGGGGAGGATTCCTTGCCCGTAAGCCGTAACGCTTCATTGGAATTGTAGTGTGAGACCGACGATAAATTCTTATTGATCGGAGAATTTTCATAGGATGCAGCGGATTCTTTCTTACAGATTACATTGATAGGTGGACTCACAGAAGTTGTAGGGGTTATAGGTAAATTAGGTGAAGTAGTGGTTATGCTCGAACTGTTCTGGGTTGTCTGACTGTTTGACGAGCTCGTTAAAGACTTGGAACTGGAAACTTTGGAGGTTGAAGATGTTGATGAATTCTTGATGTTGTTACTAGACGATACACTGGTTTTGGAGGCGGAGGAGGATTTGGAGGAGATCTGGCTGTTGGTTTGCTGCTGAAGCTGCTGCCGGCATTTCGCTCTTCGGTTCTTGAACCATACCTGGTAGAAATAAGGTATTATTACAAAACTCTGTTAAAATAATTTACAAAAATACTTCCTCTGAATTTTTTGATAGATAGGTATTTGAGTTTTCGAATAATGCTCAGATTTAACCTACTATACTACGTATTATGGGAACTTTTACAGGGTAAACGAGCTGTTTTTCAGATGAAAAAGCTTCTCTAGTATACACATGTAAGCCGTTAGGTGTTGTATGATATCTACAAGTACATGATAACTGCTATAAGTTCTAATTATGAAGTCATGTTAGCAAGAATGGGAGTATAAAAATCTAATACAAAAAAGTCATTATTTCAAATCTTCAGATAACCCCAACCACAGTAACTCGCTACCAAATTACAACCTATAAACACCCCTGCACATTGCAAGTTGTGTGCAGTTCAATTACAACGCGTTCTCGCTTCTTGTTTGCGGTTCTACTTACTTTTGATTTATCGGCGATATGAGAGAGTTTTCGTAAGGGTGTTTTACGGCCTGAAGGTATTTTGTATTGTAATGCCTTAAAAGTCAGCGATTTTGTAAAACTTGAAGAATATTTGGACTTTTTAGACAAATCCTAAATCGAGATCAGTCAAACGTGTGGTGTGCCGTGCCAAAATGAAACTAGAGACACTTTTTCCAATAGGACCTTTTCTTCTAAATATCTCTATAATAAAGGACCCAGAAACTACGAGGACTATGGTCTCACAACATCCAAATATAGAACAGTCTGAGCATTTTTCTGTGCACAAATACTTGCCTTGTCATGAAGATGTTGTTTTTGAAAGCTACAACAACATCCCCATGACTCTGCACTTGTCAACTTGAGAAATCATCTCTCTCAAATTACATCTCAAGTATCAAAATTGATTTTCAAAGTATCAAAATCACTCCCCGTATCAAGCACGCAGTTACCGTGCCCGCCCATACCTACCGCGGATTAGGACCCCTGCGCCATTGTACCGAACGTTAATATCTGTGTAGAAAGAACGAAAGAATGAATGAATGAATGAACGGGTGTAACGACAGATGCGCTATTGGCGAATGTTTACGCTGTTTTGAATTTAAGTGTGCATGGAAAAGTATAAAAGATTGAAAGTTGCGTTGTGTTTTTTGGAATTAATAATAAGTACTAGAACAAAGTAGAAATTGATAAAATCATTATGAAATTTTGAGCGCAATAAGAAGCTCGTAGTGTTTTTAAATTATTCTAATGAAATGTTACAGAATAGGCATAAATTACTTGAAAAATATATAAGCCTAGTTAACAGGTAAGTTAAGATTTAATTGTTTTATAAGTAACTAAAAAATAAATCATTTCAAAATCTTGGCTAAAGTTTAATAAAAAAAAACGTAACACTCAAAATACACACTGATAAATTTACTACGATAAAAAAATAAATTTAAAACGACGTTATAAATTACTTACCTATATACAAAGAAAATTATATTGGCCGTCATCCCCGCGTTCAATATAGGTATAACGTGTGCCATTAAAGAAACGAATCGGACGCAACAATGAAACTCTTATTTTCCCTCTCCCACTAATGCGTTTAAGTGCAGAGGGTATGAGACAGCATTAGAAATGTTCGCTCTATTCAGTTCTTTTCTTTATTGAATCGCGTTATAGCATCAATATGATTAATTTTATTATTTATAATTATATCGACCTCGATTTACAAATCTATGGATATTAATATTATTATAATATTTCATGTAGCAGCTACTGGTATATGCAAATTTAACTGAACATTATAATAATATCAGCTTAGATCATATTTATTTTTATTGTCTTTCTTACTACTTTATAACTTAATTATTTGCACCAGTTATAGCGGTATTTATTTATTTATTTAATTTATTTATGTTTTTATTTATTTATGTTGTACTTCTAGACTTATTTGGTCCCATCATTTATCATCATCATCAACAACAGTTTGTAGACGTCCACTGCTAAACTTAGCTTCCCCACAGAGCATCACTTTGAGCGGCTGCTTGCTTTCAGCATCTATTGGCTCCCCGCGGTTCTGACCAATCTAAGTACAGTAGAGGCAAAAAAAACATACTTTCTAGCTATTTTTTTTTCATTATTTTCCGTCAAATATTAGCTGAAAAAAACAACTCGGTAACTATTAAGTATTCTGTGACCTAATTAAATAGCGATGCCCTTCATTTAACATGTAATGATGACAGCACATCTGATCTAATGAATGACATGAACTTATCTCACCAATTAATATCTGGTTGGATCCGATAAGGCTATCAAATGATCAGATTCTAACAGATTTATTCCGGAGGGTAGTTTTTGTATTTTTAATTGAACCTACCCACTTAATCATGTCCAGTTTCGAAGTTTTTTTTCTATCAACGATAGGAGATCGCGGTCTTGCCTTGACCTAAGCAGCGCTTATTTGGAATATTGTTAAAAAAAATTTTATTAAAAAATGATACAAAAATCTTGATCTAATAGATAATTCCAATAATATCTACATAATAATTAATTTACTTTAGATATTCTTGATTCTTCCGATGATCTGGTGTGAAACCGGGGGTCAATGGATGCATGAGGCGAGCAGCCGCTCAAAGTGACGCTCAGTGCGGAAGGCCTATATTCAGCAGTGGACGTCTTATATTGGGTATTATATTGTATTCTGTGCATGTATTTACAAACAAAAAAAAAGTATTTAAGTATTGTATTAGTTATCTGGTTCCCATAGTACAAGCTATGCTTAGTTTGGGGCTAGATGGCGCTGTGTGAAATGTTCACACATAAATTTTACATATATTTTTAAGACTGTTGATGATGATAATCACTATTTATTTATTTTATAACAAGATACTCTACCAGATATTCTTGTAAGTTGTAAGTGGTTGCAAGTGTTTCTGAATTTATTTGATTTTAATGTTATATTTTATATTCTATTTCATTTATTTTTGTTATGATTCTCCAACACGTTTATTTTCACAATGTTTCGAAGTTTCAATTCCCGAGCCCTGTCTTTAACGCCATGTTGGCACAAAACAATCGAATAATTCCATTTTCAAATTCGAAAATTGGAACGCGTAATTCGATTGGGCTCGCTAATGCACCATCCTTGTAGTTTAAATTGAACGTTTGAACGAATCAGAAGTCAGTCGGGCGTCAACTGTCGACTATGACGGATCTCTTTCAACTTTTATCAACTTTTATCGAATTTTATTCTAATGGGCTTGCGTTTGGGTGGTTTTCGAAGACGGATTATAATTTAAATTGTGACGATGCGGTATCAACAGTTAATTTGGAAGTTAGTAATCATCGGATTTGGTCTAAGAGGTTGATAAGTTTGTAATCTATTTAACAGATTTGAGTGGCTAGTTTTCTGATTGGCTCTAATTACAGAATGGATATATTATTATAGAACGAATTATGATAAACCTAGTCATTATTAGAAGTAAACATTGAAACAGTGTATCGAATACACAAAGCATTATTATGAAACTACAAAACTATTTTTTTGGGTGTGAAAAGTTGAATGGCAGTTGCAGCTCTGGCAGTCGTGATTTTTTCACATGATTAACTGTCGTTTAACGATCTAATGATAGCCTATTGAGGTACTCAATGACGTAAGTATTTGTGCAGTGGGCTCTTGCACTAGTATCCAGCCTTGTCATTAGTGTTTGCGCTCGGCGCCTATTGCTCGGCACTAATATTATTATTACTTTCGCTTTTATCGGGGCGAGCGTAATTTATATTCCTGCTCTGTGGTCCTATCCTATAGAATACTACCACTTTCTCTCTTCTAATAGGTATGAGAGAAAAAGAGAGAGAGAGTAGGTATTATGTATGTTCTCACTAACAGCCCGAACACGTCCACTGCTGAACATAGGCCTCCCCCATAGAGTGCCACCGTGAGCGGCTGCTCGCCTGCTGCATCCATCAGCATATAATTTTGTATGTTGTGTAGCTTATGTTTTGTGCATGTGTGTGTGATTGCATTATATGTTTGTTAATCTGTGTATAAGATAAAACTAACCTGTACTCTAGACTCGGGTAAGTTGATCTTCAGAGCCACTTCCTCCCTCATGAAGATGTCAGGGTACCTCGTCTTCCCGAACAGAGACTCCAAGACGTCCAGCTGTGCTCGGGTGAACGTCGTCCTCTCTCGCCGCTGTTTCCGAGGGTTCACTCCTGAGGACAAGAGATATTTGGTGAAAGGTATTTGATAGAAAAAGATTGCAGATACTTAGTCCAGTCCAATACTAACCGGGGAGCTGATGGATGCAAAAGGCAAGCAACCGCTCAAAGTGGCGCTCTTTGGGGGAGGCCTATGTTCAGCAGTGGACGTCTTCAGGCTGCTGATGATGATGAATACCATCGTCCTTGAAGACGTCCACTGCTTAACATAGGCCTCTCCGTAGAGCTTTGATTGGTTGCTTGCCTCTTGCATAATAATTAATAGTTAAGTATATAGAAAAAAAAACAACTGAAATATCTCAGAAATTACATAACTTAGGCGATTTTTTTATAGAATACTTTTTGTTTCCTATATTTTTTTCTATCGATTGACACTACTTTCATTAATGGCCATGAAATCGTGGTGTTTCCAAAATGGCGGACAGTGCGGCAGGGTAAAAAGGTTAGTGCCCTTTTAACTCATTAACATATAAAAACACATAAAATAATACTATGTCGAATAATGAAGGGAAAATTAATAAATAACTTTGTCCACTCATTAGAAACTGCACAAAGCTTCCTAGATTAATTAACAAATGAAGCTAATAGACGCAACGAGTTTTATGGAAACCTGAACAGCGTTTGATTAAACTCGATTTAATTAATCGTTACGTAGCCATACACGGGTTAATTAAACAAAACGATTTAATTAGACGCCATAACCATAAAACGGGTAACAGTAAACAGTGGCGACAATTTAATGGAACTATTTAATTATAATTAAAATTAAGTTCGGTGCGATGTTGGTCGTATTAATTTATGTTAATTTTGTCGAACTGGTTTGTACTGAGATGATATAAGACTGCTTTTAGCTAATATTATTGTAATTAAGCAGTTCTAATACTTAGCACGGTTTATCTCACAACTCATTTGAACAAAACAAATGATTTACTATTTTTATGAAATATCCATAAAAACTGGTCAACCATTTTTACTTTAATATAAAAAGAACTGGCTGCTACAAATCAACTAGTGATGTGACGCCAATCTCCATGAATCTAATTTAATATATCGATATCAAATTTTTTATTTATGACCCCCATAAAAAAATAAAACAGGTAGTTAAAATTAAAAATTGTAGATCGGGAAATAAAAGAGAAAATTTTACGACTGCCTTTATAAGTCAAGTAGGTTTTAGGAATATGCTTTTATATTTTTTTATGACTGGTCCGTACCCGTTTGGTAATGAAATTGTTTATGATCAGATTTTATTTTGATTAATATATGATATTTACTAATTTAATCGTATTAATATTAATTTTATCTGCTGACTAAGTATGTGCAGTGAAAAGGTTTAGTAGTTTAGAAATTTATTTGCATTACTAATCTATCAGAGGTTAATCTATTTTATTTTATAAGTTTATATACGTAAAGCGTAAAGCGTAAAGCTTTATTGGGATTATCCTATAATAAAACAACACAACAATAATATTTTCTTAAAAGCCCGCAAGGTAAAACATATTGGACACATTTTTTTATTTTTAATATATAAGGATGTCAATTATCGTAATCCATTACATTTACATCAAATGATCTGATATGTGATTAATTGCTGTGTTTTGTAAGCCAGCAGAGTCTTAGATACTTTTTTTTATTTACTTGACGCAGGAAAATTTTATGCTTAAACAAGGAATAGCTATTGGGACAAACATGATTGAAGAAACGGCCATCTCTTATAAATGAGCAGTGAACAAACAAAAGTCTGACTTAATAGCTACACTTGAGATAAACGCGTGTAGCGTTCATACCTGACCAGTAATATGCGAAGGAAGGAAGACTAATTTAAGAACTAACGCCGTAGAATGTGATAGGTATATAGGGTAATTATCACAAAATTTAAAATAGTTATGGAATAAATTAATTATGAATTATCTACTTAGTTAATGTTACACAGAATCCTAACTAAATAAGTCTATTGAAAAAATAAATTCATCTTCTTTACTTGTTGAAATTTTGTTTTTAAAATGTCGTTAGAGATGCTATAATACAATTTCTAGTTATTTAATCATTATATCTTTAAAATCATTACCTACACCTATTTTATATATATTTCGATACCGATACTCCGATAGTAATTCCCTTCACTACAAAACCGGTGAGCTACCTCATACATTACAGGTCAGAGTTGTTAATTTCTTGATTCATCACATTATGTTAATTCCACATTGTGCCTCTGTATTACGGAACTTATGGGACATAAAACATGTCACGTGGGAATGTTATAAAGTGGGAATCCTGCTGGGAGACGACAGTTTTGAGGTTAACTGGTAGTCAAACATTTTATGACGTTTAATTTGGTTTTTACGTCTTTTTAATCTAATTATTACAATATAAAAAGTTGCGTTATGATCTTGAGCAACTGAACTGACGTAGTCGTTTACCTAATGTTAAGGTGTCACTCGGAACTTGAAAATAATAAAGTTTCGTGTGACACTCTGCGGACGTCATCCTGAGACATCACACAGTCTTGTCTGAGGTCATAAAGTCTCATTTGCCTAGTAACTTACAAACTAGCGTTAAGTCCACCTCTGTACGCATTTTGTGCATAAAGAATTAAATAAATAAATAAATAACTTCACTAGCTACAATGCCCTTCAAACCGGAACACCGTTATACTTGTACAATACTGCTTGGCGGCAGAATAACTGGCAAAGCGGTGGTACTACACCTACCTAGACGAACTTTGCAGAAAAGTCCTACCACCTAGTATGGTAAGTTTATACAGACAGCGTTTGGAACAACTGGGAGTATCCGTGACAAAATTCATCGAACGAAAGTTTGACTCAAAACAGAAATGAATCATAATCAGAAAACTGAATACCTGTATAGTATAATGAACGGCTTTGAAGTCTGAACCATAGAATAGGTGACAAATTTTATTTTTGGATAAATTAATAATATTTCTCAAAAGATAAACATTTGAGAAAACAAGAATTAAATTTCTCAAAAAATGTAACAAGTTACAAGCATTTTAAAAACCGGAATAGAAAGAGATAGCTCAAACGGCCAGTGACGTCAGAGGAAGGTCGTTCACAGTACCTCATTACTAAGCTGCTACCACAGCTTTTCATACAATCTCTTTGGCACGAGTAGATTTTTCATAGTAACCGTGGGGGCGCTCTGTTTCGCGAGAAAGGAACAGGAGACGCCTCTTGTAGAAACTTTAAAAGCTTATTACTCCGTGATTAATTTACCGATTTTGCTTATTTTTTCAATTATTGCATTCATTTTTAATCTTCTTTATGAAAGTAATATTTACTTGTTCATTTTTAATAGTAGTCATCAAGCTTATTGTATAATTATGGCTCTGAACTTAACGATTTTAAGTTATCAATTTTATTGTAAATAATAATCAATGCAAGTGGCAGTGTGGTCCCGGCGGTGTGCAATAAGGACCACCCTTCCCGTGGTTCCCGTAAGAGCTGGCTAAGAGGATATCTAATGGTCAGCAGCATAATCCTCGTTACATTAAAATCTTCTGTGATCACCAAGCCGCCTCCCAAGCTTGGTGATTATGACAAACCCCTCGTATGATAAACATCCAAAGTGACATTTTATGGGGGAGGCCTATGTTCAGCAGTTGAGGTCTTCCGGCTGTTGATGTGTGGTAACTCCATTTGAGGTTTGTTTCAATTCAAATATATTTAGCAAACCGTTATGATCCGAAATGAGGAGATCCGCAGAGAACTAAAGTGACCGATGTAGCTCTTAGGATTAGCAAGTTGAAATGGCAATGGGCAGGCCACATCGCTCGTAGAACTGACAACCGATGGGGAAGAAAGGTTCTCGAGTGGCGACCACGAACCGGAAGACGCAGCGTAGGTCCACTAGGTGGACCGACGACCTGGTGAAAGCCGCGGGGAGCCGATGGATGCAGGAGGCGAGCAACCGCTCTAAATGGCACTCCCGGGGGGAGGCCTATGTTCAGCAGTGGACGTCTTCAGGCTGTTAATGATGATGATGAAACCGTTATGTACCACTTTAGTTTACTTAGGAATTTCACGATCGCCCTAATTATTACAATACAAGGCTAACTATTTATGAAGTGAAACTTTTGATCTCCTAACAAGACATCCAGTCAATAGCCAAAGAAAAAGCGACGTAACTGAGACGTCCAAAGAAATCGAGCGAAGAATGCAACTACCATTATTCATCTACAAACAGTCAGACAAGCATCATACACGTATGTATGTTACTCACTAATCCTTGTAATCCTATACAAATTAAAAAATATTAACTACACAGCCATTTTTCAAGCTAAATTATATTAAAAAAGATGTAACATCTTTATTTAGAGAAAATTCGATGATTAATGTTTTGTACGCGTGTTAGAATGTGTTTTGTCTAGGTGTTGTCTAATGAATGGTCAAAGACAGACTGCGTGTCTCCGCGTGAAACGCGCGCTTTTGTTCGATACCATAGACAAGGAGTGCAGCTTTTTTACTTTTCAGTTTTGGAACGAACTTTTTGTTCGAGATTACACGCCCGTTTTGGTGTATGTTTGTTAAGAAAAAATCAATATGTTTAGTTACTTATTATAGTATCGAGATTTCATTAATAAAATCTGAAAAGTTTTCGTGGCAATTTCGGAAAAGCAACGTAGTCATTAGAGCATTAAAAAACTAAAACAACTACTAGTAAACTTTACTAGTGTTAAAATCACACTTATAATTTTTTCGTTACTTTCAGTATACATTTTTGACAGATATAAAATGATCCTTATTGACAAAGCATCAAGGTTAAAAGTATCGCTACATTCACTTCTGGTCGTATCGTATTTTGAAAAAGTTTGTGTGGTAACATGTTACCCGAAACAAGAAATGGGAAGGTAACAAACGTAAAATAACAAACGTATTCGATACACAATCTCGCTTACGGATTAAAAAAGTAAAAATAATACAAAATACATTTGAAGCTGGCCCCATTGTACCTATTCCAAACAAACATTTCATACAGAACTGTCACATTTGGAAAAGTGAAAATAAAGTGACATCTGTCTCTTTCTTTACTAGTCACACAGACGTGGGTTAGACAGGGATGGATGTATATCAATTGTCATCGTCGACAATAGAGCGGGCTAATCCTCGTGACATAGCGGGCTTTTTTTTTTAATGGCAACGATTTTTATCTTTGATTTCCGATAGAGCTACTGCGCCTTGTTTATGGTCGTGCTTGTCTATGGCTGCTAATGGTGTATTCGTGTAGGATCTCGTTACGTGTTATCGTTGATTTTGAAAGGCGGTTAGATCGGTCGATAGTGTTCGAAATTTGAAACCGTGTTCGGAAGCGGTTTCTATTTGATTACATCGGCATTATGAAGAACTAAAAGCATGTTATAAAATTGGTTGTGATAATACGTAATTATTTAACATTCAAATTATTAACAAATTTTGTTTAAAATGGGTTTATAAGAAATACCCTCAAATATTAAAAAATGACGTTCATTTAACGTTTTCAAGAGGCAGTTGACTCAATACCTTATGATGGCGGATCCACTGCCGAAGTAAATATTCTAAATTAGTATCGACGATAAATGTACCTATTATGATTTTACTTAGCACGTATTTATATTGTTACCTACCTACATTATTTTATGTGACGGCGAATGTATGTATGTATAATAATTTTTGTTCTCATGGAACTGGTTTCGTCTTTTTTGAGAATAAATTTCTTTAAACTTAAACCTAAGAACAGTGTCAAAATATTTAAGAGTGACTGGCAATGGCGCCAGCATCGGTTCACTGGCAAATAATTATCAATTTTAATTAATATAAATTACCAATTCCGCGAAACCAATGACTCCTTTGTCACTTTATGGCATCGTTAAAACTCAATAAAATTAAAAATGTTGTAAATTATGGTAATACCTAACGAACTAATTAACACATATTTTAATAGAGAAACTAGTTTATTATTTTTAATTAACACTGAATAATCACTCAACTCGATCGTAAATAATAATTGTTGGTGAAATAACTTTACTGTCAGTTAAAAACTAGGAGTCATGAATAAATAATATACCTATAATTTTATTAATGCTCGAAAACGTACTAAGTATAAACCTACTTATACACTATACTATAACCTAATATAAATTAAAAATGAAACAAATTGAGTAGGTAATGTAGGTACAACATATTTTCTGCAAATAGTACCTATATAAAACGTTCAAGTAGGTGGGTAAGCCTTAATTTTCAAAATATTTACTTTTATAGTTTTAGAGACATTTTCTATATTAAATTAATCAAAAAATTGCAAATAAACAGAACTATAAAGAACAAAACATGCATGCACTTACGAGCTTAAACTCTTCTATCTGGATATACTAAGAGGAATTTTGTATCTAATTTCCGTGTCTAGCGGTACTAGCTTGCCTAATCTAAGCTATTAGGTAGGTATATAATCAGATTGTGTTAATTCTGAATATAAATTAGGTAAAGCAAAAGCTACGTAAATAAATAAGCTTTAAAACAGCACTATGGTATAAGATAAGTGAAAAGCGGGATAAGATGTACTTACTAGGTAGGTACTTGAAGTGGTCGCAAATATAAGCAGAAATGGTAAAAAGCCTCAACGGTTTCATACCACAAAGTTTCCACTTCACAGTAAAGGCACAAGCTTAAAGTATCTTCAAACCACACACGAGATCCCTGGGCAAATAAATTATTTTCCCGTTTTTCACGGTATTTGACCCCGAGGCGTCCCTCGCCGCATTTCTTTTAATGACGTGTAAAATATTCGAGGGGTTGCATGTGGCAATACAGAAAAAAACGAAACTGAACTCTATGCTTCAACCGGAAGTTCCATTTTAGAAAAGTTGGTGGGAAATGGTGAAAATGCGGGAGCGTCAACTGTCAGTTTGACAGTTCCAAAGGGACCGTTAATGGGCGCGTTCGGATTTTAAACCGGATTGTTGTTTTAGATTTGGGTAGGCTGGGCACGCTATTTTCTTTTTGATGGGCTTTGAGATTGCATTTAAAGATTGACCAGTATGGGATATTTTGGCAACTCGTAAATTCTGTAATACGCTGTGTCAGCGTTCAGCGACCGTGGTCCATTCCTATATCATATCATATACCCAATGCCTTTCTTCCCTATTGTCTTATACCATCATTGTCTCTGAAAGAAGGAATGAATAGAGTAGGATAAAATATTAATACGCGAAAAGGCCTTATTAATAAACATGGAGTAGCTTAGACTATAGTTAAATCCGCACCCCGTCGTCGCCGCCCAAGACACGTCTTGAGCGACCCAGAAGATCCTATAGTAGCCGTTGTTTCGGCTGCGCTAGGATCACCGGACCAGTCTAGCACTTCTGGCTCAGGTATCGATTTCGGCACCGGTATAGGATACCAGCGTAACACAATCAGACACCGACCCCACCGGCGAGGTCGACGTACCCCCGTAGGTTAGGTAGAATGGTCGCGACTTTCCATAGGGTCCACTCCTCCAGCGGACGTAGCCTTCTCGATCCTCTTATCCCGGCAACAGCCCAAGCCGAGGCTCGCACCCCAGGGGTGCCCTTGAGCTAGTTGCCCCCCACTTTTGTCGGCTGGGTGCCTTAAGCGCCTGCCCGGTGACGCCGTAAAGGTCGGTAGAGACCAACAGCATTAGCCCGTTAAAAAAAAAGACTAAGTCAAACCACCTTTTGTCTTTAAAGATCAAGTTCATTATACGAATGACAAAAAAGACAAAAGCTGGAGTAGCTAATCCAAACCCAAAGCTACTTACTCCACGTTTATTAATACTATTAAATAAATATGTGTGGACATTTCACACAGCGCCATCTAGACCCAAACTAAGCATAGCTTGTACTATGGGAACCTGATAACTGATACAATACTTAGATACGTTTTTGTTTGTAAATACATACATAGAATACAATATAACACCCACGCAGAACAAACATCTATGTTCATCATACAAATGTTTGCCTTGGGTAGGAATCGAACCCACAGCCCTCAGTTCAGAAGGCAGGGATACTACCAACTGAGCTATCGGGCCCGTCAAAAGAAAAAGACTTTTGCGTCTATTAAAATCCTTAGATTTTTTTATGTGTATTAGTTAAGGCCGTTAAGTTTTAGTACGAAAATTTTTGGCGGTATTATGTATTGTACCTACACAGAGGGATTCCTAAGACATAATGCGTGTGGAGAAGTACGATCACAGTATGAGACAACACTTAGAAATACACCCAATGAAATAGTTTAGGCTTACGGCACAAACTAATACAAAACCATCATGGTTTGTGACAGTAATGCTTCAAGGTTACCATAATATTGTTCGAATTCGTACCATGAACTTATAAAGTATTCCTGCGTGAGAACGAGACGTCTACATTTTTGTATAGCGTTATCACTGTCGCACGTCGGTGTCAACATGACAGTTGTATTTGAGTGAACGATTTAACGTGACGTCATCAAATCTGCTCTGGCTCTGCAGCATTGCAGTATTCTTACTTTTATGTCATTTTTTAATGTAATGTTGAGGTAATAATGCTATAAGAGGTTGTAGTAGGCGCCCTGTGCGAGCTAATGAACACTTTATTACGTGGTATCAAGAATCGCTATTTGCAATTTTGCATACACTTAAAATGTATTTTTAAGGTAAATCTTGTACGATGATAATGTTGTTTATTCTGTGATCATAATAAAACTAAAAATGAATTTTCACTGTCACAGCGATTTGTAGGTATCTAAAAGTAATGTATAATAGAACTAATAAATTATAGTACCACTAGTAACTAGTAACTAACCCCAATTTAGTACACATATACGTTACAGCCGCCCTGAAACGAGGGCTGCCACCTATAAATCATGTTAACACATAAATTGCGTTTGTCGCAGCCCTGAACAGGGGTGCTACACGACAAGTTGTGATAGATTACCACTACCCGAAAACTAAATTTCAAATCCAAAACATGCAACTGGCAACCCTATACGTATATGTATAAGGTTGGATCAAATAGCTTGTGGAAATAAAGACAGTATGCCTCAAATTATTTTATTGTATTGATAATGTTGCCAGCCCTAAGTGCTAGGGGTGTGCTAACCGAATTGTGCTGAATTGAAATTTATCTAATAAATTATTGCCCATTTGCAACAGTGGTGATATAGGGTGTCATTGTTTGGGGTTATATAGGGTGTTGCAGATTTTAGGCAAGTAATAATACGAAGTAATCGGTTGTGTTCGTATATAGGGAGGGTGTTCAAGCTTCGTGAATTCTACATCTTGAATATTTTTGAATCCCTCTCTATTTTGTCTTAATTTAAAGACAATTTAATAGAGATGTAAATCTTTTTGGCACATTCTAACATCAGTTATTTTCTTATATAATTTTTCCTTTACTTTTTTGGTTATTTTGTTAAAAGAAATGTTTTATACTGATGATTTGATGACGGTAATGAGGTAATGTGACCTTGTAAAAGTCAAATAGCGTGCGTGCTCAGTCTCAAATATTTATTTCTCGTTAATTTTTCTTTTATTTGAATCTCTCTTTTCTACTTTTTCCTTTTCTTTCCGCCTGACTAGGCGTACGCTCGTAAATATTGACGGTATCAATTATCCACCCACTAAGTGTGAATTGCTGTGCAAATAGATAAGTGCGAGTCGCGTGGCAGACACGTGCGCGCGCTCCGGTGGTTGAGCGATAACTGATGACTTTATACTTTTACCGGACCTAACATAAACAATGACGGTTGGTTTTTAAGTGTTGGTAGTGTGAGAGAAAGAGTTTTGTTTTGGAATACAGTACGTCAATTGACTCACGTGGAAGAAGATGGTATAGTATTTTATGTTTGAAGTACCACAGTATGGGATGAAGAAATAATTTTCGGGGTACGTACATTAGCGTAAATTTTGGTAATAAGATGCAATGTTGGAGACTTCAAATCAAGAGTGATTAAGTACATATCACCTAGGCAAGCGTATTACATCCTAAACCACATCGTCAGTTAAAATCAAGTGATGAAATAGTGGCCAAATGCAATCCTATCCAATAATAAAAAAGTTAAGCCTCTCTTTGTTTTATTGTGTTGCTTTCACATCGATAGGGCTACCCATAGATTTCTTACATTACCATGACCAACGGAGGGCGTTATTAACCGAAAAAAAAAATGGTATGCAGACCATATTTAGGGTCTGTCTTGTATCTGGAAAACAAGAAAAATTTTAAGCCTTCACCTGCCCATTTATTACTTTTCTTACATTACCACAACACAAGGTATTTTCTGCCCGGAAAATCAGGAATTTCCCGTACGTAGTTTTTACGTAGGGCAACATTTATGGTGAAACCGCGGAGTTCTTAGTTTAAACAAAATTGGGTCAATTTTAGAAGCCATAGGAACAAACACACAACCATAATACAATGCTGACACCTATTTCCATTACCCTTGCTGTTTTTTCTGCCACACTAACAGTTCTCCGTGCCACTTCACTCCCTATCCTGAGACCTCAGGCCCTGCGGCCTAATTGCAACACAAACATCGAATGTTTTACTGATTGAGTGATTGTTTGTTTTTTGCGCCCTCTAGCGGAAGTGAGTGGAATTGTTTTAGGACCGAGTGGGCAAGAGTGGAGTGCCTTGATACTTTTAGGTGTCTTTGCCTTGGAAGCATGAGGATGCAGTATTTCCGTGTTTCTTCATTGATTTCTTCTTTCTAAAAGGATTATTATGAGATCTGCAGGAAAACTAAAGTGATCGATATAACTCATACCAATACTATTACATCATGCCATGTTTGCGATATAGCAAGTTGAAATGGCAATGGGCAGGCCACATCGCTCGCGGAACTGACAACCGATGGGGAAGAAAGGTTCTCTAGTGGCGACCACGAACCGGAAGACGTAGTATAAGCCAGCCCCCCCCGGTAGACTGACGATTTGGTGAAAGCCGATGGCTGCAGGAGGTGAGCAGCCACTCAAAGTGGCGCTCCCTGGGGAAGGCCTATGTTCAGCAGTGGACGTCTTCAGGCTGTTGTTGTTGATGATGATGATGATGATGATGATGATGATGATGATGATGATGAGAAACATTATTGATGTTTTCGGATTAGGTAAGTATTTATTTTTGTTTACGTTCGTTTATGCTGCGAAAGAGAAAAAAGGGAAGACCAAAAATGAGATGGGAGGACGACATAATAAAGCTGGCAGGAAATGACTGGATGAGCAAGGCTCGAGACAGAGAACAATGGAAAGGACTTGAGGAGGCCTTTACCCAGTGAGGGGACTTTGGCATAGCAACATTAGTAAATAAAATAAATACTTAATTAAAAAGAAATCACAGAGAAAAGAAAAAGATAAATATGTATATTTAATTAATTCAATTGCAATTAATGTAATACTATATGAAATCCTTTTGTTTTGTAAGTTGCTGAAGTAAATAAAAGGCTTATTATTACTATTATTATTATTCTGCGAAGCTCAATGTATGATTACTGTTTTTTATAATTGTATTCAAAAGTTATTTTTCAATTTGCCTCTCAAATTGTCACGTGACACCCCAGCGTGTCACCCTTGTGAACTTGCGCACTTGTCGTGTTTATTTATGCAATAGAGTTGTATTGAACTTAGTTGACAGTGTGTAGCGTGCTTTCATTCAGTAACAAACTTCAAATTACCGGCCAAGTGCGAGTCACACTCACGCACGAAGGGTTCCGTACCATTATCTATAAACACGAGCAAAAAACACGTTTGTTTTAAGAGAGCCTTATTTTGAGATAAACAAAACAATGTATAAAATAAAGAAAAAATATAAGGTTCAGTTGGATACAGAGGCAGCAGCCGTTCAATGTGGTGCTCTATGGGGAGGCATATGTTCAGCGGACGTCTTCTGGCTGATGACGATGATGATGATGGTGATGATGGAGCCTTAAACATTTATTTTATTTTATTTTTAGTTTTGTTGTTATAGCGGCAACAGAAATGCTGATGTATTTCTGTGAAAATTATGTAATGAACAAATATTTTTGAGTGTTAGTGTATCTTAGACCGCATTATCACTTACCATTATGTGGTCAAGCGCTAACCTATTAAACATAAAAAAATATATCTTTAATTTAATGCCTATTTTATGTTAACTGAAAGTAAATGCTACATAACATTATGTTTTAATGATGTTTTATGTAATGCTTCTATCTATCTATGCCTTTTCTAATTTGCGACAGATGCAAGGGCGCCCTAAAGTCGCAAGTGTGACCTTTCTCACCAAATTGTTTAATTTAAAGAGCACTGCTTGTTGTTTCGGTGGAGATAGGGCAGATTTGTTTGATTTGAGAGGGTAACATTTTAGCAACCGACTGCAGTAAAAATAAACTTTTTGGTGTCTTAAAAGGAAGAATTTTTAACGGACTATTTTCAGCTATTTTTTTTATATTTGAATAGGCCCGCATTTGACCGCAATCTCTGATGGAAAGTACGATGCGGTCTACGATGGTACATGCTTGCCTAGAAGATACCTATTCACTCGCGACTTGAAGAGCTCCAGATTGTCCTTAGACTTACTATTGGTCTGTACCAACCTTTACAACGTTACTTTTGTAAGAATAAAATGCTCAGCTGGCGTTAAAAGTGAGACGCAACGCAATTAGTGCAAGGGCAATGAAAAAGTAAGTCAAACACCTCGGTTTCAAAATGTAGCAAATTTTTTTCAATTCAATTCAATTCAATTCAATTCATTTATTTGCTTGAATATGAGTAATACATAGATGTCAGATATAAATAAAAAATAGGTACTTCAATATTCCACCATGTCGGCATGCAAAATTTGTATGTATTTTTTTTTTACCTTTACAGTTATCTGGTTAATAAAATCATAATTATGAGTAGCAGTACGTACATGTCACATAAATCTACTTACAGATATTAATGTCATTAGAATTTGGTAGTTAGCTCAGTTAAGATATTTATTTTATTTATTTTTATTTATTTTGTTCACATAAAAATAAAAACACAATTATACTTACATCTAAAAATACTATGTATGATAGTAGATAAGTCACAGTCACCAACCTATTAACTCTAACTACAATACAAGAACTTGTCATTAATATAGTCGTTTACATTGTAATATCCTTTTTCAATCAGTAATTTAAATAACTTTGTTCTAAAAAATATTAAATTTTCAGTTTCCAGTATTTGTTTTGGTAAGTGATTATACAGTATTGGCGCCATAGTGAGGATACTCTTGTCATGTAATTTTTTTATTTTGGGGATATTCATTTTTAGGTTTTTTTTTTTAGGAAAGCCTAAAACTAAATTAATCTAAACTAAAATAAACTAACACTATCTAAAATCAAAAACTACAATAAGGCAACGTGCCCAAAATGCTGGCGGCATCGCCCCGTAAAATGGCAAAAGTAGAAAAGTATTTTCTTATTTTGAAATAGTAATAAAGAGAACATCATTTTAGTTCATGTCTGTAAAATTATAGTAGTATTAATCATAAAATATAATCATTAAAATAAACCAAGAAAAAAAGTTAGCGCGTTGAAATGTTTTGTATGAAATCGATTTTTGGACAAAAAGACATCAACGCGTGACTATCGATTTTCCGTATATTGTACGTAATTGGCGGGAACGCGGAAAAGTTCACGTCGTTGCATTGTATTATTTCTCAAAACTTGTGTATTTTCCAGTGTTAATGTTTAAAATTGGTGGCGTTTTACGCATTAAGTGCTGAATTACGAGCATGAGTGTAGGCAAGTGATATAATGTGGTGAAACGTGATTTTCCGTGTTGCTTCGAAAATTCCATAGAAGCTTCTAGTAAAGTTGCCACCACTTTGCTGGAGCATGACTTAGACTGGAATATGACTACCTGACTTAGACTGGACTATGACTATGACTAAGACTTGACTTTTCGTGAAATATTCTAATGATGAAAAATTACAATACTTTGACACTGGCTAAATACACTATGTGTGGAGGCAAAATAATAATTAAAAAAAAAATTGTACCATAAGCCATACTAGCTGCTGCTTATGGCTTCATTTGATAAAAATATCCTCATGGTTCAAACTATCTGGAATCCTAGTTCCATCAAGATAAGTACAGCCAAAACACGCAAAAACGTAGCAAACATACTATATTGTGCTACTGCTTTAAAACATTTAATACTAATCCTCTAAAAACAAGACGTCAGTATATTTTTTTTTCTTAGATTTTGGCTCCACACGTCGTATATTTAGCCAGTGTCAAGTATTGTAATTTTTCATCGTTAAAGAATATATCAAGTCAAGTCTTAGTCATAGTCATAGTCCAGTCTAAGTCAGGTAGTCGTAGTCCAGTCTAAGTCATGCTCCAGTAAAGTGGTGGCAACTTTACTAGAAGCTTCTATGGAATTTTGGAAGCAACACGAAAACTCACGTTTCACCACATTATATCACTTACCCACACTCATGCCCATAATTCAGCACTTAATGCGTAAAACGCCACCAATTTTAAACATTAATACTGGAAAAAGCACAAGTTTTGAGAAATAATACAATGCAACGACGTGAACATTTCCGCGTTCCCGCCAAAACTCGTCAGTATATTTCAACATTCACATATTCATAATGAGACAGATGAATAAAAATTTTGATTTCAATAACAAGGTTCTAATGACAAAGTAGGTAAGTACCTACTTAGCCATTGAAACCAAGTGGTAGGTATAGGTCTACTAGTAGGTCTAATTATTACTAGGTGGTCACATAATTAACTATACTATCTACCACATGGAAACGTCAATTTTAAATATCTACATTTTACATTTTATTAGGAGATACTTCAACAAAATTACCTTATGGCGTGCATCTTAATTCTAAAAACTGTTGTAATATTAAATGCGCATCTTTAACGTAGAACCACGGTATTAAAACAACCAAACGCACTTCATATTTTCATATCGTAACTGCATTTTTCTTTATCACCACTCATTTCTTATCACTTTTTAGCAAAATTACCTTTTACGCCATTTCAAAGTGACATTTATGATAACCCGTGACGCTGACAAGAGCCACGCATCATTAAAAAAACAAAAGCAACATGGCGACCAACATGGCGACTCAAAGATGCCGCCGGCAGCCACTTTCTGAGCCGGAATTCATAATGATAACTTTAATAATATTTATTATGATCTGGAAATAAAAAGAGTTGGGAGTACTTACGTTCTGGTATTCAAGTACCATTTTGGTGTGACAATAATTATTATCAGGAGTTACTAAGCTAAGATAAAGCGGTCGTAAAGTTTTGTTAAGACTACATTCTTGAGGTACCTATATACCGCACGTTTAGAACTAGATGAGTGTTGCCCGCCTGCATTAAAATTTAACAGATCTTAAGTTAATACTATCCGCAAGTCGTCATTTAACCTGCGGGCGGGGAGAGTCACGACTTGCAGAAATAAGGATTAGAGACTAGTGTTGCCGAAATATCGATAGTTTTGCTATCTACATTTTTCATCTGGAAAAACCATCGTACCATCGTAGACCGCGTCATCACTTTCCATCGTGAGATTGCGGTCAAATGCTATTCAGTTACATACAAAAATTATAGAGATAACGTTGGTACCTATATTTAATTTTTCATAATTATTATTACCCCCAAACTATCGATTCAGTTAGTTATCTCGGAACGTATTTAATAAGAAGTTTGTGAAAAATAAATATAACACAGGCCGAATGTTTTTCAGTTTGGTACATCGTTTTCTCGTGAAAGCGAAGCAAACAAACTTTACCTTCGAACCCTCTCATAAGAAAACTCTGGTTGTTGTTAATTTTAAAAGAGTTTAGATTTAAGTTTCTATTATTCTGCTTTGAAGTTACTTAAAAAAAGATTTAATAAATGTTTTAATTACAACTTCAAATTATTAATCTTTAAATATGTAGAATATGTAGAAACTTTATTGGTTTAAGTGTAAGAAAGATTAGTTAATTAAGCTAAATATTGTACTGTTTGTTTCTCTTAAACATTAATAAAATAAAAAAATAAAATAAAAAATGTCACCGTATTATCACCTCTATACAATTCAAATAGGTGCCCAATATAAATACTACAGTTAATTTTCCAGTGACGCTCCAAGTTCGATTTCACGGGAGTCTTGAAACGCATTTATTCTTGCGTCCTGCAACTGGTCTTAAACGTGTTCTTTTTTCAAAAGTTGTTTTCTTTTTTAGTGATGTATGGAGTGTGAGTCAGAATGGAAGGAATGGAGATATCGCGGGTCAGCGAGTATTGTTGTATTTTTTAAATCTTTTTTGTTTGTTTATTAATTTGCAACGTGTTATATGTAAAATATGAATGTGATGACCCTTAAAAATCTTACATACAATATAAAATGCTCTGAATGCATGCACCTTCTCCAATTAAGAAATAAGTTTTTTAATATTTTTTTATTTTTTTAATAATATCATGTCATTTATTTGTTATAAAACACCAGCCTTATCTTTGGTTTAGATAGAAATAAATATCCCTATTTATTACCAGAAAAACATATTTTTACACGTAAGTTTTTTACTGGATTGCAATTCACATAAATTTACACAAAAACAATAATTTTAATTAAGAAAAACTGACCACGAGTCGGAGGTACTTTTTAACTTGGAAATCAATGCTCTCTTACCTAGACGGAAGGTAACGCACACCTATTGAATATCGAAACCTGTCAATTTCCGTAATTCTAACCAGCCAGTGTCGTCGCGATGTAGGAAATGTTGCCAGTTCTATTTGTAAAAAATGTAAGGTGTTTGGAATACGTGAAGTTATACCACAGATACTTGATAGAATTGCAATACCACTGTGTAGTCTGGTTTAATGCCATAGTTCTAGAAAATTACTGAAGACAAAAATAAATAAGCTAAACAGTTATCAATAAAATTACATGAAAACTGGATAAGTATCAAAAACAACACAAAATTACCAAAAGTGAAGCTGTAAAAATGATTAAATAATCAAGCATAACTACCTAATCTACCTATCCTAAGATAATCTTTTTTATTCAAATATGTATCAAACTTAAATTGTAAAAAGTAATAATTAAATAAACAAATATGTATGGACATTCCACACAGCGCCATCTAGCCCCAAACCAAGCATAGCTTGTACTATGGGAAACAGATAACGGATATATAAATAATACTTACATACTTTTTGTTTGTAAATACATACATAGAATACAATATAACACCCAGACACAGAACGCTCATCTATGTTCATCACACAAATGTTTGTCCTGGGTAAAAATCGAACCCACAGCCCTCAGTTCAGAAGGCAGGGTTACTACCAACTGAGCTATCGGGCCCGTCATACTGTAATTATAACTAAATTCTAAATAATATATTATTTTTAATTAAATTAAATAAAAATAAACTATAAGAACGTAAAAACTACAAAGCACCTAGCGTCTCTGACGTAGCAACTGCCATAAAGAAAAAAATCGATATTCAGGTCATTGTGTCAACCGAATGATCGATTTTAGAAGCCTCAGAGTTATCGTTGTCTGATTACCAAGGGTATTTGAGGTTGTTCCGTTGTCCCAAACTCGTTTTAGGCGTTATGGGTCATCCGCGACAGAAGCCAGCGAGAAATATGATTAAAAACATTATGTGATAGTGATTTCAGGCGGGATTTTGTTACTTAAAATGGCAACTTTTGTTAGATAAAAAGAGATAGAACTTTTGCATTTTCTTTTTAACTTTAAACTTAGTTAACTTTAAATAAAACTTAGCTACATAATTTTCAAAATAATATTTTATCCTATTTCCTACTTCCGGTAACACCCCGGATATGAATAAGACCAAAATATATAATTAAGTAATAAAATAAATTAATTGCTTATCCCCACCAGAAGATTAAAAAAGCCACTGGCTGAATAAAATTCTAAGGGATGCCAATAAAAATATATTTAAAAAAAGAACGCCCAGCTGCCGCGCTTCTATTGTTGAAAAGAGACGAATGCATTCGGAGGGAAAGGAAGGGAAACACGGATTAAAAATTGAACTAGGCAGGGGATTAATTTTATTTTATTCGAGTATTAAAATTGGGCTTTAAATCTAATAGGTCGTAAGTTGTTAATTTTGTTTATAGATTTATATTATAGTTAGCTTTATATTATTGCTCAGTGAGATCGTGGTTGTTGTCTCACAAATCACAATATTAATAATAACATAAAACACTGTTTTAAACTTTCACGGTTTAACATAAGTATAATAATTATGCTTCGTTAACCTTGACTAATTTTACTTGAGACGACAGACGTTGCTACTGTTGTTAAGTATCCAGAATCCAGGCCTACCAACATTAGAGAAACTAGTACTAAAGTCTTAGAGCATCTATAAATGGAGATGTTAACGTTGTAATCCGCAAGCACAATTTTTCTGCCATTTTCTACGGGCGACGCATACCGCGCGTGTAAACGCGCGCCGCACACCATCTTTAAACCGTTATATAAACTAGCGTAGTTACGCAGTGTCTACACGCACATTATGATATTGTAGATGACCAAGTAGCGCCATATGACCGGCAAAAGGGAACGCCTTGCCTTGCCACCTCCTTTTTTAAATGCTCTAAGACTAAAGTACTTCTATACTTCTATGGCCCCGTTCCAGTAGCTGCCAAGAACGCAACAACGCCAAAAACGATCACATTCAAACTGTCAAATACTCCCGAAGTGGCACTTTTATTGCTAATGAAATGACTTTTGTGATCGAAAAAAACGAAAATAACACTCCTCTGGAATGCACCATATAATATGTTCTAAGAAAGCCGAAAACTCATTAAACGCAATTATGCAATTTTCCTACCATACTGATTGCAATTAATTAGTTGTGTGTAATTTGGATTTTACCATTTTAATGATGAAATAAATAAATAGGTAGCTTTGTACATAATTTAAAAAATCTGCACCGGCGTACCTACTAACTTACCTGAAATTTGGTAAAATAACGCCAATTTTTTTAGCAGAGCAACCCTTTTACGGATTAAAAAAGATCGTGTTTTTTTCATAAACTGCCAACGCGGGTATTTCCGCACGTTGTTTATTTACGAACAAGATTTACTTATTATGTTGAGGTATGTTAGACTTTTTAGGCATCAAGATATTTTCAGCGTGCTTATTAATAACTCAAAATTTATTTTTCTTGTATGAAAAGTAAACAGAGGCATTTCAAATAAAATACTCTTTTTGGCCGCAATATACGCACCGAGGTTTCGAACGCACTCTTCTCGGAACCAAGGGGAAGCTAATCCGACCTCTTCGATTTCCTTTTGAATAGAGAACCGTCTCACTAGGTAGGTTTTTTGGAAAAAATCAATTTCACATTTCCTTTTTTTTTGTATGGCTGGCAACACAGTGTTTTTTGTAATTTAATTTTAGTAACCACATACAATTATTGATAAATGACAGTTTAATATTAATAATTATAGTACCTACATATTAAAATTATGCATATTGTTGTAATGTCGTATTATACCGCCTGGTTTTAATATTAACATTTTTTGCGTGGAAAAATAAAACAAAATATTTTAAACGGCCCGCATTAAAAATATAGGTATTTGAGTTTATATTTACCCACCAAATTAACGAATTACTAACAAGTAAGAGCGAGCGGCTTCGAAAATGTAAGGTTCTAAAAACAAAATGTCACTTGTCAGGCCACAGCACTTTCAGAGATATCGTAGATGAGATGCACAAACCCTACTCGATTAAAAAAATAAACAACTAACCGCACGCTACCAACATCAAAAACCGAACTCACTAATTAAATCAAACTAACAAGGAGCGACTTCCGCTTCCCCCACATTTTGGGGTAGCGTGGTAACATTGAACCCCGGGGAGGGGTAAAGGGGGTACATAAGCCGCTTACCCGGGTGGTAGGGGCCTGTTTTGATTATTCCCAAGGATGTCTTCTTGGTACGTAAATTATGCAATGCTTTTCGCTTTGTTGTTCTGACGAGTTGGGTTCGTCATGTTGGTAGTTGTTTGTCTATGGTTAATTTGTAATGGTTGTGCTTTTAACGAAAAGTTCGAGTTAGTGAGAAATACAGGTTTAAGGCTATGTATATTAAATTGGTAATACAAGCGTGTTTGAGGCTTACCAGCAGTATCAGCTCTTGTTTTGGCATTCAATTATAAAACGACGTGGTCATTACAAAACCTTGATAAATTGTTTACTTGTTCTTCGTTTCTATGTGCGGAATTGACCATATTTTTTATTTCAATTAATGAAGCAAAAAGTTATTGGTTAGGTTAGATTTTGTTTTGTGCTATACTATTTAAGTTGATATTTATTTATAAATAAATATATGAAATAATAAAGTAGATAGATACCGATTACGATTGTTATCTTCATCATAATTTTATTCTACTGAAAAGGTAATGTTGAATACTCGCCGAAAGTCTTTAAAAAATAATTATTAGGTAGCTTATGCTAATAATAGAAACTTTAAATTTGGTCAATTTACCATAAAACTCACCTTGCGGAAACCCCACAGCCTCCAGCCCGTGATGCGTCAGCCCAAAAGGCCCCAACCCGCCGAGCGGGCCCGGTCCCATGCCCATATGATGAGCACTGGAATGATGAGCATACGGGTTCTGAGCTAACGGAGACGGCTGCTTCAGGTAATGGAAGTAGTGGTGTAGCGGCGTGGTCGAGTGGTGTGCTTGAGGCGCGGCAGGACCCGTCGCTGTGGGCCCACTCGACGAGTTGGTTAGCAGCGCCATCTCTTATCGGGAGTAGTCACCGGTGCAGCCGCTTGCGTGTGGGTGGCATGGCGGTGCCGGCGTGTTAGTGTGGGTGGTGCGACGCTGGAAACATTGTTTGCGGGTAGTCTGAAAAGAGAGAATTCTACAGTAAAGTTCACGCTTTTAACTGCAGATATTTAGGAGAGGAATGCCTAGAAAAAGTATTTTTGTTGAACGCAATATCACGAAAATGTCAATTCATCATCAAAAATTATATTATGGTATTAAGATAGAATCTGAGATGTCTAAAACACCGGGATCAGAACGATGATTTTAAGCTTTCATTGCCTATTACTCAATTGAAGCCAAGATATTTTTAAACGCATGCAAGTAATTCATTCAATTCTGGTTGGGAATTATAACTCATTCCAAACGTTTTAGACAAGTTATTGACAGTAACACTTATATAAATTTCTAATACAATTATTGCGCATTACTCGCTGATTCATAACTTATGCCATTTGCAAACCATTAAAAATATGAATAATTTTGCAACACAACATTCAAATAGTTTCACAATCTTACGCAAGCTAGTTCTTAAAGTCAACAACCTACTCATGCCTTGAGCACAAATGTAAGTGGCCTTAAGTATACCAATTATCCACGGCTCATACAACATTTAATAACTTCTCATCGTACAATTTAACGTGCGTCAAGTCGAATTATAAGCAACGCCGATCACAGCTTTTTTTATTTCAATTGCTAACTATTTTACAATTACCCCGATGAATGGCAAATTTTCCGCGCTATTGCAACACAGTAAAAAAACAGTCAAACACGTGAACCGTCTTCGAAGTTTGAAATGAAAGAACGTTCTTTCGATACGGACATTTCGAGGATTCGAATTGCAAAATTCAAAGAGATTTTTTTTTAATGTTGGCAAACGTGTAGGTCGTGTAGGTACATGTTTACCGACATTTTGTCACGTACATTTTTTGCCTGTTACCTGAGGATCCTTTGCCAAATTGAGGGGGCTATGATCAGTCGGCCTTTGCGTTGAAAAAACTTGACGAGCTGTATCGAGTGATGACATTTGCAAATAATAAACGTGAGATTGCAAAGGATTCTGTTGAAAATATGTACATGTCCACGATGTCTACATTACTAAACTAAGCTAAGTCTCGAAGGGAATTTCCATTCCTAATAATTATTCTATATCCATTACTTTAATCTAAACTTATTCACATTCGAAAGTGACTTTCCGTCTGTGCCTGTCACCGCACCTAAACGAATCATGAAGATAACGCTGGTACGAAGAATGGATTGATTGAACTGATACATTTGTCAATTAAGTACTTATAATTACTCATTATTATGCTCAGATGCTCGATGGGGAAGAAAGGTTCTCGAGTGGCGACCACGAACTGGAAGACGCAGCGTAGGCCGGCCCCCCACTAGGTGGACCGACGACCTGGTGAAAGCCGCGGGGAGCCGATGGATGCAGGAGGCGAGCAGCCGCTCTAAGTGGCGCTCCCTGGGGGAGGCCTATGTTCAGCAGTGGACGTCTTCAGGCTGTTAATGATGATGATGATGATGATGCTCAGATAGCTTTGTTTCGACCGCAATCAGAAATCAGAAGTCTATTAAACGCCTCCTATACACAGTAACATCACAATCTTTCCATCGGCAACAACGCTCCTTCCCACAAAAAAACACATTGTCACTTTCGGCAACCGCAAATGTCTTATCTGTTCTCGGAAAGCCCATTTTACTTTCTTTTGGGCACCTCGGAATTGTCAACAAAAGATTATCCTAAATCTATCCATTAAAAAGAAAAAGGAATCCGCTACCAACATCAGAAAATCAACTTTGCGCAGACAAAATTACCGCTCATTTTTGCAAACTGGCAAGAACGGCAAAGGAGTGAAGGATTTCCGCCTGATTAAAGTTTTGCGTTTTTGGCGGTAAACCCCTCGAAAGGTGTTCGATTGTGTAACGAAAAGCACTCGGTTTTGGAAATTTTTTGCTAATCGCCGGTGCTTTTAGATTTACACGTCACTGGCTTTTTGGTAATTTGGTTTGAAGAACTCATGTTATTGTTATGCAGAGTGAGCACAGTCTTGGTAGAGAAAACATAAGCTGTCATATTTTGTAATTCTAACGATGCTTGATACATATAGTGTCTGGTAGTGTTTCAGGTAGTGGACTCACCGCGCAACCTTTATGTGGTGGTTTACCTACAGTAACACGATGATCATCATCATCATCATCATCATCATCATCATCAACAGCCCGTAGACGTCCACTGCTGAACATAGGCATCCCTCAGAGAGCATCACTGAGCGGCTGCTCAAGGATCGTCGGTGCACCTAGTGGGCGACCTACGCTACGTCTTCCGGTTCATGGTCGCCACTCGAGAAGCATTTCTTCCCCATGTTTTATACTTATACCTAACAAAATTTTTTTTTGTTTGTGGACATTTCGCACAGCGCCATCTAGTCTAGCCCCAAACTAAGCATAGATTGTACTATGGGAACCAGATAACTGATATAATACTTAGATACTTTTTGTTTGTAAATACATACATAGAATAGATTATAACACCCAGACACAGAACTAAGATCTATGTTCATCACACAAATGTTTGTCCTGGGTGGGAATCGAACCCACAGCCTCAGTTCAGAAGGCAGGGCTACTACTAACTAAGCTATCGGGCCCGTCAAAATATTATATGCCAGTACATTTTAGTAAAGTAGGTGGGCAGGTAAGAAGGTATAAATAATACATGATTAAATATGCATGTGGGCACCTACAGCTCGCGGCTTACGTTTGTAAAAATAACTGATTTAATTCAGCGATAAAGAAAATTATTCTGCTTATTTACACTGCATAAGATTAATTTTAATTTACGATCACGCAAGGTTTAACACTTAAATAATAATTACAATAAAAATATAATTAAATGGAAATGACTTTGACCTGAATTTTTTTCCAACTTATAACAAACATGGCGATTTAATTACTAGCGCGGTCTAATGAAATCCACCAATCGTCATCATCAGCTGGGGCCATAATTATAATGGCTTGATAATTGAGATAATAAAAATCATCATCATCATCATCATCATCATCAACAGCCTGAGCCCTGAAGACGACACTGTTGAGCATAGTCCTCCATCAGAGAGAGCCACTTTGAACGGCTGCTCGTCTCGTGCATTAATAAGCTCCTCGCGGCATACGACTTTTAACAAAAAATCAAAAGTATTTGTAGTTAACTGACTTTTATGTAGGTATAATAAGTTCTTATGACTATGTTTTCTGATTAAATTAATGATTAATTATTATTGTTGTTTTTGAGACTATTCTCTTTCATTGATTTTTTTCCGAATCCAACAATGCAATTCAATTTTCTTGACGTGAGCAATCGCAACAAAAAAGAGCATCACATTAACACCCGCGTCCCCTAAACGGCGTCAATAACGCTAAAAATCTATTTGTCACAATGCAAGCCATAAATAATATCTCAGAGCAAACAAGCCGCCATATTGTGTGGAAGAAAAACAAACATTTCGCGCCCTTTGCAACGTAATGATTCGTTCTGTTTGCGCAGTTGGCAGCAGTGGCTGTCACCGTGACAGATCTGACCTCGCATAGTGGTAAAAATTGTATTGATTAAAAAATAGTGCAAAAAATATAGGGTAAAAAAATGTATCAGGCCACAAATAGGCCAATAACCGGCAGCTCGGCGGAATTTCAGGAGAAATTTATGTCCAGTAGACAAATGATGAAAATACTTAGTTACTAGTTATTGTTATGACTCTTAGTACGTGCTAATAGTCACAAGGCCCATGTTTTTCGTAAAATTTTATTGATCTTGGTGTATTTTTTGATAGTGTTAAATACTTATGCAAAGTGATACAACACCATTCAAATATCTACCAATATTATCAAACCTTTTCGATCACAATGACATACCCGATCGGAATTCGAAATAGAGATGTTCCAATTTCAAATATTCATTCGAAATAGAATGCCGACGTTAAGCAAACTGTCATGGCGAACAATAGTCATGTTAAGCTCTCGGATCCTAAACATGCGTGTCCAATAACAAATTATATTTTTTGTGAAACAGGGATGAAAATAAATATTAGAAAGCTACCGTTATCTGATTGTTGTGACTTTGATGATGTCTTAAAATATTAGGAATGCCAAGATTTGGGCGAAATATTAAAACAAAAAAGCAAGTACCTAAATAGGTAAAACATCGTCGGCGTCGTGTAACACGACTCGTGTTCAGGTGTTAGGCTTAGGCCGTAAGTTTTTTTATTCTTTATAGGCAAAGCATTTGATCACTTGTCTCACCTGCGGGTCTAGCAAAGACCCGCAGTACCTAACGAACAATATTTCTTAAGAAAGGTGGTACAATGGGCGGTCTTATCGCTTAAAGCGAACTCAGTAAGTGCACTCGCACAGATTTGTCGAAGATAGATGTTTTTTTTTATGAGAATGTATGACGTGACGATCTGGTCGTTCACCTGATGTTAAGCAATACGGCCGCCCATAACAGTTGCAGTGTCACTCGGAACTTTAAAATAATAAAGTTTCGCGTGACACTGCACTGTGCACGTCATCCTGAGACATCACACAGTCTAGTAATCAGATTACTGTAGCGCTCATAGCGAAGCACGACCAGCCGTTCCTAAACGATCGGTAAAGTTAAGCAACGTTCGCTGCGGTCACTACTATGATGGGTGACCGCTACAGCAAAAAGTTGGTATTTACAACTGAGCGCTACCGTGCTTCGGAGGGCACGTCAAGCCGTCGGTCCCGGCTGTTGTCGTAAGGCAATAGTCGTCAAGCCAAGTCAGAAGCCTTCGGGCGGCCTAAAAATTCTGACACCAGGGCTGACCACTTGCCTACACGAGAAGAAGAAGAAGATCAGATTACTACACTGTGTAATCAGGTCATAAAGTCTCATTTGCCCAGTAATTTCACTAGCTACAATGCCCTTCAAACCGGAACACAGTAGTGCTTGCATACTACTGCTTGGCGGCAGAATAACTGGCAAAGCGGTGGTACCTACCTAGACGAACTTTGCAGAAAAGTCCTAACACCTAGTGATTGTTGAAATAGCGCAAACTTCCGCGAGTTTTCTTGCATGTGTAAACGCGGTCTTATGGTGACCTCTTCCCAACAAGATGGTGGTTTGCCTCATATCATCATCATCAGCCTGAAGACGTCCACTGCTGAACATAGGCCTCCTCAAAGAGCGCCACTTTGAGTGGCTGCTTGCCATTTGCATCCATCGGCTCCCCACGGTTCTGACCAGGGGGTCTAGCAAAGATACCAACCACTAACGCTAACGCCTCACGCTAACTCCAAAATGTATTGAAAAGACATTCGCTGCGGAAAAGTTAGTTATTTCCGAAATGTCATTCCAATCATTTCAATACATTTTGGAGTTAGCGTAAGGCGTTAGCGTTAGCGGTTGTGATCTTTGCTAGACCCCCTGGTCGTCGGTCCACCTAGCCACATATACTAAGCATAAAAACAGGATGTAAGTAGGTAGGTACCTATTCAACGATTTTTTTCACTATTTCAGTATTTTAATTTTAAGTTCAGTATTTTAGTTTTGGTAAATCTTTATTTTAATTTATTAGATTGTTTAGTCAACTTTCTTATGTTAGTGTTAGTGCTGATATTTTAAGTCTTTCGAAATAAATAATTTACTCCGTTTATCTAAATGTTTTCTAAAAGAGAATAGGCATGATGACTACTATTAAAAATGAACAAGTAAATATTACATTCATAAAGAAGATTAAAAATGAATGCAATAATTGAAAAAATATGTAAAATCGGTAAATAAATCACGGAGTAATAAGCTTTTAAAGTTTCTACAGGAGGCATCTCCTGTCCCTTTCTCGCGAAACAGAGCGCCTCCACGGTTACTATGAAAAATCCACTCGTGACGTCACATGCCGAAGAGATTGTATGAAAAGCTACCACAGCTTAGTAATGAGGTATTATGACGCCATTGCTCTGACGTCACTGGCCGTTTGAGCTAACTCTTTCTACTCCGATTTTTAAAATGCTTGTAACTTTGTCGTTTTTTGAGATATTTTATTTTTGTTTTTTCACAAATGTTTATCTTTTGTGGAATATTTTTAATTTAGGCAAAAAAAAAAATTAGTCATCAGCTTATTATTTTTAAGTGCTCGCCCTGAGGTTTCCTTCACTATAGGTAAATCTGTATTTAGTATTACGTACTGTTTTTTTATCTTAAGCATTAATTGACATCTACTCGTTTCTTTTAACATCTACTTCTAGGAATAGTGTACACGTATTGGTTTTTGGCAGTGATCGTATTTTTGATTTGTACTACAACCTATTTATCTATACTGCCTTAATTTTATTAATTTAATTTAATAATTAATTTAATTAAACAAATAATTAGGAATCTCTATGTACTTTTCTATCAGTAGGACCCAGCTCAGGGGCGGATCCAGGATTTCATTTTGAGGAGGTCCATTCTGTCAAGATTCGCAGCTAGGGTAACTAACACCAACAAGCGCAGCGAGCGAGTAAACTGTGCATATGAACGCCACTGTAATAGGAGGAACATATACCACGGCCCCCATGCCCCCCCCCCTGGATCATGAGTAATCATAGGGTCAGGAACTGTTCGTCAGGCATGTCGGTCGGTCACCCCCGTATTCTAAAACATTTCACCATAAATCCTTCACTTGACTTCCACTCAACTTTGAGGCAAACTCAAGGTTCATCGCGACGTACCTTGAGTTGACAGTTGCTTCGCTTCCCTCGTTTGAGAAGAAAGTTGATTATATATTGTCAATTAAAAATACCAAAACACGAGGTTGAGTCAACCTCGACACTAATTGTTCGTTATTGCTATTTATTCGAATTTAGAGTGGTCACACTTAGCAAAATAGTTAAAATTTTCAATGCTACACTGGCAACCCATAGCTATTGTTTCCCGCCTACACTTTGACACTTGTTGTTCGTCAACCGTCTCTCGTCTCGTTATCGTAATTTGTCGATCCGCGGGTGTTCCTGTGGAATTCTATCGTTTTTCGCAAGATCTAATACCAGCATCGTCGCCAAAACTATGGTAAGGTAAAGGGAAGAGTTGGAAAAGGCCGAAGTACTTCAATTCTACTTACCCCCATAGGTTTTAGGTGAAATTCCAAGCCCAAGCTGATTTGGTGAGTTTTTTCGTCCATCTTTAACTCTATCGTTTTCTTTCGTATTTATGTCTAAACTACAGTCCGCTTAATAACATAACACTAATTCGGTTAGTCTAAAAACCATAAGTAGACTACCATTAGTGTTAAAATCTGTCCAACCACACCTTTTATGAAATAGTAGACTTCGGCGGGGTTATTACGTAATTTGCAATAAGCTTGCAACAGGCGTAAATTGTGTAAGTATTGCTGTCAAACATGACGTTGGGAGTTTTGGCGGGAATGCGGAAAAGTTCACGTCGTTGCATTGTATTATTTTTCAAAAATTTTGCTTTTTCCAGTGTTAATGTTTAAAATTGGTGGCGTTTTACGCATTAAGTGCTGAATTACGAGCATGAGTGTGGGCAAGTGATATAATGTGGTGAAACGTGATTTTTCATGTTGCTTCCAAAACTCCATAGAAGCTTCTAGTAAAGTTGCCACTACTTTGCTGAAGCATGACTTAGACTGGACTATGACTATGACTAGGACATGACTGCGTGAAATATTTTATAACACGATGAAAATATAATACTTGACACTGGCTAAATACACTATGTGTGGAGCCAAAATATAAGAAAAAAAAAAACATGACGTTGGCATAAAAATGACTTTAACGATTACCTAAATAGTTTATTCTTAAATTCATTGTTTTGTTTCCATCTATTGCTGTTCGGTTGCTAGTGACGCTTATCAAAGGCCAGTGTATTCAGCGACAGGCGAGCAACAAGCAGACGTCTTGCGATCGATTGCTAAGTTTTCGCTGTCGCTTTGCTAACTGCTGTTGCTTTGCTACTGTTGTGACTTTTACGTAATACAATTGCTGGGGCCGAAGCGAACGACTAGCTATCTCCGTCATTAATTTACATAAAAAAGTACCTACAGTATGTAATGTACCTATTCTAGGTTGAAAAAGTAAAAGGTAAAACCATAAATCTAACATTTAGGAGATTGTCGTCTAGGCTAAGCCCTAACCACATCCAAGCTTCCATTCATGACTCAAACCACACAAAAACTGCCGACAGACTGACAGACCCACATTGTTATGAAATGGTTACTCAGAAAAAGTAAAAATCCATTGAAATTGTTAATAGTGTGCGCCGAGGCGAGAAATTTGTCACAAAAGAACGAAATCACCCCACTGGGCAATTATCACGCCCGAAATTACAGTTTTTGTCATAACATCTATGGGATACGGGACAAATATGTGGCAAGCCCCTAATTTCAAATTGAAATATGTATCTATTAGTTGAGCAGCATTTTTGGTTGCGTTAGATTTTTTTTTACAAAATGCATACTTAATATATACCTAAATAAACAAAAATTATCATTCCTAAGTATTATGACTAGTTTTACAAAATACCTACCACTTCTAGAAATTACCTCTTCTAGAAATTGCCACATGTTTACATTTAGTTTTCTGGTAATTATCATTGTACCTATTGTATAAAGAGAAACTCATGGTTTCTCAGAATTCGTCCTTAGATTTTACTTAGGTGAAAATTATTTCTGGTTACTCTATGGTTTGTATGATGCTCTTTTTCCAAGCTTTTAGACCAGTAGGTGTACTATAGACGACATAAAAGAAATCTTTTACTACAAAATCAAAGAGGCCCGCCCTCAAGAGAGGCCCAAGAGAGTCCCATGAGAGTCCTAAAACGCACAAAACAATTAGACGTACAGTGGGGCGGGCGTAACAGCGGCGGACAAAACGCTGAGCGAATCAACCCACTGGGGACGTAACCGGATACCCTCATTACTGGTGCAATGATTGTATAAATGATTACTTTGGATTAGGGGAAATGAAAAGTAGGTATTTTGAACTGAGAACTTAAAGGAGAATGATAGAATGAATGACCTGGGGGTCTAGCAAAGATCCAAAACGCTAACTCTAACTCCAAAATGTATTGACATTTCGGAAATCGCTTACTTTTCCGCAGCTAATGTCATTTCAATACATTTTTGGAGTTCGTTTTTGGCGTTAGCGTTAGCGTTTGGGATCTTTGCTAGACCCCCTGATGTTCGTTCGTTCACTTGATGTTAAGCGACAATCCACCCATAGGAGTTGCAGTGTCACTCGGAACTTTAAATATCATGTTTCGCGACACACTGCACTGCGCACGTCATCCTGAGACATCACACAGTCTCTCACAGCACAGTCAGATTACTAGACTGTGAGTTCAGGTCATAGTCGCATTTGCCCAGTAAATCCAAAATCCACTAGCTACAATGCCCTTCAAACCGGAACACAGTAGTGCTTGCACACTACTGCTTGGCGGTAGACTAACTGGCAATGCGGTGATACCTACACGAACTTTTCAAAAGTCTTATGTACCACATAGTAAATTAAGAAAAAATGTACATTTACCTCCTGACTCGTTTTGTTTTTCGCATATATAAATGTATTTAATACAATTAAGATGGCTATGGTGTGATTGGGAGCAAAAAAAGAAATTATATTTAATTTTTTGCATTTATAATTTATGTTAGGTTCTGCGGTAGCGTAATTATGAATAATTAATACTAAAATTAGTTAGCTTTATCTTTCAGTAATTATCTTATTAAATGTCTAGCTCAAATCTTATTTATAAGACTAAGGCCCGGTTTTACCAAAGTATAATAACGTTATTCCAAGTATAAAGTTCCGAGAATAACCGAGTTACACGAATATAACTATTATACCAACAATTTTGAAGCTCTTTCCTTGGGTACAATCAGGATAACCTTTTAATCGTCATTTAATCGGGCTATGGAGAGAGCAATGCTCGGTGTTTCCCTGCGAGATAAGATCCGTAATGAAGAGATCCGCAGGAGAACTAAAGTGACCGATGTAGCTCTAAGGATTAGCAAGTTAAAATGGCAATGGGCAGGCCACATCGCTCGTAGAACTGACAACCGATGGGGATGAAAGGTTCTCGAGTGGCGACCACGAACTGGAAGACGCAGCGTAGGCCGGCCCCCCACTAGGTGGACCGACGACCTGGTGAAAGCCGCGGGGAGCCGATGGATGCAGGAGGCGAGCAGCCGCTCTGAGTGGCGCTCCCTGGCGAGGCCTATGTTCAGCAGTGGACGTCTTCAGGCTGTTAATGATGATGATGATGATGAATCGTCATTTCATTTGTCAATCAGCTGTATCCGAGGGTAACAATAAACGTTATACTTGGAATAAAATTTATTCTACTTTGGTAAAATCCACCCTAAGAGGCACAGCAAAATGCTACGCCAACGCAGTAGGTAAAATTTGTTTTTTTAATACTTATGTCTACGTTTTGACTCCGTGAAATTCTTAAGACGCCTAATTGGTATGCTGATTAGCAAAATAAATAAAAAATCTAGAATCAAAATTGAATTTCCGTAATTGTAAGGCGATCGACACACAACATGGCACATATAATCATGGATGTACATTGTAATCAATAACCTAGGTATATAATATCAGTTTTAAAGTGAAGTCCTCACAACAAAGTTAATCTGTGAGACATAAAAATAACTATCTAAACATTCGTTTTTTTGCCGAGGAAACCAGCAATGCTATTCAATGTGGCAATGCTGTGCAGCGTTCAGGGCACTTTTCCCTCCACCAAAGGTCTTTTTAATAACACTTAAATTATTTATAGTTGTCCATATCTTATTTTGAGACGGGCCCGATAGCTCAGTTGGTAGTATTCCGACCCAGGACAAACATTTGTGTGATGAACATAGATGTTTGTTCTGCGTCTAGGTGTTATATTGTATTCTATGTATGTATTTACAAACAAAAAAGTATATAAGTATTGTATCAGTTATCTGGTTCCCATAGTACAAGCTATGCTTAGTTTGGGGCTAGATGGCGCTGTGTGAAATGTCCACACACACAACATATTTTATTCAATTTTAGGGTTCCGTACCTAAAGCGTAAAGCGAACCCTATTACTAAGGCTCCGCTGTCCGTTTTTCACCAGGTTATATCTCATGATTATAGTTAGACAGTTGAAATTTTCACAGATTATGAACCTATTTCTGTTGCCACTGTAAATACTAAAAAACTGAAAAATATTAATATTTAATATACCATACATCAAACGTGTTTTTTTTGCTCGTTTTTATAGACCACAGTACTTGGCCGATTATTATTTACATTAACCTGAAATGTCCCACGCCTGGGCAAAGGTCTCCCCCATTTTTTCCATTCGTCTCTGTTCGTGGCGAGTTCATCCCATCCGGGTCGAAAGGCATCCAGTTCATCGTAAGTACCACCTTTTTCTAGGCCGGCCACGGTGGCGCCGTCCCTCTGTGGGAATATACTAGAAAAAAATCTAAAGTGTAAATCCTAAAACCACCTAAATGAAAACACAAATACTGACTGCTTCTACCATTTGCGCCACATCTCTGACAGGGGCGGAGTCCCCTGAGGCTTCGCTAATGGCGCATGTTGGCAAATACAGCGTTACAGATGCGGTCAAGAGGGCGTGGGAGAGAGTTCATAGCTTGATAATTAATGGCACAGATGATGCAGTTAATGAAACAGGCTGTTCTGTTTCTTTTTTTAGGGTTCCGTACTCAAAGGGTAAAACAGACCCTATTACTAAGGCTCCACTGCCCGGCTGTCTGTCTGTCTATCTGCCCGTCTTTCCCAGGCTGTAGGTATCTCAAGAACCGTTGGATAGTTGAAATTTTCACAGATGACGTTATGTTGCCGCTATAACAAGTAACAAATACTTACTAAAAACCTTGTCTAAATACCCATATATGGAGCCCTTCGTGCGCGAGTCCTACTCGCACTTGGCCTGTTATTTATAGTACCTAATACCACAGATATTAAAATAGGCTAATACCTAAAACATTATCCAAAGGCATTATAATTATTACCTATACCTATTTATTTATTAAAACCGTTAAACAATAAATTAATTCACTGCGTTAACAAAGTTAAAGCAAAATAAACCCGGGTTATATAAAAAGTAATTTCCTTCTGAAGTCTCATCAATTATCAAGGAGCTTTTGATTTCGTTCGGGTTATCAACTTATCAGGTATAACTTTTAATATTAAAATTATTGTTATCTGCCTTACCCCACCTTTGCGAAGGCTGAAAGGAACCGAAACGTCAGACATGTTAATTTTATTTGAATAACGCATTTAATTTTTTAGGTTATCACAAGGCGGTCGTCTGAAACGGGAAATGTAAGCTTTGTCAGTTTTTTGGGTTCCGTACCCAAAGGGTACCTAAACCCCTATTACTAAGACTCCGCTGTCCGGTCATTTGTCTGTCTGTGTTCTGTCACCAGGCTGTATCTCATGAACCATGATAGTTAGAAAGTAATAGACAAAAACCGTGATTTTTTTGCTCGGATTTATAGATAATGGTACGAAACCCTTCGTGGGCGAGTCCGACTCGCACTTGGCCGGTTATTTAATTAATTAGCTGTATCTCGCTTCAAAAAGTAATTCACTATTAATCTCAATATCATTAAGCAACAGCGATACAATCTCGCTTCAGTGCAATCCACACGGCTTCCCATTCACATAAAACCTATCAATACAATTCATATTTTCAATTTATCATTTCAAGTTTTGTCCCCCTAAGTTCTCTTTTCGGTACAATGGCGGGCGCGTGCCGCGGCATTGTGCGGGAAATTCATGTTGCCAATTGATAGTTTCTAATTTGCCCATACTCGTTGTTTCCGGTGGGGAGTTTGTCTGTTTTGTTTTTGGTATCCTTGTGTTGCCCGATGGAAATGAAATTAGCGTGGTCGGTAGAAATGCAAGCCTATCAAATATAAAAAATATTTTTGGGTGCGTTTTCTTTTCTCAATAGCATTAATATATATTTATGAGTTTCTGCCCGCACAAGAGATGCTTTGCATTTAATTAAACAACATAAGTAGGTACAACGTGTGTTTGTTTCTAATATTTCTATTTTATAATATTTAGGTAGGTAGGTTTTGTAGAAATACGAAGTAATATAATAATTATGATAATGGTTAGGTTAGGTCTGCATGTGTAACTGTACCTAAGTATATTGTAAAAGAATAAAAGAAGAGCTCAATTAAATCTAAGGTAACCTACAGTCGTTTAAGTTTTAAGTTTAGTCTATTAATGGGTTTGATATTAAAAGAGCCTTTTTATTCTCTAGTATTATAGCCTACCCTTGCAAATTGCATAAATTTGAATATTGAAACGTTGGTGAATGTATTACAATAGTAAGGTTCCAAGTACATTTTGTTACGAATCTATGAAATATTTAAATTTTTCAAAACTTTCTACTGATAAACAGCTTCAAAACAATGCAAGCGAGTCCGCCTTCAATTTAATCCACGAAAATACAAGTACACCTACCTACATAACCAATACCCGACTGTGTAAAGTCAACATGCATTATTACGATCTTCATACGAAACGAATACCACCGGAATTCAGACGAGTAAACAAAACTCGGAAGAAAATCGATACCCGACGGCTGAGTGAGACGAAACGCAACGAAAGAACGAGAAGGCAACACCCGAGGGTGTTTCAAGGCGTGGTCTACATCTCCCGCCTAACAAGCCTTCGATTCAGTTTTAAATGTGTAAGCGGGACAGCCACATTTTTGTAAGATTCGCTATTAAATCTAGACTTCTGTAAATAAAACAAGTGATTTATACGCGTCTGAAGTGTTTTTGGCTTATTGCAGCTATTTCAGAACGGAATGTAGTTTAAATTGCATGATTGTTGTGTGGTAGCACTGGCGTTATTTGCGTGTTTTCTGCATGCTAAGCCTGCGAATGTCTTACAGTTACCTTCGTCGATTGCAGTTTCTGCTCGTGAATTTTTATTATTTTAATGTTAAAAGTAGATACCTACTTAGGCTGGTGGATAGTAAAAGTTTACCTTTTTAGTAACAGACTTGTTGAAAGCAATTTATCCCTACCGCGATATTGTCATTTAGAGATTTAGTCTTAAAGCGATCTAGTCATACCTGGTGACTAGTCATATTGAGATGTAGTCCTAAAGCTCCTAACCCGTTACTTTTGCTACTGAATTTGATAATTTGGTAGCTGCCTTGCTTACATTTCATAACGTACCTATTTTGGTTTGGCCGGAAACACTTTAAAAAAAATTAAAAACATTTATTTGATAACAGGCAAAAATTACATAGTGAGGGATGAAAACACCTTGGCTCCTCCCACACTAGGCTCGAAACCCGAACCCGAATATAATTAAGTATGGCATAAAATAAACGCACCTAATTTTATTTATCCACAGACTTACTTACCTACACTAATAAAATAAACAAACTACTGAGCATTAGTAAGAAAATAGTGCTCCTCAGTAACTATTCAGTGATATTTTCCTGACCCGTAATGGTAAATTTATAACCTGGCAACATATTAAACAATGCTGTCAACATACCGAACACAATTTAATTAATGTTTCCTCTACGTGATGTTTGAAAATGGAACGCACAAAAGTTATTTATCGTACAAGTTTCGCGTCGACTTGAATGCGGAGTACGTGATTGTAACAAATAGGTGGCGCCATTGTGTCGCTGATAAAAAACCTAGTTCTGAATTTGAATTGCGCCGTGTGGGCGGGCTTTATTCGACCATAGACTAGAGAATATGTGTTTTTATGGCATGCGTGTTTCACGTTCAGCCAAGCAGGCATATGACGCAGATTTAGGTATACGATTATTGTAATATTAGTATGAGATTTATTTTTATTTCAAGCTAGTTTAGAACCTGCTCTATTATTAATTTATTATTCAGTGTTTATGATCAATTTATGTTACTGGATTAGATAATGTCAGTCTACTTTTTATTCATTTTGTGTGAATTGCGTTCAGCAATAAGTGCGTAGATTAATTTAAAAATAAGCAATAAAATAAAAATATTTAGGTGAAAATAGAATTGAGGCACAAAGGCTATTTTTTAGGGTTCCGTACCCAAAGGGTAAAACGAACCCTATTATTAAGACTGCTGTTCATCTGTCTGTCTGTCAACAGGCTGTATCTCATGAACCGTGATAGTTAGACAGTTGAAATTTTCACAGATGATGTATTTCTGTAGCCGCTATAACAACAAGTACTTAAAAACAGATTAAAAGAAATATTTAAGTTGGTCCCGTACAACAAACGTGATTTTTGTGCTCGTTTTTATAGATAAGGGTACGGAACCCTTCGTGCGACTCGCACTTGGTAGGTACCTTGCCTAGTAAAAATAAAACCAGCCTATACTTAGCCATAAAATAATTTTACAAGACATTTAATTGATATAGACAGGACAGCATGCGTGGGTTTTGTAATGAGCATTTACAATTAATGAGACGTTTTATTTAAAAAAGAACTAGTTCCGCTTCTACTACTAGATGGCGTAGTAACGACGTATTTCAAACATGGTCGTAGTTTCAAACCACGGAGTACCAGGAAAAGTCAATTTCAGTTGAGTGGATCACTGAGTACGTTGTCGATTTGTCGATAGAAAGCCACTAGAGTATATTAGTATATATATATTAGTACATTGCCTTCCATAAAATAAGGATAGAATACCAAACTCGATACGTAATTATCTTAACAATGACATAACATAAAACCCCCATTTTAACGCCATCTATCGGGTCTTTATAAAACTACAGCTTTTTTTTTTAGTAAAACGCCTCATCAACTGAAAACATTACCTACCTTAACAGGGCTCAGGGCTCAGATTTGGTTTGAGAATTATGTAAGTAGGTAGGTAGGTTTTGAGAGTAACGAGTTCTAGGTCTGTAGGTATATAGGTTATTTTTTTTAGGATAAGTTTGTCTGACAGGTAAATCTACTTCCGACTCCTTTTATCTCAAAAGGAAATTACCCTAAGGCCTAACAGTACTGGGTCATCATCATCCCAATGTTTCCAGACCCCCAGCTAGGGCTCGGAAACATGCTTTTTGAGAAAGTCTACCCACATGCCGTTATCTGCTGCGCTGCCAAGTGAGGCTGTGTTTCATAAAAACAGTTGTTTAACATGGAAGAGGCCATCATCATCATCATCAATAACAGTCTAAAGATGTCCACTGCTGAACATGGGCCTCGCCCAGAGGGCCACTTTGAGCGGCTGCTCCATCCATCCTGCATCCATCGGCTCCCCGCTGTTTTCACCAGATCGAAAAAGGAAATGGTGAAAAAGGATCTCTAAATTATCGAATACCTACGATAATGTTGTGTGTGTGTGAGACACATAATACATAATAAATAAGAGGGTTAGGTATAATACCTATTCTTTTACACCATTGCATGTCAAACTGAACGCCGGTGATGATCCAAATGCATATAGACCGTAGAACCAGTTAGTGGTTAGGATCAATTCAAACCCATTTTACATCAGTTTTATTTCTATGACATCTACTTATCTGCAAGCGAGTGGGAACTCAATCGATGCCAATAGGAGAACGAAAAATTATCCTGTTTGAAAATTTTAAAACGCATTTCAAATTCTATCTGTTGGTATTTGAAATATGACACTTGTAATTTTGTACTTGTACACTTGTACTAGTTGTGGAATCTTTTGATAAATTGGCTCTATAGGTTTGTCTTGATGTTTCATTTGTTATGTTAGCAGTAATAAAAAAAAAAATCCTAGGCCGTTCTTAAAATTGGATCGGGCCGCAAATAAATGCGTAGAAGGTCGCATAAGGAGTTTTGGCGGGAACGCGGAAAAGTTCACGTCTTTGCATTGTATTATTTTTCAAAACTTTTGCTTTTTCCAGTGTTAATGTTTAAAATTGGTGGCGTTTTACGCATTAAGTGCTGAATTACGAGCATGAGTGAGGGCAAGTGATATAATGTGGTGAAACGTGATTTTTCGTGCTGCTTCCAAAACTCCATAGAAGCTTCTAGTACAGTTACCACCAGTTTGCTGGAGCATGACTTAGACTGGACTATGACTATGACTAGGACATGACTGCGTGAAATATTTTATAACACGATGAAAATATAACACTTGACACTGGCTAAATACAAAAATATAAAAAAAGGTCGCATAATGCCCGCGGGTCGTAAGTTTGACATGCCTGCTTTACATACTCCGACTGACAGTGACAGATGGTTGTTTACAAATACACCCAAAATGCATCTTTTATCTACGGTAGCACGCAGAAACCAGCCTATCCACTATAATTATCATTATTACCCCAAACAGAACGGGTGGCGAAAAAACTCATTTTTACCAACAAAGAGGCGGCCCGTTCCCTACAGGGGGCCATGGAAGGGCGGACAGGACAATTAATTATTATTTTTGTTGTGTATGTGCCACATAGTTGGCAGTATGTGTGCCGAAACATCTGCCTGTTGAGTTGCGTTAAAAAAAGTAATTGTCTATACCTGTCAAAATGGCGGGAGAAAAATAGACAGAATGTTCAACTTCAACTTCAACTCTTGGTTAATGGCCTTTGTGGAGTGGAGAGGTGACCACAATTTTGCCAGTGTCACGTGGACTAAGATAGAAGATTCTATGTTGATAAGATAGAATATCAAACGAAGTTTTTTTTTGTTATATTTTGGCTCCACACATAGTGTATTTAGCCAGTGTCAAGTATTGTAATTTTTCATCATATTAATAATAGAATACTGAATATTTCACGTAAAGTCAAGTCTTAGTCATAGTCATAGTCTAGTCTAAGCCAGGTAGTCATAGTCCAGTCTAAGTCATGCACGGTAAAAAAGGATTTCTTCAACTAAATGAAAAAGCTTTATACCAAGCAAATATTAATTCATATATATCCGAAATCATATGTTCTCTTAAATACAAATTTTGATGTTCTCAGAAATATCATCTTGCGTTAAAATAATATTATTTTCAACCACCGGAATAACAAGTATTTAATTTGATAAAGTAATATTTTCACCCAAGAAACCAAGTTTTCTTCACTGAAACCATTATAATTAACTTACATAGAATTAATAGAGTTTTCTTAATTTAAGATAACCGTTTTACTTTACATTGAAATAAAGCGTTTTCTTAATTTAATACAACGGTTTTCTTAAAATGATAAATTAGCTTTCTCCGTAGAATGTTAAGATGTTTATTTATAAAAATATATCATATTGGAAAGAAAAAGCAAAGACTTTGAACTAAATAGCCAGAACTTCACTCAAAATACCTATTTTATTTACATAACACATAAAAGTATTGACTCAAAGTATTTTAAAATTTGAAATAATAATAAAGTTCTATATCCAAAGTAATATTTTTATTGCTATAAAACCATTTTTGTTTTAAAATAATACTTAAGAATTCTTCCAGTAAGCCTTCCTTTAATTTCAGTTAACATCCCATAATATTCTTGATTAAAACTAATACCTTTTGGTACAAAATAATGTATTCTTGTTCTGTTTTATAATATTTTGTATCAAAACAATATTATTATTGTTTTAAAAAAAATTGCTCGGTTAAAGACTTAGCCTATTTAAATTAAAACCACTATTATATAATGGGAAGAGTTTTTATTTCAATGAAAAACCATACATATTTTCAAAATGAGAAGTTTATTGCGTTTGTTAAATAATGTTATTTAATAATTACACTGGTGGGGCCTGCACCAAATTTTGACAGCTTCTAAGTTTACTCTTAGCGCCAAAACTGCGTTACGCGGACGCCTTCGCGGTCTCAACTATACCGGTACGCAATCACCAATCGAATATAAACAACCATTTGACATAATATCCATTATACATCTTTACGTTCTATGCACGTTTATACATTCGATGATATACTAATATTCTATACTTAACATAAAAATAAATAACTGCACTTAGTAACTCAATTAGAAACAGCATACACATATCAATAATAATATTACAAGTGTGTTTACCTTAATCAATACAACTTATATAACTATCTCTGGAATGGTATGCACTCGTGAAAACCTGGTATGATTTAAAGACTGTATCATAGGCTAGTAATGCTGAACTGAAGTTGTATTTTACGTCGTCGATCACAAGATATAAAGCTGCTGGCAATCTTGAAGACTCCCGAGTAAAATGAGGTAAGGCTGTACTTGTACCCTTTGTTTTGGAGTCTCTTCTTTCTTTCTAATATGGTTTTTTTAATGTCTCCAGGATTCTGAAAAATGTGCAAAGTGCTTTAGTATTTTAGGGTTATGTACTCTTACAATTCCTACCAGTTCTTCTTGCTATTACAATATTTATAGATGATACTAGCTGACGCGCCCGGGCTTCGCACGGGTTTATTAGTTTTACGCCTTACTACAGTCTAAAGGAAGAGAGAAGGAAGAAGGAAAAAGATAAGGGAAAAGGATAAATGGGCAGAGGCAGGTGCACCAGGACCTGACTCCTTTCATCTTCATCCTTTTCCTTTATCTTTTCCATAGTACAGGATAGGAGTGGTTTTAAAAAAGCCCTTCAAAAAAATTCTAAATATCTTCAATGTGCATTGAACCTGTTACAGTTTTATTATAAGTATAGGCTAGTAGGTAAGTACATCATCATCTATATTACCAAGCTATTATTTCTTCTATTTTCTAGTTTTATAAATCTTTAAATTTTTTTTGAAATCGATTCGCTCATCCCTTATGGAGCACAGTTCTTTGAGGTTGCCTTCTGTGAGAGACCCTAAATCACCTAAATGATTTGGTTCAATCCCATTTTCTGCAAATTTAAACCAAAATTTACTTAGGTATTATGTTCCTACACATACTATATCTATTGCTATTAAGGTCAGAGTAGGTACGTAAGAAAGTAGTAGGTAAGTTTAAGTATTACATTTGTAGTATTAGTACTAATAAAATTTTATTTTTTAAGTTTAGCGCAGGCTAATGTAAGTAACATACATAGCATTTGCGTCTTTTGAAGACGATTGAAACTAATGTGTGTCCACAGTGAGTTGGAAAAGTGTCCATAATTATTCTATTGTAAATAGGTACTTACTGTGAAATAATTCTATAACATCCGCTGGCATTTGCCAGGTATTGAGCAATTCGTCCACAAGTATAACAAATCACAGATCACTTGGAAAGAGAATTATTTACGTAACTGTAATTTACTAACCCGAACCGAACAACCACTAAATATTATGTATGTGACTCGATTAATACCAATGTACTCTGTGACAGACACACTTCGTATGATTGGCCAACGAGAGCAACGGGTTGCAACGGGTTTACATGAGATTTCTATATTCTTCATTTAAGATTATATAAATTCTTGGCTAAAAATTATTTGATATCTTAGAATAAACCCAAAATAAAATTAAATGAATAATTTTTTTAAACTATGTTTTATTTTGAAGCAAATGACTTCTCTGGTCAAGATTTTTTTAGCATCAGATAATAATTAGTATTAGGTCGGTATATCAAGTAAATAGGTAGGGTAGGTACCTATAATAGGTATTCGTATCATAAATATGAACGCTACGTACTGTACGTTCATCATTACTTTTTGTTTGTAAATACATACATAGAATACAATATAACACCCAGATACAGTGGACATCTACGGGCTGTTGATGATGAGCCAGATACAGAACAAACACCTATGTTCATTACACAAATGTTTGCCCTAGATAGGAATCGAACCCATAACCTAAAATTCAGAAGGCAGGGCACTACCAGTACCGACTGAGCTATTAGGCTAGTCTGCAGTGGTCTTGGTGCACTTCATTCATGTAAACTAAAGAACGTTGATTAAAGAGAAAGGGATCTTACAATAAAATGATAAATCACAGTATTCATCTAATTTTATGAAAATCTTGCGCATAGAAAACTATTTCGATATCAATTTAGACAAATATATTTCGTGTATTTAGTGCTAGATAATAACCTGGTATTGAAATGAAACGTATATTCTCAAAGAAGAAGAAAATGTTTCGTAATAAGAGTTCCATAATGTTCAATGAACTAAGCCGGTATTTGGCTACAGACGATGAAATATCTCAAATCGACTACAAAAACAGGTTAGCACAAGAACTTTCAATGTCTTATTTGAAAAGAAGGAACATTTGTTCAGGACAAGAAACTGTGGCTCTTGACCTATGATACATATTTTAGTATCAAATATTTTCTTTCTTCTTCGGCTAACAAAGCCATAGTATAAAATTAAAAATGAAATATTTGATTATAAACAAAATTCTCTTGGAATTAAATAATATTTCTAAGAATATATACTATTTTGATGGAAAGAAATCGCAAAATCTTTTTTTTTTCAGTGTGCTCTAGTAAAGTGGTGGCAACTTTACTAGAAGCTTCTATGGAATTTTAGAAGCAACACGAAAAATCACGTTTCACCACATTATATCACTTGCCCACACGCATGCTCTTAGTTCAGCACTTAATGCGTAAAACGCCACCAATTTTAAACATTAACACTGGAAAAAGCACAAGTTTTGAGAAATAATAATACAATGCAATGACATGAAATTTTCCGCGTTCCCGCCAAAACCCCCAAACGAAAATTGTTCAGTGAGAAAGATAGAATGTTTTTTAATTTTTGTGATGTCATCATTTAGGTAGCTATTAAAAATAATCCGTACGTTGCATTATTCAAATTATTACCGATTCTATTTGACCCATACTGACCACAAATAAAAAAAAAAGAAAACACGCATTGCTGAATCAAATGTTTTTAAAATCGTAGTCTATGACTAAACGCTTAAAGGCTAACTTTTCTTAAAAAGACTTTTGAAGTTCATTAAAAAAAATATATCGAATTTAAAAGCTCTTTAAAGTCGCAATAAAGACAATTAAAAAAATATTGCCGTGGCCACAGATAATATGGTTCTACATATCCCGTTAACAAACAACATTTTAAAAACGCCAAAAAACATTCTTGATTTCTTACAGAATGACGATTAAAAATACATTCATACGAAAACTCACTACAGTAGCCACAAAAAAAAAAACAAGTCGTTACACAACCTCGAACCCACATAGCCCAGTAGCGAGCCAACAAAGACAACCGCTGAGTCATGGGCGCCGTCCAATTAGGTATACTAGACGCATAAGCCTTTAGTTTGTTTGTATACAATGGTGACTATTGTATAATTTGGTTGGAGTTAATGTAAAATGTACAAGTTATTGTAAGTTGGTTCGATCTCGTATTCGTTAACCGATTTGGAATAAGAATAAATAAATAAATAAATATGTGCGGATATTACACACAGCGTCATCTAGCTCCAAACTAAGCAAAGCTTGTACATGGCTTGTACTATATGGGGACAAGGTAACTAATACAATACTTAGATACTTTTCGGTTGTAAATACATACGAGGGGCGGCTGATAAGTTCGCGGCCTAAGGTACTTAGCGAAAAGGTATCATCTCGTTACTGATAGCACAACTTGCGGCACTTATCAATAGTATAAATAAAACCCATTCGTTCAATTTGGTTCATTAACACTTCAAACCTGGAACAAGCAACAATACCATGTCGACCGAAACTGAAAATTCTCGCAATTTTGAGCACCGCGCAGTGATTAAATTCCTTGTAAAAAGAGGAAACTCGCCGAAAGACATTTTTGAAGAAATGTCATCGGTTCTTCAGGATTCCGGGCCATCATATACAATGGTAAAAAAATGGGCTCGACTTTTTAAACAAGGAAGAGAGAGCTGTCTAGACGACCCCCGCCCGGGCCGCCCTGTGACAGTAGTGACCGAAGAAAATGTTAAAAAAGTTGAAAAATTAGTATTGGCTGATCGAAGAATAAAGTTGTGGCAGATTGCTGAAAAGTTACAGATTGGTAAAGAGCGAATCGGAGAAATTTTACACCAAAATTTACACATGAAAAAAATTTGTGCGCGGTGGGTACCGCGAATGCTCACACCATTCGACAAACAACGACGACTGGCGACTTGTACGGATTTTTTGGAGTTGTGTCAGAACGATTTGGATGGTGTTTGTAACCACATTGTGACAGTAGACGAAACCTGGATTCGTCAGTATGATCCGGAGTCCAAACAAGAGTCTATGCAGTGGATTAAAAAGGAGAAAGACCACTAAAGAAGTTTAAAGTGGAAAAGTCGGCCTCTAAGATTATGGCGACTATTTTCTGGGATTGCGAGGGAATTTTACTAATTGATTACTTGCCTAAAGGAACTACTATGAATAGTCAATACTACGCCAATTTATTGGGTCAGGCACGTGAAGCAGTCGTACAGAAGAGACGTGGCAAATTGGCGCGCGGTGTGTTGGTTCTGCAAGACAACGCGCCCGTTCACACCGCTCGCGTTTCGAGGGCTGCTTTAAAAGCCACTGGGTTCGCAGAAATTGACCATCCCCCCTATAGTCCGGACCTGGCTCCCAGTGGCTTTTTTCTTTTTTCGAAACTGAAAAAGGAGTTAAGGGGGCGAAGATTTTCGGATGACAACGAAATGAAGTCAGCCGTGGAGAGTCATTTTCAAGAGAAATCTTCAGAATATTTTTTCAATGGTTTAAAGGCATTGTATTTACGATGTGAGAAGTGTATTTCACTTGAGGGTGATTATATTGAAAAATGAAAATGAAAAAACTAAGCTTTTCTTTCATTAGGCCGCGAACTTATCAGCCGCCCCTCGTACATAGAATACAATATAACACCCAGACACAGAACAAACATCGATGTTCATCACACAAATGTTTGTCCTGTGTAAGAATCGAACCCACAGCCCTCAGTTCAGAAGGCAGGGTTACTACCAACTGAGCTATCGGGCCGGTCAAGAAGGTTACAAATTCGCCACTTAGGTTTTGAACTGTTATTTGAGGAATTTTGAACGATGTTTCTATGTAATAAGGTGAATGCATGGTATTGCATAAATATTTTGACAGCCTTCGTGGTGTGGTGGTTGAGCAGGTCGGCTCATAACCCGGAGTCGGCGGGTTCGGCTCCCAACAAGACAAGTATTTGTGCACAGGAAACAAAGGGCAAATACTCGTTCTGTGTCTGGGTGTTGTGGGAGCATGGTCCTCGTAGTTCCTGGGTCCCTAGATACAGGGAATCCTAGTTAGGGTCCAGGACCTATGTATGTGATCGTTGGGTGTTATTTATTTATTTATTTATAATCAAAAAATCCTCACTTCCAGTCTGTATATCAAAGACAAGATAAATTAACAACTCTTGGATTAGTATCATTATAAATATGGAAAAATACCTTCATTCTTAAAAAACATCACTATCTGATACCATATCCGTATCAGCATGATAAGGTTGTAGCTAGTTAACTACTAAGTTGACTCGTTAATTGTGTAACAGGATACCTAGCAACTGATATCTAATTTAAGCTACTGTACCTACTGTACATACTTACATTATTTTAAGGGTTCGTTCCTAAAGGGTAAAGCGAACTACTAAGGCTCTGTCTGTCTGTATATTTATCTATCTGTCTATCTGTCCGTCTGTCACCAGGCTTTATCTCATGCACCGTGTTATAAAATATTTATTCAAAATTACATAAATGATGGAAATACAATAAATAAATCTTAGAAACTAAACATATGTCTTACAAAGTGAGGTGCCTGTACTAGGAACAAACCTGTGTCACAGGCGGCATAGTGCTTGTCTATTACGAAGATACTAGAGATACACGAAATTATTAACAATAGATGTTTAACATTGAAAACTGAAAATACATGCTTATAGGAAATCATTAGTAACTTATAATTATATCTTATGCATACAAAAATAAAACATAAGATTATATTTAAGCTAATTTACTATTAATTACTTAAACAGTGAAAATGTATTTCTGTTGCCGGTATAACAAAAAATACTAAAAAGCAGAATAAAATAAATGTTTAAGGGGACTCCCATACAAAAACGTAACTTTTTGCCCATTTTTGTAGATAATGGTACGGAACCCTTCGTGTGTGAGTCCGGCTCGCACTCGGCTGGTTATTCTAATGCAAAATTTTGTGCTAAATGATAAAAGAAAAATTTTATGCTAATGCACTTGATTGGCCTCATTAGTAAGCCCAAAGTCGCGCAACGGGCTATGGAGAGAGCAATGCTCGGTGTTTCCCTGGGAGATAAAATCTGAAATGAGGAGATCCGCAGGAGAACTAAAGTGACCGATGTAGCTCTTAGGATTAGCAAGTTGAAATGGCAATAAGCAGGCCACATCGCTCGTAGAACTGACAACCGATGGGAAAGAAAGGTTCCGAAGGAACCGAAAGACGCAGCATAAGCCGGCCCCCCACTAGGTGGACCGACAACCTGGTGAAAGCCGCGGGGAGCCGATGGATGCAGGAGGCGAGCAGCCGCTCTAAGTGGCGCTCTCTGGGGGAGACCTATGTTCAGCAGTGGACGTTTTCAGGCTGTTAATGATGATGATGATGACTTGATGATTGACGAAGTTACCTAAGATGCGAGATGTGAGCGAAGCGAGCGCAAAAATCCGAATGTAATAGTAAATATTGTACATTATGAATTACCATCATCATCAACAGCCTGAAGACGTCATCGCGTATAGGCCTCCCCCATAGAGCGCGACTTTGAGTGGCTTTTTGCCAACTTAAATTTTTTTTTCTTATATTTTGGCTCCACACATAGTTTATTTAGCCAGTGTCAAGTATTATATTTTCATCGTGTTATAATATATTTCACGCAAAGTCATGTCCTAGTCATAGTCATAGTCCAATCTAAGTCAGGTAGTCATAGTCCAGTCTAAGTCATGCTCCAGCAAAATGGTGGCAACTTTACTAGAAGCTTCTATGGAGTTTTGGAAGCAACACGAAAAATCACGTTTCACCCCATTATATCACTTGCCCTCACTTATGCTCGTAATTCACAAGCAAGCACTTAATGCGTAAAACGCCACCAATTTTAAACATTAACACTGGAAAAAGCAAAAGTTTTGAAAAATAATACAATGCAACCACGTGAACTTTTCAGCGTTCCCGCCAAAACTCCCCAACTTCAATTACTGTAGTATGTAGTTTGAGGAATAAAATACATGTACTGTTGGTGTTTCTATATAAATAAATAAATATGGAAAATTAATTGAAAAAGTTGATTTTGAAAATTTAAAATGAAAATGTCTAATATGTAGGTAATGTCGCATGCTGAATGTCGAGTTTAAAACTATAATTAGGTATAATTTACTATACTGGGTGTAATTGAATTCATTAGCATCCTTTGAAACTAGGTATCTACTCCTGATACCGGTCACGTGTGGACCAAAATTTTTGAATTCTAACACATGAATTAAATTACATATATATACAAATTACAATTACATGTAGATCGATATATAGACACGACATACTGATAGGTTACGACTTGATAATCGTTTACAATATTTTTTAGTAGTACCTACCTAAGTATTCAAAATTCAAACTCAAAACTCAGTACAATTTGCATACCTAGTATAGAGTATACTTGATATTGATACTAGATATGTAATGTAAATTGTACTGGGTTGTCTAGCAAAGATACTAACCACTAACGCTAACGCCTCACGCTAACTCCAAAAATGTATCGAAATGACATTCGCTGCGGAAAAGTTTGAGATTTCCGAAATGTCATTTCAGTACATTTTGGAGTTGCGTTTGGCGTGAGCGTTAGTGGTTGGTATCTTTGCTAGACTCTCTGGTCTGTTACAGCTCTGCATCATACATGAATACCTGTCGCCGATAGCAATACTAGGTACTTACTTAGTTTAAAGTTGCGTAATGTACATACAAACTACGTTGTAACTTGTAATCGTAATCAAATATCACTTAATTTAACTTTAAAGAAAGATTAAGGTAGTCACGGTTGAGTAATGACGGTTCATTCATAGCTGGCGCCAAAGGCCATGATTGTATAAGTCAACCATGGGAGAAAGTTTTTTTTTATATTTTGGTCCACACATAATAGTGTATTTAGCCAGTGTCAAGTATTGTAATTTTTCATTATAGTCATAGATATAGTCCAGTCTAAGTCAGGTATAGTCATAGTCTAGTCTAAGTCATGCTCTAGAAAAAGCTCACACTTTCTATGGAATTTTGGAAGCAACACGAAAAACCACGTTCCGCCACATTATGTCACTTGCCCATACTCATGCTTGTAATTCAGCACTTAATGCGTAAAACGCCACCAATTTTAAACATTAACACTCGAAAAAGCACAAGTTTTAATAATAATATGATTTGACGAAGTGAACTTTTCCGCATTCCCACCAAAATTCTGGGAGAAAGTAAAATCGAAATCGAAAATGTAGCCAATGAAATGATTTTTATTGCTAAATGGCCTTGTACGCAATATAATAATAACTTTCCATTAGTTTCGATGAAATATTTCGATAAAACACATTGTGAGTACAGTGTCTACTGTACAGTCAAATATTCATGGTGACAATACGATTGCTTGGTTTTCACTTTATATTGTCAGCAAAATAACCTACTTCTTATCGCTATATAAATAGGCTAAGCCACTGAAAAACAAAACGAATTCATGTGATCACGTGAAGTTTTGTAACAAAACATTAGTTTATCAACAAAAATACCTAATTACGAAAAATATTTCGTAATTTAATTACATTTGAAAATCATCAATCGAGATACTTATCGGTATCCTGACATGTCTATCGATAGAATCGCAACACACGATTAAATGCTTTTATCGATTTCAATTTATCGTTGAATTTCAGTAATTTAGATAAAGGAAATCACTGTGATACGTTCTGTATTTTAAGAATAACAAGCATAAGTCTGCAATATTGTCAGATTATGTGTAATTTTGTGGTATTTAGATTACTAACTAGTATTTTTGTTTAAGCGCGAGTTATTTTAAGTAGGTGTAATCCCGGGATTACTTGATATTAGCTTATTGTAGTAAAGAAAGCAGATATTGTCTTGTAATGAATGAACTTTGCGGTATTTGGTGTTATTTACCACGAATTGCAAGTCTATGTAGGGTTGGCAGTATCGTTTTTTTCACGCAAGTTCTATGAAAAATCATTTTGTATTAATAATACTTTTGATCCTTAGAGTTAGAGATATTTAAAGTTTTAATCCCACCATTTCCGTTTCGTTCGGCTCAATAGACTGGACTATGACTACCTGACTTAGGCTGGACTATGACTATGACTCTGACTGCGTGAAATATATTTTAAAACACGATGAAAATTATATTACTTGACATTGGCTAAATACACTAACCCCGTATTCTAAAACATTTCACCAAAAATCCTTTACTTAACTTCCACTTAACTTTGAGGGAAACTCAAGGTACATCGCGACGTACCTTGAGTTGACAGTTGCTTCGCTTCCCTCGTTTGAGAAAAATTTACGCAGAAATGTCTAGTTGATTATTATTGTCATTTAAAAATACCAAAACACAAAAATGAGGTTAATGCGAGGTTGAGTCGAGTGGAGTAATCTCGTGGTAACGACTTACAATATGGGGGTAAGTGTGGAGCCAAAATATAACAAAAAAAAAAGTATGTTAGTACAACTGTACCTAAATCGATCCACGTATTTAGCCAGTACCATTCTGACACTCCTATATGACCTCCAATAACCATAGACTAAGAGCAATCTAGATTGCGAGTCTTAATACTGGAAAGTGGAAAATATGGAATTACTGAGTAACAATCCAGGACCGTACGTCTAATCCTTAGATTAAAGGCAATACAAATTATAATTAGCTCTTCGAATTAGCAAGTTTAAATGGCAGTGGGCGGGGCACATCGCTCGTAGAACTGACAAGTGACAACCGATGGGGAAGAAAGGTTCTTGAGGGGCGACCACGAACCGGAAGACACAGCGTAGGCCCCCCCACTAGGTGGATCAACAATCTGATGAACTGTATGTATTATATTATCTGGGGTTGTATCGAACATTGATGACGGGCCCGATAGCTCACTTGGTAAGTAGCATCCCTGCCTTCTGAACTGAGGGCTGTGGGTTCGATTCCTACCCAGGACAAACATTTGTGTGATGAACATGTATGTTTGTTCTGCGTCTGGGTGTTATATTGTATTCTATGTATGACACGCAGCCCTCAACTATGACCGACGATCTGGTTATAAGCCTGCTGGGAATACCCGATGGATGTACCTACACGAACCGGAAGACGCAGCCCCCCACTAGGTAGACTTTACTGGTCAATACCGCGGGGAGCTAGTCGATAAAAGCAGGAGGCATAGCAGCTATTAAACGTCACTTTGGACGCTTAAGTAGGGGGGGGGGGGAATTGCCATAAACATCACGCATGACAGGCGGCTTGGTGATCGCAGTAGATTATAATTTATAATATACCGAGGAGAATGATCCTGCCCATTCCCTGGATATTCCCTTAGCCGGCTCTTACGGCACCCACGGGAAGAGATGGGGTGGTCATATTCGTACGGCGGGATCACAAGGCCCTTAGAATTTTAGAATATGAATCTAAAGTCATTTCTTGTTGTTAAAAAAACAAATCTAGTAAAAGACAAATCAATCTTAGAACCTTTTTACGTCTTAACCACAAACTAAGTAGAGGATACTTACAAGTATGTCTTAAGGCCCTGACAGGACCCAATGCGAGCACGTTTATTACAGCAAACAAACTTAAAACTTATTTTGTAACTAATAGGGTCGCTTTATGCATAGCAAAAATATGGCGATTACGTTGCGTTGCACTTTGACTTTTCCATTTTTCGGTACAAATAAATAGTTATAAAAGAAATGCTTATACTTATAAAAAATATAAACTTATAGACGGATGCATTGAAAAATGGCTTATCACTATGATTTATTTCAATGGGGTATCTTATTATAATGTAACATTTTAGGACGTTTGCATGATTCAGCGGGAACAGGAACTTATACGTATACTATTCGTCTTAACTGTAGATGACAGGTCATAAAAAAACTAATAAAATAAGACAAAATACTTCATAATAAAACCGCGAAATAAACTACCTACAATAATACAAATAAAGTACAGTTAATCTAATTATAACTGAATAGTTAAATAAGTTCACATAAATTTATTTGACATTATATTATACCTAGGGTAATAAAAATTATATTAACATGTTTTTGATCTAGTTTACCTATACAACGACAGTTATTTTTGTGTAATAAGAAGCTATCTTATTTTAATACAAAAATTTCTTGGAAATTATACTTACTAAATTATTTTTTATTAAAATTGCTATTTATATCAAAAAAATCATAGGTTGGGAAAAAAGATTGTTCAAGCATAAGGTCGCGTGCTTTAATCTGAGTAAATACAACTTTTTGCTAGAACTCTTTCCTTTTTGTAGTGGTCACCCATCCAAGAGACCGCAGCGACCGTTGCGTTACCTTTACCGATCGTCTATGAATGGCTTTCTTTATCTATTTTACTTTAACATTTAAGCTAAGCATATCTGTGTTGTGAGTCAAAATCCTAATTCTAATTCTAAATAGGGGCGATATGGCTTGCACTGACGTCCCGCATAGGGTGTAATGTGCATTCCCCCTGCCAGACTATCTACCCTGGCCAGCCCAGCTCCTTAAAATAGCGGAGCACAGGGTCGCTGGCAAAGCTGCTCCAGTGTGGGTAGTGATGGTAAAGCATGCTAATGATGATGAGCGATTTACGAGGCCCGTTTTAATTCTTATATCTTCTGTGGCCACGCAATGCAGCACCACATGCTCCACACAGTAGTCATGGGTAGCACACCGTTTAAAAACGAGGATCGTGCGTCCAGACTCTTTTGTAAATCGTGTCACCACACTGTGCTAGCACGATTGAGGCGAGGCTGGGTGCCGACTTGTCGAGGCCTAACCTTAGTGTGCTACGTGCACACGCACGTAGCACACCACTCACTTGACTCACTACTCAGTACATGCTACACCGTAGACAGAGTGCTACACAAAGCACAATGACACGTGTGCGTGCTTCATGTGTACGTACAACACACTCAGGTGAACACATGCTAGCCAGTTCCGAAAACTAAACTAGATGGCGCCAGAGGAAAAGTTAGCACGCGGTGGCGATTTGTTCCGAGATGTTTAGGGCAGTAGATAACCTTGTTTTTTTTTTTTCGGAAAATTTCATTTCATACGTTGCACCTATCATTTAATAATCCTTCTGATATAATTATCTAGCTCGCTAACTAGCAGGTCAGTGTCTTTCCGACGCGAATTCGTAGTCTGTGTCTCTGTATGCGAGCGCGTGAGGCAAGAGGCGAGGTGAGGCGAGCGGCGCTTCGCACACTCGAAGAGTCAGTTGACTCTTTCGTGCCGAGTGTGCGAAGCGCGCCAGCCGCGGGTACTGTTTTGTCTGTCTGTTAAGTGTGGGCAAACTGTAGTGTGTGCTGGCCACACATAGATAAAAAGAGTCGGTGACTCTTTTTATAGGAGTGAGTTGCTACAATCGTGCTGCCACACGTGCTGAGTACCCAACACTACCACACAGTTTCCTGCTCTTGTCTCTATCTTGTCTTGAGGCAAAGTCCTAATCACAGATATCTATACCACAAAATAGAAAAGTATCTATACCTACAGCGCCGTCAGAGTGATTGTAAAACTAAATAGTGCTATAGAACTAGTTCAGAAATTAATTAATTTTGAACAGTGAAGCGTGTTCGTTGGGTAATTAAGTTGGTAGGTTAGATACCTGTTTCATTCGTGATGTGATATTTGTGGGTGGATCTACTTAGATAGTCGTAGGTAATTAGGTACAGAAATAGTATCAAAGTTTAGGTATTAAAACTAAAATCTAATTTACTTTGATGCCTATAATTATATCGTGCTTCCCAGAACTCAACGCTAAGCGGGAAAGGGTCTCACAAGTCCCGAAATGTTTAATTCTTCATTTTTTCATTTATGCTAGATTTGTGACTACGATTAATCAGGGTGGTTATTCTCTATGGAAACACAGATTCCACACGATACGAAACCACGTCGATATCGTGTCTTGTTCAAATCGTGTTACAGCGTCAGATATACCTTCACTTTACATTAAAGTTATCTTTATTTTGAATAAAATATATTGATATAATTGGTCATATCTTTTGATGTGTTGATGTTTCGGAACGCGTCTCGGTAAAACATACGATTTTTGACAGTTCAAATCGCGCCAATTCCAAATTCATTTCACGCGGTTTTGTTTTCGTTTCATAGAGAATACAGTTTCGCAGATTTCTTATGTAAGACAAGGAACTCGCGTGGATTCGAAGTAAGGAATCGATACGGAATAATGGCCCTGTACGTTTATTAAAGCCCATCCTAGTGACAAAATCACCGTAAAATTGTACGGTAATGGTTACAGTTTTTTTTATATTTTTCCAGGGACTAGTGTGCCCCCCCCCCCCCCCTTTTCACCCCGTGCCCGCTTGAAGTTGATTTCTGAGACATCCTGTAAATTTATTTTATTTTCATCATCATCATTACAGCCTGAAGACGTACTTCTGAACATAGGCCTCCCCCCGGGAGCGCCACTCCAAGCGGCTTCTCGCCTCCTGCATCCATCGGCTCCCAGGGGCTTTAATACTTTATTATTATCTTGAAAAAAGGCTAAAAACAAATTAATTAATTCAATAAATTATTAAACTATGACTTTTGATAAGGCACTTCATTTAAAAAAAATTATAGATATCTTCTGGGTAAGCGTGTCCCACCTTAGGCTTCATCTACACTTACCATCAGGTGAGATGTTGCCAAACGCAAACCCATCCACGATATAAAAAAAAAATTATGTCAAGATCTAATACTTTCAAGGTTGTAAACTCTATAATACCTCATTTAATAGCGTGTTTTCTTAGATATTCGATACAACTATTTCTTATTAGGTGTTTAAATTCATCATCAGCCTAAAGACGTCCACTGCTGAAAACATAGGCCTCCTCCATTTTGAGCGGCTGCTCGCCTCCTGCATACATCATTCAGCTCCCCGCGGCTTTCACCAGATCGTCGGTCCACCTAGTGGGGGGGCCTACGCTGCTTCCAGTTCGTGGTCGCCCCTCAAGAACCTTTCTTCCCCATCCGTTGTCAGTTCTACGAGCGATGTGGCCTGCCCATTGCCATTTCAACTTGCTAATTCTAACTCGGTCACATTAGTTCTCCTGCGGATCTCCTCATTTCTTACTTATCACCTGTTTTTTGTTAATCATACTTAGGTAACATAGGTAAAGTCTAACCCTTAGAACTCAATCTGACGCTAATGACCTCACTAGCGTCAATTTCAACCTCTCTCTCACAGCGTCATTAAAAAAATCGCACACTAAATCTATAACGGTCTAATTAGGCACATCGTTAAAAGGGTCTCCGCCCTCCTCGCTTCAAACGTCATACAAATAGACAAACATTTAATTGGCCATTTGCATCCCTCTGCATCTAATCTGAGATTATTAGAGTCACCGTGGAGGGTAACTACAGGTTAACTGACATAATGATGTTTAAAAAAATAACCGGCCAGGTTCGAGTCAGACTCGTGCATAAAAGGTTGTTTTTTAGTATTTGTTGTTACAGAAATAGGTAGGTACTTACATCATCTGTGAAAACAACTGTCTAACAGCTAACTATCACGGTTCATGAGATCCAGCTTCGTGACAGGCAGATAGAGAAGCCTTAGTAATAGGTCAGTTTCACCCTTTGGGTAAGGAATCCTAAAAAACAAAAGGCGTTTTAAGAGTTAGAATTAGTTTTAAAATTAGAATTTAATTGATCATTTGCGTCCTTTTACATCTAATCCAAGATAAGGGTGATGTTGTTTGTTTATCGTGACGAATGAATCCAGATGATCAACCCCTTGTTTTCGCGTGAATTCAGATGGAAGTGATTTTTCTGATATTGAGAAAGGGTAATAACCCTTTTTGAGGTTTTTCGAGGACGAGTGTTCATATTGCATTATCTGGAGTTCAAAGAAACAACGCAGGCTATTCTTTAGGCGATGGTAACTGCTTACCATCAGGCGGGCCGTCAGATTGTTTGTCTGTCCATGTTATTTGGAGATGGAAAAGGTTTTTCAAGTTTTAAGCATTCCAGTCATCGAAATAATAACATAGATGTGCTATTATTACCAACCCTAGGGTATTATTTCAATATAGTTGAGATTCTCTCTCAGACTCAGCTAGAATTTTGGCTTCAGACTACGTAGTACTATAATATTTATTTATTTATTTATTCTGTGGCTAGACTTGAATTAGGTATACGTTTGGCAAGACACAACCTTCAGGTTTCATTTAAAAAATAGCTATTGCTTATTCATTAAGTTTGTAAGCGTATTTTGTAATTTTTTCTAAGTAATATTTTACTGACTTTTTTTGAGCAGCATTGCACCTCTGCAGCAAGTATACCTAATTACCTGGCGGGCCCGATAGCTAAGTTGCTAGTAACCCTGCCTTCTGAACTAAGGGCTGTGGCTACCCAGTACTAACATTTGTGTGATGAACATATAGATGTTTGCTCTGTGTCTGAGTGTTATATTGTATTCTATGTATGTATTTACAAACAAAAAGTATTTAAGTATTATATCCGTTATCTGGTTCGCATAGTGCAAGCTATGCTTAGTTTGGGGCTAGATGGCGCTGTGTGAAATGCCCAGTTGTCCACACACATTGTCCACACCTAATTGGGACAGGGGCCTACCACAACCTCTTATAGCATTATTACTTCAATCATACTTTGCAAAAAGACAAAAGTAAGAATACTGTAATGTTGTTGACGCAGAGCAGTTTTGATGACGTCACGTTAAACCGTTCACTCAAATACGTCATGTTGACACCGACGTGCGACAGTGATAACGCTATATAAAAATGTAGACGTCTCGTTCTCACGCAGGAATACTTTATAAGTTCATGGTACGAATTCGAACAATATTATTGTAACCTTGAAGCATTACTGTCTCGAACCATGATGGTTTTGTATTAGTTTGTGGTGACAATAATTATTAGGTACTATAATATCATTATGGCCTCGAGGCTCCCCGGCAAAATATTAAAACATCAAAAACAAGCAAAACATCACAGTCATTTTGATTCTGCTATAGTTAGCTAGATATATCAATACAATTTTTCACCTCACCACTCGAGGCTATCGTCGCCCTACACGCAAAAGGGGGTAAGGCAGAAAGTCCATAAATTTCGCTACTCGCGCTAGGCGTGCCCCGCCCCGCCCTGTCACGCCCCCTGGGGTGAGATACCCTTGAGATGTTTTATGTATACAGGAAGCGAGGTGAATAAAAATGTGTATTGTACGGAATATTCAATATTTTTGGCGGTTTTATTGAAGTGTTTTTTTTGCGGTGTTGGTATTTATATTGTTAAAGTTATATTTTTTGGAGAGAAAAAATGCAACAACGTCAATTTTTGTATATTATCCAGAACTCTATTGGGGTTGTTTAAGCCTACATAAGCAATTTATTTTATGGTATTCTTGTTTTTTATTAATCAGAAATTGATACCTATTATTTTGTGGCATTGCACAATAAATTATCTGTCAAATTCTATTTTTAATATAGGTACTATGTGTACCTAGACCTAGATAAGTATGTATTTTTTGTTTATAAATAAATGATTGACATTGAAAAAATGGCTATGAAAAAATATACCTATATTAGCTAAGTACCTACCCCAATCACATATCGGAACTAATAAAAAATCAGTAGTTTTTAAAAACATGTTCCTGTCTGTACTCTAAGTACTATATTAATTTAACTATCATTGACACCATATTATTTTAAAATGAATACTAACTATTCATTCACGGTAATTTTAGTAAGTAGGCATTTAAATACTGTAATTAAATTTTTTAATTTAAGTAGCTTCATTTTTATTCGGACTATCTTCGTTGTCATTGTCAAGATTACCTAGATAAGTATGGTTTTTCTAGAAATTTTATTATAGAAACATAAATAACCGCTAAGAGTATTGACCGTTTTTAGAATAAGTATTTTTAAACCTTTCTAAAACCATAACTACTTTGTACCTACCTTATCGGAGACCGAAGCTTAAGCTCTATTCCAAGAACTGGCACACAATGTTGAATAGGCCTATTTGAAGTGGAAAAACACTTGCTTGTGACATTTTGATAATTCCATTTTCACCGGGCCTTTGGTAATGACGATGGTCTCCATAAATTAACAGCAAGTATTACCATAAGTTAAAATGTTACATCCATATTATTAAGAAAATAGGCATGATGACAAAATATTTTTTTTTGGATATTTTAATTGTATTCCTCAAAAGATAAACATTTGTGAAAAGAAAAATTAAATATCTCAAAAAATAACCAAGTTACAAGCATTTTAAAAACCGGAATAGAAAGAGATAGCTCAAACGGCCAGTGGCGTCAGAGGAAGGTCGTTATAGTACCTCATTACTAAGCTGTGGTAGCTTTTCATACAATATCTTTAGCACGTGACGTCACGAGTAGATTTTTCATAGTAACTGTGGGGGCGCTCTGTTTCGCGAGAAAGGGACAGGAGATGGCTCCTGTAAAAACTTTAAAAGCTTATTTATCCGTGATTTATTTACCGATTTTGCTTATTTTTTTCAATTATTGCATTCATTTTAATCTTCTTTATGAAAGTATTATTTACTTGTTCATTTTTAATAGTAGTCATCATGCCTATTATATCTATACAACTTGGAAAAAATAACATTCTGTTTAGTCTTATGAAACCTGGCAAACAACTAGTTTTGTATAAATTTGAAATCATAAATAAATTCTATTAACAAAAAAAACTATTTTCAAATTTCAAAGCTGACACATTCGGAAGACGAAAAGCTGATACAAAATGCAGAAAAGCCAAAAATGTAAAAAAATGTGGATTATATGCGGATGTGAGATCCACACAATTTTTTTCGTAAATCAGTTTAGTTTACGGCTGAAACTAACAGCTGAAAATAAATAGGTCCCAAAAGTTATCCAAAACAATTCTACGTCAGTCGAACCGTAAAATCGTAACAAAAGATCAACTGAGCTAGGGGATAAAAGATTAAATTCATTTCTATAATGGGTATTTTACACCCCTCCATTATATTATGGGTGTATATTATCCATTGGGTGTATCTGGGTGAATCAACCCTCAGCGCACGTGGGTATAAATTATTATTGAATAGGGTGATATTGTCGAAATGTTTTCATCGGACTCGATCCAAGGGATTGATTTTAAAAAAGGAAAAATTCCAAAGTAACCATAATTTGTAAAAACTATTTACCCACTTACAACATAGGTAAGTAATAAATAAATAATTATGTTTCAAATATTAGGTGCAGATCCCAGATTAAATTGGCATCACTTACGATACTAAATTATTATTCAATTACATCCCCAACCTTATTAAGTAGATCCTAATGAGTAGGTAATGGTAATTACTAAGTATCCATTTGTCACTGAATCATTATTTATCACAGTCACCTTTTATTATTTTTTTATAGGAGTTCGTAGGAGCCATCCTTGTATAAGGCAAATAAATTACTTGCTCAATAAATACCTAGGTTAATCGATCATAGATTATATTTGATAAAATTCTAGCCATTGATAGCAGACGCTCATTGCGAAAGTTTTATATATGTCAAGTTAAATTTTTAAATAATTATATTATATTATCTATTTAAGTGTGTAGGCCTAAATAGATAGTGAATAGTTTTGTTTGTTGAAATAAGATAGTAATCTTAGTGTTTTTAAAAAAAAGTAGTAACCGGTAATAATTAGAATAATATATAATTAGTAATGACTGCCATTATATCGTTTTTTTGAATGAGTTACTATTTTTAGAATGAATAGCTTTCTAAAAAAACTAGTTGTAACAAAGAAACTATTCTCATCAACAAGTTTTTTTTATTGAAGAGGGTAGCTTTATCAATACTGAAACTACCCAAGATTCCATACAAAATCAATCAGTTACTCACACTTAACTGCGAATTGGGCCTAAATACTTTAGTCAAGGTTATTCTTCTTTGTTTCCTTTTTCCACGATTTTCGAACCCCAAAAGACACGCTGCATAACTCCAAAAACTTTTAAAACAGACTTACCTCAAAACGTCAAAATCCAAAGTTTCCACCGCCGCACACTGATTGTAAAACTCGACCGTGGCACTTAATTTTGATAAAGAATCTTTAATAATCCGCTCTGATCAATCACTGGACACGAACACGACACGACTGAAACGTTATTTTCCTATCTTATCGATTAAAAAACACGATATAGCCGACTCCTTGTTTCGCGTTCAAAGTCCGAAAATTAAAAAAAAGAAAACGCGTTTCTTTTCACGTTTCACCTACAGTTTTAAAAAGTTGAGTTTGGAATTTTAAAGTTTTATTTTTAATTCGTTGTCGGATTAGGCCTATTGTAAGGTTGGTACACACTGTCCGTAAACACGGTGCAGTATAGTTCTGTTGTGGGATTAGCGGCGCGCAACGAGCAGCCGCGTGGTCGGAGCGAGACTGCCGCGCAGCGTCGCCCCGCGCGTCCCTCGCCTCCCCACCCTGGCCCATAAACAATTTTCAGGTAAAAACTGGAGAAAAAAAATGTTTATTATCTATTTTTGGTGACAAAATTAGTAGTTTCATTTAACTGGGTGTAACAAAAAAGGTGGGTGGTCTGGGACTCCCGTTTCTATTGTTCGGTGATTAGGATGCCCTTTGTTTTGGATTGTTTTGTTTCTCATTGGCGCCAAGCACGTGCTGATAAGTAAGAAATAATATTATTGGGTGAATAATTCCTTGAATCAAGGTATAACTTGGAAAGGTATGATTTTTAATTTTATTTCATTGAAATTGTGGCATGTCAAGTTTTAGAGAATAATTTGCTTCTCTCTATCTTATCTGCATAAGATCTAGTTATACCGGTGTGAAGTTGGGGTTACTAAAATGATAAATTAAGTATTCAACAACCATTATGCGTTGAATCTGACTACATCTTACTTCTGTTGAATACTTTTCTTTCTATAGAAAATTGGCCTTCATATTTGGTTATTTAATGAGTTATAAATAAATACAAATAATTAATGGTCTTAGTTTGTACGTGAGGTCATAAACGTCAAAAATCTCAAATTATTTTTGTTTTATATTTAGTTTTATTACCTTGAAAATACTTATAAATAATCCTTAACCATAAAAACTTTATACTTGAAAACATTGTTTAGATAATAGTAATAGGCTCATTTTTATAGACATATATATTAAGGACAGGCCTAATGACTGGTTATAGGTCGCTTCAAAGTGGGAGCCAAATTCACAGATTGGCATCCACTAGCGCTCAGTCTGTGATGGAAGTTAGAAGGCATCGGTCGAATGTCACAAACATAATATGCCAAGTTGTATTGTGAAGGGTTGCACAATCTATACTCAAAAGTGCAGTAAGAAGATAGACCAAGTTTCTTACCTCAAGTTATTCAATATTTTCAATATTGCACTCTGTTTTGTAACAAAATAATCGAATTTATATTTGGAATAATCATTGTAAACATAAACATTGACGGACATAATGGCAGCGATAGGCACCTAATTTTCTCAACTTGTCGTAGTTCACGCGAAATCTAATAGATGGCGCTGACTTTTCCCACGCCATTTTGACAAAATAAAATGTTCCTTCGGGCATATCCTGATATATAAATCTATGCTCATTTTTTAAATATTCTATAACTGACCTTCCATAATGGAACCGAATGATGCACGTAGAATTTAAATCTAAGCAAATGTTTACATACTTATTTACATCTTGTAATAAGCTGAGCTAATAACTAAACGTGATTAATTAATTGGTACCTCATAATGATATTCTCATAAATTGATATCTAATTGATAAAAACAGAATAAAAAACACAAATTCCTAAAAATCTCAATTTCGGTACATACACCTTTTTATTGTTCACCATACAATAGGGTGTAAGCTCACAACGAAAATAAAAAACAACCGTTCTTTTCATAATGATTATTCTCCAAAATCAGTAGCCAGCTGTTAATCCTTTCTTAATTTCATCCGTCTCAAAACAAACAATGATGTTGGCAGATTTCAATGATAGGGTAGGATAACTTTTTGTTTCTTTTAGACTAGCTTTACCGTTGTAGACAGCGTCGTCGCTTACCACCCCGTCGTCGCTGCCCACCCCGACACGTCAAGACACGTCTTGAGCGACCTTGAAGATCCTATAGCAGCCGTTGTTTCGGCTGCGCTAGGATCACCGGACCAGTCTAGCCCTTCTGGCTCAGGTACCGATTTCGGTGTAGAATCAGACATCGACCCCGAGGTCGACGTACCCCCCGTAGGTTAGCTAGAATGGTCGCGACTTTCCATAGGGTCCACTCCTCCAGCGGACGTAGCCTTCTCGATCCTCTTATCCCGGCAACCGCCCAAGCCGAGGCTCGCACCCCAGGGGTGCCCTTGAGTGCACCCCTGGGGCACGTGGGGGGCTAGTTGCCCCCCACTTTTGTCGGCTAGGTGCTTTAAGCGCCTGCCCTCCCGCCCGGTGACGCTGTAAAGGTCGTTAGAGACCAACAGCATCAGCCCGTTCAAAAAAAAAAGCATCGTCCCTTACAGGTGCACTGTTTTTTTTTTTTTGGAAATGAATGACGTGCCGAGCTAGTCGTTCACCTGCTGTTGAGCTGCACGGCTGCCCATAACAGTTGCAGTGCCACTCGGAACTTTAAAATAAGTTTCGCGTGACACTGCAGTGCGCACGTCATACTTACTGAGACATCACACAGCACAGTCTAGTAATAAGATCACTAGACTGTGTAATCAGGTCATAAAGTCTCATTTGCCCAGTAATTTCACTAGCTACAATGCCCTTCAAATCGGAACACAGTAGTGCTTGCACACTACTGCTTGGCGGCAGAATAACAAGCAATGCGGTGGTAGGTACCAACCTATCTAGACGAACCTATCAGCTCCAGGTGTGGTGGTTGAGCAGGTCAGCTTATAACCTGGAGATGGCGGGTTTGATTTCTGCGACAGGACAAGTATTGCGAAGGAAAAAGTGCTATAACGCATAAGTACTTATTATTTGACGGGCCCGATAGCTCAGTTGGTAGTATCCCTGCCTTCTGAACTGAGGGCTGTGGGTTCGATTCCTGCCCGGGACAAACATTTATGTGATGAACATTGATGTTTGTTCTGCGTCTGGGTGTTATATTGTATTCTATGTATGTATTTACAAACAAAAAAGTATATAAGTATTGTATCAGTTATCTGGATCCCATAGTACAAGCTATGCTTAGTTTGGGGCTAGATGGCGCTGTGTGAAATGTCCACACATATTTATATATTATATATATTATATAATATTTATACTGTGATGGTCCTTAAAATTTTAGCAACCAGTGGGATAGGTAGGTATACTTACTGTAGGGACCTTGGACCATATCAATTTAAAAACCACGCCATCCCCGCGTTTCGACGACGCACGTGACATCTAACGTGCGCGACAGAACTAATCAGGACTGCTTGTAAGCGCGAAGCATCGATACAAGCCCTTGTTTTTTCGTTGTGAAATAATATAGAAGTTATCAAAAGACCTAAAACTTTCTCTAAATACAAAACCAAGTGCCAATACCTCCGTTTAGTGCATTGGCCAAGTTTTTGGAGAAATAGTACAATGGTACAAACTGTTTTATCGTCTAATTATACTTAAACCAATGAGCTATCGAAGCATCACTTACTTTAAATGTGGTTTACACTTAATTTCCATGAGCATACGTAGGTACCTACTTGTTCTGAGTCTGTGTGTTGTGGGTCTTCCGATTCGTGGTCGCTACTCGGGAAACTTTCTTCCTCATCGGTTGCCAGTTCTACGACCGATACTGACTACCTACAATTATAGCTAGAAGCCCGAACCTAGTATACTTACTTTTTTAATACCGTAAGTTCTATTCATTATTACAGTTACATTACATACTGACTACCATCTAATCTGTGGTTACCGTGTAAAAATCGAAATGCCAGCATAATCACACGAGAATCTATAATTATAATCACTTATCCGAACCAAGCCAAGCACTAAAGCCCGGCTGAACGGCCGTCCTTACCAATGCCAACAGCGATTTAAAAAATTAACCTGACCCGTTCCGTTTCACGGAATAATTTGAACAGCCTAATTGATATAGTGGTAATAAAAGCCCGCTACTGGTTTCTGGAGCCACAATATCGTTATGGGATTAGAAAAAAGTAAAAAATAAATTATATTCATAGGTTATAAAACCTTAGGGCTTAGTTTTATTGGATTATTTTGGTTATTATGAAAGTGCTTAATATTGGGCTATAAAGTTAGTACATGGGTAAGAAAATCGTGATTCAATCTCAATGGCGGCTGCGAAGTGGGCTACAGCCTCTCGCACGCTACGAAGCTACGGACACTCCTTCCCTCGGCCCGCGCATCAAAGTAGTTTCAGTTGTATTACAAAATTTAGAAATACATTCAACTTTTTTTTGCTATATTTGGCGCCACACTTAGTGTATTTAGCCAGTGTCAAGTATTATAATTTTCATCGTGTTATAAAAAATTTCACACAAAGTCATAGTCATTAGTCATAGTCCAGTCTAAGTCATGCTCCAGCAAAGTGGTGGCAACTTTACTAGAAGCTTCTATGGAGTTTTGGAAGCAACACGAAAAGTCACGTTTCACCCCATTATATCACTTGCCCTCACTCATACTCGTAATTCAGCACTTAATGCGTAAAACGCCACCAATTTTAAACATTAATACTGAAAAAATCACATGTTTAGAGAAATAATACAATGCAACGACGTGAACTTTTCCGCGTTCCCGCCAAAACTCCCAATCAACTTTCATTCTGACTGGCCTGATAGCTCAGTTGGTAGTAAGCTCTGCCTTCTGAACTACGGTTGTGGGTCGATTCCCATGCGGGACAAACATTTGTGTGATGAACATAGACGTTTGTTCTGGGTCTGGGTGTTATATTGAACTCTATGTGCCTATGGTCTTTATTTACAAACATAAAGGTACCTACTTCTATCAGTTATCTGGTTCCCATAGTACAAGCTACACTTAGTTTGGGGCTAGATGGCGCTGTGTGAAATGTCCGCACTTATGTATTTATTAGATTTCGCTTTGTTTTTTGTATGCAGAATTGACTAGCGATTCAATATAGGCTCTGTTTTGTATCGCGCTAAGAGCCCACAGTACAGCCCCAGTTGCATTTGTTTGTTGTTCTAAATTATTCAATTGTTTTTTTTATAATACCTACTTGTTTTACTAGTCGGTTAACTCTATCTTTTACTGGTAGAAATTTTACCTATCAGTTATTACCAACACTCATCTCATAACGTAACGACATTCAAGATCCCAACGGTGGACAGTTCGATATTCAAAAATTCAAATTTGAAAATCGAACTGCGTAACATTTTCAAATGTCATAAGTTTCACACCTATCACAACGTCTTTTTTTACAAACATTCTTTGAGGCTAGTTAATGTCTTATGTTCAGGTAAGTAAAGACGAAAATTGGGTGTGAAATGTGGTACTTATTACGTTTGGTTATGGAAGCTATTGATGGTAAATGTCATTGGTTTTGTGCAGCTAATGAAGGTAATCATAATGTTGATATGCCAACTGCTTTAAAAGTGCAATTTTAATAAGTATCTAGGTAGGTGGGTACTGAAATTAAAACTTGTATTTCATAATACAAAACCTATTGGTTGGAGTTTTGGCGGGAACGCTGAAATGTTCACGTCGTTGCATTGTATTATTTCTCTAAATTTGTGATTTTTTCAGTATTCATGTTTAAAATTGGTGCTGTTTTACGCATTATGTGCTGAATTACGAGCATGAGTGTGGGCAAGTGATATAATGAGGTGAAACGTGAGTTTTCGTGTTGCTTCCAAAATTTCACAAGAGCTTCTAGTAAAGTTGTCACCACTATACTGGAGCATGACTTGGACTGGATTATGACTATGACTAACACTTGACTTTACGTGATATATTCTTGAACGATGAAAAATAACAATACTTGACAAATCAAATCAAATCAAATATTTTTTATTTACACAAGAGTATATACATAAAGTTCTTGCAGGATGGCGAAGTAGGTCTATACCATATGTTGATTACCTTTCATCGGGGTAGTTACAAAAATAGAATAGAAATTGAAATTGAAGGCACACAACAATTAATTCTGACGGCTATACTTCCAGCGTGCTGCCAGCACCGCCCTTCAGAGATCTCCGACTCCGAACTAAGTAAAAACTTGTATTTCAGAACACAAAGAACTCTTACGGCAGGGCAGGCAGCAGCTAGATCACCCGTCGTTGTTGTGTGCCCCTTCACAATACTTATATAAACCAATGACTTGAATTTGTAATAGTGCTAGACGTTACAATAAACCTTGATGTTACAAATATACGTTACATTTAGTATGTATCCCACTAAAAGATGCCCTGTTGAGGTAATTAAATACCTGAAGATAGAGCACCCGACAGTTTTTATTAAATAAAACAAATACAAAAAGAACTTCATCGCGCGTTTTGATTATTGGTACGTAGGTACACAAGGTATCACTTAGACTATATATTTTATTGTATCTGTCCGAGATATAGTATTGCAGAGACAACCATTTGTAGAATCAAGATCAGAACAAGTGTGAGCTTTAATTTGATATGCATCACGAGGAGGTTGCGTCGACGATTTCATCGAGAAGGTTAGGTATTTAGTTTTGTCGACGTTAAAAGTAAGGAGATTGTCTGCTAACCATGACACTGGCTAAATGCACTATGTGTGGAGCCAAAACAAAAGAAAAAAAAACCTATTGGTTATAATTACTTCTAACTTCCAATTTATAAAAATAAGGTCTTGATGGTTTTAGTTCTTCTCTCAAAAAATAATAACAATTCACTTGCCTGAGAAATGAAGTCATGGTCAAAATACCAATTCATCATCATCAACAACAGCCTGTAGACTTCCACTACTGAACGCACAACATTTTCTTAAAACACTAACTCGAACATGCCAAAATTAATATTTATCTATTCTTATGGTTGTCTCTATTTCATACTTTTATACCTCGTAGAAAGATCCTCTGAATACCTAAAATAATTACTCAGAGACTGAGAAAAAATGCAAGTCAAATAATGATTTTAATATACAAGATGTGCGGCGGTTGTGGCGGTTGCTGCGGCGGATGCTGTGGGGGATGCTGTGGTGGATGCTGCGGCTGCGGCTGCCCTTGCATGAGCATCCACACGTGCTGTACCAAGATCTGCTAGCCTCCAGTACCCCAGTGTTGGGGCTGTGGTCGGAGTGGGTGCTACAATGTATTGGCGATGTGTTAAATATTGCTTGTCCGTGCAGTTCCGTGCTTCAATAAAATGTTAGCATAAATGATTGGTCTGGCCAAGTACAAAAGCCTAACGCGTAATTTTTATCATCATCATCATCATCATCATTAACAGCCTGAAGACGTCCACTGCTGAACATGTGCCTCCCCCAGGGAGCGCCACTTAGAGCGGCTGCTCGCCTCCTGCATCCATCGGCTCCCCGCGGCTTTCACCAGGTCGTCGGTCCACCTAGTGGGGGGCCGGCCTACGCTGCGTCTTCCAGTTCAATTTTTATACGTATACCGAAAATAGAAACTTCGTGGTCTTATCCACACAACCCTAGTCGTCCACGTATCGTCGGCGTATAACAAAAGTGAGATATGTTAAATATGAGATTTTTTTAGTTTTCAATGCGCTGCGAGAGTAAATTTATGATATTTGTGGCTATTTATCCTTATGGCGGCTGAGGACGAAGATTTTATGCCCCTTAATAGGGCACGGAGGTAGGAATATGTAAGGAGGTCTCTTTAACTTTGGACCGGTTAAAGTTATTACTAGTTCACTCCGCCACAGATAATATAATGCTATAGGTACTTAGGTACCTAATCCAGCAAAGACATTTTCAACTAACTTTGAAAAGGAAAGGTTGTGAATTCAGTGCTATTAAAAAAATTTTAAGTACTCACTTACCTTTTATCTCCGTCACTTATCAAACAAATCATTTATAAAAAAAACAATCTGATTAGAATCTTATTATAATTTTGATCGAACTTCACTTGGTAAGTTCATTAGATCATCAACAATTTTTTTATATTACGGCTCATGTAATTATATTAATTTAGCCACATAAAGGTTGTCTGGAAGAGATAGCCCTGAGCGATAACACCGCTCATTGTCACATTTTGCTAAAGCTTGTTCACTTAGTTTTAAATTGCACTACAAAAAAAAACAAAATAAAAGAAATACCCTTGCCGATTTCAGAATTAGCAAGTTAAAGTGGCAGTGGGCAGGCCACATCGCTCGTAGAACTGACAACCAATGGGGAAGAAAGGTTCTCGAATGGTGACCACGAACTGGATGGCGCAGCGTAAGCCAGCCCCCCACTAGGTGGACCGACGACCTGTGGCCTTACCGCGTAAGCCCGGTGGCAATCGTAATCGTGTGCTCTCTTGCTCGCACTCAAGGGCTTGTACATTGGCGTAAGCAGGATGGCAGGCGATGTTCATTACCAGAATGCTTACACGGTAGGGCTGCTGGTCAGAACCGTGGGGAACCGACGGATGCTAGAGGACGGCAGCCGCTCAAAGTGGCGCTCTTTGGATTCGGCCTATGTTCTTATTTTATTACTTATTACATTTTATTATCGGATATAAAATAAAGCCACATCCACACCATCACGCTCGCGCCGCGTCTCGTGAAGTGTCGGTGGTCCGGGATAATACCGTTCGTAAGTACGGCGCGTAGGTGCGCGGCTACTTACACTACACATATACTACGTAATATTATTATATACAGGGTTACAGGAAAAATCGTGCTAGATCCGTTAAGAGCGTGGAGTACCCATCATTTCTGACTTATTTCACTATGAAACACCCTAGGCTAAACTAATAATATTTTTGTAGATATCCCTTAGAAAACAATACAGTTTCTAATATTTTTTTTATATCTTAACTTTCACTTGTCTACTACGGTCTATTCAATTAACTTATGTACTATTTTAATGATTGACGTCCTAAAGCATCTTATTACACATGTAAAAATGCAATAATAATAATAATAAGAAGACACAAAATATTTCAATGAAAAAATTAAAAATTGAATATCTCGAAAAGGGTAAAGTTTAGCCTAGGGTGTTTCATAGTGAAATAAGTCAGAAGTGATGGGTACTCCACGCTCTTAACGGATCTAGCACGATTTTTCCTGTAACCCTGTATAAATATATATATATACAATATAGATAGTTATTTTTATAAGATTTTTACTAGGTGGTAGGACTTTTCTGCAATGTTCATCTAGGTACCACCGCTTTGCCAGTTATTCTGCCGCCAAGTAGTGTGCAAGCACTACTGTGTTCCGGTTTGAAGGGCATTGTAGCTAGTGAAATTACTGGGCAAATGAGACTTTATGACCTGATGATGTGATGTCTCAGGATGACGTGGGCAGTACAGTGTCACCTGCTATGGGCGGCCGTGTCGCTTAAAATCAGGTGAACGATCTCGTCATGTCATTCATAACCATAAAAAAACATAGGTAATTGTTTCTTAGCAAGGCCTTGAACTCTGCGTCGTCGCTCGTGACGCGACTTGCACGCTACGTCTTGATGACGATCCTATAACATTAAATAAAATATTAGGTAGGTATTACCTATATGCATATTATTAATATTATAAGGGCCGTATTTATAAACGTTGCTTAAAATTAATTAATGGCTAAAATGAGTCGTTGAATGCAAGAAGGATGCCGCTCAAAGTGGTGCCTTGTTGTGGGTGAGGCCTTTTAAAATTTGTTCAGCAGAGGACGTCTTCTAGAAGATTATGTGAACTTAATTATTATATATTTTTTGCGGTAGTCAACCCATTTGTAGGTACTCTCCTAAAAACTTCATAAAAATGAATTTACTAAGATTTTTAAATGAAATATCTCCTGTTCAAGTAAAATACCAAGCAAAGAACAGCGTAAAAATTTAAAAACTGGGGTCCAAGCCCATTCGAAACCATCAATGAATTAAAAAAAAGTTTATAGTTTCTTTTTCTACGTCACAATTATAAATTCCTAAATTATTACAAACGCGACGGTCAGTAACGTTCTACAATCGAAATCATAAAAAAGCCTAAAGGTCATATCCTACTTCTAAACTTTACCAACTCTATTTTTAAAAATAGCATACACTACTGGCTGTTGAGCTATGGAAATATATTATCGAATAAAAAGGCCGCAGTGGATATTGCTCGTTTGAAAATAATCGAAAATCAAAGTTCAAATAAGGAATCCCGTCGTCCGGAAACGAATAAAAAACGCGGCAAAACTTTCAAACTTGGATCTGAATGGGACGTCATTTTTTACGTCCGTTAGGGTTGTCGCAATGAAAAATGATATAATTTATATCGGTTCGGTTGGTAGCGGCTACCCGTTTTGTGTTCGTGATAAAATACAAATAAAAAATAAAAATTTATAATATTTTTTCTCTTCTTCTACTAATTTAAAATGTTTTCTTATCAACGAGCGGTGCGGTGCGACAAAAGGCGTGGGGATGGGATACTTTTGTGACCGATTTATCGATAACGATATCGATAAATCTTGGTGACTCAATTAATTTTGAGTCGATGAAGCTATGATAAATAATATTTGTATTATGTGTCATTTAAAGACTGGTCACTTCTTGTATTTGTGCTTTCCTACTGATAACTCTTATCAAAACCACATTTTTAGTACAGATCCAATTTGGATCTAAAATGTTGATGTTGCCTTGCAAAAAATGGCATACAATTGAATATTTTACTCTAATTAAGTCACTAACTCAATCAAACACGCAATAAAATGGTTATTGATGACCATCATCTTAATTAACAGCAATGAAATCTCATTAATCACCTCTCCTCTTTTTGTTCATAACTGCATTCCAACTTGCAAACCCATCGCGATGGTAATTTTAATTGGCTGATGTATCGATAAAGCACATCACTGTCTTACCCACACAGACAGAAACCTATAGCACACATGCGCACACCTTACACACAAATCAAGCGCGCGCTCGCACTGGCACGAATGAAATATTCAAATTTGGAAGCTGATTCCGTTTATGGCTACTTAATTTGGGTGATTCGATTTGAATATTTTAAAAACTTAAAAAGAAGTAAACGGCCATAGACATTCCAATGGACGATGTGGTTTAAAGTTTTAAATGTGCAGTGAGACCTATAATTAGCGGAAGAGTATCTACGATAATTCAGCATAGAACTATTTCGACTGATTTAATACTTAATTAAAATAATTATTATTTAAAGTTGACTTTTACTCTTTAGTCAACGTAAAACATCAAACCCTCTGTGATCTAATCACTATAATTATATTTTATTTTTTGTTTAACAACGAGAACTATATTTATAACTCCCCTAAGTACAGCTTTCGATCCGACAAATACCTACCTACACCAACTAATTGATTTTTAAGTTACTATCTGACTGTGACCCAACGATGTGATGTCATATTTTAGCATCTGAAATAGTCATATTAGATACTTTTTTTAAATATAATCATGACGTCATAATATCACAGGCGAAATCCTAGTGAAGCACTGCAAAGGAAAAGATATTTTATGTCGATGTTTTTTTTTGTTATGTTTCTGAGCGATACGGTAGCAGATTTTTATAATTTATTACTTGTGCCGGTGCGTCAAATGAATTGATTGTTATGGATGACTACAGATTTTATTTATGTGTTTTATTCGTGTTTTTTTATGTAAATGATTGCAAAGTGAGTTTGTGTTTCTTTAGATTTGTGGCGTGTTGTTTGGGAGTTTCATTAATAAATTGTTTTGTTTGAGTAATATTTTGTTTACAGTAAGACCTACTACTTAGGTATAAGTCTAAGTACCTACAAGTACAAGTAACCTACTACCTTTTCAATTATTTATTTGCTCATACCTACCTTTAATGTGGCTTCAAACTTCATCAAATATTTCGTAAGAACCTATGTATACTTACTACAAAGAAGCAAAAAGTCAAAAATAATTTCGTTTATCCAGAAATGTATGAATGTATCATCAGTTAATGATGTCGACTAAAGAAAATAAAGTGGTCGTGGGTAGGTACTACAATATTCTATAGGAATCTATATAATCCAGTAAGCTTCTGACATTAGGGCCTGGCTTACTTACTAGTAAGTACTAGTGATGTATGCAGCATTCTAGTAAAATGTCGATAAAGGCAGACAAAACAAAGTTGTCGCATAGTAACGCGTACCAGCCATACGGTAGAGCAAATGGATAAAAAAATTAGACGTGTGAATAAATCGGTAATTTGGTATCCATAACCTAGTGTAAAATAAATATTATTGTTCAATAATGAGCGCTCTCAATAAATACTGAAAATACCTCCAATAATATCAGGCCTAGTTTAAATTAATAATATTCAACTACCCATGTTTAATTAATGATAAGCCAAGGGAAAATATGTAAATGAAAAGTTATATTAATGACCAAGTGTCTGCATTCTGTCATAAAAAAGATGTCATATTATTTTAAAGTTAAAATATCGCCCAGAATGAAACTTGTGTAATGTCGAGTCTCAAGACTAATAAAAGTGTCTAGTAAACTGAGTCAAACGCTATTTGTGAAGGTCCATTCCGAAATGAACCCCATAAAATGAAAATAAACAAACGCCTCGCAGCAAGCTTTAACAACCGCTCCGGCCGACGGCTATAGAGCGAATGAACAAAAAAGCGCGCGAGACGTTCATCTGACATTTAACGTTGGGTGGAGCTTAGCATTTCCCGCCTCTCAAAACGAGCCCGACCATTGGCTCATTTAAAAATCGATTCCATTTTATAAATATGTAACCACTTTCGTTTCCTGCGCTCAAAACCATCTTACAGCGTTTCAGAAGAAAGTTAAAGGCATTCTTATTCTAACTGCACATGATTCAAATTTAAAAAACAAAGATTTAGTGATGGGACATTTTTTGTCGATGCAAACTCAATTGTTTTACCGACATGTCTTTGTAGTCTCTTTTGTTTTATTTAACGGCAAGCGAGCCCGAGAGATGTATTTTTTACGGCATTCACAAGGAATATTTCTGTTATGTAGGTGCGTAGAAATAAACAATGAAGGTACGCTACGTTACGTAGGTGGGTAAAATTGGATCGGTAATAAATAATGGTGTATTTATGATTTATGAACGGGGGAGAAGGGATAGGGCTATCCAGATTATAGTAGAGTGCTCCATCTTAAATTTAATAGTAATGATGTTTTACAGTAGGTGCTTGGGACAAACGTGTGTTGCCAGAATGCCGTCCTCTATACTAAATTATTATTAATAGGAAACTTGATTTAGTGCTTTTGAGTACTTACCTACTGCAATAAAAATGATTTACCAGGATTTATTGTTATGAAATAGGTAATTAGGTAAGTACTTACTAATTTTCTTAAGATAATGAAACTAACAAAGCGTTAGCTTTTTAAACAATAAAACATTGTAGGTAGGTAGTAGGTACCTACTTATGATATTAAGTATTTATTTATAGTTGTTTTTTTAGTTTAACACAATCTTATCAGCTCATTATCTTCTAGAGAACTTTTGAATATGCAAATAATTTTATTGAATAATTAATTATTAATAATTGATTATTTCATTATTATATTCAAGTGATTTCAAACGTGCATCACCCGCTCTATTTCAGGACTGAGGCGTAAAAGGTTACATTCGCATAACGTCACGTTCCATTTGGGCGAAATGTCCAATTTGTATCGTCACACAAACTAAGCCGTTGTGGACATTGGTTGCATCACAAGGGCACGTGAAAGCCTCCAAGTCTAGCCGTCACCCTGTATGGTTTCAGTGAAGTGTTGGGGCGGAAACCTTTCATAAGTATTCGGCACTAGAACCTACCTAGTTACTATTGAGAATAATGAACTGTGTTGTATAATATAGATAGGTATATTTCCCCGACACACATTTTTCTCCCCGAAACACAGTTTTTATCATCGAAACACAGTTTTTTATCATCAAAACACAGTTTTCAAGTAGTTTGGGGACCGAAGGCTTCGTATAAAATCTTTTCCTAACTAAAATTATGTAATAAGTAAATAAGTTGCTAATACCAAAGGGTGCCTCTCTAGTACGTACCTAGACCTACATAAGTCTAGTAATTAATCAATCAATCAAATATTATTTAGTCATCTGTGATAGTTATAAATCATTTTTATGCACTTGCAGAATAATAAAAAACAAAAAAGTCCTTGGACTAGAAGTCAACGAATACTTATTAAGGTAATTTTATGGCTTTTCAAATGAAGTATTTTTGGAGTTTGAATATTTGTTGTTACAAAGATTATGGAAGACATCGTAAAGAATCGTGTAGGTAAGAAGTCTATCAACATGATAATATACAAAAAAAAAATCGAAAAAATGTGACATCTAACCGCATTTAGCCAGCGTAGTGGATTACCTATGGTCGTTCTCTCCCTGAGAGAAGGCCCACTCTGCCCCATGCCCCAGCAGCATAAACGTATTGGTTTGATGACAACGATAACGACATCTAGGTACAAACTAAATTACGCTAAACAGCAGTAATATGATATCACAAATCCAAAAAAAAATTACATTCAAATGGGAGAACTTACTTTATTTTCTTTGAAACAAATTCACAATTTCAATTTACCTACCATCTCCGTTTTTTATAAACTGTCACTGTTCTTGGAATTTTCATTAGTCTGTAATATTCAGTAATAATGGAAAAGTGAAATGCCCTCGGTCATTTGCCATTATATAAATGAAATGTCTTGCCTGCGGCTTGGGGACACTACAGTTTCAATTACGCAGTAGGTCATGTCTTGGTTAGCTAATTTTCAACGTGCCTACACTAAGTACAAATTACTCTATAATGATCAGTAATCGTGATTTTGATTGGAAGTGTTAAGGATTCAGACGTACCTGCAGACAGACATAACGAACTTGTAATAGTTATTTATGATATTAGGGCGGTAAGTTGGATTTTACTAACGAGTAGACAAATGTAACACATTTGCGAGAATACAGTACCACAGGTACTGAAGCAAACTTTGTTTATTAGTGGCAAAGTAGCAACAAACAATCTTTGACGTTTCTAATCTAATGTGAAAATCTACTAGGTACAGTTAGTTACCACCGCTCTACTAGAGCATAACTTGGACTGGACTATGACTATGACTAAGACTTGTCTACGTGTATAATTCTATAACACGATGAAAAATTGTATTGCAATACTTGACTCTAGCTAAATAAATTGCCATAACTAAGAATAAGAAAAAATGATCTAAAATAGCGCGCATTCACAATGCAAATGGTGCCACCTGCGTGTGGTAAAAATTATAATTAATTAGAATTAGTTTCATTTTCACGTTAGAATTAAAGTGAGACAAACTTATTCAGCAAATGCGCTTCCAAGGAGTTTCGTTCATTCAGCATATTTATTTTCGTAATGTGAAACTCTTTGGTGGAATTCTTATATATTTTTTTATGGAAATTAAAAAGAAAACCTTACAGATTTTTCACAGATTAGAGAAAAAAAATTTACTTTGCCTTTTTAATCTGTGACCGTCACGGAAATCGCACGGCGGCGGCGCCATTCAATGGAATAGGCGGTAAAATAGGTACTTAGGTGAGAGTACCTATGTGTCCGCATGGTCAGTTGTATGGTGCGTCATAATTAACTCCTTGTGAGTACTACGGAACCCTAAAAAGACCTGTTAGTCCAGAAATTACTATACTCTTAATTATTTTTAAATAATTATGTTAAACTATTTACATTTGAAGTAGAGTAATAAGCAACTTATGCGTGTTCTTACGGAAAGACAACGGCAGCAAAAATAAATAAATTGACAATTTTGAACGGAGAACCACAGTGCTCTATTTTTCGCTATGGCAATGAAAACATTTATTTTTTCAATCAATATAAATGGCAAAAAAAAATTATGAAAAAAACTTGTTATAATCGGCGACATTTGACTATGACTGACACACAATTTCCATCGATCGCGGCGACATCTGAAATTACTTTTTGAGATATAAGTTAAGTGAAAGCATTTTGCTTGTAGGTACTTGTAATACTGTAATTATATGCTGTCGCTGGTTAATTAAATGGAAGGACGGGATCCACAGGATTTTAATTGTGGCGGAACATTTCTACTTTTTGTTGTTGACTGTACTCACTGTGATTTGGTTTCAGGTGGGGTCAACATTTTTAATAATAAAGTAATTATTTTTATTTTATTACTCCATTGCGTTAGAGCCACTATTTATAATGTCAACTACTTTGCGTTATGCTTTCGTGTAATAACTTGTATGTCGTCAGAAGGAAAGTAAGTAGTTTGGAGCATTTTACATTTTACTTAGGTTTTATTACTTAGTTTTTTGTTAATTCTTGTTTTTTTTGTTGTAGGTAGATACTATTTCTTCAATGTTATCTTTGTGTGGGCATGTTTATGCAACCACATATTTTGCTGCTGTGTTTTGGTGGTTGTGCAGGTCAGGGGCTGTACTGTGAGCTCTTAGCGAGATTCAAAACTGAGCCAATATTGGATCGCTAGTCAAAATCTTCATACAAAAAAAACGAAACGATCCAATACAGGCTCTGGTTTGAATCGCACTAAAGCTCACAGTACGGCCCCTGCTTACCCAATAATGTTTCAACATTAAGCACTATTATACTTAGAGAGTAGATAGAACATTTTGTACTTTATCATTTTCCTCTTCCTTGCCACTGGTAGATGGGCATGTGTGGCAGAAGTGAGGAGAGGGAATACTTCTAAAGCTGGACAACCTCATAATGTGATCATTGCACGCTTCTTGAAATAATAAAAAGAATTGTTTTTAAAACAATAATACGAGTCGTAAAACAGTTTGAACAAAGTGCTAACTTGCTACTTTTTAAACCCTAAACAAATTGCTATACCAAACAAATATCAATATCTAACGAGGGTAACGAGGTTCCATCAAAAATCTGTAACATTTGCTAACAATGCCTCTAGAGAGGAGAGCAGCAACTGCGAAATGGCAAAACCAACTCAAGCTATTATGAATATTAAATTTCACCCTCGCCTTTGTTTGGTTTGTTGCATTTGGTTTTATCGATATCGATAGTTTTTATTATTCAAGCATTACTGCATGATGTATCAGTAGGCCTACCTACTTATAAGATACCGCTGTCATAAAATTATTGTAAGTAGAAGTTAAAAAAAAAACAAAGTATTTAGGAAGTTTATTTTGAGTATTAGTACATTTTAAAAGTTTTCCTCGAGTTAATTAACCAGCTTCATAAAAGGAGGAGGATCTATGTTCATCTATACCTAAGTAGGTATTACCTATGCTATTTAATGTAGGTTCATCAATCAGCCAAATTGGATTGATTTATGAAAAATTGTGGGCGGTTTTGAAAGATTCTGGTTTTAAGTTTGTGGTCTAAATAATTATTTGAAACCACAATCTTATCGATATTCATTTTGGTAAAACTTGGATGTTTCCACAGAGCTGTTTTTTCCCTGTTCTGTGGATGTTTACAAAAAGAAAAACCTATCTATAGATTTACCACAAACACTACCTCATCACTATTACCAACTCAAAAAGCGTTCGCGCCAATTTTCACCGCGGGGCTGCCAGTAATGAATATTTGCGCGTAGAGACTGTAGACGTGCAATGTGGTCAGATTGCGTTCGAAAACGTCAAGGGCCCGCTGAGTTTAACGCTTGGCTTGCTGGGGCAGTGAGTAGTACAGTACCTCTACCTATTGAGTAATCTGGGGACTGTCTGAAGCTTCGTTGTTCGTAGTTTCGTACTTCTATTCTATAGTCACGGATTAGAATACTATTAGTACCTGCCGTTCCAAAAACCAAGTAGGTAGGTCCAAAAAAAATCCGAAGCAAAGTTTGTCGAATAAAATATGATAAATTAAGGGAATCCCAGGATTTAATGGAAACCTTAATTTACACGCTTCTGATTTATTTCAGAATCCGATGTATTTCCGGTAAACTAGCCGACCAATACACCTTGACCTCTTAGTCTAGTAATAATCCCTTTAAAAGACCTCTGCCGTGCGAGATTGACTTAAGCTGGATGTTTATGACTACTTTAGAAGGACCTCTTTATGTTTGTGAAGTTTATTACTGCAAAAGGGATGTCATGGGTCATAGCTGCTTGGTCATGAAATTGGCAATCGACCAAGCGTTTCCGTTCTTTTGTCAATAGTTCAAGAAACTAATAAATTCAGCTCTAGAGACAGAAGAGTTAATAAAGGCACATTGCCCAATAATTGAAATAAAACAATTTTATGTAAATATGGAAATCAGTACATTTAATTACGTTTTTCTCACACAAGAGTGTAAGGTCCAGACAAGTACAGATAAATTTATACTCCACTAATAAAACTAGGCTGTCAGTTCATTTGTTGTAACCGGGTGGAAGGCAGGTTTCGTTGTGACTTTTGTTGGGATTTCAGTGACTTTGTTTTTTTTCAGCAAGCACAGGAAGCCTCTGAAAATTAAATAAATATAATTATAATGACCTTAGAATAAGTAAAGGGTATTCAACAAGGACGAGCCGATGTTGAAATTAAATAAAACAAGCTGTGTGTTAATGAAACAATTATGACATCGTTTAAATGTGCGCCGCTGCTTCGAACCGTCATCATCATCATCATCATCATCATCAGCCTGAAGACGTCCCCTGTTGAACATAGGCCTCCCTTAAAGACCGCCACATTGAGATGCTGCTTGCCTCCTGCATGATGCATCCATTGGCTCCCCGCGATTCTGACGTGGGGGGTCACCACAAGGAATTCATAGTCGAGGCGGGGGCTTCTCTAGAGGATGGATAAGCCGCTGTGCGGCAAATTCTAGGTTTATGCATTTCATAAACAAAAGCAGCCCCCAATCTGGCATGATGGGTGACAAAATGACACTCGACAGAATTTTCAAAGACAACTTGATTGAAATCGTAGAGTATTTAATTAAAATGCTTTTCAGTTAGGGGTTTCTCCAGCGATTCTTTATGAAAGTGAAAGAAGAATGATTCAGCATTTCACCTCTACGTACAAGTGGAATGATAGATTTTGGGGGGTTTTTCAACCTTTGTTTATGAATACCACTGTTATAGGATTATTACTTCAATCATATTTTGAAAAATGACATAAAAGTAAGAATATCGCAATGTTGTTGACGCAGAGCAGTTTTGATGACGTCACGTTAAATCTTTCACTCAAATGTCATGTCATACCGTTAATCATGTTGACAGCGACGTGCGACAGTGATAACGCTATATAAAAATGTAGACGTCTCGTTCACATGCAAGAATACTTTATAAGTTCATGGTACGAATTCGAACAATATTATTGTAACCTTGAAGCATTACTGTCACGAACCATGATGGTTTTTGTATACCTTGTGGTAGGGCAGCAGGAAGGTGTTAGTATATTTATAATTCATTCTTACTTGACAACGTCCTTCATATCGGTGGCTGCGCAGAGGTTGTTGTGGCCGAGACCTATTCCTCTGTCAAATGAATGGAAGACCAGTGGGGCGCCACCAGAGCGACGGGACTCCGCCACTGATGTGTGAAGCTGAAAATATGAATTAACTTATGAATAAGCTTAAAATAGCGCGACGAGCTATGGAGAGAGTTATATGCTCGGTGTTTCTTTGCGAGATAAGATCCGAAATGAGGAGATCCGCAGAACTAAAGTGACCGATTAAGACGCTAACAGGACCCAATGCGAGCACGTTCATTACAGCAGTCGAACATGAAACGTATAGAGTATTAAATAGGGTCGCTTTATGTTTAGCACAAATATGGCGATTACGTTGCGTTGCACTTCGACTTTTCCATTTTGCGGTACAAATAATTAGATATAAAAGAAACGCTTATTGATTTGAAAAAAATAGTCTAATGGATGCATTGAAACGTAACTCATCATTATGATTTATTTCAATGGGATGTCTTGTTATAATATAACGTTTTAGGGCGTTTGAATGATTTTTCAGAGGCCACTTCACGATTTTTTTTATCGAGAAAACTTTACGTAATCGTGTTTTGATTTCGACAAATGGAAAGAAGATATGACCAGTATTAACGAGCATTTTTTTTAATCCTGGAAATGGACTACACTTTGAGAAAATTACGTTCGAAATAGTCGATTTGGGAGCATTCAGCGCCTTAAGCTCTACTTCTCTCCAGAGACTTTAAAAGCTTATTACTCCGGGATTTATTTACCGATTTTGCTGTTTTTAGGGTTCCGTACCAAAAGGGTAAAGCGAACCCTATTACTTAGGCTCCGCTGTCCGTCTGTCACGAGCTGTATCTCCGGGCTGTATCTCATAAACAGTGACAGTTAGAAAGTTGAAATTTTCACAAATGATGTGTTTCTGTTGCCACTATAACAACTAATACAAGGTGATCATGAATTAGTATGTTATCCCGAAAGGTGGTGAATCTACACCCCAAGGTAGACAATGTTTCTTCTACGACTTTACTAAATTAATAGTATTTCATTGAAGAAATGCCATGTAAAATTTACGTTCGAAAATAGCCTTAGCGCAGCTGGGTGGTTGAACTTCGTCCTTGACCGAGTGCACATAAATAAGTTTAACGACCTGTGTTTAGAAATGAATTTATAGTATCTTGTTAACTCTCGTAGCGATCGCACGTGCAATTTTGCGAGTGGATTTATTTTTTACCATGGCGGTTTGGATACACCCAGTTTCAAGTAAGGCTCTCACAACATGTAAGGTATCATGGTCCCAGTTCCCCCATTTCGGGATAACATACCATTTCAAGGTCACCTTGTATACTAAAAAGCAGATTAAAATAAACATTTAAGGGGCTCCCATAAAACAAACGTGTTTTTTGCTCGTTTCTTTAGCTAATGGTACGGAACCCTCCCGGTAGCCGGTTATTTTCAATTTTAACATTTATAACCCACTTTATCAAAATAATATTAACTTATTCAGTTTTAATAGCAGAACACTAGCCTGGTATTTATATTCTAGTACGAGATACATAAATAAAATTAAACATTAACATTTACAAACCTTAACAGCCAAGTCATAAGGCACGACCTTGTCTCCCCTACAGTGTAAAATCAGTATGGGCAAGTCGGGCACTTTGGTCAGGTACTGGTCGGTGGAGAAACAATATTCGCTAGACGCTGTGAACGGTTTTATGAAGGTGTCCTTGTAATACGGAAGCCAGGATACGCACTGTGAACGAGAAAATGAATACGAGAAAACATAAAGAACTTAAAAAAATTGAGTATTCCTTACGTTGACAAAGGTGTTTGTAGCTGGTATGCAATTTCAGAACATTCCAAACCAAACCATTTTTATATGAGAATGAGAACGACTGGTCTATCGACCAAAATGAGAAAAAAGGAGAAAATATAAAAAAGGGAGAGAAGAAATAATAAATAAATAAATATGTGTGGATATTACAGCGCCATCTAGCCCCAAACTAAGCATAGCTTGTACTATGGGAACCAGATAACTGATACAATACTTATATACTTTTTTGTTTGTAAATACATACATAGAATACAATATAACAACCAGACGCAGAACAAACATCTATGTTCATCATACAAATGTTTGTCCTGAGTAGGAATCGAAGCCCTCAGTTCAGAAGGCAGGGATACTACCAACTGAGCTATCGGGCCCGTCAAAAGAAGAGAAAGACTTTTTGTCTATAAAAATCCTTAGATTTTTTTATGTGACCTTACCATGGGAGTTTTATTCGGGAAATATGAGCAAGGCTCTGCCTGTTGGTTCAGCTAATAGATAGGTACTTACTAGGTACCAGTAGATCAAAAAACATTGAAATTTTGTTTTTGAAAAAAGATAACATTAATTTGAACGTGCGTGTATGTAGTAAGAAGATTGATAACTGCCATACTAAGTAGTTTGCCTTAAAAAAGTAATCGATACTGAAAATTTTCTTGCTTTTAATAAGGTAGGTTCGGGAAGCAGGAGAACTAAAGTGACCAATGTAGCTCTTAGGATTAGCAAGTTGAAATGGCAATGGGCAGGCCACATCGCTCGTAGAACTGACAACCGATGGGGAAGAAAGGTTCTCGACTGGCGACCACGAACTGGAAGACGCAGCGTAGGCCGGCCCCCCACTAGGTGGAACGACGACCTGGTGAAAGCCGCGGGGAGCCGATGGATGCGGGAGGCGAGCAGCCGCTCTAAGTGGCGCTCCCGGGGGGAGGTCTATGTTCAGCAGTGAACGTCTTCAGGCTGTTAATGATGATGATGATGATGATGAATAAGGTAGGTAGGTTCTAATAAGGACCACGTCTTTGCAAACCCTTATAAATCTGTTTGAAGCATTTCTAATTATCAAAACAAAAGAAGCTTACTCAGAGAATACTGTAAGCACCTACTAGCCTACTACCTAAGCATCTGAATGCTGTAGAAAACATTCTGCAGTTGATATGAAGGTAGACTTTGCAGTCGCAGAATCATTAACAGAATCATATAACAAAACTACAAATAAACCTAACCTTTGAAAACGGATGACTCTCTATCTCTTCCATCAAGTTATTGAACGGTGCCTCTAATATTAAAGCATCAGGTGGCGGCAGACTGCTTATATTGTACTCTTGGCATAGCTCTGACAAGTGCGCCACCAAGTTCGAAGCTACGGCCGTACCTGAAATCACAAAAACTGTATACTACCTGATTTTGAATTGGTATATTATCCCGAAAGGGGGTAAATCTACACCCCAAGGTAGACAATGTTTCTTCTACGACTTTACTAAATTAATAGTATTTCATTGAAAAAATGCCATGTAAAGTTTACGTTCGAAAATAGCCTTAGCGCAGCTGGGTGGTTGAACTTCGTCCTTGACCGAGTGCACATAAATGAGTAAAACATTGACTATAGAGTTTAACGACCTGTGCTCGTAGCGATCGCACGTGCAATTTTGTGAGTGGATTTATTTTTAACCATGGAGGTTTGGAAACACCCAGTTTCAAGTAAGGCCCTCACAACTAGTAGGGTATCATGGTCCCAGTTAGTTAGGAATAACATACCAATTCAAGGTCACCTTGTAGTTGTATTATTTTATAAGGAAATCATTTTTGTCTAAAAATGCCCTCCGATTAGTTATTAGATTACTTGCTAAGGCAATCCTCGCTCCTGATTGATGTGATATGACGTAATTTGATGAGTGGTCCCGGCGCTGTGTGAATGGGACCATGTCCATCTCTTCCCGTGGGTGCCGTAAGAGCCGGCTAAGGGAATATCCAGGGAATGGCCAGCAGCATTATCTTCGGCACATTTAAATCTTTTGCGATCACCGAGCCGCCTGTCAAGCGTGCTGATTATGGCAAACTCCCCTACGATAAGCTTCCGAAGTATCATTTTTTGGGGAGGCCTGTGTTCAGCAGTGGAAGTCTTCCGGCTGATGATGTAATGCATGATTAATTTATCTTTGAAACGAAAACTAAACGTTACCAAGCGAATGTCCCCACAATAACACCATAGGCCGGTTCTTGGTATCCAAAGAGTCTATAAGCCAGGCGTAAACTTGGATGAGGTCTTCCACCACTCCTCGCTCCGTCGGCCTGATCTGGCTGGAGTCTCCATAGCCTAAGCAATGGATATCATGACATAACAAAAGTAAGAATATGTCGCCAAGTATTTCATCATTAACAGCCTGAAGACGTCCATTGCTGAACCTAGGCCTCCCCCAGGGAGCGCCACTTAGAGCGGCTGCTCGCCTCCTGCATCCATCGGCTCCCCGCGGCTTTCACCAGGTCGTCGGTCCACCTAGTGGGGGGCCGGCCTACGCTGCGTCTTCCAGTTCGTGGTCGCCACTCGAGAACCTTTCTTCCCCATCGGTTGTCAGTTCTACGACCGATGTGGCCTGCCCATTGCCATTTCAACTTGCAAGTATTTACTAACTAATAATAGGTAGGTACTTAAGTATAGTGTGTTCTGAAACCCTCAGTTGATAATTGTCATGTTATCCAGGAGCCCATGGACGTAGATACGTGCCGTGCCATGCAGAACCCCTACCATCACTTCTTAACGCGATTAAATTGAAGTGAATAGGTTCAGTTGCTAGGAATTATTTTTAGACAAGACTAAATAAATCGGTTACCGAAAAAGCAGCGTCAGTGTGTCGCCTCTACTAGGGGGACCGACAGCTAATCCAAACCGTGGGGAGACGATGGATGCAGGAGGCAAACAGCCGCTCAAATTGGAGCTCTATGTGGTGGCCGTATTATGTAAAAGTTACAACAGCACACGTATAGCAAAGCGATAGCAAACACATAGCAATCGGTCATAGTCGCCCGCCTGTCGCTGAATGCACTTTGGCCTTTGATACTAGCGCCACTAGCAACAGAACAGCAATATATGGAAACAAAACAATGCACTTTTTAGTTTATAGATTGTTCGACAGACGATGAACTAGCGCTCGATCGCTTGCTGCTCTGTCAAAGTGATATTTGACAGCAATGATTGCGAAATTTACGCCTGTTGCCATGGAGCTATTAAAAAATGAAGGAGGGAATTCCGTCTGATCCGAAACTGAAGCACCCTTAGGAAGCCCGAACGCTCCGTACGTACGAGCGGGAACGCACACACTCACATCATATGCAGCCGGTCGCCCTACTTTCATCTGACACACATATGTAATATGTCCGCCATTTTGGGCTTCAGTTCGATGTCAATCAAAACTCAATCCTTTTTTTTTTCTTTCATCCATGCCTGTTGCAAACTTGTTGTGAGTTACGTAAGTAATTACCCAGCGGGATGCCTATAGACTATTTTAAAATCTGTGCCTATACTCAGCAATGGACGCCTTCCAGCTGATGATATGAGTGTCACTATGGGTTATCGACCACTCACCACGCCATCGCCATACATCTACTTAAAATTGAAGCATATTTACCTCGATAATCAAATGTGATCACGTGAAAGTTAAGTTCTTGGAAAACTTTGTACATCTGCAGTCTGTGCGGCGATGCCCGATGATTGGAGTTCCCTGTAAAATCAGAACAATAAATTTGAATATCTACTCAAACGGAGTAAAATATAGAAACAAGTCAATAGCTTAGGTATAGGTACAAACCTACGTATCTAAGTCCCGTTTTAGGCACAGAACTACGCTCAGTCATGGATCAAGAGATCTCATTGACAAAATGATCTAATAGTGGATGAATCTACCTACTTCAGCCAAAGAATAGATACTTATGCTTGAGCATCAGTCGACGACTGAGCAATTGAGCATGTTCTGTAATTTGGGACCAAATTTTGGGTCCAGCAACGCCTTATACATTTCAGACTGCAATTTACTTAAAATAATTTCTGATGAAGTTGAAGTAGGTTTCTATTAAACTTTCTGTAGAAGATTGATGGATCTTTCTAATATGGAAGGGAGTTGTTTACTGCTCAGCTGGCTGGCTATGGGGGTTATAAGATGTACTCATCATCATCATCATCATCATCGTAATCACCATCCACAAACAGCCTGAAGGCATCCACTGCTGAACACAGGCCTTCTCTAGAGAGCGCCATTTAAAGCGGCTGTACGGCCCTGCGGTTCTGACAAGGTTGTCGACCCACCTTTTGTGGATCCACGCTGTATTCCGTTTCGTGATCGCCACTCGAGACCCTTTCTTCCCCATCGGTTGTCAGTTCTACGAGCGATGTGGCCTGCCCATTGCCATTTCAACTTGATAATCCTAAGAGCTACATCGGTCACTTAAGTTCTCCTGCGGATCTCCAGACATGAACAAAGTACTTACATGGATGAAAACAAGAGAGCTGCGGGTCATGTTGTTACTGAAATAAAGATATTCAACAATCGCTCACCGTGGCAATAAAGAACAACTATGTTCTGTGTTGTCTTCAGGTCTTGCCAGAGCTTGGAGTCAGCTGGAGTGTTGTCGTTAAGCAGGAACACTCCTCGGAACGAACAGCAAGGAAGTAAGTGCCATGCACCTGTTTTTGTGTAAAATAGGGGAGTATTAGATAGAATAGATAGACGAACTCTTAATCAGACATTACATCGTTCATAGCTTATCATCATTCCTTTCTTATACGTCCTCGCACTAAAATGACCAGTCATTAATTATAAAAAATATAAATTTAACTACTTAACTGAAACAGTGCTGTGTAATACAGTAGGTCGGACTGGCATGGTCGCCATATGAAGGTCGTCCTGTCACGGTCGCCATGTGAAGGTGTAGTCTTCTGGTAGGTTCGCTATTGAAGGAGCAGGTTCTGGTGATGCTGATGGGAACTCCTACGGTTGATGGTAGGCCATGATGGCAATGAATGATGGTGTTGCGTGCACGAGTGTATTCTCCGGCTTCTACATGGTGACTACTCTAACTTAGTACTAGCTTAATGCTACGTCGGCTAAACTATGTGTAGGTCGGGCGTGTTCATACACTACAGCTGAAATGAACTGAAAACAAAAAGACTGAAAATAACCGGCCATGTTCGAGTACCTAACATTATCTATAAAACAAAAAAAAACACAATAAAAAATCGGACATGAGACCACTTGCCACGGTAGCTTAAGTAAAGGATGTCCCGGCTTGAGGGATGGATGGATGCGGGTTCAATCCCCGCTTGTAATTCTAATTTTTCCTTTACAAATTAATCTGTAGATTACGCTGAGCAGGCGATACTGCTATAAAAATTATAAATATTATCCATAAAAACGTTTTTTTCAGTAACAATGTTATGGCCGCAACCGAAATACAATTATCTGTGAAAATTTCAAGTGTAACTATCACGGTTCATGAGATACAGCCTGGTGACAGACGGACAGAAAGAAGCCTTAGTAAAAGTTGGGAGGGTAGGTTTTACCCTTTGGGGCACGGAACCCTAAAAACCAAAACAATATTATACGGGCCCGATAGCTCAGTTGGTAGTAACCCTGCCTTCTGAACTGAGGGCTGTGGGTTCGATTCCTACCCAGGACAAACATTTGTGTGATGAACATAGATGTTTGTTCTGTGTCTGGGTGTTATATTGTATTCTATGTATGTATTTACAAACAAAAAGTATCTAAGTATTATATCCGTTATCTGGTTCCCATAGTACAAGCTATGCTTAGTTTGGGGCTAGATGGCGCTGTGTGAAATGTCCGCACATATTTATTATTATTATTATTATTATGTTTGGGTAAACTTTCGTTTCTCAGGTTTTTGCGCCTGGTTTTAATAGGGTAGCACGGGTGGGTACCAAGTGCTACTCTAGTTCTGGTTGTATTAGTGTGTCAACATTGTCCATATCGAGTTGCAAAAATTTTCGCACTATACGACATGGGTTCAGTACAGCAGCTTTTTGCAATTGAATATATAACAGTTTAGATAATCCTAGAGTAGTCAGACTCCAAAATATATGTTTAGGTATAACTCCCGTCGTTGAAATCACTATGGGTACAATAGTTACACTATTCATTTTCCATAGTCGTTTAATTTCTTGTTGTAATTCTGTGTACTTTCTTATTTTTTCTGCTATTGTGTTTTGTAGGTTGTTTGTATTTGGGACAGCAACATCTATTAAATAAGTGTGTTTATTAATTTTATCTACAAGTGTTATATCGGGTCTGTTGTTATATATTGTGTGGTCTGTTAGAATTGTGCGGTCGTAATACATTTTATGTGTAGTATTTTCTAAGACTGTTGCGGGTGTATATTTGTAATAAGGTAGTGGGGCGGTGTTTGAAAGTTTGTGTTTTATGCAAAGTTTTTGGTGGATTATATTTACTAATTGGTTATGCCTATATGTATAGTCATTTTGTGTTAGGGTAACGCATGCTCCTGTTATATGTTGAATTGTTTCTGGTTTATTGCGGCATTTTCTACATAAATCATTTCTTACATTCCTGTCCTTCATTATATATTTTCTATAGTTTTTTGTAGCAATAACTTGGTCTTGTATCGCTATAAGGAAGCCCTCAGTTTCAGGAAATAGACCACTACTTTCAAGCCACTTATTGGATGCTGCTTTATAAATACCTGATTGTTTTAAATCGTTTGGGTGTCGCCCGTGAAGTTCTTTATTATTCCATGTATTGAGTTTATTTTGTTGATATTCAATAACATCTACTGATTGTATATTTTCTGTATTTAAATTTAACGGTGTGCACTTTTGATCTATTTCAGCTATAGCTTTGTGCTGAAGGCTTTCTTGTAGTTAAAGAAGTGCCGAAGTTTCTGTATTTGTTTGTTATGCAATAAAGATATATCAATAAGTCCTCTTCCACCGTCTTTACGTGGGACAGTAACACGTTCTTTTGCAGATTTTGGATGATGATATCTATATTTAGTAAGGGTGGTTCGAGTCTTCATCTCAAATAGCGTAAGCTCAGATTTAGTCCATTTGATGATGCCGAACGAGTATGTTAATATCGGAATTGCGTATGTGTTTATAGATTTGAATAAGTTTTTGCTAACTAGTTGCGTCCTGCAAAGCGTGTTCAGTCAGCCAAAATATTCATTTTTTAATTTACTCTTAATAGATGTGTGGTCTAAAGTTTTAGCTTGATTGTACCCTAAATATTTATATAAATCCTGTTCATTCATTGCTACTATTTGCTGTTCATCATCTATGTTATAATTGCCTCCAATAGTTGTTCCTTTCTTTATGTTTAGTTTGCGGCATTTGTCTAGCCCTAAATCCATTTTTATGTCTTTAGAAAATTTTGTTGTAATATTCAGCAGTTCTGTCATATTTGTGTCATTATTTGTGTATAATTTAAGGTCATCCATATATAGTAAATGAGTTATTTGTGCTATTTTTTGCCTTCCTTTCTTTATATCAAATCCTAGATTGCTATTTATAAGTTCTTTTGATAATGGATTTAACGCCAAACAAAACCAAAGTGGACTGAGAGAATCTCCTTGGAAAATGCCTTTTTTGATCAAAATTTCTTGTGTTGACATTTCAGCTGATTCAGCTCGCAAATATAGGGAGGTTCTCCAGAATTGCATAGTTTCTTTTAAGAACTGAATTATATTCTGGTTAATTTTATATATCTGTAAAATGTGCAATAGCCAAATATGTGGAATACTTATTATTATAACTACAAATCTTCTCAACTTAGATGAAAAAAATATTCAAGAATATTTACCAAGTTTAATATTGCATCCATCAACGACAGAGTGGAATTCTATGGAGAAGTTTCTGCCCCCTATTATGTTAGAGCTGGACGGGCTGTCGTAGTTTAGGTTACGGGGGTAGTTTACTGGAACAATCATTCAAAGTTACATTCACGGGCCCAATAGCTCAGTTGGTAGTATCCCTGCCTTCTGAACTGAGGGCTGTGGGTTCGATTCCTCCCAGGGCAAACATTTGTGTGATGAACATAGATGTTTGTTCTGCGTCTGGGTGTTATATTGTATTCTATGTATGTATTTACAAACAAAAACGTATCTTAGTATTGTATCAGTTATCTGGTTCCCATAGTACAAGCTATGCTTAATTTGGGGCTAGATGGCGCTGTGTGAAATGTCCACACATAAACATAACATAAAAGTTCATCAGACCCATTAACAGATATATTTGGATTTTTACCCTCTGCCCCAATGAACGCTTCCCACGCAGTGGCAGACGGTCACACTTATGGCTATCGAGAATTGTTCCCAATTCTACTGATTTTTAATTCTACAGATTCCCAATTTTACAGATTTCCACATGGCTACAGATTCCCACCTACAGACTCCCGTTTCTACAAATTCCTATGTCTACAGATTCCCGTTTCTTGATTCGACCCCTACATATGAAAAATGGGGGCAAACAGGAAAATATTATTGTCACTAATTAATTAAGTATAATTTGCCGCTAATTTTTTATACAGGATGTAATTTAATTCATAAGCATAAATTGAGCCCATGATAGTACATCATTTATAGATGATTATTAAAGAGTAAAGAGTGTAAAAGAAAATATTTTTATTGAAAATTATGAAGATTTTCGCGGCGCCTAACGCAGTTGGCACGGATGATTTTGATACATTTAAACGTTTTTATACTTTGTATGTACTAATTAAATACAGTACTTCATTATTTTAATTACATTTTGCATTGTAGCATTGGATTAAGTAAGTAATTCCATTTTTTGGAGTTATTATTATTACCAAACCAATGGTTTACAATTCAAAAATTTTGGTCCACATGTAACCGGTATGAGGAGTAGATACCTAGTTTCAAAGGATGCTAATGAATTCAATTACACCCAGTATAAGCACATGTGACTTCTGACGTAGTGTGGTCACTGTTAACCTAAAGCTTTCTCGCTTCGCTCGTCGTCGCACCTATACTATATTATGACTGCCCTAGAGGCCCTAGATGTCCCATTTTAATGCTGGGGGCAGACGGTAATATATTCCGGATCACAATGGTCAACCACACCACGGGGATGGATAGCCATAAGTGACTGCCACTGCGTGGAAGACTTTCGTAGGGGCAGACGGGAACTTCTGTTATTGTCTATCTTCTGTTAGTAGTAATGTAACCTAATGCCCATTGCCCATCTGCACTAAAGTTTGACACTTAAGTTTGCACTTATCCGTCTATCAGATAACGGATCTGCCAGCGATGGCAATTAATGCGATTTTGCGTAAATTTCATAAACATACTAATTCACGAGTCTTAGCATGCTAATTGCTATTGCTATGCTATTTGCTAAAATGAAATGAAAAATAATATGAAAAATGAAATGAAACTTTATATTAAAAATTAAATTCAAAACGAACTAAATTAATTGAAATGAAATTTCATATTTCACAGAATTTCACAACTATATTTCATTTGCTAAATGCTAATTGAGTTTCACATGCTAAAAATGAATGCGAATGCTAATTAATCCATCACTAGGATCTACGGACTCCTTTACTACTGGGCAAACGGGCATAAATAACGCCCAACGATCACATACATAGATGCTGGACTCTAACTAGGATTCCCTGTGTCTAGGAACTACGAGAACCATGATGGTCCTACAACACCCAGACTCCAGACCCAGAACAAGTATTTGCTTTTTTTCCTGTTATATGCCCGCCACCGGGTTATGAGCCGACCTACTCAACCACTACAGAGGTTGTCATAAGGTTCATACGTTCCTATAAGTAGTAATATAAGCCATTCTTAAGTCTGTACTTACTAAAGTTTGAGAAAACCATCTTCCTCTGCACAGTCTTGCTGTACTTGAAGACTAGTGGAAGGACAGCCACTTGGACCACCAGGATGCTGGCTGTAAGAGACGCTCCGGTGGCTAAGAGGACCCTAATATGGAGCACAATCATGAGACCTATTTTAAATTTAGTATTTTGTAAGAATAGGTATGATGACTAAAAATAAACAAAAATAAAATATCTCAAAAAATGACCAAGTTACAAGCATTTAAAAACCGGAATAGAAAGAGATAGCTCAAACGACCAGTGACGTCAGAGCAAGGTCGTTTATAGTACCTCATTACTAAGCTGTGGTAGCTTTACATACAATCTCTTTGGCATGTGACGTCACAAGTGGATTTTTCATTGTAACTGTGGAGGCACTCTGTTTCGCGAGAAACGGATAGGAGATGCGCCCTACAAAAAATTTTAAAGTTAATTACTCCGTGGTTTATTTACCGATTTTACTTATTTTTTCAATTCTTGCATTCATTTTTAATCTTCTTTATGATAGTAATATTTATTGGCTTGTTCATTTTGAATACCAGTTATCATGCCTATTGTAGGGTAGGATTTTTATCTTGATAATCTAATGACTCCGAGCTTTAGAGCGTCAATTTTAAATCTTTTGTCGTGCGAGTTCCCACTACCAACCTAGCCGTCTTCACTCAGGAGGATTTTTGGCCTACAGGTGTAATATACCGCAAGTTCCTAGGCTACGTGACACCTCTAGCCAGCTCAGCATAGCGATTCAGGAGACCTCAGCGCTGAGGCTCAGCGCTGAGGTCTCGATTCAACCAATAGGGGGTAATGGTATGGCATATTAAACTATTTTTTGTATATAGGTATATAGGTATACAAATAAAATAAATATGGGCTATTGTGGTGAACTTTTGATGGATGGTGACATTGGGTTATGGGATGAGAGAACGGCACCTGCCAAATTTGTCTCATGTCAAAATCTTTGAGGCAGGTGATGACTAGCCACCCACTAAATGAGCCTCCTGTAGTGGCTACCACATATTGGTACCGAGGACACTACTTCCCCACTGCTCAACTAATTTGCTAAACTGCATCAAGTTGAGCAGTGGGTAATACCCACAGCTCAACTGGTAACTGCTCAACTATAGTTGAGCAGTGGGTAATCTAAAATTCTTACCCACTGCTCAATTAGTTAAGAAGTTGAGCAATAGGACATAGTTTATTACCAAACATTTTACGCCCTATAGCTCAACTGGTTTTTGCTCAACTTAGTTGATCAGTGGGTCATCCTGTTATAAAATCGAATTTATAGCCTACTGCTCAACTGCTCTTGCGGCACTGGCTGCTTATAATCTATTGAGACCTTTTAAACCCTTTTTTGTAATTGACATTATTATTGTCACTTATTGTAAAAGTTATGTTTATTGATGTAATAAGAATTTCATTGTTGGGTTTTATTACTGCGTAAATAAGTAAATATTTTACTCGTGCATCAATTTTTCCATTTCCGCAAACTGTTATAAAATTAAATATATGCAAATGGATGCTGAAGATTCGACTTCAACCACTTCGTGTAAGTGAAAAATAAATAGATAGGTACTTAGTATTTATGTGCAGTCATGTGCAGTTATATATTCAATTTTGAAATATATATCTCTTAATAGAATAATATTAGCGACCGTACTAATTTATCTATTACGGTTCAGCACCAAGCGAGGACAACGAGATGAAAATCATCGATCATTCGAGATTTATATGAATGACGGTAAATAAGTAATTATGAGATTTGTAGTTTTATTTCATATGGATACAGACTTTTTTTTAAAGATGCTTTGCGGAATTAATAAAAGTAATTAACGGAAGCACTTCAACCATAGAATTTCTAAGAGATATCAAATATAAAGAAATTGTTTTGCTGAGGTGGTTTGGTTGATTCAAGTTTTTAAATAATGAAACGTGTCAAAAATACGACATATGTCAAAAAAAATCAAATTTGAAAAATTTGTCCGAAATGACATCTGCTGTCAAAAATGACATCTGTCAAAACTGACATCTATCAAAAATGACACCTGTCCAAAGTAACATCTATCAAAATGAAATCTGTAAAAAAAAATTAAAACTAAAAAGTGACATCTGTCAAAAGTGACATCTATCAAAAATGACACCAGTCAAAAGTGACATCTGTCAATGGCATAAGTCATTTCACAAATTAGACATTTTGGCTACATAGTGATTCTGCGACTACGATATTTTGGACACACAGACGTTTTACAACCCAGACGATATGACCCTAACCCTATTATCCTCCATTGCTGAGAATTACCAGTTGAGCCATCGGTATTACCCACTGCTCAACTTGATGCAGTTGAGCAATTTGGTTGAGCAGTGGGGAAGGAGCACAATTTTATAACAGGATGACCTACTGATCAACTTAGTTGAGCAAAATACAGTTGAGCTATAGGGCATAAAATGGTCGGTAATACAAACTATGTCCTACTGCTCAACTGCTCAACTGGTTGAGCAATTTAGTTGAGCAGTGGGGAAGTACTGACCGAGGAAGCAACAATGGTGTGGGTGGCTTAGGGCGTTGAGAGGTGTGCTGCACTTTCACTGAACGCTACTCGCGCGTTATGCCCTTTAACACTTCCACCCTGGAGCTTAGGTTTTCAGCTCTTGCGACTTCCACCCCCACACAGCCGGTCAAGCCAGGGGTCAGGGGTCTCACTTAGCCCCTTGAAATCAGGGTACGCGGTGTCGCCACTCACCGATGGCTGGCCACAAAGCCGCCCCTGCGTTTTTATTATTGTTATTATTTGGAGAGAGCAATACTCGGTGTTTCCCTGCGATATAAGATGGAAATGTGGAGATCCGCAGGATAAGTAAAGTGACCGATTTATCTCTTAGAATTAGCAAATTGAAATGCCAATGGGCAGGTCACATCGCTCGTAGAACTGACAACCGATGGGGAAGGTCTCGAGTGGCGACCACGAACCGGAAGACGCAGCATAGGCCCCCTACTAGGTGAACCGAAGATCTGGTGAAGACCGCGGGGAGCCAATGGATGCAGGAGGCGAGCAGCCTCTCAGTGATGACTTGTTAATGGTCTGTATTCAGTTTATTTTGAGCATGGATGAAATAAAAAAAAGAAGGATTGAGTTTTGATTGACATGGAACTGAAGCCCAAAATGGCGGATATATTACATAATATGTGTGTCAGATGAAAGTATGGCGACCGGCTGCATATATGATGTGAGCGTGTGCGTGTTCCACTCGTACGTACGAAGCGTTCCAGCTTTCTTAGGGTGCTTCAGTTTCGGATCAGACGGGATTCCCTCCTTCTTTTTTTATTAGCTCCATGATTTTGAGTATAAAAATATGTATTCATAACAATAATGGAAAGATACATAGGGATGGACTGAATAATGTTTAGGCATATAAGTAGGTATAGGTTGTCTCATGAATGAAATAAAAAAAGAAGGATTGAGTTTTGATTGAGATCGAACTGAAGCCCAATATGGAGGACATATTACATATGTGTGTCAGACGAAAGGAGGGTGACCAGTAGGGTTAGCACGGATGGTAGACAAAATTGTCTTTCCCCAGTCTTACTCTATTTGACAAGTAAATTGTATGAAGAAAGTGACATAAAACGGGGAAAGACAATTTTGTCTACCGTCCGTGCTAGGCCTACAGCTGTATATGATGTGAGTGTGTGCGTGTTCCGCTCGTACGTACGAAGCGTTCCGGCTTCCTAAGGCTGCTTCAGTTATGGATGAAACGGGATTCCCTCCTTCTTTTTTTATTAGCTCCATGGGTTGCCTTTGCAACCCCTGGAAAGTTACAAAAACTCTGCTAAGTACTTTACTTACCCAAAAACCATGATATTCAATGTTTTTTATTTGACTTTTTATCCTTCTTCAGTTATATTATTTAACTCTCATGTAAATTATACTGAAAACTAACGTAAGCTTTCTTTTTTCTAGTATTTTTAGGCTTTTCTATGTTTTTACCTTACATTAAGGTATTTTTTTGATTCTGATAAATGATTAATTGTTTACATTTTTCATGATGTCATCATACTCATAAGTCACAATCACAGAGTACATGTCACAGAGAACTTTGCTATATACTGAAAGTACATGTCACAATGAAAGATACGTTGATTATAATTTGTAAGTTTTAATAAGGTCACCTCTCCACAAAGGCCATTAACCAAGAGTTGAAGTTGAAGTTAATAAGGTCTTTGAAGAAAATTCGACAATGGCGGTTGTGAATTTTGAATTTATTTTTTAAAACTAGTGTATCTTGAACTTTAATGTGTAATAAGGGTGGATTATTATCCGTTAAGTGTTCGTGAACGTGCACGAGTGTTGGCAAATGGTTTTAAGATTATAAAATCATGCATTTTCGTTTTTGCTTCAACGGCCTTCACAGAGTAAATTGGTAAAAACACGGCCTTTTTAGAGCCTTCAGTAAAATATCCTCAATTTTACTGTTGGCGTTTTGACTGACAAATTATGACTTTGACTTGACATACCCGTACAAATTTTACTCCAATGCTCTGTGTTTCAATGCACTTGATATTGGCACAATTATTGCAAAAAAGCGATAGAAAGCCATTAAAGAAGAAAGATACGTTGATTATAATTTGTAAGTTTTAATAAAAAGATTTTCTATACTGGATGCAAGAGGCGAGCACTCCAAAGTGGCGCCTACGGGCGCGGTTTATGTTCAGCAGTGGAAGCCTTCAAGCTGGTGATGATGGTCAGACGTTCACCACTAAGAATAAGACCTCATTAGCCTGAAGACGTCCACTGCTGAACATAGGCCTCCCCCAAAAAGCGCCACTTTGAGCGGCTGCTTGCCTCTTGCATCCATCGGCTCCCCGCAGCTTTCACCAGGTCGTCGGTCCACCTAGTGGGGGGCCGGCCTACGCTGCGTCTTCCAGTTCGTGGTCGCCACTCGAGAACTTTTTTCCCCATCGATTACCATTAGTCCTAAGGGGTCGTCCGTTAGGTTTTGAATTGTAATATAGAAATAAAAAATAGTTTTAATCAAAAAACCTTTATTAGCCCCTTCAACTTAAAAAAAACAATCTTAACGCATAATATTATGTACCTATCACAAAAATTGTAATTAAAATTCTATCACAAAGAATACGAATAAGTTAAATAAATACATTTAATATCAGTCAATTATAAGATCATGTTATTTGAAACTTTACCCCAAATGTACTACTAGAAAATACACAAATAAATAAATAAATTAAATTAAATATTTGTAGTTATTTCCCACAGCGCCATCTAGCCCCAAACTACTACATTACTATAATCTCAGCCCAAAATAACCAGGTAACCGATAGAATACTTACATAGGTACATTTTTGTAAATGCATACTTATAATACTAACACCCAAACATCGAAGTTCATCACAAAAATGTTTGCCTTGGGTGGGAATCGAACCCACGACCTACAGTTCAGAAGGCAGAGCTACTGCCAACTAAGCCGTCACGATACACAAAATAACAATAACCCAAGCCTTTTTGATACTAAATACTATTTTAACAATTCACTTATTTATAAATAATTGGAAAACTAATAAAAATGCTATAAATAAAATTATTTGTCAACTTCTGCCTAATGCGAATATTTACTTATAAGAGCGGGACAAAAAATGTTGAGTCTATTGAGCGGTTTGAAATAGAATAAGATAAAACGAGATAAAACATTGAGTAGAAATTCTACTGTAATACAGTGTTTATTAGAAAAGGGAATAAAATTTATTCTTTCATCCACTTTAGTATAAAAGAGTGTTTTAAAACTTGCATGTTAATAATAGAGTGAGAGAGAGAGAGAGATAATTAGTGTCGGCTTCGTAGAGCGTTGTCTCTATCACACAAAGCACTAAAGCTCAAAACGTCACGATCACTGAGGTTTTCGAAAATAACCCGAAAATTTTGGGTGATATTGTTTTTTTTTTTTTCAAAACGTGTTTTTGATTATGTACAGTGACAGAGACGATACAACGCGAATAAAATATTGTGCTATAAAAAAAATTATTAATGTACTAGGGTTTGTAAGCAAGCTGTTCAATTAGGCACTTTTATATATATAATTGACTATCAAGCTTGAGTATTTAGAATTTCTTTCTTCACGAATACGTAGACACGAAGGGTCTGGAAAAGAAAAACAAAAATTATAGCAGTGTATTTAATTTCTAAACGGATATATAACTTTTTTAATAACTTGTGTGATAATTAAACTGTGTATGTGATTGTTAAACTATGTATGTGATCATGATTAAACTATTATGTAGAATAGAATAGAATATCATTTATTCAATACTTGCTTAAATTATGGTACAGAACATGTTATATTAATGTTACATAATATGAACTAAAAATAAGAAACAAACACAAAACAAGTATTGAACGGGCGTCGGCTCAGCATGTGCTGGTTGTCGAATGACAACCAGCGCTGGTTTTCAGCCTAGACCCAGAGGGGGTGGAGACAATGCACAATCCGAAAAAGAAAAAACAAAATAATGAATCTTAAAAAGGTAAACTTAAGGATTAAACTTAAAAATCGAAAATACCCGAATACTTACATATAAACAAACTTACATACATAATTATATAACTAAATAGACACTACACACTATACACAAACATTATCATATCTTGTTATATTTCATACATAAATAAACATATCAACCATACAATACATATTATACAATACATATTATATGTGATTGTTAAACTATGTATGTGATTGTTAAACTATGTATATGATCATTAAACTATGTATGTGATAGTTGAGCTTTGTATGTGATCGTTTAAACTCTGTGTATGATCATTAAACTTTGCATGTGGTCGTTAGATAGCATTTTATTTGTTAAGGTGGTACGTTACGCTCAGCGCGCCAAATTCAAATGTTCTTGCCTGTTTTGCTATTTACAGCTTAATTACTCAACGCAATTACATGAAAACTAGTTTACCGCAAATAAATAGAATGTATCAACAAATTATGTATAAAAGTATCACCAAAAGTAAACATCATTGGTTTAGCAACAATTGTCAAAAAACTAATTTTATCTTGGCTTTTCAGTCTATTGCCAATTGTTGCTAAACCAATGATATTTAGGTGATACTTTTATACATAATTTGTTGATACATTCTATTTATTTGCGGTAAACTAGTTTTCATGTAATTGCGTTGAGTAATTAAGCTGTAAATAGCAAAACATGCAAGAACATTTGAATTTGGCGCGCTGAGCATGACCTTAAGCTATGCGTGGATTATTAAACTATGTATGTGAACGGAAAACTATGTATATGATCGTTAAACTATGTATGTGATCGTTTAAACTCTGTGTATGACATTAAACTTTGCATGTGATCGTTAAAAAGTGTTTTAGTCGTTACGCTATGCATGTGATCCTATAAACCATATGTGATCGTAAAAATATGAATGTGATCGTTTAGACTCTGTTTATGATTATTAAAATTTGCATGTAGTCGTTAAGACAGCGTTTTAGTCGTCAAGCTATGCATATGATCATGAAGTAAAACACAGAGAACCTTTTCAATTCAATCCTTGTTTGTATTCTTTCTTCTATAAATATTCAGTACACACTCAGTACACAATAAACGAACAGAAGCAATAATACGTTTTGACGCTTCGGCTGCTTAACCGGAATTGACTGCTTTTTGGACCTTGTCCTCCCTCCAAAACTTCCCTCCTAAACCTCAATATTATTTTACCGGAACTACCAAGGCAGCCATCGTAATTGGCTGATGGTTCAGCGTACGCTCCTTCCGCCAGTGTGGCCAACCAAAATAGTATTTTTAAACAGTCTACCAACCTCTTAATATTAAAAGGTGAGAATAAATGATAAAATTCACGACAATCATAAAACTATGTATGTGATCATTAAACTATAGATGTAATCGTTGAACTATGTATGTGATCTTTAAATTATGCATTTGATCGTTAGACAGTGTGTTAGTCATCAAGCTATGCATGTGATTGTAAAGCTATGTATATGATCATTCAACTATGTATGTGATCGTAGATATAGATATAGTATCTCACCCGAGAACTTCAGGCAAATCTTCCGCCATACAGATGTACTTGTGTCCAAGATTCTTTTCCTTCTCGAAGGAATGGAACTTGCAGTCGGCGCCGCCGTCCAAACGAGAATTTTTGATGGACCGGTACAGCTGAGGACATTGAAAAAATATCGCTATGTCGTGGGAGTAAAGGCGACTATACAAGGTCCCTTGAATAGGCATGATGACTAAATTTTTTTTTTATTGGATAAATTAATTATATTCCTCAAAAGATAAACATTTGTTAAAACAAAAATTAAATATTCCAAAAAATGACCAAGTTACAAGCATTTTAAAAACCGGAATAGAAAGAGATAGCTCAAACGGCCAGTGACGTCAGAGGAAGGTCGTTATAGTACCTCATTACTAAGCTGTGGTAGCTTTTCATACAATCTCTTCGGCGTGTGACGTCACGAGTAGATTTTTTCATAGTAACTGTGGGGGCGCTCTGTTTCGCGAGAAAGGGACTGGAGATGTCTCCTGTAGAAACTTTAAATGCTTATTACTCCGTGATTTATTTACCGATTTTGCTTATTTTTTCAATTATTGCATTCATTTTTAATCTTCTTTATGAAAGTAATATTTACTTGTTCCTTTTTCATAGTAGTCATCATGTCTATTGGTATGTTATCCCGCAAGGGGGGACTGGGACCATGATAGCCCAACAAGTTGTGAGAGTCTTACTTGAAACTGGGTGTTGCCAAACTTTTAAATAAATCCACTCACAAAATTGCACGTGCGATCGCTACGAGAGTTAACAAGATACTATAAATTCATTTCTAAACACAGGTCGTTAAACTCATTTATGTGCACTCGGTCAAGGACAAAGTTCAACCACCCAGCTGCGCTAAGGCTATCTTCGAACGTAAACTTTACATGGGATTTCTTCATGGGATTTTTGTCTGCCTTGGGGTGTAGATTTACCTCTTTTCGGGATAATATACAAATTAAAAATCGGGTAGTAATAAAATAGAACAGAACAGAACAGAACAAAACAGAACAGAACAGAATAGAATAGAATATTAATTTTGTCATTTTTATGAAGTGTGCCTAAAATGGGTAACTTTAGGTGAACATATCGAGGCATTTCGCCTCTTTTCGAATGGATAAAAATATATATATTTTAAACATTTTTTTTTCAAGGAAATTGCGCGTAAAACCGCAGAAGCATCGAATTACAAATAATCTTACCATTAATCCAACTTTGTAGGGGATTACTAAATCATCTTTGGCGTGTAGAATCAGCACGGGCAAATCCTTGAGGCGAGCGAGATACACATCCGAACGGAATGTCTGTTCTGGGTTAGTACGGAATGGGTCCACGAAGGCTTTCTCGAAGTATGGAAGCCAGGTCACTAGCTGTAAAGTGAGAAAATAATAATTAATTAAAGGAATTTTAAAAAAAATTTTTTGTTAAGTCTTTTGAGCGGTATTTTCTGTGTTATTGTTGATATTGAAAACGATTATAGGTCTCTTATGTTCTACAAACGTCTCACTTGGTTGCTACAAACATCTCACTTATGTGCTACAAACATCTCACTTATGTTCTACAAACATCTCAGGTATGTTCCAAAACCATTATTAGGGTGTAATAATAATAATATCACTTATGTTCTAATAGTTGCATTCCGCTTCACTCGAAGATAAAAAGTTATACACAAACATTCGTATTTGTAATATTACAGATTAATTTGTAAAAGAAAAATTTAGAATCACGAGCGGGGATTGAACTCGCATCCATCCACCCCTCAAGCCGAGATATGCTTTACTTAAGCTACCGTGACAAGTGGTCTCATGTACCGAATTTTTCCTTCACCATTACAACCAACTTACGGGGTTGGATGCGGGTTCAATCCCCGCTCGTGATTCTAATTTTTCCTTTACAAATTAATCTGTAATTTCGCCGAGCAGGCGATACTGCTATAAAAATCATAAATTTTGTATATTATTCGTAAGATAAATAAGTCGCTTAAATCGTTCTAACATCCCACTTATGTTCAACAAAAAAATCCCTTATGTTCTGCAAACATTTCAATGATGTTCTAAAACATCTCGCTTATACCCTTTTAAAATATCTCATGTTCAACTAACATTTCGCTTGTTCTTCAAACATGTCACTTATGTTCTCCAAACATTTCACTTATGTTCCACAAACATTTCACTCATGTTCAACATACATATCCCTTATCATCCACAAACATATCACGTATGTTCCACAAACATTTCACTTATGTTCCACAAACATTTCACTTATTTTCCACAAACATTTCACTTATGTTCCACAAACATTTTACTAATGTTCCAAATACATAATATCACTTATGTTCCACAAACATTTCACGTTCTACAATAATAATTACATGTTTTACATACCACTGTTAACGGGTAGTGTGCCACTTCTTCGGCTAAGTTGTTGAATGGTGCCTCAAGTATAAGGGCGTTGGGTAGAGGTAGCGGCGGCCGATTAAGGATCTTTGCACTCAGCTCCTCTATGTTGCCTAGCAAGCACGCTGATATTCCAGTACCTGGAACCACAGATATAAGATATTGAAATGCCAATCAGAACCGTAAATTATGAAATGAACCGACGAAAATTGGAAGACCAAATAATTTTAAACAACTTCATGATCCTGAAAACGACAATTGCTGAACATAGGCCTCTTCCACAGAGCGCCAATTTGAGCGGCTGCTTCCCTCCTGCATCCATCGGCTACCCGCGGTTTTCACCAGATCGTCGGTCACCTAGTGAGGGACCTACGCTGCGTCTTCCGGTTCGTGGTCGCCACTCGAGAACATTTCTTCCCCATCGGTTGTCAGCGCCATTTCAACTTGCTAATTCTAAAAGCTATATCGATCACTTTAGTTCTCCTCATTCCGGATCTTATCTCACAGGGAAACTCCAAGCATAACTCTCTTAAAGATATTATAGTCCCAGGGGTGGAAACTGATTCCATGGTTAAAAATGCTGATTTTACTGACTGCAAGCATCTGAAGCATCAAGCAAAATACTGACCAAACCTCGAGAGGTACTGATCCTTCGTTTACAATTTACTACCTATTGAAATATGCATGTGTTAATTGCTGTTAGTTAAGCTTGTATGTGTGCTAGTAATTCTATTAAACATTCACCATTTCTTTTTATGAGAATGAATGACGTGACGAGCTGGTCGTTCACCTGATGTTAAGCAATACGGCCGCCCATAACAGTTGCAGTGTCACTCGGAACTTTAAAATAATAAAGTTTCGTGCGACACTGCACTGCGCACGTCATCCTGAGACATCACACAGTCTAGTAATCAGATTACTACATTGTGTAATCAGGTCATAACGTCTCATTTGCCCAGTAATTTCACTAGCTACAATGCCCTTCAAACCGGAACACAGTAGTGCTTGCACACTACTGCTTGGCGGCAGAATAACTGGCAGAGCAGTGGTACCTACCTAGACGAACTTTGCAGAAAAGTCCTACCACCTAGTGAAACCATGGTCGTAAGTAAGAAAAATATATAATTTTTGCCATCTACAACAATAACTAGGTTTAATATTCTTCACACACAACACAACTTAAACACTTCAATCTACAAAAACCGCCGCTTTTATGGAGAGGCCTTAAAATACTGACTTTACTGACCATTTTACGAAAAAACTGACTTTTACTGACTTTAGTCAAAAATACTGACTTCTACTGACTTTACTGACCATTTTCCACCCCTGTAGTCCTTAAAATTTTAGCAACCAGCGTGATTTGAACCCGCGCTCTCTAACACACCGGATTGGACGCTCTATCAACTGAGTTATGGTTACGTTATCAATCTGTGGTCCATAATATTTTAAGATTATTTTTGTTGTGTACTGTTTGTTGATCCTAATATGAATTAAAAAAAAACCACGTAGTCAACCTTGGGGATTCGATTCACCCACTTCCGGGATAACATACCAATTCAAGGTCATGTTGTATACTAGTAATTCCTCGAATACGTCCAAAGCGTTTTGATTCCTCGCAGCAAAGGAATGGAACACCTTACCGGCGTCATTGTTTCCAGACAAATATAATCTGGGAGTTTTTAAAGCCAGAGTGAACCGGTATCTTCTAGGCAAGCATGCTCCATCGTCGACCGCGTCATCACTTATCATCAGACCGTGGTTGAATGTAAGTCTATCTATAAATAAATACGAGGTGCTTACCCAAGGAATGTCCCCATAGGAATATAGGCGGGCTGTGGTCTTTATAGTCTGTGGTGCGGAGTAACCACTCGTAGACTATGAGAGAATCTTCCACGACACCCGCTTCGGTCGGCGGAATGTATGTAGAATCGCCATACCCTGGAAATATTTTTTTATTAGAAACTAGGAAATTATTTAAAAAAAAAAACAAGATATTTTATTTATAATAGGCTATGCTATTATATACAAGGTGACCTTGAATTGGTATGTTATCCCGAAATGGGGGGGACTGGGACCATGATACCCTACAAGTTGTGAGAGTCTTACTTGAAACTGGGTGTTTCCAAACTTCCATGGTAAAAAATAAATCCACTCGCAAAATAGCACGTGCGATCGCTACGAGAGTTAACAAGATACTATAAATTCATTTCTAAACACAGGTCGTTAAACTCATTTATGTGCACTCGGTCAAGGACGAAGTTCAACCACCCAGCTGTGCTAAGGCTATTTTCATACGTAAACTTTACATGGCATTTCTTCAATGAAAAACTATTAATTTAGTAAAGTCATAGAGGAAACATTATCTACCTTGGGGTGTAGATTTACCACCTTTCGGGATAACATATCAATTCAAAGTCACCTTGTATACTAGGTTGTCCTGCTAGAAATCTTTTTTTTATTAGGAACTAAGAAATAATTTAAAAATAAAGAAGAGTAGCTAGTAATGTTTTTTTTTAATTAGAACTAGGAAATTATTAGAAAAAAAAAGACCTTTTTAGTACCTCGTTACTAAGCTGTGGTAGCTTTACATACAAATTCTTTGACATGTGACGTCACGATATGTGTTTTCATAATAACTGGGAAACCTCCACACAATCTCTGAGAAACATTGAAAGCATATTACTCCGTGATTTTACCGATTTTACTTATTTTAACGAATAAGATGTTTTATTTAAAAAAAAACTAGTTCCGCTTCTGTTACTAGATGGCGTAGTAACGACGTATTTCAAACATGGTCGTAGTTTCAAACCACGGAGTACAAGGAAAAGTCAAATTCAGTTGAGTGGATCACAGAGTACGTTGTCGATTTGTCGATAGAAAGCCATTAGAGTATATGCCTTCCATTAAATAAGGATAGAATACTAAACTCGACACATAACTATCTTAACAATGACAGAAAATAAAACCACCATTTTAACGCCATCTATCGGGTCTTTATAAAATTAGAGCTTTTTTGTTTTAATAAAACGCCTCATTATTAAATTCATTTTTACCTATTTTATGAAAATAGTATTTACTTGTTCATTTATAATATATAACTTTGGCGTTGAACATAAAACGGCTTATTTTCGGAGCAGGGCGTTAAAACGTTTTTTAGGGTTCCTTACTGGAAATGGTAAAGCGAACCCTTTTACTGAGGCTCCGCTGGCCATCTGTCTGTCTGTCCGTCTGTCACCAGGCCGTATCTCATGAACCGTGATAATTAGAAAGCTGAAATTTTCACAGATGATGTATTTCTGTTGCCGCTGTAACAACAGATACTAAAAACCAGAATAAGATAAAAATATAAGAAAGCTCCCATACAATACACGTGATTTTTGTGCTCGTTTTTATAGATGGTACGGAACCCTTCGTGCGCGAGTCCGACTCGCACTTAGCCGGTAATTTTTTCTTGTTGTTTCACTTACCTCTGTAATCAAATGAAATTGTGTGGAAATCCATTTTCTGGAATACCTTGTATAGCATGATTCTGTGAGCAGTAGCACGAGAATTGGCGTTTCCTGAAAAAAAAACCGTTAATTTATTTAATTTTATCACTTTTTATAGTACGCTATGGTTATGCGCGATGAGCGCATTCAGCTCTGCCTTCTGAACTAATAGGTTGTGGGTTCGATTCCCACCCAGGGCGGTTATTCTCTATGGAAACACAGATTCCACACGATACGAAACCACGTCGTTATCGTGTTGTTCAAATCGTGTCACAGCGTCAGATATACCTTCACTTTACATTAAAGTTATCTTTATTTTGAATAAAATATATTGACATAAGTGGTCATATCTTTTGATATGTTGATGTTTCGGAACACGTCTCGGTAAAACATATGATTTTTGACAGTTCAAATCGTGCCAATTCCAAATTCATTGCGCGGTGTTGTTTTCGTTTCATAGAGAATAGACTTTGGCAGATTTCTTATGTAAGACAAGGAATTCGCGTGGTTTCGAAGTAAGGAATCGATACGGAATAAGGGCCCAGGACAAAAACAAACATGTGTATTTTATGTATGTATTTACAAACAAAATGTGTGTATCTGGTTCCCATAGTACAAGCTATGCTTAGTTTGGGACTAGACGGCGCTGTGTGAAATGTCCACACAATTACTCATTTATTATTTGTATCATCATCATCATCATTAACAGCCCGAAGACATTCACTACTGCACATAGGCCTCCCCCAGAGAGCATCACTTTGAGCGGCTGCTCGTCTCCTGCATCCATCGGCTCTCCGCAGTTTTCACCAGATTGTCGGTCCACTTAGCCAGCCGTATGCTTCCGGTTCGTGGTCGCCACTCGAGACCCTTTCTTCCCCATCGGTTGTCAGTTCTACGAGCGATGTGGCCTGCCCATTGCTATTTCAACTTAATTCTAAGAGCTATATCGGTCGCTTTAGTTCTGCAGTCTTATTATTCTAACGGAAATAAAAGGTTGTATTATTATATTCAGAAAATTCAAGTATATTACCATGGAAATAAACAACGATAGGTAATTTCGAGTTTGCCAGTTCATCGTCAAGCAGCCGGTTTAATTCTTCCTTGTCAGTGTCGCCATCAAAGTGGTCTTTGAGCCTTTCGTACGAGGATTTCGGTAGGATATGCCATACACCTGAAAATTTAATTATTTATATAGAAACACCAGTGCATGTATTTTATATTATCAGTAGTTTTTTGTTTCGCTATGTAGCGCTCATAGCGAAGCACGACCAGCCGTTCCTAAACGATCGGTAAAGTTAAGCAACGTTCGCTGCGGTCACTACTATGATGGGTGACCGCTACAGCAAAAAGTTGGTATTTACAACTGAGCGCTACCGTGCTTCGGAGGGCACGTCAAGCCGTCGGTCTCGGCTGTTGTCGTAAGGCAATAGTCGTCAAGCCAAGTCAGAAGCCTTCGGGCGGCCTAAAAATTCTGACACCAGGGCTGACCACTTGCCTACACGAGAAGAAGAAGAAGTAGTTTTTTTATTAATAAGATCTTATTTTAATGGCACCGTCTTATTGTAAAAACCGTTTGTATATAAAAAAACGCGGTTATTTATTAAACTGTTACAATAACGCGGATGATATTTCGATTATTTAAAAACCAAAAAGTCGGTGCCTAACGGTGAGTTTATAAAAAACGGGTTTTAGTAGCGTTTAATTGTGAACAAGCCCGTTTTAATTCACAATTTTTTGCTGTAATTTATTGTTTTTTTGAGTCACTAGTGGCTAACTAGTAGGTTACGACGACGAGCGAAGCGACGAGGAGTGTTAGGTTAGTTTTGACCACACTAGAAGCACATAATTACGAAAACACGAAGTGATGCCGATTAATTATAAATAACCGAAATATCGACCGTTTTATTGTGAGACGCATTGCCCGTTTGCAATAAATCGACAGTTTATAAATAACCGCGTTTTTTTATAAGCAAACGGTTCTTACAAAAAGATAGTGACATATATATTTTGTGAATCACCACCCGGACTTCACTTAAATCATGTCACATACTATGCGTACTCCAGACGAAGGAAACTCAGAGTAGTAAACAAGTAATAAATCGGTAGTAAACAAGTAGTAATAAATTAGTATTATCTGGGGTAGTTCCGCTTACAGGTTCAAGTTAAATGGGGCCGCAGATTAAAAATCTATTTTGAGCGAAACCATGTTGCGCTTTGTTATTTGTGTAGATATTAGGGCCGATTTTGAAGGCTTTAGTTGACAGATCTAAAAGTTCTAAAACTGTTGCTGTTCTTGTCAAATAGACGGCAATGTAAGAGACGGATACATTTTTATTATTTAAAGAACTGTCAACTAAAGCCTTCAAAATTAGGCCTATTGTAAACTTAAAGGTACTTTTATTTCATTATTTTGTATTTTAGTTTTTTTTTCTTATATTTTGGCTCCACACATAGTGTATTTAGCCAGTGTCAAGTAATATAATTTTTCATCATGTTAATAGAATATTTCACGTAAAGTCAAATCTTAGTCATAGTCATAGTCCAGTCTAAGTCAGGTAATCATATTCCAGTCTAAGTCATGCTCCAGTAAAGTGGTGGCAACTTTACTAGAAGCTTCTATGGAATTTTGGAAGCGACACGGAAAATCACGTTTCACCACATTATATCACTTGCCCACACTCATGCTCGTAATTCAGCACTTAATGCGTAAAACGCCACCAATTTTAAACATTAACACTGGAAAAAGCACAAGTTTTGAGAAATAATACAATGCAACGACGTGAACTTTTCCGCGTTCCCGCCAAAACTCCGTATTGTAGTTTTTGGTACCTTCTAGGCAAGCATGCACCATTGTAGGCCACGTCATTGCTTACCACTAACTTGCCTATAAATTGTAAAAAGAAAACGTGACGAGCTTGTCGTTCACCTGATGTTAAGCGTCACGGGCGCCCATAACAGTTACAGTGTCATTAGGAACTGTAAATTAAAGTTTCGCGTGACACAGCACATCCAGTAGGTATAAAAGTAGCCCCGGCGCCAAGGGTGTGATAATAGGACCATCCCATCTCTTCCCGCGGGTGCCGTATGAGCCGGGCAGCAGAATAGGCATGATGAATAATTTTTTTTTTGCATAAATTATAAATATTCCTCAAAAGATAAACATTTGTAAAAACAAAAATAAAATATCTAAAAAAACGACAAAGTTACAAGCATTTTAAAAACCGGAATAGAAAGAGATAGCTCAAACGGCCAGTGACGTCGGAGGAAGGTCGTCATAGCCGATTTTACTTATTTTTTCAATTATTGCATTTATTTTTAATCTTCTTTATGAAAGTATTATTTACTTGTTCATTTTTAATAGTAGTTATCATGCCTATTATCCTCAGTACTTTAAAATTAAAACCTTCTGTGATCACCAAGCCGCCAGCCAAGGATGTTGATTATGCCAAATACCCCTCCCCCATTCAATGATTAGCATCCAAAGTGCGTGTTTCACGCGGAAGGTCTACGACCAGTGGGCCTAGCACGAATGTTTAGGCGCGCGTAAGTGTAACGTTAACGTAAGCCAGGTTGAGCGGCAGACGCAATCGTAATAGGGGGGTTTTTACGTTAACGTTACACTTACGCGCGCGTAAATATTCTCGCTAGGCCTACAGCAGTGGGCGTCCGAAACCAACCGTAAGTATGAATCATTTTGGTGCTTTAGTTATGGTCATTCCGACAATAAACCGTCATGCATTTAGCTGTGTTATTTGTTTACTAATGGTTATGATAATATGTAATAATGACAATGATAAGTGAACATGATGATAAGTAATGATCTTAATACGTAATGACTAAGAAGCGCTCATAGCGAGGCACGACTAGCCGTTCCTAACCGATCGGTAAAGTTAAGCAACGTTCGCTGCGGTCACTACTATGATGGGTGACCGCTACAGCAAAAAGTGGTATTTAGAGTATTTACTGAGCGCTACCGTGCCTCGAATGCAACGATTATAAAGCCCGTTGATAGCTCGTCAACATAATTTCTCCTACAAACCCGACTCACTTGCGCGGGCAGGGGCGAGGTAACAAAACGAGACAAACTCATACGAAATTACAAGGAACAGAGCAAGATGGACGAAACACACCACTGGGTGTCCCGTTTCCTCTCATAGGATTAGCGGTTGAAATACATCAAATACACCAGTGATTTTCGTATAAGGGGAAGTTGTATGTATCATTGGTCAACTGCAATTATACTTAGTCAATGTTCGGCGGGCACGTTAAGCCCGGATGTCGTAAGACAATAGTCATTAAGCCATGGCTTCAGAGGCCCAAAAAACCCCAAAAAAAAACAAAATAAATCCCAAAAGAACCTTAAAATGTTTTAAATCTGTAGCGGTAATGTAACCGCACCGTGACGACACTGAACCGGCCCCAACGGAAGACCAGCGCTGGTTTTACGACCAGCATTATGCTGAGTTGGGACCGATTTGTGGCAAATGGTAATTTTTTATTTTAAATCATATTTTGTACTTACTTGTTTTTGTTTTTTGTCACAAATAAATTACTTTTCTTTCTTTCTTTCTTTCTTTCAAAAATTCTGACACCAAGGCTGAGCTTGCGTACATGAAGAACAAATAATGGATAAGACAGTAACTTGCCTATTTTAACCCGTCTGTGGGCAATCTTTGAGTGAAACTCCAGGTGCAGGTTGCGACCGCCATATGCGCCGTTTCGCGAGGGTTCCTCGAAGTCGGCGTGTAGAGGCCATTGCACTGTAAACATTACACATCAATATTATACCATAAAAAAAAAAAAATAAGCATGATAACTAGAACTACTATTAAAAAAAACAAGTAAATATTATTTTCATAAAGTAGATTAAAAATGAATGCAATAATTGAAAAAATAAATAAGATCGGTAAATAAATCACGGAGTAATGAGCTTTTACAGTTTCTGGATATATCCCTTTCTGAAAACAGCGCCTCCACAGTTACTATGAGAACACCACTTGTGACGTCACATGCTAAAGAGATTGTATGTAAAGCTACCACAGCTTAGTAATGAGGTACTAAAAGGACTCAGCTCTGACGTCACTGCCTGTTTGAGCTGTCTCTCTTCCTGTTTTTAAAATGCTTGTAACTTTGACATCTTTTGAGATATTTTATTTTTGTTTCACGATTGTTTATTTTTTGAGAAATATTATTTTTTTATGCAAAAAAATTATAGTCCAATTTAAAGAAAATCTAGGCGATTTAAAGAACATAGACAACTATAACATTTTTATACGAACTTTGAAACGGTTCCTGACGGAAAAGGCCTATTATAGTATTGACGAGTATATAAATAACAATAAAATATTATGTGCTGATGAAAATTTATGATCACGAATGAATCAATAGTAAGAATAATATGTGGTATTTAGAAGGAATAAGTGTGACATTGAATAGGTAATCTAATTTATTTTATATTGTACAAAACTGACATTAAATTTTTACTAATATTACTAATAATAATAGATAAAATTGGATTGACATTTTATTATAGCTAATCAAACTAATATTATTTTCTATGTAGTGTACCTATTTTGTTTGATCACTTTGATTCTTTTGCTAAGACCTCTCTCTAAATTTGCTGCGCCCGACGGGGTCCATATGAAACTAGACTAATTTTTTATTCCACGTATTGTATGTACACTATAGAAGCAATAAAAATCTGAAACTGAATCTGTCCGCTACTGGACATAGGCCTCTCCCAAGAAACGCCATTGAGCCCGATCTTCGGCTCTTCTATCATAATATAGGTAATATAGGTATAATATAGAAGGTAAGTTCAACAACGCTTTCTGAAACGCACGCCCCTTTTCAAGTCTTATGCTGCTTCTATGGGTAGGGGCGGGGTATGGACACGTATGGACTAAGTGCTCATGCGACAATCTAAATTGACAGTTTAATCTGGTATAATCGCTTTACTAGTAAATAGTAAACACACAATCTAATATTTACTCAGTGTTTTATTGTGCCAATTGCAAACACAATAGAACTAAAAATAACCTCGTAATAACACACAATAGGCATGCTGACAAACTTTATTTTTGGTTTAATTAATTATATTCCTCAAAAGATAAACATTTGTGAAAACAAAAATTAAATATCTCGAAAAATGACAACGTTACAAGCATTTTAAAAACCGTAATAGAAAGAGATAGCTCAAACGGCTAGTGACGTCAGAGGAAGGTCGTTCATAGTACCTCAATACTAAGCTGTGGTAGCTGTTCATACAATCTCTTTGGCATATGACGTCACGATTAGATTTTTCATAGTAACTGTGAAAGGGACAGGAGATGCCTCCTGTAGAAACTTTAAAAGCTTATTACTCCGTGATTTATTTACCGATTTTGCTTATTTTTTCAATTATTGCATTCATATTTAATCTTCTTTATGAAAGAAATATTTACTTGTTCATTTTTAATAGTAGTCATCATGCCTATTTACCAAAGGAATTATTACGCTATCTCGAGTACGTCAAATATCTTTATGAAACGCAGACGTAAGCTATGTTATTTTGGTTACTAGGTAATCTATAGATTAATTTGTAAAGGAAAAATTAGAATCACGAGCGGGAATTGAACCCGCATCCATCCATCCCTCAGATATGCCTTACTTAAGCTACCGTGACAAGTGCTCTCATATCCGAATTTTTCCCTCACCTTTTTACACCAATTTACGGGGTTGGTAGCGCACTCTATTGAGAAATTCTCAACTAAAAAAAAGGTGCAAAAGGTGATGGAAAAATTGAGACATTAGACCATTTGTCACGGTAGCTTAAGTAAAGCATATCTCGGCTTGAGGGATGGATGGATGCGGGTTCAATTCCCGCTCGTGATTCTAATTTTTCCTTTACAAATTAATCTGTAGATTGCGCTAAGCAGGCGGTATTGCTATAAAAATCAAAAATAAAGTTTTATCTATGTTAGTTCGTCAGTCAGTCAGTCAGTCGTGAGGGGTGTCCTTCGTAGATTTGAAACCAGAGATGGAACCATTTTGCATTTTTTTATTACAATTCTGTCTAATTTTTATTGCTAGGGCATTTGAGTTAACCCATTACAAAATGCCAACCAAATACCTATTAAACATAATTCGTTTTAATAAGTTTATACATACAATAAATTAAATTAATAGTACCTAATATAAATTGTAAGTATCAAATTACAAACAATAACAAACTACATTAAAATTAAAGAATTAGTCAAATATTATAATTAACAATATATAATTAATGCGGATTAAAATGACAAATATTATTTTAATTAAATAATTTGTTTAATTATATCCATCTTTAAGTAGGGTCCTATAATTAAAGACTTAACTAACTAACTTACTTAAATAATGATTTTTAATTTGAATAGAATAATTATTGTCGAGGGTATAATTTCTCACGTATTTTCCATTGTCCGAATATTTGATGTCACAGCGCAGACACATATTAACGAGTACGAAGTAAACATTAAATTTTGACTTAACGATAATGAGGCAGATTTAAATAGAAGATGGGAGCTAAGTCCAATTATTATGACGTCAATACCATTTATCAAATGCATGCCTTTACTCACACTGCCACAATAATAATAACTTATTTGGCTCAATGAACCAGCATTGCAATCGACGGGCCTGATAGCTCAGTTGGTAATAGCCCTGCCTCCTGAACTGAGGCTGTGGGTTCGATTCCTACCCAGGACAAACGTTTGTGTGATGAACATAGATGGTTTGTTCATCACACACAATCAAAAGAAGTATATAAGTATTCTATCAGTTATTTGGTTCCCATAGTACAAGCTTTGCTTAGTTTGGGGTTAGATGGCGCTGTGTGAAATGTCTACACATAATGCAATTGGCATGACTGCTATTATTTTTGCATAAATTAATACTATTCCTCAAAAGATAAAACATTAGTGAAAACGAAAAAAAAATATCTCAAAAAATGACAAGTTACTAGCATTTTAAAAACCCGAATAGGACGCGATGGCTCAAACTGCCAGTGACGTCAGAGGAAGGTCGTTCATAGTACCTCATTATTAAGCTGTGGTAGCTTTGAATTTAATATATCATGTAATTTAGTTTATTAATTTGTGATGAATACAAATACATTTAAACAAAAACAGTTGACGGGCCCGATAGCTCAGTTGGTAGTAGTTCTGGTTCCCATAGTACAAGCTATGCTTAGTTTGGGGCTAGATGGCGTTGTGTGAAATGTCGACACATATTTAAAAAAAAAAAAAAAATTTAAAGTTCTGTAGAAAAAAATCGCTGCATATCTCAATTGGTTGTTCCTTTTTTATAAATTTTCCATCGAATATATTTTTACAAATAAAATAATAGTGTATGCCCAACAAACATTTACATAATGTAATGAATTTTGAAAAATACTATACGACCATAGACATTAATTAAAAACCTACAAAATAAGTCATTTCGTGCGTAGTTTTTGTCGTAAGCCCCACGCGGAAGTCCAGACTGAATTGATATTTAAGTCTACGACGTTAAAATCGATGTTTCTTTGAACGAATTCCGACCTGCTTATCTGGCTCTACCCTTCATCTTAAGGACATATACTTTGTATCTATTAGGACAGCTGAGTACACTCAGTACATCTGTTTATCATTTATAGTACCTATTTGTTATTATCGGTGATTAATTGATTGGATTATTTCAAAACCCAGCTTTACTGGATTTCAACATAATTACGTACAAAGCGTTTTGATTCCTCGTTTTTAATAGGCCGGCTAAGGAATGGAACACCTTACCGGCGTCGTTGTTTCCTGACAAATATAATCTGGGAGTTTTCAACGGTAGATTTAACCGGTATCTTCTAGGCAAGCATGCTCCATCGTCGACCGCGTCGTCACTTACCATCAGGTGGGACCGTGGCCAAAAGTTAGTCTATCGCTGATAAAAAAAAATATCTATAATTTACCAATCATCATCATCATCATCAACGACAGCCCGTAGACGTCCACTGCTGAACATAGGCCTCCCCCAGAGAGCGCCACTTCGAGCTGCTCACGTTCTGCATCCATCGGCTCCCCGCGGTTTTCACCAGTCGGTCAATCTAGTGGGGGGTCAGCCTACGCTGCGTCTTCCGGTTCGTGGTCGCCACTCGAGAACCTTGCCCCATCGGTTGTCAGTTCTGCGAGCGATGTGGCCTGCCCATTGCCATTTAACTTGCCAATTTTAAGTGCTATGTCTGTCACTTTAGTCCTTCTGCGGATTTAATGGATGGAAATTACCAATAAATAATGCATAAAAATAACTACTCCATAACTACTATACCGTGACTCACGGCCTTACTAATAAATGTAACGATTAGTTAAACCACCTTGTCTTTTTCGATCGAGTTTGATATTCCAATGACAATAACCGGCCAGGTTCCGTACTATTATCTGTTTATAAGCGGCTAAGTGCGACACAGACAGACAGACAGACAGACAGACAGCGGAGCCTTAGTAATAGGGTTCGCTTTACCCTTTGGGTATGGAACCCTAATAAGACAAAAGTTGGAAATGAAATGAAATGAAATGAAACTCATTTTTATCTTTCTCGCATGAGTAACCCAAGTCTAGCGTCCACAATACAAGGAATGTGTTGGCGGAACAATAGCAACTAAGTATTAAGTATTCTGTGGTTATAGATTAGGGTTATCTGTAGACTATTTTTGTAATGTTCAATGTTATTGACTTATATCATTTACTTACTTATTAAAATAAGGACATCCTGTTAAAGAACGTTCACCCGCAATTTATGCGTTTTATTGCGCAAATTATTATACATCATCAACAGCACGGAGACGTCCACTGCTGAACATAGGCCTACCGCACAGAGCGCCACCTTGAGCGGCTGCTCGCCTACTGCGTCCACACGGTTTTCACCAGATCGTCGGTCCACCTAGTGGGAGGTCTACGCTGTCTTCCAGTTCGTGGTCGCCACTCGAGGACGTTACTTCAGATGTGGGTTGTCAGTTGGGAAATTAATATTACTTTGGGATAAAAAGTATGCAATGTAATTTATGGTACAGTGTAACCAATGTGTACACAAAATTATACCCAAATAGGCATGATGACTACTATTAAAAATAAACAAGTAAATATTACTTTCATAAAGAAGATTAAAAATGAAAGTAATAATTGAAAAAATAAGCAAAATCGGTAAATAAATCACGGAGTAATAAGCTTTTAAAGTTTCTACAGGAGGCATCTCTTGTCCCTGTCTCGCGAAACAGAGCGCCCGCATAGTTACTATGAAAAACCCACACGTGACGTCACATGCCAAAGAGATTGTATGAAAAGCTACCACAGCTTAGTAATGAGGTACTATGAACGATCTTCCTCTGACGTCACTGGCCGTTTGAGCTATCTCTTACTATTCCGGATTTTAAAATGCTTGTAAATTGGTCATTTTGTGAGATATTTAATTTTTGTTTTCACAAATGATTGATTATCTTTTGAGGAAAATTTTTTATTTATCCAAAAAAAATTTTAGTCATCATTATTGGTCAAGCCATTTTCTACTAATTATAAAAAACTGAAAATTAAGCAAATTTTCAGGTTTTTTCAATATCTGTTAGGTAAGTATTTAAAATTTCATCATTCGTAATTGTAAGCCGTTGTTGTAACTGTTAAATTATTTTATTTAAAACCAATTTCCAATGTACAATTATATAATTAAAAATGAATTGCTGTGTGTTGGTGTTGGTATGCGCATGCGCATAAAAGCGGCGAAACCAATTCGACTTTTTTTTATTTAAAGATGTTTGTAATAATCTGAGTTAGGGTGGAAAAATATTAAAATTCTGAATAATAATAATATTATTAATAATAACGCCCAACGATCACATACATAGATCCTGGACCCTAACTAGGATTCCCTGTATCTAGGGACCCAGGAACTACAAGGACCATGGTCCTACAACACCCAGACACAGAACAAGTATGTGCGCTTTTTTTTTCGGGAAAAAATACTTGTCCTGTCGCGGGAATCGAACCCGCCACCTCCGGGTTATGAGCCGACCTGCTCAACCACCACGCCACGGAGGCTGTCAAATAAACTGAACAAAGTACCCTTTTTTATAGAATTTTTCATGACACAAGATTATAGCTCAGGTATTTATCTGACCAAATAGAATATTGTCTATTGTCAATGTTGTTTGTTGTTGTATTGTCTGTTGTGCTGTTGTTGTTGTTGTATTATCTGTTGTGTTGTTGTTGCTATATTGTCTTTTTTATGAGACTGAATGACGCGACGATCCTGTCGTTCACCTGATGTTAAGTGACACGGCCGCCCATAACAGTTGTCTGTAGTTTTGTAGTTGTTGCTGTATTGTCTGTTGTGTTATGTTGTTGTATATTGTTAATAACTATTAATAATTAATATAATTACCAAAGTTAGCAAATATCAGAATTCTTCGGAATGTCTTGCAGTATTTGAAGACCAGAGGAACCACCACCGCTTGGAAAACGAAGATGCTTGCCAAAGCTGCTGTACCGAAGAGTAGGTATCTAGATTAAACATGGAAATTAGCTTACAAGAGCACTACTGTGACCGGTTTGAAGGGCATTGTAGCTAGTGCAATTATTGAGCAAGTGAGACTTTTGACCTGTGTGCAGTGTAGTGTCATGCAAAATTTTATTATTTTAGAGTTCCGAGTGACACTGCTATTTACCCTTTTTTCACTCTTCACTTGAAGAGAACTTGTTATAGGTACCTAACATGAAATACTGATGCTGGGATTGTTCCATTTGTTAGCCATTACAATAATAAATGACTTATTAATTTTTGTGAACATAGTTATTGAAATATTTTTTTTTAATAATTATATTTTAAAATACAATAATAGTAGTCAAATAACTAATTCCAAAAATTTTTTTTTTACAGGAAATATGCCCATATTACTCAAGCTAACTACTACAATAATAAAAACTAAACTAAAACTAACTACACTACACACTAACTAGCTACACTATACCTACTACAAAGTACATATGGACTGTATAATAGACCGCGATGGCCTATAGACAGTCCAAATGTTCCAGCCCACTGCAGGTAGGTAGCGTACCCAACATGCTGGCAGCATTGCCTCGTTGAATATCAATGCTGATGCGTTGAGCCAAATTCTAAGATATTACACCTAATGTCCAATAACCCGCCCGTTATTGTTCCTGGTGCAAAGGTGTCCACAACTTATTAATTAATATAATTTGCATTATATTTTTTAATGTACCGCAGATAAGTAGAATTTCACTAAAACTAGAATCTAGCCGTCACTACGGCTAATAAGTAATTTAAGTTTGATTTAAACTGCAGTTAGAGTAATACTAAGAATGAGTCCATTTACATTTAATGTCTCTATTAAGAGATAAACAAATTATGATTATGAGCTCGGTTAGAGGTAGACAGCACTATCATCTATTCTGTGGCAAGAGTGAAAGGTTGCTGAGAAAAATTAGAAAGTGGCTGCATTAATGTTGCTGTTTAGTTTTAATAAACCTTAGTATTTTTTCGGGTACGAAACCACATTACCTAGGTACATTTTGACCATGCACCCAAAGAGGATATAATCACTTCGTTTTGAGAGGTGGGTCTTCGAACAAATGTTTTTTCAGGCTCAGCTACTTTTAGCTAGCAACCATGCAAACCTAAATACATATGGCCAACATGCAAACGCGGAATGATTGAACGAATCGTTAATAATGTGTCAACTGTCAAAGCTAGTGCTTGCCTGGTTCGATACTAGAGCTCGATACTTCTGTAGTGTTGTGCGGTATTGTATCGATATCGATAAATATAATAAATATGGGTAAAAATAAATGCCACTAAATATTTTTCATATACTTCTAAAGAAAGCAATAAAACTCTATTTGTTAGCAAAATATACGTTTATTTGTTTTTCACACGATTACAGGAAAACAAATAGTTAATGTAAAAAAATAAAATTGGTTAGATAATCAATCAACGACTACGCTGGAAATTTCAATTGTAATCAGCGTAAGGGACTTTTGGCTAAAATGAATTATATAATTACACTGTCAGATACGTATTTTTGAGCTGCTTTTAATGGTATAATTAAAAAAAACAAACATTGTCTCATTTCTCATACAACCCAACGTTTTCATTTCATCAGCATAATTAAACATTTTTACCATTCATAAAATGGGTCATAATTGATACTTCTGTTGAGTTGCACCATAATCACAGTTAAGGATACTTTTACGGTTTAAATTAACTAAAACTTTGACCTTAACCAGAGAGTTTAGCTAACATAAGTTGCAAGATCTTCAGAATACTTGATATGATTCCGCGATTATATTTTATGCGTAAGACAGATATTTAACATAAACAGTAACACTAACCAGCGAAGCATCGGCGGTTAGCTAGCAGTTAAAGTTATGACGTCATTTAACAATTTTCAGATGGTGCATCAAATTTTTTGCCTAACGGGTACTTTGACTGAAATGCCCATGAATGTTATTGCTAAAGTAAGATGGTGCAACCCACCCTTAATTTGTTAAAATTGGCGTAATGTACATTAAAACGCTGACAGGACCCAATGCAAGCACGTTTATAACAGCAGTCGAACATGAAACGTATAGAGTATTCAATAGGGTCGCTTAGTACATATATGGCGATTACGTTGCGTTGCACTTCGACTTTTCCATTTTGCGGTACAATTAATTAGTCATAAAAGAACGCTTATTGTTATGAAAAAAATAGTCTACAGAAACACACATTGAAACGTAACTCATCACTATGATTTATGATTAATCCTATAAATGGACTACACTTTGAGAAAATTACGTTCGAAATAGTCGATTTGGGAGCATTTAGCGCCTTAACTTAAATTATCTAGGTAGTAATTGCACTTTCAATTTCATAAAGTTGTATGTAGGTAGGCACCCTGTTTTCTTCGTGGTTGTAAACGTCCTTATAATAGCAATCAGTAACTCAATCACATCCAATGAATCAATACAGAACATCCTTGTTGACATACCCATCATTGCCTTTATTTATTTATCTCGGTAATCCAACAGCGTGAATAATACAATATACAGTAACTAATTTACAAACTTAAAAGAAGGCCAAACAGGATTACACAAAAAAATTAACTGCTATTAATATACAACAAAAGAATGTTTACTAACTTGTAGTGTAAATTGAATGAAAGGTGTGTACGTGTATATGTGTAGATCAGACAGAATGATTGAAAAATGCCCTTGAAAGTTTAATACTGCAGGCAAAAATACTTCCCGTAAGATACATTTGCATGATCTGTGTCACGTTGTTAACTTCACACTGTGAAACTGCATGGTATACATTATGTATACTCTATAAAAGACATGCTGCAAACAATTATTTCTATTTGAATTGTTAAAATTAATATGGTTATGGATTCATAGGTACATAACAGTTATATGTCCATATCTTTATAAAACTGTTCTCCCTTTTTTTCGTCTTCTTGCTGGCGATATCTTTGGTTGATTCTGAAGCACTGCCTACGAATGAGCAGTCTAGACAATCGCATAAAAATTGTATGCAGCATGTCTTTTTTATGGAGTTCACACGTATACCAAGCAGTTTCACAGTGAGAAGTGAACAACGTGACACAGATCATGCAAATGTTTCGTTTGTGAAGTATTTTTGCCTGCAGTATTTCACATTCAAAGGCATTTATGCATTTTTCAATCATCCTGATCAAAGGCAATGATGGGTATGTTAAAGATGTTTTGTCTTTCCACCATTCCCGGAGGCTTATGTAGGCATAAACCTGATCTGAGTCATTTGGATTTCTGATTGTCAGTAAGTTTTGGCAGTTAGTACATTCATGTTTTTTTAATGTACTTGCCACGTAGCCACTGACATATACAAGAGGCTGTTGATCGATTTCAGTTAGTTCAGTTTCTATACCTATGAATTCCTCCGGCAGGCTAAGTGTTGGAATATCTTCCACGCATTCATCTGTTGCAATATTTTCTGTCGTTATTTCTCTTGTTTCAATATCTTCTTCAATACTTTTACCGAAAACGATATCTTCGAAGTTTGTAAGCAAAATTTGGTTATCTGCCTGACAATTAGAGTTTCGGTTGTGTGCAGTCAGTCCCGAAATTACTGATGTTTTTAGTGCAGCAACAAAAGACGCACACGTAGGAAATTTATTTGTAGGGCTATGTTGCCGGATAAGCCCAAACAAATTTTCAAGTGCGTCTTGGTTTAATTGCCTTAAATTTAGATAGCGAAATCCCAAAGTTCGCACTTCTTGCCATATGTCTTGAAGGCTGTTTAAGGAAGTTATATACCCCTGAACGCACTTTACGTTTCGAGCTGCTTCACCATATCTATTTATAAAATTCATTGTAGATAACTTCTTTTTAAAATCCGTCCATGCCTCCAAATGGTCTGTTTTATCCGAGACATTTTGGCGGAGTCCTTTTTTTACGTCATCTGGTCCGGAGGGCCCATTTGTGTAGTCGAATAGTCGATCTAGATCCTGTATGATGAGGGCTGTGTCCATCAGTTCTTTTGAAGCTTCTTTATTCGTCTCCCCTTCAGACATCAGTTTTAAAACTGCTGACACAGTTAAGCTCAATGCTTGAGCTGCATATTTGACGCGCATTTTTGCTTTGTATTTTGGTCGTACGTGCGTTTTAGTTATTTTACTTAAATAAAGTAATTTGGAGTTTTTCTCTTCTGCTTTGCAGATATCATTCCACCTGGCCTTTCTTCCATTAAATTCAATGTGGCCTTGGTTCAAAAAATTATTACGAATAGATTTGAACAAATGAGGTATATCAAACATAATATAAACCTTATCTCCACAGCAATCAAACTTATTTGTCTCTGCATGAGACATGCCAGTTGAACTTTTAAGCAAGCTAAGGGCTCCCACATTTGTCGGTCCTTGGTCGCAAACAGTAGCTACCACTCTGAATCCGGTTTCTTTGATTGACTTGATAGCAATCTTGATCAGAGACGACAGCCTGGCCGAAGATACTGTGCCCTTTACAAAATAATAAGCAATTGGTTGTTTGAATTTTGCATAAAGGCCTTGAAACATAAAAACAAGAGCATGATCTGCAACTGTTTCACTTCTTGTGTCTTCAACATTTTCTTCATCCTTCCCAAAATCAACAAAACCATCTACTTCATCAGTGGTCTCGTTTAATATTAAGCAGGGTTTTAATTTCACCTCATCAAATAACAAACAGCCCAATTTGCCTTGAGGAGATTGAGTTGTTGCTATTTTTTTTAGATGATCTAGGGCTTGTTTGTTTATGCCAGTCTCCATTGGCATCTTTCTCAAAACATTTTTTAGAGTCCTCTCACTTGGAAGAGGCATGACGTTAGCCAAATATCTGTAGGTTTTCGGAGACCTTTTGTAAATGGCGAGGGCTGAAATCTTATTTTTAGTGGTCCATCGCCTTCCTTTTGATTTTCGCTGTTCATTTTTCAATGCTGAGGTAATAATATCCCTCAAAATTGGAGATTTGATATCATTCACTAGTTTTGCACTTCGCCGTAGTGATTTAAGAGTACATTTCGTTTTTTGAAGCCTCTCAATCAGCTTCTTTTTTCTTGGGCTCATTTCTGAAACAGTGTAAATTAAAATTAATTTTAATTACTTTAACTTAAATCATTTTGTATGGAAAGAGGATATTAGAGAGAGTTTTCTACAATCTGTATTGAAAATGTTGATTTCAAAACCATGTTTAACTTACAAAATGTTTTATGTATTGTTTTGGCAAAAATCGTTAACTGTCACACGCAAAAACTGAACAAAAGACGTTCGTCTTCAAAATATTCTGGTAATCGTAATAAATTTATAAATGTAGATTTCAGAGATATTTAATTTTTTTATGAATATAATAAAATAACGATAATAAAATATATTAAATACATTAAGTACTTATATTATTTAACTAACCTGTTTCACAATCATCTAACTTCCTCTTCATACATTTCACGTGTTCCGTTGGGTTTTCATGCATTCCTTTTAAACTAGTAGATGGCACAGGAATCGGATCTAGAAAATAGTAATTTAACTCCTTAAATCTTTTTGGCAAAGCTTTAATTGTAAATAGACCTCAATTATCCATGGTTGGTAAAGACCAAACATGAATAATATGTAAAGACATAGTAATGTACTCAGAGCCGTATAACAGAATTGCTCATGATGAGATTTTATTCACAAAATGATCAATTCGTGGGGTTGCTCCTTTCTGTCTCCTCGTGCTGCCCCTCGATGGGACAGACAGGAACGCGAATAAAATCAGGACTTGAGCACGGATCGATGACTGAGCATCGTTTTGAACTTGGTTCTGCAATACGAGCAATATAGATGAGCAGATCGCGTTCATAAAATAGCTGCCATTACAGACACACATACACATCATCAGCCGGAAACCTTCCACTGCCACAACGAAACGTCAGTTTGGGCGCATATCACAGGGGAAAAGTTGCCATAATCACCTCTTGTCACTAATCCAGACATAGTGATCACAGAAGATTTTAAATTTTATGTAGCAGTATATAATATAATAAAATAATATAAAAGTACATACCATTTGATGCTTGTGACACATCTACAACATTGGATGCCAACCCCTTAGCTGTTGTTGATGGCGTAGGAAGCGGATCTAGAAAAACGAAATAAATACTTTTCAATAATAGTAAAAAGCAGCGTAGGCCGGCCTAGGTAGACCAACGATCTGGTGAAAACCGCGGGGAGCCGATGGATGCAGGAGGCATGCAGCCGCTCAAGGTGGCGGTCTATGAAGGAGGACTATGTTCAGCAGTGGACGTCTGTTAATGATGATGATGATGACAGTGGAATAGCTATTCGGTGCCATTTCAAAGGACATTGACAGTCTTAGTATGGGTCCAAATACTGCTCAGAAAAATGAGTACCGTTTTTAGACTCTCCACATGTATAAATACTTGCTCACAAAATATTTTCAAAATCTGCCCATAGAAATTAACAAGATAGAGTTCAAAAACTAATACCCGACTACCTAATTATTTATGATGGCATTTTTACCTTCGCCCAAATGAAGGGGTGTTGTATTGTATAATGTAATAATAAAAATTTATTCAGAGTCAAATGAGTCAAATGAGTCAAATGAGTCAAATGAGTCAAATGAGCAAAATGAGCCAAAAGAGTAAACGAGTCAAACGACTCAAACGACTCAAAAGAGTCAAATGAGTCAAATGAGTCAAATGAGTCAAATGAGTCAAATGAGTCAAATGAGCAAAATGAGCCAAAAGAGTAATCGAGTCAAACGAGTCAAACGAGTCAAATGAGTCAAATGAGTCAAATGAGTCAAAGAGTCAAATGAGTCAAATGAGTCAAATGAGTCAAATAAGTCAAATGAGTCAAATGAGTCAAAGGAGTCAAATGAGTCAAATGAGTCAAATAAGTCAAATGAGTCAAATGAGTCAAAGGAGTCAAATGAGTCAAATGAGTCAAATGAGTCAAATGAGCAAAATGATCCAAAACAGTAATCGAGTCAAACGAGTCAAACGAGTCAAATGAGTCAAATGAGTCAAATGAGTCAAAGAGTCAAATGAGTCAAATGAGTCAAATGAGTCAAATGAGTCAAATGAGTCAAAGGAGTCAAATGAGTCAAATGAGTCAAATAAGTCAAATGAGTCAAATGAGTCAAAGGAGTCAAATGAGTCAAATGAGTCAAATGAGTCAAATGAGCAAAATGAGCCAAAAGAGTAAACGAGTCAAACGACTCAAACGACTCAAAAGAGTCAAATGAGTCAAATGAGTCACTTGAGTCAAATGAGTCAAACGAGTCAAACGAGTCAAACAAGTCAAACAAGTCAAACAAGTCAAACAAGTCAAATGAGCAAAACGAGTCAATGAGCCAGCCGCCTCCAGGTTATGAGCCGACTTGGTCAACCACCACACCACGGAGGCTGGAAAGCAATGGTATGGAACTGAATAGAACCAGATCGCACCGGATCGAACCGAACCGAATCGAACCGAATGGAATCGCATCGAACCAAATCGAACCAAACCAAATCGCACCGAATTGAACCGAATCGGAGCGAATCGAACTAAATCGGTGGTCATCCCCTACTAGGTGTACCGACGTCCTGGTCAAAACCGCGAGGAGCCGATGAATGCTGAACGCAAGCAGCCGCTCAAAGTGGCTTCTATGGAAGGGGCCTATGTTCAGCAGCACACGTCTTCAGGCTGATGATGATGAAGATGATGATGATGATGACAGTGACGAGATTAAATATTATCCCCATGCTTGTGTCGGCTAAGGTCCCATAGTAGGTAGGTACAAATTTCAATATTAAAAAATTAATTAAAAAAAAACCCAGGGTCAGATTTTGAAAATATTTGGCGTGTAGTCATAAATGGATATAAGGAACGTAATGCAGGTAGGTACTCCCATCACTGGGCAATTTTGGACCTGATCCTGTCAATGTCCTTTTAAAAGAACGTTTTCAGGCAAGCACCACCAATATTTATATTCACACATAATATAAACTACAACATTTAATTACAAGCAATAAAACAAAACCAAATATTTGTAGTTTTAAACAAGTTATATGAAAAAAACTCTAAACTTTAAGAGTCTTTTTCATATAACTTGTTTAAAAGACAAATCTTAGCGGTTTTTATACATGTTAATTATATGAAAAAGACCCGCAAGTTAAATTTGGCTTGTGATTAAAGAAAACAATAATTATTTAAATCACATCACTCTTTGTCCATTTTCCTATTTCTAACTTTATGTTCAATCCAGATGATAAAAATAAGAAGGTAACTCACCATTTGACATAATATGTGATCGACTGGCTTCTGAGATTGTCGATGGTAGCCCCATGCTTGTCAAAGGCACAGGAACGGGGTCTAGAAGGGAAATAATATTCCTTGAGTGGAGTCACAATCTGACATAATCAAAGACAAATTTTAGCGGTTTTATACATGTTAATTATATGAAAAAGACCCTCAAGATAAATTTGGCTTGTGATTAAAATAAACAATAATTATTTAAGTCACATCACTCTTTGTCCATTCTCCTATTCCTAACTTAATGTTCAATCCAGATGATAAAAATAAGAAGGTAACTCACCATTTGACACAATATGTGACAGACTGGCTTCTGAGATAGTCGATGAACTAAGTTAGGACTTAAAACTAATTAAACCATGCGAAGCCGGGGCGGGTCAGCTAGCTTGTTATAATTTTATATGCATTGTTATTTATTGGTGTTCAATAAAGTATATTTGTGTTGTACTGTTGGTATGTCTGTACAAAAACACTTTTTGCCTAACTGTGTAGTGTGTGTGTAGATCATACTGCCAAAGTCAGTGATTAGTGCTCCCTCCGTGAACACTTTCAAAAACAGACTAGATAAAAGCTTAAAGTAATGAGTGCACATATGATCTACACATATCTGCTATATAGAGCTGCTTAAATAACAATAATAGTTGGTTGGGTTGGCAACAGCCACACAAAATAATAAATAAATTCAAAATTCTTACCACTTGAATTTATGCGCAGGAATTCAGCTATTATATTATCTGGCAATGGTGGTGAGGTTAACTGAAGTTTGGGAACAGCTCTTTTTTTCAGGCGAGTTCCTGACTTGGTGAAATCACGTTTGGCAAAATGTATTTCACAGACATGTCGTAAGCCATGCAGCTTTTCAATGGAAAGATATGCAAGATCTTCTTTCCCAACAGCCTTTATCCACTCAACACAGCTGAAAATTAAATTGTTGTTTAAATGGGATGAGCAATATAATTAAAAATAGACCCACTACTGATTGCAGTTTGGTGCATCATACTGAACATGAGGCTGTATTGATAGAAAGTTATAAATCACAGTTTGTGATTATGGAAGGAGTTATGTAATAAATTGGAATATGTAATTGTAACTGCCTAGGGCAGACTTACGGGACTAAAACATTTGGCTCAGGTAGATGAATAGCTTGAAGAGTTTCTATTAGTACTAGACCCTAAAACTTAGGTTAGAACATACCGGTGTTTCTCCAGTGGAAATCTCGCAAAAACCCTCTTTTCACGACATTGTTTTTCTCTTATGAAACATACTTCACATGTTCGATGTGCCCCAGCGGCCCCTGCCATGGTATTAATTTTGTTTTTACAACAAAAATAACACAAAATCACTAACACAAAAATTCTTACTATCGAGTCCTATCTCACACAAACTTGGGTATTTCAATAGATACGGAGGAACAAAATGCTCAACTCAACGTATATATCAATATCAAATATGGTATTTTCAGCGAAGAGAAAATTTCCACAAAATTACAACCAAAATAACCATACGATGCGCAAACGCAAAATGACAGCCATTTTGATTGTGGTGTTGCCGTGTGTAAGATGTAAAATAATCTACATCCTACTAAAGTATTATTCCTTTAGCAAATAATGACCAATCAAAATCATGATAATCATTAATTCTCATCTAGCAATGTAAGTTATTAACAAAAGATCTGAATATTCATCAAAAAACCAGTTATGTAATGCGATAAAATATTTATTATATTTAAATAAATCTACTAAATTATAAGCCAGAATGAATTATTGCAACTCTTCATTTTTTTTGCAGTGTTGGTTTTACTTTTTAGCTAGTTTCATACAATTATTTTGTTGTATCAGAGTTTCCACCCACTGCATGCACCTAACATCTGAAGACCACTCATACTTTTTTGTTTTCACTTGTTATTATATGCCAGTTTGTAATAAGTACCTATTTAAACTATAGAAAGTATGTAGCGCCACAGATATTAAAATAGGTAGCGCTGAATTTAGAATTACCTTTCTAAATATTATTAAGTTATTTAATTTTTGGAAAATATACAAAATACAGGGTACATAAATTTACTTTACTAGATTATTTCCACTGCTCGGCAGTTTACACTGTTACTGGCAGCGATATTAATTTAAAAAATAAAAAAAGTTTAACACTGTAATAAAATGAACTTACCCAATAACATAGAAAGACAAGGAAATATAGATTCCTACAAAGTCGATGGTATACTTGTACATTTCTATAGTACAACCTACTGAATAAAAACTGGCACAAAATTAAAACAAGCTACCGTACCGGGGTAATACCGATTTAGTGCGAGGGTATTTTTTATGAAAGAAATCTACGATGAAAAAGAAATACGTGCACAACCACTGAACTGAACCGAGAAACAATGTTATTTCTTATTTCAATAACTCCAAGTTAACGAGTATGTCATTAGAGAAAGATTCTAGATAAACTAGCATACTGTTGCTTCAACAATTGATGTCTTTACAACAAAACAAACAAATCGTAATAAAACTAAATACAATTAATTAAACTCAACGAGAAATCGACCGAAACTCCGACCAAATTCTTAATGACATTTTAAACTTTTTAGGGATGAGCATAAAATATCGACCATTATCGATTATCATGCTTTTGGTGATCGATAATAAAAAACATGATACCATAATAAACGATACACATATTATTGCAGAAAAACGTATTGTTTTGATTAACACTACCTGGAGCCTGCTAAGGAGTACATCAGTCCATCTCATAAGCCTCGGCCAAACTAGCACGACTACGAAGCGGGAGCGTCTATAAGCGTGATAGTGATATAGTTTAATCTGCACCTGCACACTTGCGCGTTTATGACGTGTACTGCGAACTAAACTTAGGTTTATTAAAATCATATTATTTTGATTTTGTAAATACTTTATGGCCTAAAACTCCATGAAACCTATAAATACCCTTTGGTTTGTTTCCCCATAGGACCTACTTACGCCCCGCGCGCGCGCCTCGTCGCACTGGTTAGGTTAGATAGTTAGTAGATAAGAATCGCCCAAACATTCGACTATTCTTTTCTTAAGCAGCCTCAGCCTAATGCCGACCAGGGGGTCTAGCTAAGATACCAACCACTAACGCTAACGCCAAACGCTAACTCTAAAACTGTATTGAAATGACATTAGCTGTGGAAAAGTAAGCGATTTCCGAAATGTCATCCTAGTACATTTTGGAGTTAGCGTTTGGCATTAGCGTTAGTGGTTGGTATCTTTACTAGACCCCAAGATACGTCAATGGCGACTGCCTCAGTTGGTAATACTGATGTGTGTGTGTGTGTGTGTGTGTGTGTGTGTGTGTGTGTGTGTGTGTGTGTGTGTGTGTGTGTGTGCGTGTGCGTGTGCGTGTGTGTGTGTGTGTGTGTGTGTGTGGTAAACACTGAACAAACACAATATTTTTTTTTATTTGACGTAGGCGTGAATTTTTTACATAGTAGCTGGAGTTTGCCCCAAACATAATGGCGGCTGTGAAATCGGCATGAAATGCTATGCAGTAGCAATAATTAGACATGCTCGAGAAGAGCGTGTAAGCGGTGTGCGTGGGGCCCCGCTGATTCGCAGATTCGACTAATCGACTACTTATTTGACCAATTTATATCGATTATCAAATTATCCGAAGACAGGCATCACTAAAATTGTCTGAACTAGGAAAGTTTGACGTTTGACGTTCTTCTTCTTCTTCTTTAATGGCTTCTTGCAATAATTCTGCCAATGTTAAGTGAGTAAAATTTGTACGGTTATGTCAAGTCAAAGTCACATTTTGTCAGTCAAAACGCCAACAGTAAAATGGTGGATATTTTACTGAAGGCTCAAAAAAGGCCTTTGAAGCAAAAACGATAATGCATGGTTTTATGATCTTGAAACCATTTGCCAACACTCGTGTACATTCACAAACACTTAACGGATAATAATCCACCCTTATTACACATTAAAGTTCAAGATACACTAGTTTTGAAAAATAAATTCAAAATTCACAACCGCCATTGTCGGATTTTCTTCAAAGACCACGTTTGACATTACTATCTGACGTTTAGTTGATGTTGACATTTAATATTTTCACAGATTAGAAAAAGAAAATATTTTTCACTGCGTTTTTTTTTTCTCTAAACTGCGGAACCTACAGTCATAACGTACTTAGTCAGCAAACATGCAAACATTTTATTAAAACTTATATTATTTTGGTATTAGCTAAGGGGTGCGGGGGGGAGGGTATCTTTTCGTCCAAAATACCGCAGAGCCAGAAAACAAAGGTTTTCAATCAGTGTGACATATGGAACTGAAACGTGGTCGTGGTCGTGGAACTGTTGGCCTCATTAGTAAGCTCAAAGTCGCGCAACGAGCTATGGAGAGAGCTATGCTCGGTGTTTCCTTGCGAGATAAGATCCGGAACGAGGAAATCCGCAGAAGGACTAAAGTGACCGATATAGCCCTTAAAGTGAGCAAGTTGAAATGGCAATGGGCAGGCCACATCGCTCGCAGAACTGACAACCGATGGGGAAGAAAGGTTCTCGAGTGGCGACCACAAACCGGAAGGCGCAGCGTAGGCAGACCCCTCACTAGGTGGACCGACGACCTGGTGAAAACCGCGGGGAGCCGATAGATGCAGGAGGCGAGCAGCCACTCAAAGTGGCGCTCTCTGGGGGAGGCCTATGTTCAGCAGTGGACATCTACGGGCTGATGATGATGTTGATGATGAAAGGGGTGCGATGAAAAGCGAGTACAGCCCCCCTATTACGAACGAGCTACCAGCGCTGCTGATGCGCGTCTGCTGCTCAACTGCTGTCAATTTTCATACAATATTGACAGCAGTTGAGCGGCAGACGCGGTGCTAGCTCCTTCGTAATAGGGGGGCAGGTGGCTAAAACGTGGTGCCTAACCCTTACTAATTGATTCAGAATAATTTTGAAATAAAGATAAAGGTAAATTTATTTGCAAAACAGGCGTATATTAGTGTAGGTACACACAAATATAAAATTAATGAAGTCGCACAAGACAAAAGATTCTTATTATTTTGCAGTCATATCATGTTTTGCCTGAATTGGCGTGTAAGTGTTAGCCCTATCTTATCAGTATTAGGATGGTTTCTTAGTTAAATAAAATTTCATCTTTCTTTTTCTCTTAATTTCATTCTTTTCGTCAATTATTACTTCACCTGTATGTTTATCTACTACTTCCAACCTAGCATTCGCATGATATCTTACTTCAAGCAGGAACGTTGTTGTTAATTCATTCGTTAATTTAGCTGCTCGCATAATATTTCCTATGGTTGGCGACCACAAATGATATTTTCCATATACTTTAGCATAATTTGCCACAATATTCCCAATCAAATGTGCGTTCAATTGAATTTTAACCAACAGTATTATTTTCTCTGCTAATAACTTCGTAACAATACTTTTCCCAGGTTGTATTTCTATAAGGCCTGTAGATTTTTTTACCAGCATTTCATAATTACTTGCATTGGCATCTCTCCAAAATCCTTTATGCAAAACGTTTCCATATTCGAAATCAATTGAAACTTCATAATATATTGCATCATCAGGTAATCCACCATTATTCCAGATAGCTGCTACAGTATTTGACACTTCTTCAACCATGACCCTTTTCGATTTAATACTCATTGTAGTGTTATTTATAAGTACGTTGCTATTCAAAACTACATCTTCCTTGATGAATTCGACTATTGTAATGTTTCTTACACTTAATTTTCTTCTTACATCTGGCCATTTAAACTTGTTAAAAACATCCCCATACTTAGTTGGGTCCTTTAGAAATACTTCATCTGGTGCTCTTCCCATTTCTACTCTGATCCCTCTATTAAGATTTTCATTTGTTATATTAAAGAGTTCTACCTCTTTATCGGTCACTTGTTTCACGTCACTGCCTACAAATTTGATATCGGTATTATTTATGAAATTAGATGCAGTTATAGTTATTTTAATTTTGCCATCACAAACTGTTATGATCAGTATTAAGAATAGTTTAATCATCGTTTAAACGACTGCTTTATAAAATGCTGTTTACTTAATAAAATTACTTATGTTGTCTATGTTTAAATTGATTTCTCTATTAATCTTGAACTTCTTATCTGTAATGAGGTCATGATCTTCGATTGTCGTAGGATTATCTTTACCTACTGCTTATTTTAGGGTTGAGTTTGGAATCTGTGTCATAGATGAGTATTGTATTCATCATAATCGCCATTAACTGCTTTGAGGTGACCAACGTCTCCATAGACCTCCCACAGAGCGCCACTTTGAGCGGCTGCCTGCATCCTGCATCCATCGGCTCCCCGTGGCTCTCACCAGATGGTCCGTCCACCTAGTGGAGGGCCAGCCTACGTGGTCGCCACTCGAGAACCTTTCTTCCCCATCGGTCGTCAATTCTACGAGCGATGTGGCCTGCCCATTACTATGACATTGAACATATTACTGCGTATTTATCGAAGTAGTTCGCAGTTTCATCTGCGTTTTCATACAATCATTTAGACATTCCATCTTTTGATGTTATTGATGATGAATTACATATTCCTCTTTAAAGTTGCTCCATTCACGCGTCTCCAACAAAACGTGCGAATGCGCATCTATAAGTGCGTCCCCGAAATTACTCGTTTCACAATAGAAACCTCAATTTATATAGCTCGGTTTAGAGCTATCAAATGGATATAAATACGGCATCGTTATAGAAACTACGTCGTTTATTCAATAAGAATAGGTGGCCTAGAGTTTAATGAGCTCGAACGAACTTCGTAATTTGTCGACTTGATAAACTTATTATTGTCTACTGTGCCGTCTGTGCCTATCCGTCTATGGTTAAATAGATAGGGGGTACCTACTTAGGGGGTGACCACAGATTAGAGAAAAAAAAATCTGTGGTGGTAACGCTCTAAAGTACGACTTAACCTTTCTTAACCGTTCGCAATGGCCGCTTGAATGGGTGACCGCTGAAAAATAATTTATCATCATCATCATCACCATTAACAGCCTGATGACGTCCACTGCTGAACATAGTCCTCCCCCAGGGAGCGTCACTTGTCACTTTGAGCGGCTGCTCGCTCGAGAACCTTTCTTCCCCATCGGTTGCCAGTTCTACGAGCGATGTGGCCTGCCCATTGTCATTTCAACTTGCTAATCCTAAGAGCAATATCGGCCGCTTTAGTTCTCCTGCGGATCTCCTCATTCCGGATCTTATCTCGCAGGGAAACACCGAGCATTGCTCTCTCCATAGCTCGTTGCGCGACTTTGAGATTACTAATGAGGCCAACAGTAATAGACCACGTCTCAGTAATAATAAGTAAGTATAAATAAACATATCACGTTTTGTAATTGAGCGCTACTGTGTTTCAGAGGGCGTGTTAAGTTGGTCCCAGCTATTGTCATAAGACAATAGGTAGAGACTGAAAGCCTGTATAAATCACGCCAGAAGCCTATAGGTATAGGTAGGTATTCCTCATTAAAAGGATAGCAAAACAACAATATTGCGATGGGTTTTTTATTACTATCATTTCCGCTTATATTTTTTCACATTGCACGTACCTACAACAGGTAATACTTACCTTCAGTGAAAATAAGCGATCGCTAATCACAATAAACTTAAAACTATGAACACATTTTTTTATACATTTTCCTTTGCTATGACATAAATAATTTGAGTATTTTTAATACTTAGGTTTTCATTTCGTTTTCCATTTTCGAGTCGCCATTTTCGTCAAATTGGATCAATCCGTAAAGCCTATGATAATTAAACATAATATCTAAATAGTACCTAAACTACAAGATAATTCAATTTTAATCATTTGTCCAATAAACATACCAAGTCGTTTTTATATCTAATTCCGTTTTACACTCCGTTATCCCATTTGCTCCAAAAATATTTAGTAAAATAAATTCATATTACCTATCACATGGTTTCGTTTCAATTTCACATGTTCTATTTACCTTCAGATGTACCTACCATTGTACCCCAAAATACAGATAGTACTTTACTTTGTATTATGTGTTCCATTTATCATTTCTATGTTTAATTTCACTTTTATATGTTCCATTTCACTTTGCATGTTCGATTTCACTTTTATATGTTCCATTTCACTTTTGTATGTTCCATTTGATTTTTATATGTTCCAGTTACATCCTAGTAGGGTAAAGGTATTAGTAGGGTCCATCAGCAGACCTTACAACTGCAATCTCCGCCGCATTGTCATCGTATCCCCCTGAGCGGGCTGAAAGATCAGCTGGCTCCACAGAGATTCTAGGCTTGTAGCCTCCTTCGTCAGCTTCGTACTCTACCGTCTACCAAAAACATATATTGAGTAACTAAAGTTAACTTGTGGTTAGAACCGTGGGGAGTCGATGGATGCAAGAGGCAAGCAGCCACTCAAAGTGGCACTCTTTGGGAGAGGCCTATGTTCAGGAGTGGACGTCTTCAAGCTGTTGATGATGAAAGATAACTTATTGGGAAAGATTTTCTAGACCCAGCAATCACATCAACCTGAAGACGTCCACTGTATACGCTCCTACCTACTAGATTATGATAATTTAAGTATAAGAAAGGAGTCAGTTGAAAACCAGCGCTGTGAAGCTTGCATTCACAGCATTATGCTGAACTTGCTCCTTTTGAGCATATTGATAACATCATCTACCTTTTTTTTTAATTTTACTGTTACTTGCTTCTTAAATGTATTGATGTGCTCAATAAACTCATTTCTTTCTTTCTTTCTTTCACTGCTGAACATGGGCCTCCCCATAAAACGCCACTTTGGACGCTTGTCATTATGGGGTATTTGCCATAATCACCACGCTTGGCAGGCAGATTGGTGATTGGGCAAGATTTTAATGTACCGAGCTCCTGCCCATTCCCTGGATATTCCCTTAGCCGGCTCTTACGGCACCCACGGGAAGGGATGGGGTGGTCCTATTTGCAAACCACCGCACGGCAACATTGTGCAGTAGTTCGCTCGGAAAATTTGTTAGCCGGATTACTCAGCGTAGGTAGGCCCTCGGCTGGATGGACCGACTACCAGGTCCAAATCGTGGGGAACCGTTGGATGCAAGAGAGAAGCAGCTGCTCAGAGCAGCGCTCTATCGGGGAGTAGACGTCTTCCAATCCAGCTAATGATGATGAATGTATAAAATACGTTAATAGCGTAATTTAGTGGATATTTTACCTGTTTCGTTCCATCAGGTAGCACAACGAAGTAAGACCCTTCAGCTCGGTCCGCCTGCCTGGTTTCAGCATGCCCAAAATCACTGCCAGACTCGTAGTCCTCTATCTGATATGCAAAGTCGTAGTTGGCTGGTTCCTAAGAAAATAATAATTTAGTTTTAGGTATTTTAAAACCTTATTTAACGTGAAGATATCAGGAGGAATCAGAAGCATAAGCCAAATTGTCTGTCACATGTTTAAATTAAAAGTAGCTGTGTGAAGAGTTGTATAAAGAAAGAGAGAGTTATATAAAGAAGAGGGAGTTGAAGAGTTGTATGGATTTTTCAATAATGCAGTTTTGTATTTACTTGGCTGAGTAGTTCCTCCAGAGCCCTAGCTTTAGCGTAGTCATATCCTTGGCTGGCACCATCACGCTGTTCTGGTACTCCATACTGCTCTGATGGGGAAGAGCTACGAGAGGCAGGCAGGTACGTTGATGATGGAGCAGACCTGGAACTGTTATCATTAAAGTTTTAGAAATTTACAAAAGGATAAAAAAGTCAGGCACATTCCCGAAGAGAGATAAAAGCTTAGAATAATATGGCTCCTTCTTACCTAGGAGCAGCGTAAGAAGATGCTATGGCATTAGTTCTCAGATTACTGCGGGTTGAAGGCACTCCGTACTCTTGAGACAGACTTCTTGCATTTGGAGCACCATACGTTTCAGAGAGATCCCTCTGGTTGTAATCTTCAGAATATGACTCAGAATTTCTAGCAGACGGAGCACCGTAAGAAGTAGATAGCGAGCGGGAAGAAGGAGTACCATAAGTTGAAGATGGGGCACTACGAGATGCGAAAGCTGATTTAGAAAAAGGTCTAGGAACGTCAAAGCCTTGAGAGAATGAAGAGTCGGCTTGGAATGACCTTGCTGACGGTGCAGAAAATTCTTGAGATGACGCTCTGGCTAGTTGAGAACTACGGAAGTTGGATGCAGGTGAGTGCGATGGGCTGCTTCGCGCAGCTACAACAGCAGGAGCACCATACTCTTCCAATGGAGAGGATCTTGTATTAGGCACACCGTATTCAGAAGATAAGGACCTGGCAGCAACAACTGAAGGAACTCCATACTCCTGAGACAGTGACCTGGCTTCTGGAGGCCCATACTCTTGCGAAATTCCACTGCGAGCGTTTGGGGCAAAGCTTCTTGCATCAGGAGAGTTATGATCTTGAGCGGAGCTCCTGGCAGATGCGGAGCCAAATCTTTGGTTGAAGCTAACACGGACTGTTGCAGGGGGGAATTGTGATTGTCCTCGCGCATTCCCGAAACTTCTAGAGCTCGGTGCGTTGTATTCGTATCCGTTGGAGCTGCTGCGAGCTGATGCAAAATCTGATGGTGGACCGTACTCTTGAGATAGAGATCGTTGGTGGTCTGAGCCGTGGTGATCGTGGTGGTGGTCGTCGAAGGAAGAACGTGTTGATGGATAGCCATCGCTGCGATAAAAAATCAAGTTTGTTAATATTTGCGATGTTAAGGCATGACTGTCGAATGATGAAAGTCTAACTTCATGATTTTACACCGTGCAAAATGCTGAGTAGTTTCTTTTTAACATGGACTGTGGTATTTAAATATAATCATTATCAGCCACCATTGCGGGTAGTTAGGTCTTTCTTTCTTTAGAGAGTGTGTAATAAACTAATGCTAAAGCTTAGCGAAACGATGATAATTAGAACCCTCTTAATAATTATTTATCGTCCAACCATTCTTGGGGTATGATGGCCCTTGTAAAAAACATAAAAATGACGGTAATGTATTCTCGGACTATTGTGAAAGAATCGCGTCGTACAAAATCAGCGCCCATAATTCTGCCTCTAAAATATTACCCCTTATGAAAATCAAATAGGTATATCTCACCCAACAGGCGGTTCAGCTAATGCCATTGACACCAAACACATCAGCGGTATAAACATCTGTAAAAAAAGAAAAATACTTTGAATTGAATTGGTCTACCGGCCGCGTGCCTTCCACCTGGCCTTGCACCACGAAGTCACCAACCCGACCATCGAATTTTCATTAATAATTCATCAAAATCATCAGTCAGAGAAAATCCACTGCTGAAATCAGGCCTCCTCCATAACGCCACTTTTGACGTCTATCATAGGGGTTTGCGCTAATCACCACTTTTGGCAGACGTCTTGGTAACTGCAGAACATTTTAATATACCTGCTGCTGCTGATATTTCAAATTTCCTTAGCCGGTTCTTAGAGAAGAGATGGGGTACTTAGCTATTCTTCAAATTACCAGATGCTATAAGCCAAATCCCCCCTCCCCTCCTTTCGGTGGACCGACAATCTGGTGAAAACCGTGGGGAGCCGATGGCTGCAAGAGGCGACTGGCTGCTAAAGGCGCTCTTTGGGGGAGGCCTATGTTCAGCAGTGGACGTCTTCGGGCTGTTAATGATGATGATGATGATGATGATAAGCCAAACTATATGCACCAAAATAGCTACCTTCATGACTGCCAGAGAACAGGCTGCGAGGAAATGAACCCCAACGTCTCTCTATAAGATTCGCCTCTGCTCCTCCAAACGATTCCACGATGAAGATGCAATTACTGAATACTGGCATCCAAAAACTTGTCAAGTATTTATACGTGCCCAACCAATTCTAACAATACACAACCCTTCCAACTATCCTAAGTATTTTGATAAAGGACTTGTCAAGCTATTTAGCACTTTACAATCCAGAACATAAAGTTGCAGAGGCATCTTTTGTGAGGGTATCTTGTTTTTAAAAGCTTTCATTGTCCAGTTAATAGCTGATACATGAAGTAATGAAGGTACGTTAAGCCAATACATTGTTCAGTGTCATCAAGACAGTCGTGATTAGAAGCAGGTGCTTTCATTGATTTTCAAGGTCCTCCTGTTCTCTTTGTGAGAGTATGTCTCGTTACGATGGTTCGATTTTTCGGTCTGTCTGTTTCGAGGTGGACAAGTGAAGTTGGAGCCAGGATATGAATCCGGATGGACGGTAAGGGGGGTCAAGGATTTTTAGTTTCTGGAATAATATTTAGCAGCTAAGAATGCCATGAGACTTTTATTTTGTTTATAATGGACATAAGGCTTGACTAAAAGCAATGGTGTAGATATATTAAATGTAATATTTAGGTATTAATAAAGACATAGCCAAATATTAGGCCCCAGGTTAAATTTATTCAATAACGGTGTCCTTGAGTAGGATGGAATTTTTATCCCTACATATAATAAATGTGTAATTCTGATGCGCTAGGGAACACACACATAATGATGTCAAATCTAATTTATCCCATAGGTTCTATTGTTAAAAAAATGTCGTAACCGCGATGCAGGACTACAAGGCTTTTTGCCCTTCTCCATACATTTTCTAATTTATCGTATCTAACGCCATCTAGGGACAATAATTTGTAGCCGTTTGTTTGTTTGTTTGTTTGTTATTGAACAAATCCCTAGATACTGAACTGATTTTCATGCGGGTTGCACTAATATGCTTAGAAATAACCAGCGCACAACATAGGATATATTAATATACAAATATTATTAAAAATTTTTGGTCAAAATTATTAAATATCATTACGAAACCGGACGGAATTTTATACAACATGGCCGCTTCACGGTGAATTTTTTTTGGCTACTGACGGTTAGTTTGTGTCACAGTAATTTTTTTTATGTTGTATTATGGCTCCACACATAGTGTATTTAGCCAGTGTTAAGTATAGTAATTTTTCGACGTGTTGTTATTGAATATTTCACATGTTTCACGTAAAGTCCATCTGGAGACACAGATTCAATAAAAAAACGTGTGTAAGGCCATGAACAAAGAGTAATAGGAGTTAATTTCGGTAGTAAATATGCATTAAACAGTGGAATGAAATTTTACAATTTATTAGATTTGATTAACTATTATTAGTTTTTCTATTTAAGCCCTCGCAGGTTGTTTGGGGTTTTTGGAGTAAAATAGATATACCATCAAATAATATGTAAGTAGTATGAATCGATTGCATTCAAGATACAAACATGTTAATTATACTTAGTGCCCGCAGATTAGAGAAATAACCGGCCAAGTGCGAGTTGGGCTCGCGCACGAAAAGTTCCGTATCATTATCTATAAAAACTAGCAAAAAAACGTTTGATGTATGAGAGAGAAAAAATACTAAAATACATAATAAAATAAGTATTTAAGGGGTTAAATACTTATTTTATTCTGTATTTTTTGTAATAGCGGCAACAAAAATATATTTATCATCTGTGAAGATTTCAGCTGTCTAACTATCACGGTTCATGAGATACAGCCTGATGGTGACAGACGGACAGACGGACAGCAAAGCCTTAGTAATAGGGTTCCGTACCCAAAACGGACTGACGACGTCTGTCAGGCTGTCTGTCCGTCTGTCACCAGGCTGTATCTCATGAACCGTGATAGTTAGAGCTTTACCCTTGGGAGTATAATCTTGACCCTTGCTACGCCTATTTTTGGCATTACATGACGTTTATGTTTGGCCCACAGGTCTGAGGGCCAATGAATACTATTACCACCATAGGCTAATGCAGTGGGCCAATGATACTCTTACGTTACGTATAAATTATATACTCTTTGAATGATACAGAAGTATAATAATACTCTTTGGAATGATACGAAGTAGATTTTTTCTCTAATCTGTGTACGAAACATGTTTTGTAAAATGCCCTGGGGGTCTAGCAAAGATCACAATCACTAACGCTAACGCCTCACGCTAACTCCAAAAATGTATCGAAATGACATTCGCTACGGAAAAGTTAGCGATTTCCGAAACGTCATTTCAGTACATTTTGGAGTTAGCGTTTGGCGTTAGCGTTAGCGGTTGGTATCTTTGCTAGACCCCCAGACTTTGCCCTATTGTAAAAATGTTTTGAAAGCCTAGATTTTAATATAATATAGGCTTTAATTAATCATGAGTTCGATGATACTTATCGAAATATCATCGAAAACTTTTCTATAGTTAAGTAACCATGAGTGGAGATTTCATCAAAATTGGTCCAGGAATATCAAGGATAATAATTAGCGTAATAGCCATATATAATGTAGTCCACGCGTGGCAACGCCGCGGCCAGTAGCTAGTTAACAATAAACCTATATAACACATAACAAAAAACTACCTGCTAACTATTACTATTATATATAGGTATTTAATTATAAGCTTCAAATCTCTACAAAACTCATGATAATTTCAGCTTCTTGTTTCGAGGCTTTTGATATTGTGTGAGTAGAATTAGGTGTAGCTTCTACCTACATGACGGGTTTTGTCTTTTATACAGGGCCCTTATTCCGTATGACCATACACGCACGTAACGCGGCGCGTTACGATATCTTCGTGGAATGGTTTTGGGTTTAAAATGCTATTCTGTATGCCGTTGTCAAATTTGACAAACACGACAACACACGTTACACGCACGTCAAAAAACAGAAAACACTGGGCACAATAATCTAACGCGTGGCATACAGAATACAATTTTTGGATTCCATGTTAATTCCATGTCGTGGCGCGTTAAAGCCCGCGTTTACGTTTAGAGCATGTTACACGTCACGCGTTATTGGCAAGGAATTTCATTTGTCATAGCGAATAATCCGCCTGGACTAGTCTACTTCTACTAGGTACTACCACGTAAAACTCCTATAATACATAATTATACGGTTATTAGATAAGAAAAAACGATTTTGGTGTTTTTAATCATATATATCAAACAGAGTTATTAGTTCACATTTCCTGGAAAAAATAGAGCATGGTCTACCATTCTCTACCATCGAAGAGCTTTGTAATATGTAAAACAATGTTATCTTGAAGTTATTTGTGAAGTTCATCATCATCATCATCATCATCATCATCATTAACAGCCAGAAGACGTCCACTGCTGAACATAGGCCTCCCCCGGGAGCGCCACTCAGAGCGGCTGCTCGCCTCCTGCATCCATCGGCTCCCCGCGGCTTTCACCAGGTCGTCGGTCCACCTAGTGGGCGGCTGGCCTACGCTGCGTCTTCCAGTTCATGGTCGCCACTCGAGAACCTTTCTTCCCCATCGGTTGTCAGTTCTACGAGCGATGTGGCCTGCCCATTGCCATTTCAACTTGCTAATCCTAAGAGCTACATCGGTCACTTTAGTTTGTGAAGTTGGCTGATAAGAATACTTGATCACAAAAAAAGGTGCGATCGTCATATTTTTCATAGCTCTGTGGGCTCGATATACCCAATTTTCTTAAAAATCTTTTAAGTAAGTATTAAGTTTAAAAATGCTGGTTTACTGTAGACCTAGCGAGTGTCGTTGAAATATTATGATACTTTTTTTCAACCAGGAGGGTCACCACAACGTCTTATAGCATCATTACTTCAATCATACTTTGAAAAATGACATAAAAGTAAGAATATTGTGATGTTGTTGACGCAGAGCAGTTTTGATGACGTCACTCAAATTGTTCACTCAAATACAACTGTCCCGTCATGTCATACCGTTAATCATGTTGCCACCGACGTGCGACAGTGATAACGCTATATAAAAATTTAGACGTCTCGTTCTCGCGCCGGAATACTTTATAAGTTCATGGTACGAATTCGAACAATATTATTTTAGCATTACTGTCACGAACCATGATGGTTTTATTTTAGTTTGTGGTAGGGCTTGCAAGTAGACTCAGCCATTTTGCAAACCCGAGTCGAAAAAACCCATTAATTATCGAACCTCAAAATTACAAGTCAATCGGCTTAGAAATGCGACGTGTAGAGGAGAAAAACTGGTTCCTGACATACCTAAGTAAACATCGTAAACGGAAACGCTCTCTCGGCCTGTGCAAGATCGTCGTGATAGCTTGATAGTCCTTTGGTGTGGTGGTTCAGTAATTGGGCTCATAGCCTGCTCTGAAGCTTCGGGTTCGATTCCTGGACACGAAATAAGCGCAAAAGATACAAACCTGTTCAGTGTCAGGTGTTGTAGGACCATGTTCCTGGTAGTTCTTGGGTCCCTAGCGTGCCTAGATAGGTTTTAGGTATGTGATCGTTCAGCGTTATTTATTTAATTTATTGTAAGTACCACTAACAACTGAATAAAGAAAAAATAAAGGTTCTCGAGTGGTGACCACGAACCGGAAGGCGTAGCGTAGGCAGATCCCCCACTAGGTGGCCCGACGACCTGGTGAAAACCGCGGGGAGCCGATGGATGCAGGAGGAAGCTGCCGCTCAAAGTGGCGCTCTCTGGGGGGGGCCTATGTTCAGCAGTGGACGTCTGTTGGAGGTAAACAGGCGATAGGTACCGCTAAAAAATCTGTTATTGAACGAAATGGTCCCAATATGAAGATATAAACTGGGTGTAATTGAATTCATTAGCATCCTTTGAAACTAGGTATCTACTCCTGATACCGGTCACGTGTAGACCAAAATTTTTGAATTCTAATACATTGGTTTGGTAATAATAATAACTCCAAAAAATGTAATAACTTACTTAATCAAATGCTACAACACAAAATTTAATTAAAATAATTAAGTACTGTTTTTAATTAGTACATACAAGGTATAAAAACGTTTAAAGTATCAAAATCATCCGTGTCAACCGCGTTAGGCACCGCGGAAATCTTCATAATTTTCAATAAAAATTATTTCTTTGACACTCTTTATTCTTTAATAATCATCTATAAATGATGTACTATCATGGGCTCAATTTATGCTAATGAATTAAATTACATCCTGAATATTAGGTATTACCTAGGTATCGTTAACTTATTATTTCATTCTCTAGGTGGTAGGACTTTTCTGCAAAGTTCGAATAGGTAGGTACCACCGCTCTGCCAGTTATTCGGCCGCCCAGCAGTAGTGTGCAAGCACTGCTGTGTTTCGGTTTGAAGGGCATTGTAGCTACTGAAATTTACTGGGCAAATGAGACTTTATGACCTGATTACACAGTGAAGTAATCTGATTACCAAGCTGTGTGATGTCTCAGGATGACGTGCGCAGTGCAGTGTCACGCAAAACTTTATTATCTTAAAGTTCCGAGTGACACTGCAACTGTTATGGGTGGTAGTGTCGCTTTATTTATTTATTTATTTATTTATTAAGGTAAAGGTACTTTACATCAGGTGAACGACTAGCTCGTTACGTCGTCCATTCACATAAAAAAAAATTATATACATGTTTGAATTGTTTTTTTACGTAGGTTTCTACTTATTAACCGTCAGCCGTTTGTGATTTGCGTGGAATCTAAGTCTAACACATTCCTAGATTTCATTTTTTTACGTAAATCTTTGCCTAATTTTGTTAACTTTTGGTACTTTGTACTTTGTTTTGTAGGTGCCTGGTTTTTCTGCAATGTTTTTATGAACTAGATGCCTTAAATGGACAAATTGATTAATGTCTTAATCAAAAAACAAACAAAATGCTTAATAGCAGGTATATCTTTTATTTTGCTCTTTAAATCTTAATTAATTATCACATTCCATTTCACAAGCCACTTAAATCTTTTTTTTTGTAATTTCACCATAACAAATAAATAATTTAAAACAATTTCTTTTCTTCTCATAAATATTTTCTTAAAAAATCCTCGAATTAATTGTACTACATTAGGTGCCACTTTCAGTCATTTTTTTATTCACTGATTTATTAATTTAACCATTTTTGTTGTTCTATACAGGTACCTAATTATTATATTACCTAGATATCCAAAATTACTATTATTGGATAGACGTTTCAGCTTCAATTTCAAAATCTAAGATTACATACATTTCAAAATCTCAAGAGAGTATTTTGTCTAGTCCCCTTTCAAGCAGTGTAGTCGTTAATAATGATGTTCCATTATAATCATGGTCATCGTCAGTAAGGTCCTGCAGCTGTCCTGCCGATCTCTGCTGCGTTGTCATCGTATCCTCCCGCGGCTGGCTCCACGGAGATCCTGGGCTTGAAGCCGCGCTCGTCCGCCTCGTAGTCCACCGTCTGTGGAGACAAAATATACATAGTTCACAATCTTGTATCTATTTTTAAAGTCTATGAAAGACGAAGAATTATAAGGCATTGTTTTTTGGCCGTGTGGTCTTGGCGTAAAAATGGGAGTTTGCCTCTTCCCATGGGTGCCGTGAGAGTCGCCTAAGGGAATATCCAGGGCATTCTCCTTTGGCCTGCATTTTAATCAACTGCTATAACCAGTACGCCTGGCAAGTGTAGTGCTGGTGATTATGACAAACCTTAAGGTCATTGTCATTTTCATCATCACTTTGGAGAAAGAGTGGACTCAATAGAGCACCTTGTGAAAGGCTTGTGTCCATCAGCAGTCTGAAACTGATACAGGTTAATAATAATGACTTTTGACTGAATAAAATACAATTAAGTACCTGTTTGGTCCCGTCAGGTAGTACTACAAAGTATGACCCTTCAGCACGGTTCTCTTGTCTAGTCTCTGTGTGTCCAAAGTCACTGCCGGATTCATTATCCTCTATTTGGTAGGCGAAGTCGTAATTAGCTGGCTCCTGCAAAAACACAGCAATATAATAAAATAGGATTCTGAGAGTAATAGTCTTTGTCTGGTAACACCTGCCTCAAAACACCATGAACCAAAATGTTTACGAGTGGCCTTTACCTGATTGAGTAGTTCATTCAAAGCCCTTGCTCTGGTGTCATCGTAGCCCTGGCTGTCACCCTGTTGAGGAACTCCATACTGCTGAGAGGGCATACCATCACGAGCTGAGGGTAGGTAAGTCGATGATGGGGCAGATCTGGAAGTAACGTTTTACATGATTTCAAGACTGACAGGAAATCTAGGAATTCATAGACGAATGTGTGAATCTAGAATGTAAATACAATCAGAATCATTTCAAGTTAATTAATAAGATTTCGTACCTAGCAGAAGCATAAGATGCTTCAGTATCGGTGTTCAAGTTGGCGCGGCTTGATGGCACTCCGTACTCCGAAGACCGACCCCTTGCACTCGGAACTCCATATGTTTCAGAAAGATCTCTTTGGTTTGGTGCGTCAATAGAAACAGAATCATCACTCTGTGAGTTTGAATTCCTTGTAGATGGGGTACCGAAAGAAGCAGATGGGGACCGAGAAGATGGAGTATTGTATGTTGAAGATGGGTTTTGAGAAGCAGCACGACCTTGGAATCTTTCGTTGGATCTTGATGAAGGGGCATTGTAACTACGAGATAAGGCATCAGTTTGGAACTGAGACCTAGCACCAGATGCAGAATAGTCCTGGGATACAGGTCTGGCTGGCTGAACACCGCGGAAGCTGGATGTGGGTGTGTTAGACTTTTGGCTCCTTGCTGCTACGACAGATGGGGCACCATACTCTTCTGATGGAGAGGATCTAGCATTAGGAACACCGTACTCGTTAGACGGAGTACTGGCTGAAGCAACTGATGGAACTCCATATTCCTGAGACAAAGACCTGGCAGCAGGAGGGCCGTACTCTTGAGAAATTCCACTTCGGACATTGGGGGCTGCTGCAGAAAAACTTGTATTAGAACCTGAGTGGTCTTGAGCTGCATTACGAGTATTTGCTGTAGCTGTTGAGCCAAATCTCTGGTTGAAGCTGACTCGAACAGACGGTGGTGCGAATGAACGTCCCCTTGCGTTGAAGGAGCTTCTTGAGTTCGGAGCATTGTATTCGTATCCAGATGATGGAGCGTTGCGAGAAGATGCTGAGGAAGGTGGTCCGTATTCTTGGGACGGAGATCTTTGGTGTTCTGAGGTCAAATGTTCATTGTGGTCTTCGTGATCGTGCTCGTGGTGGTGGTCTTGAGATGATCGCGCATTTGGATAACCATCACTGTAATAAAAGGTAAAGCTTTAAAATACTATACCTATCGAAAGGTTCTCAGAGAATAAACGAATTCAAATATTTATAAGGATATTAAATCTGAAGTCACGAATCATACTAAACATGTATCTAACTACGTACCAATTCAGTTGTTTTATGAACATTTAAAAAATAAAAGACGAACTTACCCAACAGGGGGCTCAGATAACGCCAGCGATACCAAACATATGAGTGGAATGAACACCTGAAAAATAAAAAATGATTAAATTCAACATAAAGTGGAACTGAATTAGTAGGTGGACCGACGATCCGGTGAAACAGCGGGGAGTCGATGGATGCAGGAGGCGAGCAGTCGCTCAAGGTGGCACTCTTTGGGAGAGACCTATATTCAGCAGTAGAAATCTTTAGGCTGTTGATAATGATGGTGGTGACATCAGTTAAATAGTTAGAACTTTATAAAGTTTGTCTTATTTACAGTCTTATTTCATCATTAAAAAATGTCTGAAGAATAGTTTTTAAGAAATTACAGAATATAATTATGTTATAAGTATACAAATGAATACCTTCATCATTAAACAGATAAGATCTCTATTTCAATAAACAATAACTTATCTGAAGCTCAAAACGATTATCGTTGAAGAGCTTTATTTGCTCTAGTATTCGATACGATAGCTGAAGGTGCAACTATCGAATGATTACATCCAAAACAACCTCAACTATTTATACTGAACTAATCTTTAACAATGCGTTAATTTTCACCAAATACAGTATTCATTTCTAATGTCCTATTGCTATGTTATTTTAGACTTTAAGGTCTTAGAGTTAAGATGCAAGGCGAAGCTTAATAGGTGTGTTAGCTTTGTTGGGAAAGTTTCATTGCCCGATTGATAGGCTTTGCGTACTACATTCATTCATGCAATGTGTCGTGCGTGCCGGTCTCCTTGGTATCAATAGATTCAAGACTATCTTGCTTAGTGAATGTATGGTTATCTGTATTTGCCCGATCTTGTGTGATAGTGGAAACTATACGTAAGTTTACTATTAGCTCCATGTTTACCTTTCCATCAGGCGAGATTGCGGTCAAATGCGGGCCTATTCAGTAATAAAAAAAAAACAATCGAGACAGACTAACGATACCATAAGAATTGTGGAATATTATTTTAGGAAACACAGGCGTGTCTATTTACCGCCAAAAAGAGTCCATTCCAGCTGACTCCCACTTTCCGAAATGTAGCAGTAGAAGTATCTGACCACCTTGACCTCTTGGGTGTTACGTTAACATCCAATTTAAACAAAACCAAAGCCAAAAGAAAAAGAAAGAAAAAAAAAAGAAAGAGCCAAAAATGGCTAAGCTAGCTGCGAAAAGGTTAGGAGCTCTCGGGAAGGTCCGCCGGTATCTCACTCCTGGACAGCTTTTAAACTTATACCAAGCACAAGTCCGATCTTGAATGGAATACTGCGGCCATCTCTGGGTCGGTTCCGCTAAATACCAGCTTCAGGCCTTGGACTCAATTGAAAGGCGAGCAAAAAAGCTCATTGGTGATGATAAAATGTTGAATACTAGGCTCCAGAGCTTAGAGCACCGTCGTAAAGTTGCTAGCCTATCGGTGTTCTACAGGTTGCATTTCGGTGAGTGCTGCGGAGCTACACAATCTGATTCCACCTTCTCCATTCCACCATCGGACGACAATACGTACAGCTACACGCCATCCATTTATGATTGATATTCCTTCGATTCATACAAAGCGGTTCGACTCGACATTTATAATCCGAGCAGCGAAAGAATGGGACGCATTACCAGCGTCTTTGTTTCCCGATAAGTACAATCTGGAGCTCTTCAAGTCACGAGTGAATAGGTATCTTCTAGGCAAGCATGTACCACCGTAGACCGCATCGTCACTTTCCATCCAGTTATAAAAAAATAGGAACATCAAAAAGAACCACCGGCTTGTTACAACATCAACATCATCGGTTCCCACTTCTAAGCTTTAGAGACAGTAAGCATACCATCATTTAAATACTCAAATAATCCTAACATAATCATCCTGAACAAGAAACTTTTAGTTCCTTGACCATTACATTTTATAAATCCACAAAGATCTGAAACTGGTTTCATATTAGTAATCTACATGGTAGATACCGTGAAAAATTCAACAGTTAGATACATTCAGCCAGCAATAGTTCTTTAACAAAGAAAGCCCAGATGAACCTTGACAAGAACCCATCTATCGACTCCTTAGCGATAGAAAATAACGATCTGGATCGAATTTCGACACACCACGCAAAACCCTATCAAACGCACAATAGGACTTGATAATCAAACTTGAACACCTGCGATAAGAATTAACACAACTTTATATCAACTAGATACAGTTGACAATGCCTTGCATGTCATCGAATGAGACGTAAACGTGGTTTGATATGAGCATTGTTACAAATTTAAGCCACTATAAATAGTTGGTCTGCTTTTGGATGTCATCATTCGATACTTGCATCTTCATTAGGACATCAACACATTTTCAAAAGGGTCTGAAATTAAAAATGAATGTAAGAACAAGTTGTGTTATAAAATTAACTCTAAAAAAAACCTGGCATAGATTATGTTTATTAAAAAAATGTTCAACAAAGAAAATTAAAATAAAAACTATAATATACTATAAAATATCATCAAAATCTATCATTCAAAAATATCCTCCTCTACATGTTGTTGAACCGTTACAAATAATAGAATAAAATTTAAAAAAAAATCATATTGAATCACAGGCCTTAATGTGGGTTGAAATTAATGAAAATTTTGCTTTTTTTTTCAGATTTTTATTTTAATATAAAATATCATCAAAATCTATCATTCAAAAATATTCTCCTCCACATTTTGTTGAACCGTTACAAATAATACAATAAAATTTAAAAAAAAATCATATTGAATCACAGGCCTTAATGTGGGTTGAAATTAATGAAAATTTTGCTTTTTTTTTTTCAGATTTTTATTTCAATACTCTTTTTGGTATCTCTTACATTAGCTGAACCACCAGTGGGGTAAGTTTTTGCGGTGCCTTAAAATCATAATTTAATTTTATCATAAGAACATAACAAACCACAAAATTCTAATAATATCAAGTCTATTTTTGTTTTTTGTCAAAAATGATATCTCAAACATTTCTGTAATTACAGTGACGGCTACGCAGAAGCGCGATCATCTCATGATCATCACCTCAACGATGACCACACTGAGCAACATGATCACGACGCTTCCAACCACCAACGGTCTCTATCTCAAGAGTACGGACCTCCTGGTTACTCCTCTCGAAACGCAGTCTCCAATGAGTATAACGACGCAAGAAATGCTCCAATCACAGAAAGACAGTCTCAGAAATACGCGGCTCCCACAGCTCGTGTTAGCTTCAACCAAAGATTTAGCTCAGCGACAACCAGAAACTCAAACCGAGGTCGTCAAACCCCAACTAGAAGCTTTAGCCAAGGATCAGCAACACCCAACACTCGAGGTGCAATCTCTGAAAATTACGGCCCGCCCGCTGCCAGGTCATTGTCGCAGAAGCATGGAACTCCTTCTTCTATGTCAGCCAGGACTCTGTCTACTGAATATGGAGTACCTAACGCAAGAGCCACCCCATCACAAGAGTACGGTGCGCCTGTTATAGCTGCTCGTAATAATCAAAATCTCCACTTATCTTCTTCTAACTTCCGCAATGCTAAGCCAGCCACTGCCTCTAAAGACTACTCCGCAGCAGCTGCTAGATCCCATTCCCAACCAGACTCTTTTTCGCGTGGTAGGTCTGCCCATGCAAGGTCCAATGAAGTAGAACAAGGCTATGCTTCTGAAACATTCGTCGAATCAGATTCTGGTTCCCCATCCCAATCATACGGAGCACCTAAAAGTGCATCTTCAACTCACGATGCTTCATATTCCCGATCTCTGTCTACATCATACGGAGCACCGTCTGCAAGAAATTTTGACTCCTATTCCCAAGATCATAATTCCATTTCTCAAAGAGTTGCCGCACCAAACGCGAGGGGTGTTTCTGAGACGTATGGTGCTCCTAATGCGAGAGGTCCATCTGAGGAGTATGATGCGCCATCAAGCCGTACCAACCAAAAACCTGACGCTTCAGTGAATTCACACGCCCCTGCCAAGTAAGAATGTATTCCTGTGCAATATATACCTCTTTGATTAATTTGAATTGGTGCTGTTATAAAATAAGATTTGAAGCTAATGACTTCATGATCAGTTCCAGATCCTCTCCATCATCCACCTATCTGCCTGCCGCACGTGACAGCATGCCTTCCCAACAGTATGGAGTGCCAGAACAGGATAACAAGGGTTACGAAGACGCGAGAGCAAGGGCATTAGAAGAGCTCCTCAACCAAGTAAGAACGACATAACCCTTTAAATTAAAAATGTGTATAAATGTATCGAAGTGACTTTCATAACTATGAACAAGTATTGTTAGTCAGAAAACTTCATAAAAATTCACTTAAATTCACACAAGGGTCGCGAATCGAGTAGCTAGTATAGTAGCTACCAAAAACCGGAAGACGCAATGTAGGCCAGCCCCCACTAGGTGGACCGACGATAATAATTAAAGTCACGGAGAGCTGATGGATGCAAGAAGCAAGCAGCTGCTCAAGGTGGCACTTTTTGGGGAAGATCAATGTTCAGCAGTAGACTTCTTCTGGCTGATGATGAAGATTATGCTGAACTTCATTGTCAAAAAAAAAATCTACTTAAAACACACACATGAAATAACCTTTTGTACGCATAGCAGTGTTTTCTTATTCAGTCTTATAAATTTTCAGGAACCAGCCAGCTACGATTTTGCGTACCAAATTGAAGATCAGGAATCAGGAACTGATTTCGGACACACAGAGTCCAGGCAAGATAACCGTGCTGAAGGGTCATACTTCGTGGTGCTGCCCGATGGAACCAAACAGGTAGAAAATCACAATACTTCAAAATAAAAGCTCATAAAATAGTTGTGTTGTACCTCCAGTGGCTAATAGTTAGTCGATTTGTCTGTCAGCCTGTCAGTCCGTCTGTCACCACTGTCACCAGGCTGTATCTCGTGAACCGTGATAAAGTTACACAGTTAGTAAATGAACGTAAGGAGTTTTGGCGGGAACACGGAAATGTTCACGTCGTTGCATTGTATTATTTCTCAAAACTTGTGATTTTTCCAGTATTAATGTTTAAAATTGGTGGCGTTTTACGCATTAAGTTCTGAATTACGAGCATGAGTGTGGGCAAGTGATATAATGTGGTGAAACGTTAGTTTTCGTGTTGCTTCCAAAATTCCATAGAAGCTTCTAGTAAAGTTGCCACCACTTTACTGGAGCATGACTGAGACTGGATTACGATTACCTGACTTAGACTGGACTATGACTAACACTGACTTTACGTGATATATTCTTTAACGATGAAAAATAACAATACTTGACACTGGCCAAATAAACTATGTGCGAAGCCAAAATACAAGAAGAAAAAGAAAAAAAAGAAAAAAGTTATGTTGAAATTTTCACAGATGATTTATTTATGTTGCCGCTTTAACAACAAATAAGTACTTAGGCTGAGTTGCGCCATAATCACAGTTAAAGTTAGTGTCAAATTTTGACATTAGCCCGCCCTGCGAAGCGTGGACGGTGACAGATAGCAGTTAAAGTTAGCGTTAAAGTAAGCTGGTGCAACTCCGCCTTAATAACAGAATAGAATAAATATTTAAGGGGACTCCCATACAAGAAATGTAGTTTTTGCTCATTTTATAGTATGGAACCCCTCGTGCGCGATTGGAATTGGCGGTTTGGCGGTTATTTATGCATCTCATTTGTGTTTTTTTTCCCAGACGGTGGAGTATGAAGCTGATGAGCGTGGCTTCAAGCCCAGGATCTCCGTGGAGCCGGCTGATCTTTCATCTCGCTCAGGCGGTTACGACGACAACGCGGCGGAACTCTCCAGATCAGCAGGACCTTACTGAAAAATTTGAGCATGTGATTAAAAAACATGGAGTTGTGTAAAGTGACATGAAATATTTAAATTAATTTTTGTAGACTTGAAAATGTTCTTAAGTTTTCCCTGTGATCTCTCAGTTTAAATTATTGATGGCAATTGAAAAATATAAAAATATAATGTAGATATTATAGTTGTTAGTTTGTAAATGTTGTTGTAATTTTAAGTGCAAATAAATACAATGAATTAATGTTGAATATTTTGTCGTTATTGTGGAACTAACCTTTAAAAACAAGTTTAAGTGGCTTTAATAGCCTTATTTTCTTGGTTTTTTTTACCTACTGATTTTGTTTATCTTCTACTATTTTCTACATTAACTTTAATTACGATACATAATAATACCTGTAGGTATTTTTAATAAGTTCTTTAATAAAGGATACCTTTAATACCTATCTTCAAAACTTAAGGTTTTCTCGACAGCCATGCACCAAAACCAAAAAGAAAAAAGCAAAAGAACTAGTAACACCTACTAATCTCTAGTTCAATGCCCTAATTGCGCTTTATTACACAAGATATTGTTCTTGAAGAGATCCGTTGGGTATCTTCAAAGCCCATAGTTTGACCAACTAACAAGCTAAGTATACCTACCTATTTCAAACACAATCCTTTACCTACTTTTCGTGGATGACGTAGGGTTCAAAGTTTTCATATTGATGTCAGCTGAGGCCTGATAAGTTCCTAAATCCCTAGGACTAATAAAAAAACACATTTGATAAAATCTATGATGGCTCGCTCAGTCGCATTTCCGGGTTTTAATCCATTATAAGATCGTCACATAGGTAAGTCATCTAATATATGAGAATTGAGACTTGAATTGGATAAAAATAAGTATAATATATATATATATATATAATACATAAGTAGGTACACCAGATTATCAAATCTTGATAAGTACCTAATCTCAGTACTTAATATTCTTTTTTCCTTTTATTTTTACACCGAATGGTTGAGCTAGAGTATCCGCTTCAACTCGTGTTTGCTCTCATCTGTCCGGACTGCGGACGTTCGTACAATTTAATGTGGATGTGCGTGAGGTTGCATTTTTTAAGAAATTGGTATGCTGATTAATTTGTAAAGGAAAAGTTAGAATCCGCATCCACCTATCCGTCAATCGTATCCCGTATTCGTATCTGTAGATTACGCTGCTTGAGCAGGCGATACTGCTAATAAAATCATAAATACTTATTGGTATAGGAGTTCATGGATTTTTCGTCATTAGCGATATTATTGGAGGTGTTTTCCCCTCAATATTGGAGGAAGTTTTCTAAGAAATATTGGGTACTCTATTCTCAACAAGTAGGTATTTAAAATTGGTCAAGAGGTTGTCGAGATATAAGGACATGAGGTCTGAGTTCCGGACATTGCTAAGAAGTGCGATATAACTTAGAATGAGCAAGCTGAAGTGGCACATCGCTCGCAGAACTAACAACCGATGGGGAAGAATGGTTAAGAAAGAAAGAAAGAAATAAAATACATTTATTCGTGACAGTAACACACACAACATAACACTACATAAATGACATTACAAAACAATATACACACAAACAGAAGCAGTGCAATGCTGCGTGGTGTCACGAATGGGCCCCGACTCAGCATACAATTAAGGTCCTAAAGACCTTAATTACTGATTTTCAGTCGGACCCCATTTGTGGCCCCCCGAACGTCAGAACAAACTTAAAAATTTAAAAACAACAAGGTACAATAAACAAATAGAGCGAAACAAGCAAAAGACAATATTCGTAGTTTATAGTTTACTCATAGATAGATAGATAAAAAATGCTTTATTGCAGTATAAAGTTGCATAAATCCAGTACATAGGCGAACTTAATGCTAAGTAGCATTTTCTTCCAGTTAACCTTTGTGTAGTGTGGAACGAGTTGTAGTGCTGGTTGAAAAGGAATAAGAAAAAGAATTACCCAAATAAAATAATCATAAGAAGTAGCAATAGATAATAATATGAATTTAGATAGATAAGGTTTTAAACAAATAATACATACTTTTTAATAACTTACATATTTTATATTAAACTTATTGCAAATTAGAATAAAATATCTATATAATAAACAAGGACCTACTCATTTAATAACTATTTTAAGTGCTCAATTTTTCTAACTGTTTTGAATGGATATGAAGTGTTGATATAATTTGGATTTGAAGATTCCCATTGATGAGGCTCTCCGGATTTCCACTGGTAGTGAGTTCCAAAGACGAATAGCAGGGACAGTGAAAGAGTATGTGTAAAAGTTAGTATTATGCTGGGGAATGGTGAGTTCAAGATGATAGCAGCTGCGCATAGGGCGACCACGCGATGAGAAAAGAACAAAACGTTCTCTGAGGTACTCAGGAGAAAAAGGGTTATTGAGAATGTTAAAAAGAAGACAGAGTATATGGGTATCACGACTCATATTAAGTATACCTAATGCACAAGTTTATATATATATATATATATACATAAATTTATTAAGGTATATAGAGCTACCAAGGTTATCGAGTTGCGACAAAGAACAGGAAGAGGCAGCGTAGCCAGGCGCTACTAGGTGGACCGACGATCTGGTGAAAGCCGCGGGGAGTCGATGGATGCAGGAGGCGAGCAGCCGCTCAAGACTCTGTGGGGGAGGCCTATGTGCAGCAGTGGACGTCTTCAGGCTGTTGATGATGACATGTAGATGACAATTAGATATACACTGCCATGCCACACCACACAAAAACTTTGAGTACAGTCTAACATCTCCAAGTTATAACATTTTTTCATAAGACATAGCATTCCCAGAAATCACCCAGGGCTAATAATAACACAGAAAATAAAAAATCTAATAACCGGCCAAGTGCGAATCGAACTGACGCACGAAGGATTCGGTAACATTATGTATAAAATCGAGCATAAAAAATCATGTTTGTTGTAAGGTAGCCCCGTTAAATATTTATTTTATTCTGTTTTTAGTGGGATTAGTAAGTAGCGGCAACAGAAATACTTCATCTGTGAAAATTTCAACGGTCTAACTGTCGCGGTTCATGAGATACAGCGTGGTGACAGACGGACAGATAGACAGATGGATAGCGGAACCTTAGTACCTAATAAGGTTCACATAGTTTTACGTTTCACACAGGACTTAATCCACCACGGGGTCCATATGAAACTAGACTTAATTTTATATTCCACCTATAACGTATATCGTATGTATACTATGGAAGCAATAAAAATCTGAATCTGAAAAACATTATTTATTTACCTCGACGTTTCATTGGCCGTGGTCACGAGAATAATGTTTTTAGCGCGATTAAGTCCTGTGTGAAACGTAAAGTTATGTGTTCAAATCGCGAAAATCTAAGAAATACTAATAAAGTTCGCTTTACTCGTTGGATCGTCATCATCATCATTGGCATCTCATTGGCATTGGAAATGTTGGCGTGGCGCTGTATGTCTTTTCTTCCGCTCCTCTATTAGCCGTTATTTATTTATTTGGTTTGCTAGTTACTTAAAAACTTTTCAGTCCAACAACTAAACGCTTTAGGGTCATAGATAACACATTTATCATTTCTTTCACTTCCTTTTAATTCATATTAGCCCTTTCGAAATCCATCCACCATTGATTTCCATCGGCCTTCCCTTACAATTCAACCACTGTACATAAAATCCATCACACTTAGAGATAAATAACCCCAGCCTTGACTGAACCTTGACTAGAAAAGCACCTGTTACTGTTATAACACCTCGATGACATTACCGAGAACAAAAACAGAAATTAATCAGAACTTACTAAGCAAGTAATCGCGGTCAATAAAAGCTAAATGAATCTGAAGCGAAACTTAACAAAAGACTTAAAACTCTATCCCTAAAGTTTAAATTGACTTGACAAGTTGCCTAAAGCTGTGATACAGAAGGTCAACAATGCCGCTATTGTTAAAGATAAGTTAGAGCAACTATAAATACATGATACAGCTTTGGATGTTATCATTCGATTGGTAGATCTTCATCGAGAAGCTTCAGGGATAGCAGAACGGGTTAAAACTTCTAAAGAATAAAAAGAAATTGAAAGGGTTGATAGAAGGTTTATAGATTGTAAACCTTTTTGTTGATCAGGCTGCTTTAAGATGAAGGTATTTCTTAGTTTTTCACCCAAAACAATATCAGTTTTTAATAATATAATCATTCACTATGAAATAGTAAATATCAGTTGAATGGGAAAAAGCTATTGACTCATAAATACATCATGTTTTTTGTCTTCCAACAACAATCATAATCAACTATCTCAAGGTTATTTAATCTATTTGTTCAAAAAGTGTTTCCATAACCCATTTTTCTTCATTTCAGGTTTTCATACCAATATTGTATTTGATGTCATTGGCATTAGCTGAACCACCTGTTAGGTATGTTTATTATATCACATACCTACTTTAGTAATTAAAACAATGATAAAACTACTTAACTTATATATTCAAATCTCATTTACCTATTTTAAATATACTTTTCAATTACAGTGACGGCTACCCATCATCACAATCATCTCAGGATGACCACTACAATGACCACCAAAGGTCTCTATCGGAAGAGTATGGCCCACCTTCAGACGCCTCATCAGCTCGCAACGCCCTCCCTAATAGCGGATATGAATATAACAAACCTGGTGCAAGGAGTACTTCAAACGCCCGAGGCCGTTCACAGTTCGCCCCTCCTACAGTTCGCGTCAGCTTCAACCAGAGATTTGGCCCTACATCTACTGCAACTGCTCGCAATGCAGCTCAAGGTTATGCTGATTCAAATGCGAGAAGCGTTTCCCAAGGATACTCTGCCCCTAACGCTCGTAGTGAAATTTCTCAAGAATACGGTCCTCCTGCAAGATCGTTGTCTCAGGAATATGGAGTTCCTTCAGTTGTATCAGCCAGGACTTTGTCAACAGAATACGGTGTACCTGATGCAAGATCCACTCCGTCACTAGAATACGGTGCTCCCGTTGTAGCACGAAGCAGCCAAAACTCTCATTCAGAGTCATCCAACTTCCGCAGTGCTACACCAGCAATTCGTCAACACCATCTGCCTGCAGCTAGATCCCATTCTGACTCCCTATTCAATGATTACTCGACCCCTTCAACAAGGTCTAACGCTGGAGATCAAGGTTATGCATCTCACAGTGCCTCATCTTCATTTAACTCTCGCAGTGGACAATCATCAAAGGGTTTACCTCAAGATTACTCCGCACCTGCTGCTGGGTCTCAGTTGTCTGGCTCTTTGTCTCATGGTAGCTCCGGTTCTTTAGCACGATCCAGTGGTGCAACTCAAGACTATGACTCTTCCAAAACGTTGGGCGGGTCTTCTTTTGATCGCAGCTCTCCGTCTTTAACTTACGGTGCACCTTCTTCTCGATCATCATCCGCAAGGAACTCTCTTTCTCATCCTCAAAATACTGTTACGCAAACATACGGTGCACCTATTGAAAAAGATTCTGAAACTTACGATGCTCCAAATGCCCGTGGTTTGTCTCAAGAATATGGAGTACCGTCAAGTCGTGCCAATGAAATGACTGATGCGATTGCGTCTTCTTTTGCTTCAGCCAGGTAAGAACAATTCTGTTTTTGCAATGTTTTTATTTTCGTATTGTTATTTTCAGTTATAGTTATACCTTTGTGGGTGATTTTCAGATCATCTCCTTCATCGACTTACTTGCCATCCTCACGTAATGCGGCTCCTTCAGAGCAGTATGGAACACCAGAACAGCGTGATGGTGCCAGCCAGGGATACGACTACGCTAGAGCTAGGGCTTTAGAAGAGGAACTGAAGAATCAAGTAAGACTATAAATATTGTTTATTGTCTCAAAAAGTTAAGTCAAAAAGCCAGGATTTTCAACTATCAATATTTTACAGGAACCTGCTAGCTACGATTTTGGGTACCAAATAGAAGATCAAGAGTCTGGCAGCGACTTTGGACACACGGAGACAAGGGAGGAAGACCGAGCCCAAGGTTCATACTTCGTGGTGCTCCCTGATGGAACTAAGCAGGTAAATTATACACACCGCATGTAAGAGAGTCTAGAAGTTCCCGTCTTATTTGCATACGCGAGGCTGTGTGTGTGTTGTGTGTGTGTGCTGTGTCCACACTTTGAGTCTTTCTATATACATTTTACTTAGGTACTTTTAAGTTTTTTATATTTTTTTTATCACATCCTTTAGTGTTTACACTGTGCAACCAATATACCTGTATTTACCAAGGATTTGTCTCCACAGACGGTGGACTACGAGGCGGACGAGCGCGGCTTCAAGCCCAGGATCTCCGTGGAGCCAGCCGCGGGAGGATACGATGACAACGCAGCAGAGATCGGCAGGACAGCGGGAGGACCTTACTGATGATGAAATTTATACATGTTCTTTGAAATGGAAATTCGACAACCGACTAAAAATTGACTTGGAATTGGATTTGGAATTTAGAATTTAGAATTTATATAGTTATTATATAGTAAATTTTTGTTTGTGATCTCTTTAATTAGACATGTTTTTGTTTTATGATTCGATTCGATTTTGAAACGAAAGACGTGTTGTGAAAATTGTACTTAAAAATGAAAAAAAAAAAAAAAAAAACACCAAAAAATTAATTATGTTGTTAAGTTGTTATTATGGTGAGTGATATCTTAAAATTAGGTAAAAAATAAATAAATGCAACTATAAATTACAAAACATATGGGATTTCCTTTTAATTAAGTATGGATACTTACAGCTTCCTTAGCTGAGACGAATAAAATTGTAATAAAAATTAGATTAAATTAGTAGTAGAAAATTAACATCGCAGAGCAAAAAAAAACGTTTTGCGAAGCTTCATATTTTTCAAACCTACTTAGCTGTCACACCTTGGATGATGTACTAGGGGGTCTAGCAAAGATCCCAATCGCTAACGCTAACGCCAAACGCGAACATTACATACATTTGGAGTTAGCGTTTGGCGATAGCGTTAGCGTTTTGGATCTTTGCTAGACCCCCTGGTCGCACGCATTTTTCAGCGGCCGGACTACTTGAGAATGCACCTTATTTTTCAAGTTAGATATTTATTTGTTTTCCTAGACCTAAAGTGCACAATAGGTCTTTATTAAATTGTGGAACAAGCCATTTAGCTCATTAACAATGGTTATTATTATTCTAGTTTTCTAATAGCGAACGATGATGGTAAAATTGTTTTTGTTATGATTATAAAAATACGAATAAAACATAGATCTTATTACTGAGATCTTGTTTTGATATTCATTTTGAGTGTAGCCGTTATAGAGATCGGACTTAAGGTAATTTAATTAAAAAATAGTTATTTATACTAGCTTCGCCCTGTGGTTACACCCGTGGGTAGACAGAAAGTATCATATGTGTTAATCCAGGGTAGGTTACTTAAGTTAAGTTATCTTCATTTCAAATTTTATTGCAATCCGTTCAACTGTTGCGGCATGAAGAAGGAACAAACACAAACACAGAGGCATGTTCCCAAAGACGATGCACTTACTAGTGATGGATTAATTAGCATTCATTTTTAGCATGTTAAAACTCAATTAGCATTTCGCAAATGAAATGTACTTGCGAAATTCTGTGAAATATGAAATTTAATTTCAATTCTATATTATTTCATTTTGAATTTAATTTTTAACTTATAAAGTTTCATTTCATTTTTGTTTCATGTTTAATTTCATTTTTCATTTATTTTTTATTTCATTTATCATATAATTTTTCTATTAAATTTCATTTCATTTTAGCAAATAGCATAGCAATAGCAATTAGCATGCTAAGACTCGTGAATTAGCATGTTTATGAAATTTACGCAAAATCGCATTAATTTCCATAGCTAATAAGTAGGTACACTCTTTCGTATTTAGAATAATGAGACGTTTTATTTAAAAAAAAAAAAACTAGTTCCGCTTCTGTTACTAGATGGCGTAGTAACGACGTATTTCAAACATAGTCGTATTTTCAAACCACGGAATACAAGGAAGTCAAATTCAGTTGAGTGGATCGCAGAGTACGTTGTCGATCTGTCGATAGAAAGCCATTAGAGTATATGCCTTCCATAAAATAATGATAGAATACTAAACTCGATACATAATTATCTTAACAATGACAGAACGTAAAACCCCCATTGAAACGCCATCTATCGAGTCTTTATAAAATTACAGCTGTTTTTAATAAAACGTCTCTAACTGTGATATTTATCGGTGTGATAGGCTTGCGTTTGACTACTGTCTCACCTGAATAACGGTAAGTAAGGACGTGGTGGACGGTGGACCGTTATTGCCTAGACGATACTGGCCTTTGAGTTTTCAAACTCTCAGAAATATTCTTGAGGAAACAAAGATGCTCTATCATTACAACTTATTTTTGATAGACTTCTCATTCTTTCTCATAACTCAAATTTTTGGATTTTCAGATGTTCACCCCAATTTTATGTTTGATGTCACTGGCATTAGCCGAACTACCAGTGAGGTAAGTTTTTCTAAAAGGATCATCAACTGTTATCAGAGAATATGTACCTTCACTACCTAATAGCACTGACTTAGGCACTGCACTGTGATCATCATCATCATCATCATCATCAACAGCTTGTAGACTTCCGCTGCTGAACATAGGCCTCCCCAGCAAGCGCCACTTTAACCGGCTGCTCGCCTTCAGCATCCATCGACTCCCCGCGGTTTTCACCAGGTCATCGGTCCAATGGTGGGGGGTCTGCTTACGCTGCGCCTTCCGGCTCGAGGACCTTTCTTCCTCATCGGTTGTCAGTTCTGAGAGCGATGTGATAATTTCTTGTAATTAAAGAAATCAACTAATAATTATCATACCTTTATTCACAACTTTAGTCATTACCTAAACCTTTGTTCAAAAAGGTAAAATCGATATATTTACCATTTTCAGTGAAGCCTATACATCAGCTAGAGTTGTTAATGATCACTACCAGGATTACTACGCATCAGACCATGAGCGACTATCGGAAGAGTACGACACCTGGTCTGAGACCTTCTCATCAGCTCGTAAAGAACCCTCTAATAAATTCCAACATAAAAGACCGAAGCCAATAGTTAACGCAGGAGGAAAGCCAATTAATCCAGCTACAGTGCGTGAGAGCTTCATCCAAACCAGTTCATCCTTAAAAGCAGCCGAAGATCACGTTAGTGCTAACGCGAGAACCCTAACTCAGACATATGGATTTCCTAGTGAAGTTTCTCAAGCTGACCCACCAGCTGTCATGTCTTTATCAATTGAAAACGCCATACCTAATGCAGGATTGTCTACATCGAAAAAGAATCATTACCTAAACGAAGTTGCTCGCAACCAAACGCCTCATTCACCATCCAACTTCCACTATGCTCAACCAGCAAGTGGTTCATCTCAGAACCGTTCCACGTATGCATCCAGATCTTCATTCCAAGACTCAAAGTCTCCTACAAACAACAGTCCTTCAAGATTCCAAAAAGTTACTGAGAGTACCGTACCCGTACCAGCTTTCATTTCACAAAACACTTTATCTTTGCCTCAGGGTGTTTCTTCATCTAAATCTTTTCACAGTAATCCGTCATCAAGAACCATTGACTTACAGACAGACTTCATTTCGCAAACATTAGAAGCTCTTAATAAGAAAAAATATACTGAAACCTCTTCGAGTGCCAGAGGTCTACCTCAAAAAGTACCATCTAACCCCTCAAATCTGACCAGTGGTGTGCTATCATTATACAACTCTGCCAGGTAGGTAACGACTAATTCTAGTCTAACTCAATACCATTATATTTGTCAGTCAAATTTTGCTCATCTCTGTCAGTTCCAGATCTTCCACACCTTCCAATCAGTCTGCAAAGCATTCAGATCAGTATGGAGTTCCAGAACAGCTAAATCCTAGTAGCCAAGGATATTACAATGTTATAGCTAGAGCTGTAAAGGAACTGCGAAGCCAAGTAAGATGAAATATTCTCTTGATCAAGACTCAAACATAAAAACCCCTGCAGCCTGAGAAAACAGACGTTAATATTAACAAGGTCTATATTAGTTTCATGATCACACTTTGTCTCTAGGACCCTCCCAGCTACGACTTCGGGTACCAGATAGAAGACGAAGAGTCTGGCAGTGACTTTCGACATGCTGACACGAGGGAGGAAGACCGAGCCCAAGAAGCCGTGATGCTCCCTGATGGAAACCTACAGGTTGTCAAAATATCATCATCGTCATCATCATTAACAGCCTGAAGACGTCCACTGCTGAACACAGGAGCCCCCCCCAGAGCGTTACTTTGAGCAGCTGCTTGGCTCCTGCATCTACTTATTGATTTTAACCAGATCGTTGGTCCACTTAGTGGGGCCGGCTTACGCTGCGTCATATGCGTTCTTTCAAATAATTGAATCAAGTTTTAAGAAACGCGTGTAGGTACATATTTGTCGGATTTAGTTTAGGGGCATTTTTTAACAAAGCCTCCGTAAGGTACATTATATTCTCAATGCTCATTTACAAGTCGTGAGAGCGCTCTAAAGGACTGCCTCATCCCAACCCTACTCATCTAGATATTGACTCTACGTCACATAAGATATCGAACGTACTCATCCATAATTCTTATATCATACCTTAGGGCTAGTCACCACACCAGCTTCGGCCTCTTACAGAAAAATAAACCTTATTCCTTAACTAACCAAGGTTTATCTTATCTCCTCAGACGGTAGAGTACGAAGCTGATGAGAACGGATTTAAATCCAGGATCTCCGTGGAGTCAGCCGCGGGAGGTTACGATGATGCGTTATCATTGTAACCTTAGCAGTGGATAATTATCGGAAAATCTACTGAAGGGTCCCACTAATAAATTAATATTTATTTTTGAAGAAGTACCTACCTAACTTACCTACTAACTAACCTACTAACTACTAGGATTAAAATTCTACAAGTAATGATATAATAATAATAATAAAAAATTTACATACCTAAGTAATATTATGCGACTTTTAAAATGCCTGGTACTAACGAATTCAAATATAACTCTTTTGTATAATTAATGCTTGATCAATGAATTTATTTCTGTACGCACTCGCTTGCAAGCGCCCTTACAGGGTTCATGTACTATCTACCTATAAGCTACTTTTAAGACCTAACATTATATTTTTGTACATGAATGCAAATAAATGAATATGAATATGAACTTTTATTCTTGCATGAATTTCAAAAGACTGGAATTAAGCTAGCAGATATTTATTAGGAAACGTGTTAGGTCTATTAGTATAAGATAGGACCAATAAAAATTCTATTTTTAAAATGATTATTTTATTTAAGCTCGCACGAGTTGATAAAACTAGTTTTACGCCCTAAGTCTGTAGGAAGGTAAAAGGGAAGGGAGAAGAAGAACGGAGGGGAGGGAAATATAAGGAAAACGATAAATGGAAGCTTTTAAATAATGTAACGACTATACTAGGTACTACAAAAAAAAAATTTAATTAAAAATACTAGCCCCAATGACCTATCATCGTCAACCACCTGATGACATCCACTGCTGAATATAGTCCTTCCCCACTGAGCGCCACCTTGAGCAGCAGCATCCTGCATCCATCGGCCCCCTGTGGTTTTAACCGTTTAGATCGTCGGTCCACCTAGTGAAGAGCCTATACCCTGCGTCTTCCGGTTCATGGTCGCCACCCCAGTTGTCGGACTTGCGAGCGATGTGGCCTGCCCGTTGCCATTTCAATATAAGCATGGGGTCTCATCCGGTACAAAAGAAAAATAGCCCGAACGTGAAAAAAATGTAGTAATCATGTCGCGAGCATTACCAGTTAGTGTCCAGTGTATTCATTTGGCCCAACACTTCGCCAATACGCAATAAATGTTGCTTGATAATCTTGCGTTATGCAGAAAAATAATAATTTGTAAAATAGCCCGCGTTATTCCGTTGTATGGGATGAGGCATCTGTACTGTAAGGTATTATATTATCTGGGATATAAGTAAGTCACCTTAGTTATCCAGTGGATCTCGCAGGGAAGCACCGAGCAAAGTTCTTCATAGTCCATAGGTCATTGCGCAACTTTGAGCTTACTGATGAGGCCAAAAGTAATGGACCGTCTCAGTGCCATCAAAAAACAGTTTTATATAGGGTTCTGTTCGGACAATCCGGGAGCGCATAGCCCTCCCTAGATCCGCCCATGCTAATCTGTGTCTAATTATTAATACCTAGACTAATTACCAAGTTCCTATTGTCATCTTTATTTGGATAGATACAGAGCAAGGTCAAAATCAATATGGTAGGACTCGGATACGTCGTGATATACCTCCGTCTAGCCGCGTTTGCATCCTTGAGTGACGTGATATTGGACAGAGATGCTGTGGAGTCGCAATAGAATAAACATTTTATAAAATATACTAAAATACCGTTATATTTTTTGATTACACTCAAAAGATTACAAAAGAGAACTTCAAAGCTAATTGTCTAATAAACTTCTAAAAAAAAATTTGTTTAAGAGACTTTGCCGAGTGGTACCAGTCTATGACTTCGTGGGTGCCGTAAGAGTCAGCTAAGGCAATATCCAAGGAATATTTTAAAGTTCCGAGTGACACTGCAACTGTTATGGGCGGCCGTATTGCTTAACATCAGGTGAACGACTAGCTTGTCACGTCTATCCTTCTCATAAAAAAAAATGAGCAGCATTATTCTCCTTGATACATCACAATCCTCTGCGAGGCCTATCTTCAGCAGCAGACATCTTCCGGATGATGTTGTGATGTGGCAAGTACAAGAGAGAGATAAATGATAGCCATGTTCGGCAGTAGTGTGCCTAAAACAATCAAAATAGTGAGGTAAGTATGAGGTTTATGTGATTTTTTTAAAGAGCATTAAAAAGATGACACAAACGTATTTTTTTTCGTGCTTTATGATTGGATTATACGAGTACAATCCAACGCAGCGGTTACCTATATTCTCTTTGACAATAACCTTCAAGACAAACCAAGTCATTTATTTTTAAGCAATCATAAGGCTACTCCACAGCTTTTTCTGTTCGTTAATCCAATGACACCTTGAAAGCGTATCTATTATGTCGCTAATGAGAGTAATTTTTCAACCCCTACCATTTTATAAGTGGTCGTATAAAACTAAAGTACGTGGGTCAGATGTATCACTTGCTGGTTACGACATCTTGTGGTTCAGTGTAATTGTGCTTTGGAATTATGAAGGTACTTATTTTGTAATCAATGATGATGATTCATCAACCACCTAAAGACGTCTGCTGAACATAGGCCTCCTCTACAGAGCACCACTTTGATTTGAGCGGCTGCTACCTCCTGCATCCTCAGTTCTCGGAGGTTTAAACAGATCATTGGTCCATCTAGTGGGAGGCCGGCCTACGTTGCGTCTTCCGGTTCGTGGTCGCCACTCGAGAACCTGTCTTCCCCATTGGTTGTCAGTTCCACGAGCGATGTGGCTTGCCCACTGCCATTTCAAAAAAAGCTAGGAGCTATATCGGTCAATTTAGTACTCTTGCAGATCTCCTAATTCCGGATCTTACGTCGCAGGGCTCTCTCGATAGCGCGTTGCACGAAAAAAAAATTGATATCACGAAATGGATTGAGTTCTACAAAGAAGGCGCAGGGTTCAAATTCCGCTTATTGCTTTTATTTGTGAAGTTAAGATGATCTTTACTTAGCAATTTTTTTCAGACGTTTGCAGCAGTAGCTTTGATGGCGGCTTTTGTGGCGGCGGAAGTACCTTCCCACAGGTGAATATCTAAACAAAAATAATTAAAGACGTAAAGTAGTAATCACGTCACAGGTGAGAGTGAAACTGTAGTCAAATGCCTATAAGTTATAAAATAAACTAAATCACAAAAATTTAAAGTTATTCCAATGACTCTTGAAGTTTGCGGAATTAACATCTGTTCTAAATATGGAAAATGTTCTAAAATCACTAAATTCTAGAGCATGGCTGTGTCGTCCACCAACTCGCACTTGGCTAGTATGGAGGATTATGGACTCTCTCCATATTATGTAACTATTATTATTAATAAAAAATAAATAACGCACAACGATCACATACATAGAACCTGGGCCCTGTAACTAGGATTACCTGTCTCTGTGTGTAGGAGTAAGTAAAAACCAGAAACTTCGAGGACCAAGGTCCCACAACACATAGGCACAGAACAAGTATTTGTTCTATTTTTCTTGTGCACAAATATGTGTCCTGTCACGGGAATCGAACCCGCCGCCTCCGGGTTATGAGCCGACCTGGTTAACCACCACACCACAGAGGCTGACGAAACGTATGGTATGACAAGAATATAACATTAGTTACTTTAATTTCAGCTATCTCCCTCCACCTCCAAGAGGGTACTCCTCCCAGACCTCTACTCCAGCGGTGGTGACAGTCAGGACCCTGAACCAGGGTCATGGGGACCATCATAACGGTGAACACCATGGAACAGCTCCTGGGTTGGTCAGGTAAGTTTTAAACTATTTGGTAACATATAAGAATAGCTCAGTGGCGCAGGAGTGAACGTCTGCAGGCTGTTGATGATGATGATGATGATGATGATGAACAGTCTAAACACATCCACTACTGACAATAATCCTCCACAAGCCTTCTTTGAGCAGCTTGCCTCTTGCATCAATCGGCTCCTCGTGGTTTAACCGAATCGTCAGTCCACCTAGTGAAGGGCCTACTGTGTCTTATAGTTCGTGGTCGCCACCCGAGAACCTTTATTCCCCATTGGTCGTTTGATTTACAGCGCAGGCATATCACTAAAGATTTACTAATTCTTGCAGAAGTGGAGTCCAGAACCATGAACACGGTGGTCACGATGGCCACTCCCCTGATGCCCACAACATTGATGCCCAGAGCCTCGATGCCCAGGCCAGGTTTAACAGCAACGATGAGGGATACGACCAGAATGCTGCTGGAGTAGCCAGGAATGCGCTTGATGATGTCAATGCTGTAAGTAGTTCTCGTACTTTTTAGGGTTCCGTACTCAAAGGGTAAAGCTAACCCTATTACTAAGGCTCTACTGTCCGTCTGTCTGTCTGTCTGTCTGTCTGTTTGAATTTTGTATTTAGATCCGGCACGATGATAGTTTGTTACATTCCAAATTCAATTCACTTTGAGAAAAGTCCATTTTCTTCTACTAATCCTTTCTGCACACATAAGCTTTTTATTTACATGATATGATATAAGTATTGTCTAATTTTGTATTTCTCTTGTTTAGACCGTAAGCTACGAAGCTGACGAGCGCGGCTTCAAGCCTCAAACCTCATATGAAGATTCAGCCGAGTCCCGTTCTACAGGCTATGACGCCAATGCAAACAATTTTCGCGCCAACGGCGGTTACCGTGGCAACGAGCAAGATGGCGGCTACAACTGATCTAGAAACTTCGAATTATAATATTTCTGAATTTAAGCCCCATATTTTATAGCTGAATTATTATTTTATTATTGGCTTTGTAAGTTCTATAATTTGTGATGTAGATAATAAGTACTTTAAAGAAATAAAAAATCAAACTAAATTTTGTTTTTATCCAAATATAGGTAACAGTCCAGTAGGTAAGGACAGGGAGCACTAGGAGTAGAACTAAAATTACCGATAAAGGTACCTAGCTTTTAGAATTACCAAGATAAAGTGTCTGAGAGCAGCCCATTGGCTAACAGAACCGACAACCGATAGGGAAGACAGGTTCTCAAGTGGCGACCACGTACTGGAAGATGCAGCTTGTAAGGTTGGGAAGCGGGGTGCTGAAAGTAAAATTAATAATAATAATAATAATAATAACCGCGTACCTTGATTCCAAGGGGCTAAGTGACACCCCTGCCCCCCGGCTTGCCTTAACCGGCTGTCTGGGGGTGGAAGTCGCAAGAGCTAAAAACCTAAGCTCCAGTGGTGGAAGTGTTAAAGGGCATAACGCCGCGAGTAGCGTTCAGTGAAAGTGCAGCACACCTCTCGACACCCTAAGCCACCCACACCAATGTTGCTTCCTCGGCACCAATATGTGGTAGCCACTACAGGAGGCCCATTTAGTGGGTGGCAAGTCATCACCTGCCTCAAACATTTTGATTGGAGACTAAATTGGCAGGTGCCGTTTTCTCATTCCATAACCCAATGTGACCATCCATCCAAAAGTTCACCATAATAGCCCAGATTTATTTTATACCTATACGAAAAACTGTCTATAATAATGCCAAACCATGCCTTGTCTGTTGTAATAATTAATCATGTATTCAAAAGGGCCTCTTGGTGTTAGCTTCGGCCCCACCAATGCCTTCCAAATGTCCGGGCTAGACCCGAGAGTCTAAAGAAATAATAATAATAATATATACGTTCAACGGAAAATGTAATAAGTAATACCTATAGGTACCTGAAATATGGTTTTATCTCGACACAATAATCAAAATTAAAACAACACAAAATAAAAATATCATAATATATAGGTATTTAATATACTTATTAAAATTGTTCAAAAACTTTTTTAGTCGTCATCATAATAAAAAATTAGTCATTCCACTCCGACCAACTAAACCAGACTATGCAACGTAGTGGCAGACCACAGGTGAACTTAAACTACCTACTCCTAATTCCACTTAGTAGTCAGTGAATCGAATTCGTAGATCCTAAATTAAGGGGCCGGTTTCCCCAAGACTCTTTTACCATTGAAAAGATTCCACACAAAACAAAAGAGGTCTAAAATGTACTAAATACTAACTAGAAGTCTATGCACAATTGGAGAAGTAGGTTGAGCAGGATTCGTACCAGGTGTGCAGATTCAAAAGTCGCACGAGCTACCTGTTAAGCCACACACATATTAAAATTGTAGACAGTGATTAACGAGGCGGAAAATGGTCAAATATTTGTTCCTGTCTTACATTACAAGCAAAGCGACCTTGGCAGCTAATTTACCTATATTTGCTATATCTATAAATGGTGCCGGATATCGAAATCTCATTATTGACGAGTTAATTGCTATGCTATACCTGGCGCGGGTTTGAGTCCTAGCGCGGAAATGTGCTTTGGCAAGGAGGATGCTTCGGTAGGTAAAGAGGGCACCGCGTGTTTCATAGCAGAGCCCTTTGCGATTTTAGGGTTTCGTACCTAAAGGATAAAACAGACCTTATTACTAAGGCTCTGCTGTCCTTCTGTCCGTCCGTAACTTAGGCTGTACCTCTCATGAACCGTGATAGTTAGTTGTTTTCAACTTTTCACAGATGATGTACTTACCTATTTCTGTTGCCGCTATAACAACAAATTTACTAGGTGGTAAGACTTTTCTGCAAAGTTCGTCTAAGTAGGTACCATCACTTTGCCAGTTATTCTGCCGCCAAGCAGTAGCGTACAAGCACTACTGTGTTTTGGTTTGAAGGGCATTGTAGCTAGTGAAATTACTGGGCAAATGAGACTTTAGGACCTGATCTCACAGTGTAGTAATCAGATTACTAGACTGTGTGATGTCTCAGGATGACGTGCGCAATGCAGTGTCACGCGAGACTTTATTATTTTAAAGTTCCGAGTGACACTGCAACTGTTATGGGCGGCCGTATTGCTTAACATCAGGTGAACGACAAGCTCGTCACGTCATTCATTCTCATAAAAAAAATTAAAAAAATCAGAATAAAATGAATATTTAAGAGGATTCCCAATTTCCATACATTAATCGTGGTTTTTATAGATAATGGTACGGAACCCTTCGTGCGCGAGTACAACTCGAACTTCAAGCCGGCTGCCCGCCTGATAAAAGATACCTGTCATAGGACGTAGATGCGTTGCCTACCTTTTAAGATTTTATTTACCTGTCGTTTGAAGTGCCCCAAGTTGTAGCTCAGAGGAAATACCTCAGAGCGTAGCTCAATCCACATCTTGCGATTATGCACCACCATGCACCGACGCAGGCCACTAGATTATGTGTTTAATAATTAAAATGTTTTGACGATATTTGAGTATTTCTAATTTATTTCATTTGATTAATTATTGCTATTACTTGATGAACAAATCTAGCTTGTTATAACTTCCAAACTCATAATAAAATTATTACGAATAATGTAAATAAATATAAAAATTATCTATTCATCAAACACATCAAAGTCAAAATGCATTTGAGCATGATTATATATTTACAACTATTTTATTATTGCATAAATTTTATAGTACATTACATTAAATTTGTAAAAATAACGAAATACTGAAAAAATAATTAAAAAATACAAATAATTACAATTATTTTAATATAAAGTTTCATTACATTTTCAATTCATGTTTCATTTCAATTTTCGTTTCATATTTTATTTCATTTTTCTTTCCATTTCATTTCATTTTAACAAATAACATAGCAATAGCAATTAGCATGCTAAGACGCGTGAATTAGCATGTTTATGAAATTTACATCGTTACAACTAGGTACCTTTCTCTTCACCGTATAGTCCTGGCACACTACCCCATTTCTACCCGTGGGTGCCGTAAGAGCCAGCTAAGGGAACATCCAGGGAATGGGCAGCAACATCCTCGGTCTGCATCATAATCTACTGCGATCGCCAAGAAGCTGCCAAGCTTGGGAATGGCAAACTAACCCACTAAATCGGAGATGCCGTTTCAGCAGTGGACGCCACAAGACTGATAATAATAATCTATGAAAGACATCTGGCTCGTTAACAGAAAAAGAAGTGCAAAATAGCGTTCTCGGTGAAACGGTTGGCTACCGCTAGTAATCTATCTCTTCATCATCATTAGCCCGAAGACGTCCACTGCTGAACATAGGCTTCACCAAAAGAGCGTCACTTTGAGCGGCTGCTTGCCTCTTGCATCCATCGGCTTTTTGACCAGATCGTTGGTCCACCTAGTGGGGGGCCGGTTGTTTCTTCTTCAATCTATCTCTTATCTCACATAAATTTAATTAGGTCATAACATAATTTATGAATGCACTATGTAGGTCTCGCTCTTGACCTTGTCGTCCCTATTATCGATTACGAAATCCATTCAAACTAATTAGAGCCTTAGCAAATATTAGCTGGTTAAATCAAGGCTAGAATTGTTTGTATGGCTAATTTTACAAGCGAATTTCCCGATATATAAACTCATCGGATTTTAGATGGAGCATCATTCGATTCAACGGCTTATAGATCTCAAAACGACATGAAGGTATTGTAGGGAGTTGAATTTAATCATATTTTAATTCAGCAATTAATAATTTAGTGGATTTGTCTTTTTCTGTTTACCAGTTATTCAATATGTGTTATGTTCAATATGGGTGTGCTTTGACTTATTACAATTTTCTAAAGTGAAAATAGTGCCTACAATAAGATTGAAAGATTGAGTAAAATCAGTTTATAGTCTTTGAAAGCACCATCGAGCAATCCAAGGGAGTCGTCTAGTTCTTGTGGAATAGAACAAACTTTATTGTATGAAAACTAGTGAACATCTAATGGTTTTAAACTTTAAAACGCCGCAACAGTATTCATAGCGAACGTACGATAAAATTAAAAATGAAAACCAAGTGTTTTTTTTTAATTGGTAACATTCACATTAGAAATACCAGAAAATGTCGCTCGTTAAAATCTTTTCAATAATTTTTCTGACAAAGCATTGGATGGTACCTACACCTACACATGGTCTAAAGACTTTCTTCTTCCACAGTTATTTTTTATTTTTTATATAACTTCTCATTTGATCGCTATCTCACTTGATGGAAACCTCTCTCCTTATTTAATTCTTCTGGTCTTCACAGGTAATCGTAGCAGTCTTCCTTGCCATCGGCTCTGTCTCTGCCCTTGGGTCTGGACCTTACCTGCCAAGTGGATGGAGACCTCAAGGCCCAGCCTTTTTCCTACCCGGAGAAATCCAGGTATGACGTAGTCCCTCCTTATTAGCTTGCATGGTGTTCACACTTGCTTTTTGTTATTTGTATTCTGCCATGAAACCACTCTTTGAATTTGTTGGATTGAATAGTAGGTTCGGTTTTAAATATGGCTAAGCGTGGTTTTTTTTTGCCAATAGTTAAGGTAACCAATGGTTAAAAACACTCTAATTTAACCAATTGGTGAAAAAACCCACCCTAAGGGAACATCTAGGTAATCTAGCATTCTCTTTGCTCTGAGTTATAATCTACTGAAATACCAAGATGTAGTGATGGGAAACCCCTTCCTTCCACTCCATTGAAAAGGCATATACTTGGCAGTAGAAGTCTTCTGGCTGATTGGTTGAATTGGCGTAAGTTTCTAAATGGTATCGATGATCAGGCACAATGAAATATTTTTAAATACAGTCTGGACAAACGTTCTTTTTGAAACCAAACCGTTTTCTATTTGATTAATTAATCACGCTTAACCCTACACAGAATCCAGCAGACAACCCAGTCAAAGAGGTTATTGTCTTCGAGAACGAAGCATCCAGTTCAGATGCGCTCAGAGAATATGGACCGCCTAAGGTTGTGGAGGTCTCTCAAAACGTGGTCAACCAAGGCCTACCTGATGTTGCTACTGAACAGTCTTTCCTGATTGTTGAGGATAAGGGAGCCGTCAGTGCTGTAGTGTTAGAAGGCACCTTGGTCCCTGAAGGTAAGTAAGGAGAAACTCGTTAAAAAACTTAAATATTCTACACCACTGTGTTGATAATGGTCAAAAATGATTTCCAGTGATTGCTGAACAGAAATCTGAAGTAGTCGAAGAAGCAACTACAGAAGCTCAACTCGCTGAAGAGAAGGCAACAGTAACTTATGAAAGAATAGCAGACATTGAACTTCAAGCTGACGTAACCACTGCATCATATGCTGATGCTGAAGTTGTAACAGAGACCATCAAGTCTGAAGAGATTCAATCCACTGTTGTTACTGTTGAAGATAAGCTTGAACAAGTAGTAGTTAAAGAAGTAGAAGTAGTTGAAGAAGAAGTTAAGAACATCGCTGAAGCCCTCGTTAATTTGGGAAATGAAATCAAAGCTGAACAGGTCAGACTATTTAACACAGCTCAAATTTGATTACCGCAATTACAGCTTAAAAATTATATTGTTATGTACTAGGAATAAATCGAATAAGCAATAATCAAATGTTCTATTTTAGGTGCAGCAACGTGTCGAGGCTGTCGCAGAAGTCAAAGTAAACCAGGAAGGCTCTGGGTATGCATTAAGCAATTATATGACAGATATTTATAATTGAACTTTTATATCTATAGTTCTACCTACCTACTGAATATAGGTACCAAATTGATATTTATTTTTGAATCTTGTTGTAGCTAAAATAGTAAAAATAAAGGAAGGCTAATTCTTTGCTTCTTTCAAACCAATATACCTACTAAGTTTTAAACTGTGTTTTTAGATCTGCCCAAGTGCCCGAAGGATTCCTAGAGTATGGACCCCCCGGTTTCAGGGAATATGGACCCCCCAAGGGTGACGACCTTCTTCGGTCTGCTGCTGTTATCCAGGTAAAGCACAACAGAAACAAAAATAATACAGCACTTTTTATCAGTGAATATACACAGATATGGTAGAGAAACAGTATAATAAACATTACCAAAATTTTCAGGAGACCTCTAACGCGGTATCTGATAGCAATGACGCCAGAAGAAGACGTTTCTCACCAAAATTCAGGTGATCCCATCTTGTAATCTTTGTCATTTTCTCCATCTGGTTATGTCTCAAATATGTCTTCGTTGTTTATCTTAACTGCTCTAGTTTCTTTTTACGTATTAGCTTAGTACTGTTACCTACTATTTTGTATTCTGTATCATTAGTTAAATGCGGAATCTTTATTATTGGTATCTAAATGCCTCTCAAGCTCAAAGCTCTACAATCTTTGTTATTTTTCTTTTTCTAGTGTAAATAACATCTTTGATTTTTGACTGTTTCTCGATAAAGATACATTTTCTGGTCTTGATATATGTTGGTAAATATATGAATTGTTCTTGAACTTTTACTAGCAGCCCCGCGATTACTGAATATAGATTTATTACCACAAATCTATCGTGAATAAAGATGCCCAATACAATTATATCGTAGTTAATATTTCTATAGCAAATGAGTAGGTGCTTATTCAAAGTATTTAAATGTATTATGTTTTCAATAGTCGGCTTTTACCGGTGGCTATTATGATAATAAAACCCTTAGGTATAAAATAGTACATTATAGACAAATAGAAACTAAAACAAATTAATTTTAAAGATACTCAAGTACTTATTTAGCGATAAATAAATTTTATAATTTTCCAGGACTCTAAAGAACAAGAGGATACATTAAAACAAGAGAATCTTTACCTCCAAGATGGTCAGCAATGGACATACGCAAAGTTATAGGTAATAGATAAAATTGAGTTTAGTTTTTGTGTACATAAAATTTTGTTAAGAAATTGTAAAGCACTGCCCTACATTTAGGCCATTAGGTCACTGTGTCAAATATTATTGAATTGTATTGTGAATTGAATAAATGCTTTTGCAAGCGATTTTTGTATATTCATTCCTTTTAAAATACCATGATGTAGGTATTGTAGGTTATATTATTTTATAATATCTGTTGATATAATATAATTGATATAATTATACTGGAATCATTATACTATACAAAATCAAGTTAAATAGGTACCTAATAATCGTAGTTATGTAACTGGAAAAATAGCTTCAAAATATTTCAAAGAAAAGACTTATTGCATTACATTTTTAATTAAGTTTCTAACATTAATAAATAATGATTAAAATTAATACAGAACACAGCCTTTATAAATAACTAAAACAAAGATAAATTAGCTCTTAAACAAATTAAGTTAATAATAGCTAATGAATACATTACTACCTTTTTAATAGGTTACTTAAATACTAAATGATTATATGTTCATACTGTTTAAATACTACATAGCCTTTTAGATTCGCCGGTTGCTTTTGATTGGATTGATTTTTCGTTCTCATAATAATTATGATTATATCGAATAATAATATTTGCATATATTGGGAACTAAACGTTCTTGTCTTTCAGTTTCGGTTCTTGATTGAACAAATCGTTCCTGTAACAATACATTTTGTGTAACTATTTAAGAAAAAACAAGTGGGAGTTCCACAGGGAAGTGCTTTTGGGCCACAGCTTTTCCATAAGTGTAGGTAAACCAGAAATCTATATAGTTTGAAGCTTCTGCATGGCGGCCAGGGTACCCCGTGGACTCTCATAACTTGAAAAGCTATTGGTGCAGGGCCTAGTGGAAATTGATTTCCACTAGGCTTGCCTTTCTTTTCTGTCTTTCTATTTTCTGGTTTGAACCAGGGACGGGTTAGGAATAGAAAGTCAGAGAAGCTAGTGCTGAGCCACATTCTCTCGCTCTTATTTCTTAATTTCACTTACCTTGACTTCGTCTCTTAGTTTGGTGACGTCATTATAACGGTTCAATATCAGGCGTCCATTTCGCTCCCTATCTTCATAGTCGTTTCTATAACTTTGGTTTTTTACGCGTTTCCTAAAATGAACATAAGTTACATTATTTTTTTTTACATCGGACTTATCTAGCATTTGACCACGCTCTCACCTGATGGAAAGTGACGATGCGAATGTAGGTGTAGCATGCTAGCTAAGTAAATACCTATTCACTCTTCTCTTGAACACGCCCGGGTCATATTTTGCCGGAAACACAGACGCTGGCAGGGCATTACATTCCTTAGCAGTTCGTATTATAAACGAAGAATCAAACCACTCGGTACGAACGGGTGGTATTTCAACCATGAAAAGATGGCAACTAGCCGAGCGTCTAGAGGTCCGATGGTGGAACATAAAGTGATATAGAATATATTTAAACCATCAGCAATTTAATAATAACTGTGTAATAGTAATAAGTGCGAGTCGGACTCGCGCACGAAGGGTTCAGTATCATGTATAAAAATGAGCAAAAAGTCACGTTAGTTGCATGGGGGCTATTTATTTTATTCAATTTTTTAGTATTTGTTGTAACGGCAACAGAAATACATCATCTGTGAAAATTTCAACTTTCTAAATATCACGGTTCATGAGATACAGCCTGGTGACAGACGGACAGACAGACCGACAGACAGACAGACGGATGGACAGCGGACCCTTAGTTAAAGGGTTCGCTTTACCCTTTGGGTACGGAACCCTAAAAAGCAATAAACGTCTTTATTCTCAATAAATTACAATTAACGAACGATTCTTTTCAAGAGAGGTATGCAGCCGTTCAAAGTGGCGCTTAATGGGGGAGGCCTATGTTCAGCTGTGGACATCTGGCTGTTGATGGTAGATACATACGTACTAAAGTAGACCTAAATTTCCTATTCAACTTGATATTGATATGAATGATGCCCTTAATAACTTTTAATTCTGCATTCTGGGCACTTTAATCAACCACTAACGGGCTATATAACCGCGGGGAGCCGATGGATGCAAGAGGCAGGCAGTCGCTCAGAGTGGCGCTTTTGGGAGGATGTTCAGCAGTAGACATCAGGCTGATGATGATGATGATGAACGAGCTATTTTATGTTGTCAAGACAAAGTAAATATGTATATACTGACGTGTTTTTTAATTTTCCATTCACATCATTTTGGGTTATGTTGTCACAAGATGTCCTGAAAAAATTGCAATCGTTACTTAAGACTGTGGTCTCAGGATGACGGTCAGTTCACTACAGTGCAGTTGCACAGTGCAACTGTTATGGGCAGATGTGCTTAACATGAGGTGGACGACTGGCTCGTTACGTAATTCATTATCATAAAATAATATCAAAAGTACAAACACATAACCATATATAACCATAACCAAGTATTTATAGCTGGAGCGGAGGTTGCTATATTACCCACACATTTGTGGCTAATATAGCCATTGCTAACAATTTAAAAACAAATAAAGGATGGCTTGAAATGGAGGCCTTTACAAGAGCGATCCTTAATTAGAAATTCTTACGCAGATATTAAAGTAGTACCTACTACTAGTTAAGATATATTTTATTAGTTGATAAGGAATAAACAGGATTTTTAATATTTTTTTAATAATTAGTGGGTTATACTTACGAATAAAGCTCGTCATATGGAACTTCAGCACCATTTATAAGACTGTAAAAAAGGTAATTACTTATATTAATGTATGTAAAGATGTAGAAAATATGATTGCGTATTTATATGCATGCATAGAAGAATAACACTCATGTACATGGAGCTAATAAAAAAGAAGGAGGGAATGCCGTCTGTTCCGAAACTGAAGCACCCTTAGGAAGCCGGAACGCTCCGTACGTACTAAGGCTTTCAATCTCGCTATATTTTCGAGTCCCGGGAAAAAATTTCGAGACTCGACCCGGTCTCGAAATTCCCGAGAAAAACGAGACTTTCGAGACTACATCAAAAGTAGGTTTAAACTAGTTTAAGCAGTATATACGAGCTAATCAAACTGTTAAAAACTCAAATACAAGAAAAATAACAACTATTTGCAAGATTTTTCTCTAATTTATCTGCTAGCGAACACGTCGCATCTATTGTTTTTCACTTTTATGAAGAAATGTATTCACTTCAACAGCCAAAAGAGTTCACTGCTAAACGTAGACCTCCCCCATAAAACGCCACTTTCGACGCTTATCATTGGATTTGCCATAATCACTGCGCTTGGCAGATGGCTTGGTAATCACAGAAGATTTTAATGTACCAAGGACCTTCTTTAGCGTAGGGAATCATCAAAAGCCTATAGGGTGCCAAAATGCTTGAAAAGGTTCCCGTAATTCCGTGTCCTATCAACAATATTGCAGCAATAACATAGAATTTAATATAAGTTTAGTATAATAAATTTCAGGACTTTAGTCTAATGAATAGCGTAAACACGAATTAATAATGTTATCTAGATGGAAAAAAATTAAATAGTCATCTCCAAACCGTACAAATAAAGCGCGGTTATTCAATAAATACTTTAAATAAGATCATGAAACTTTGTGTAGTAGTTTAACTAAATACAATGGAGGTCTTATGTATAGTGGATTTTAAAAATACCCCATATATTCACTGTAGTAATATGTCGCCTACAATCGCCGCTCAGCCCCATGACTTTGGCCTAGTACCATATATTATTAATTATAAATTATAAATAAAGGTCTCTTAAAATGAAAGTAAAGCTTCCTACATAATTATTTCGTCAGATATACCGCTTGAGAAATAATGTGCCACAAAATTAGCTTGCAGCTGGTAGCTGGCTTATCCTCAGTTGAAAGCCATGGTAGAAGACTAGTCAAAACTCTTTCAAAATTATTATTTAGGCTTATTTTTATTACCTACCTACTACAACTACCACAGAGTAACATTTTTTTCTCTAATCTGTGGTATACCTTATGTAGGTATACCACAGATTAGAGAAAAAAATTATGATAATGATGGGCGGGAACAATAATTACCAAGGAGGCTTTGATGGATCAGGTTGAAAAATTTTGTGCTCATCGCGAGTTACATCTGCTCTCTTGTCATATTCAATAGAATAACCTTTAACACTTTCTGCCATTCTGAAAAATAAAAAGAGTGTGATAGCTTATGGTAATTATTAGGTCCCTTAAAGGACAGCAGCCTGTCCTCGCTTTTCAGTAAGTATTGGACATTGGTGTATCGCTAAGATCATGGCCCGCGACTTCATTGACATCCTAAAGTTTGGCCCGCAACTTTCAAAAGGTTGCCCACACCTGCTCTACAGTTCATGTTTTCCTCATCATCATCATCATCAACAGCCTGAAGACGTCCACTGCTGAACATAGGCCTCCCCCAGGGAGCGCCACTTAGAGCGGCTGCTCGCCTCCTGCATCCATCGGCTCCCCGCGGCTTTCACCAGGTCGTCGGTCCACCTAGTGGGGGGCCGGCCTACGCTGCGTCTTCCAGTTCGTGGTCGCCACTAGAGAACCTTTCTTCCCCATCGGTGGTCAGTTCTACGAGCGATGTGGCCTGCCCATTGCCATTTCAACTTGCTAATCCTAAGAGCTACATCGGTCACTTTAGTTCTCCTGCGGATCTCCTCATTTCGGATCTTATCTCGCAGGGAAACACCGAGCATTGCTCTCTCCATAGCTCGTTGCGCGACTTTGACTTTGATGTTTTCCTCTTCTTCTTCTTCTTCATAAGCCCTTTTTGGTCCATTTCTGGACATAGGCCTCTCCCATCTTCTGCCATCCTTTTCGGTCTTGTGCCTTGGCCATCCAGTCATGAGCTACGTGTCCTCTTATATCGTCCACCCATCGCTTCGGTGGGCGTCCAACGGCTTTGGTCCATACGTGCTATGTGGCCAGCCCAACTCCACTCCACCGTCCCGCAATCACATGAACCACGTCTCTCACCCCCGTTTTCCGCCTTATCCATTCATTCCTCTTGCGGTCGCGCAATGTAATTCCAAGCATAGCTCTTTCCATTGCTCTTTGCGCGACTCTGAACTTCTCTGCTGAACGCTCAGTGAGAGACATGGTCTCTGTACGTGAGAACGGGCATGATGCATTCTTCAAAAACTTTGGCCTTGAACTTCACGCGCAGCTTGCCTCGCAATATCTTTTATTGCCGCCGAATGCTGCCCAAGCCTGTGCAATGCGTCTGTCTACTTCCGCAGTTTGGTTTGCACTTCCCAGTGTTATTTTGTGGCCAAGATAAACGTAGCTGGCAACAACGTCAACCGGTAGCTGGTAGCTCACTACTTCTGATCTTTGTTTTCGAGAGATTCATCTTCAAGCCTACTTTTCCCGATTCAATCTTCAAGTCATGTATCATGGCCAACATATCAGTTGTGCTTTCCGAAAAGAGCACCAAATCGTCTGCAAACCTTAGGTTTGTAAGGTTCTCCCCTCCAATATTTATACCTTTATCGTCCCAGTTCAGCCTCTTGAAGATGTTTTCAAGGCACGCGGTAAATAGTTTAGGGGAGATGGTATCGCCTTGCCTTACACCTCGCGCTAGGTGGGACTTTTGCGTTTTTTCGTGTAGGTTAACGCAGGCGGTAGCGTTTTCCTGCAGATGTCTCATGACTTGGATATATCTCTCATCCACCCTACAGTATCCCAATGCTTCTACGACGGCCCAGGCTTCCACAGAATCAAAAGCTTTCTCATAGTCTACAAACGTTATCATAATTGGTTTCTGATACTCGTGGCACTTTTCGATCACTGTTTTTATAGTCTGTAGATGGTCGCAAGTACTGTATCCTGATCTAAAGCCTGCCTGCTCTCGAGGCTGATACGAGTCTAATTTGTTCTTAAGCCTATTCACTATAACTCGAGTGAAGAGCTTGTATATATGTGAGAGCAGACAAATTGGCCTATAGTTGGTTAGCTGTTTTATATCTCCCTTTTTATGCAGAAGAGTTATTATGGCATTGATCCAACTAACTGGTACTTCTGCATCTAGCAAACACTTCGTAAACATTTGGGCTAGAATATTCTGCATGTGCTCTGATGGTACTTTGAGTATTTCCGGAATAATGCCATCCTCACCAGGAGTCCGTCGATTCTTTAACTGGCGTAGCGCTACCCAAATTTCGTCTGTTGTAACATCTGGTAGTTCTTCTGATCCTACATTTAAAACTGGTGGCTTCCTGGGTTCAACGTTAACCGCACTTGCAATACCAGGATCTACTTCTCTGCTTTTATATCGGTTCTAGTAATATCGGTATGCCACATTTAACAGCTCATTTCTCTCAGTTATTATTTCACCCTTCTCACTTAGAAGTTTGAATATGGACTTTTTACCGTTATGCAATTTTATTTTCAAGCATCAACAAGTTTCTTTCTATGGCCTTTGCTATGAGATCTTCTTCATATTTCTGCAGGTCTGCTCGAATAGCATTACGGATTTGCCTCTGTAAATTGGCGAGTTCGGATGCGCCTGTGTTATTGCTGTTGGTGATATGACGCCTTCGGTCTATGAGATGAAGAGTCTCTGAGGTTAGCTTTTGTGTGCTTGTTCGTACGTTTGTTGGTGTTACTGATTTCAAAGCAGAGTCAAGGCATTTCACTAAACAACGGTTCAAGTCATCGACCGATTGGTTTTCATCAACACAGAGATTTGAATCTATATAGTCTTTGATGCGATTTCCGTTACGCTTTATAATTTCAAATTTGGTGTGATTTGTTAATGGCTTCTTAGTTATAAGTATTCGTCTGTCTCTCCTAACGCGAAAAACACATTCTGCCCGGACTAGTCTGTGGTCGCTGCCTGTGTGAAATCTATTCAGCACAGATATGTCCTCAATGATTCCTTTTTTATCGGTAATCATGTAGTCGTACTCGCTCTTGTTTCGGCCGTTAGGGTGTTTTCATGTCCATTTATGCTGTTGTTTTTTATCAAAAAAGGTATATTCATAGCAAACATATGCCTTTGGTGCAAAAAGTTCAGCACAGTTTGCCCTCGCGCGTTCCTTTTCCCCAGACCGTATTGACCAATACCTACCTCTGTGTCGTTTTCTTTAATAAGTAAGGGGAGTAAGGGGAGAACGGAACTAACATCTATCCGACCCAACTGTCAACCCCCCCTGCACGCACTAGTGGTTCTACGGAAAGCTGGTGGCAGTTGCTAACGCACCTGCGGTGCTCCCTGCTAGATAACGAACGGGGCTCTGACGACCGAGCAGGTGGCGGTATATACATTCACCCAGCCGGGAAACCGACTGGAAGAGGCGTCATTGACCTAGAGGACTAAATAACCTCAAATGAATGATCACCAACCCGCCGTGGCTGGCGTGGTGATTATGGCTAAAAGCCCTCCCCAAATCATGATAGAAAACATACAGGATCGACCCCGAGTTCCCAGCGCTTCGTCACTCCCTGGTCTTAGCAGTGATCAGATGACACGGGGCAGGGGTGCGACAAAGAATCCCTGGGAGTTGACTCACTGCCGAAGAAATACAACAAGATTATATATTGCAACATATAACATCCAGTTGCTGTCCTCAGATGATCGACTACTAGAGTTGGAAAATGAATTGATGAACATCAAATGGGATATTTTAGGACTCTGCGAAATCCGACGGTCAGGTGAAGAGATGATGACCCTACAATCTGGGCACACATTTTACTATCGAGAAGGGCCCTTACCCGGAATAGGAGGTATCGGATTTATGGTACTCAAAACCCAGGTGGTTGAAATGAACAGCTTATCAGCATAGCGATTCAACCAACTTTTATTTGAAAATAGAACGGAAAGCTCTCCCCTAGCTCATGCCTTTTGCAGAAACGATGACGCTATTTCCGTTCTATTTTCATATTTCTGTTCTATTTTCAAATAAAAGTTGGTTGAATCGAGGCTTCAGCGCTGAGCCTCGGCACCGAGCCTCAGCGCTGAGGTCTCCTGAATCGCTATGCAGATCGAGTGGTGTATATTAGGTTAAAACTAACATCTATGGATGAGCTCAAAATTATACTAGCTTACGCACCTACCACCGACCACCCGAACGAGGAAGTTGATAAATTTTATGGTGATATTTCCCGCATTCTAGATACCAAAAAAACTCAGTACACCATCTTAATGGGGGATTTTAATGCACGGATAGGAAACAAAGAAAACGTCACAGAGGTAGGTATTGGTCAATACGGTCTGGGGATGTTTTCCTACCTTTCCAAAAAGGTAAACAAAGACCCCACCGTTCGTTTTCCGTCAGCATCCCACACATATGGGCACTCACAACTATATTAGATGCTAAATGACAAACAAGTGCATCGAAACACACCACTCTTCGACCTTCATATACTATTTCTGCTATCCACCAAATATGGTGGATTACCTTTTTGGACAGGTAGGGAAAAATACACTGTACGTACTAGGGACTAGGGGTACATAGGCCAGAAAGGTCGACAGTGCAACTTTACTGCAGTGTAGTGCCTTACCTACCATGTAGTTCAGGTACCTAAGGTGATATTTAGGTGTTAGTAAGTACTTACAGTAAAATCGCGACGACAGAAACAAAAGTCCTTAACCGTAAAAATGCCATTGCTGACTGAAAGCTTTTGACTGTATGAAAATATTTCAGAGAAAATCCGTATTTATAGGGAATAAACTAAATGTGCAAATGGTATTCTAATTATACAATTATTATTTATCGGTTCTTAACATTTCATGTTTTTTAATAAATTGTTTTAGGAAAATGTTCGACTGCTGAGAGACGTAGATAGGTACCATAGATATTAGAAATAGGGTAACGAATTCTACCACTACCAAGTTGGGTCGATCCTTATTTTGGTAGTAGTGGGTATACTAAAATAAACACGTATTAGAAAACTTAATTAGAACCTGTGTGTTCACGAATGTCAAACGCATAGCATATTTACTACGAATGATGTAGAATGGGGGAAACGGTTTATTCCTAATCTAACCCGATAACCTAACCCGGTTGCGGGCTAGGTATTTTAGGTAACGGATTTAAGTATTCATGCAAAGTAAAAATATTAAATAATAAATAATTATAAATACGTAATTTACTACGCAAAACGGAACAAATGAACGATTAAGTACCTCCTTACAGAGTATTAATAGCAATTTGTACTAAATGGTAATACAGTATGTTGCTCATCTTATTTGATGACGATTAGGTTGATCGACTGATGTCAACGTCAATGTGTATTACGAACGAGCTAGCCGCTCAACTGCTGTCAATTTTCATACAATTTTGACAGCAGTTGAGTCACCACTCGTAGCTCATAGCTGTCTTCATACTCATTACCTACATGTGCCAAAATTTCTCACTGAACAATCTTCGTTTGATGTTCTATCTTAGTCCACGTGACACTGGCAAAATTGTGGTCACCTCTCCACAAAGGCCATTAACCAAGAGTTGAAGTTGACAGCAGTTGAGCGGCAGACTCGCGTCAGCAGCGCTGCTAGCTCCTTTGTAATAACTGTTCTATTTACCATTTTAAAAAGTTACCAAATGTACCAACTCTAAAGTACCTTATACCTTATACACAGCACCACATAGCGTAGGTGTATTACTAGAGGTCTACGCTACACTATGACCTATGACGCTACCATGGTTCTACTTGCATTACTGGCTAAATATACAGGGCACGGTGGAACCAAAAATACTGACAAGAAATGACACTGACAGCAATGAAGTGAGTGACAGTAGTGACTACTGTCTGACACTGAAAGTATTCAAAATCACAAGCAAGGGTTGCCCTCACATATAAACTACTTATTTACTAGGTAGATTACATGAATGAATGAAAATGAAATCATATCATAAATCTTATTTGTATATTGTAGTGCAAATTAAAATCAGTATGACTCAAATAAATGAAAATTGAAATCATTTTTATTCAAATGAATATGATATATTTATTAGCATCACACTGACGAATGACGTGATAGTCGTGATATTCATATCATCAATATGATATGGTGATAATTATACCAGTCGTTATGATGATTATTATTATTGTAAGCTAAAAACTTTAAAAAGTGTCATAGGTAATTCATAATTAAGTGTCTTACATGTTTGCTGTAATCGGTACATAGTTAGTATTAGCATAGGGTCCCATCAGGTACAAACGAAAAATAGCCCGAACTTGAAAAAATGTAGTAATCGTGTCAAGAGAGTTACTAGTTAGTATCCAGTAGCGATGACAATTAATGCGATTTTGCGTAAATTTAAACATGCTAATTCACCAGTCTTAGCATGCTAATTGCTACTGCTATGCTATTTGCTAAAATGAATAGAAATGGAAATGAAAAATGAAATGAAAAATTAAATAAGAACTATTATGTAAGAAAAGTTGTTGGTCTTCCTAACAATAAATAAATAAATAAAAAATTAAATGAAAAATGAAATGAATATTAAAATGACAAATGAAATGAAACTTTATATTGAAAATTAAATTCATAATGAACTAAATGAATTGAAATAAAATTTCATATTTCACAGAATTTAGCAACTACATTTCATTTGCGAAATGCTAATAGACTTTTCACATGCTAAATATTAATGCGAATGTTAATTAATCCATCACTAGTATCCAGTGTATTCATTTGGCCCAATACTTCTCCAACATGCAATAAATGTCGCCTGATAATCTTGCGCTAGGCAGAAATAAAATAATTCGTAAAATAGCCCGCGTTATTTCGTTGTATGGGATGATGCATCTGTACTGAAGGTATTATATTATCTGGGGTATTAGTAAAAAGGACTAATGGAAAATTAAGAATTATAAGATTGATTGAACGTAGCCGTAGTCACATGAAATGATGAACATTCTTTACACAGATTTTGAAGCTTTTCTTAACCAGTAGGTTTCAATTCGGTTTAGTTTCTTTGTGTTTGCTACCTCTGGACTCCGTCCTTTGTTAAATGATTTGGATTTTTTTATTTATCAAAATCCAAATCGTCTGCAAATCTTAGGTTTGTAAGGTTCTCCCCTCCAATATACCTTTATCATCCCAGTTCAGCCTATTGAAGATGTTTTCAAGGCACGCGTTAAATAGTTTAGGGGAGATGGTATCGCCTTGCCTTACACCTCGTGCTAACTGCTAGGTAGAAGTGGTGGCTAGGTAGCGTTTTCCTGCAGATGTCTCATGACTTGGATATATCTCTCATCTACCCTACAGTCTTCCTATGCTTCTACGACGGCCCAGGTTTCTACAGAATCAAAAGCTTTCTCATAGTCTACAAACGTTATTATAAATGGTTTCTGATACTCGTGGCACTTTTCGATCACTGTTTTAATAGTCTGTAGATGGTCGCAAGTACTGTAACCTGATCTTAAACCTGCCTGTTCTCGAGGCTGATACGAGTCTAATTTGTTCTTTAGCCTATTCACTATAACTCTAGTGAAGAGCTTGTATATATTATGTGAGAGCAGACTAATTGGCCTATAGTTGTCAAGCTGTTTCCCCCTTTTTATGCAGAAGGTTTATTATGGCATTGTTCCAGCTAACTGGTACTTCTGCATCTAGCAAACACTTCGTAAACATTTAGGCTAGAATATTCTGCATGTGCTCTGATGGTACTTTGAGTATTTCCGGAATAAGGCCATCCTCACCAGGAGCCCGTCGATTCTTTAACTGGCGTAACGCTATCCATTCGTCTGTTGTAATATCTGGTAGTTCTTATGATCCTACATTTAAAACTGGTGACTTCCTGGGTTCAACGTTAACCGCACTTGTAATACCTGGATTTACTACTCTGCTTTTATATAGGTTCTCGTAATATTGGAGTATCGCGGGGAGCCGATGGATGCAGGAGGCGAGCAGCCGCTCTAAGTGGCGCTCCCTGGGGGAGGCCTATGTTCAGCAGTGGACGTCTTCAGGCTGTTAATGATGATGATGATGAATATCGGTATGCCACATTTAACAGCTCATCTCTCTGTTATGATCTCACCCTTCTCACATAGAAGTTAGAATATGGACTTTTTACCGTTTTGTAATTTTATTTTCAAACATCTCCGGCCACTGTTTCTTTCTATGGCTTTTGCTATGAGATCTTCTTCATATTTCTGCAGGTCTGCTCGAATAGCATTAGTTAGTAGTAGAATAGTTATATGCCTTCCATAAAATAGGGATTGAATACTAAACTCGATACATAATTATCTTAACAATGCCAAAACTTAAAACTCCCATTTTAACGCCATCTATCGGGTCTTTATAAAATTACAGCTTTTTTTTAAATAAAACACCTCATAGAACTTGACACAACCAGTTGGAGTATTGAGAATTTTAAATGGTAACTCTGAGAAACAAACGTCACTTGGTAAACGTCACACACCACAAATGTTTAGCGCAGTGGTGGCAACCGTACGATTTAAATCGTATTTATACGATCTTTTTGGCCCCGATACGATGTACGATCGTGAACCCGAAATCGTACGCAAAACATACGACCTTTTCAAAGTTTGTAATGTTCGTAACAAAATAAAAAACATACGATAAATTAGGTTTATTTTGTCGAAAAGTCAATAACAACAGAGTCTAAAGAGTCATAAACCAAACCATCACACGACATAATATAATCGTCTTACTCATTTTATTGATTTAAGCAGGTGGCGTCCAAATTTCGTTTGTATCGGAGTTTTTAATTTCAATACGTCCTCATTTTTTTCGTTTCGTGTGATTCATTACGAAATGTGTCGGGAGTTTGGTAACCTGAGTTTCAGAAAATGTGTGTAGCTAAAAGGCTAACAGAAACTTTCCCCGCTAATAAAAAAATATTATAAATAAATTAAGATTCTTTTTTAATTATTCATTCCATACTTTCTTGCTTGTTTATGTTCTCTATTGTGTCAATACTTAATTAATGTATTATACTAATCTTGAAATAAATTAAGAAATACCAAATATTACATACTGTGTAGTTGTATACCCTAAAATATTGAATCAACGTATGGGGGGGATAGGTATTATAAATTACTTTTTAAAATAATTTCGCATTGTTTCATTCAAATTTCTACACGTACTATTATTTTTCGGGAAATTGTAGCAAGATACGACCTTTTCATGTCAAAGGTACGATTCCCTAAAAATAAAGTTGGCAACACTGGTTTAACGTACGTCATTTTTTTTTCCTCGAATTGAATCACAAACACAATCACTCAGCCAGTTTGATTTCGATGTTCGTTCGGTTCTAATCGGTGCGGCTTTTTTGTTTGTTTACGTTTTAGTTTTTCAATTAAACTTTGTATTGTCGTCCTTTGTTTACGTTGTCTACAAATTAATTTACACTGTAAATCCTTACCGGTAGTTGTGAGATTCTGTGATACTGAGTGATAGTTCAGCGCTGTGATTATTTTCGCAATTAATTAGTCATCTCTTCAAAGTTTTGGTTCTCTTGATTCGACTTTTGTGGTTTATTTTTTTGTGGATGGTTACTTTCTGGGAACTTCCGTATCGCCTCCTTTGAGTGAGTACTTAAACCAATACATTTAAAACTATTTTATTCCAAATTTAAGTTTATGTGCCATTTCTTGCTTAGTAGAGTTATGTTTCTTATATTACCAAACCGAGTGATCAAGTAGTTATTCCTTATTTGTTTACTACTGAATAACTGCAGTTGCAAAATTTTTTCTTGTCGACCTCGTTGGTTGATGAGAGTATATATGATACTGATTCTGAGCTTTGTTTCTTCTAATTTTTGTCATAACAAGTATACAGCCCGCTGCAATTTGCTATAATATGAGGACCTCTTGATTTTAAAAAGATGGGAATATATTGCTACAACATACAACAAATTAAATAGTAAATGGACCACTTTCAACAACCTAGTCTTCCCTTGTACCTACACAAGTTACAATAACAACTTAATATGCAAAACCGCTTGTCACTTTCATTCTAACATTGTATTATTCCATCATATTTGAATAACAAAACGGTTTTGTGACAAGGACTTTGGTTCAGCTCTTGGTATTTTTACTACTAATTGCTTTTTGTGATAAGTAATCTGTAGCATTCATTCTGTGAAACAAAGTAATATTGCATCAGTCGGAGGAAGTAACCGGTACTAAATAAAAATCTTGCATGCACAATGCCTATTTCTTGTAGACCGATTTTATTTAAATCGGCTGTGTTGTTTTGGCTTCAAAGACACACACAAATGTAAACAAACTAACCAGCACTAATTTCACTTTATTACTAGCAATAATATGTATATGAAGCAGGGCTAAGTATGCTAAAATTAAACAAAGAATATGTCAAAGTTTGTGTTCAGAAAAGATTTCCTGCAGGAAGGGAAACTCTTCTAGGACAGTCATTCTTAAAAGGTGCCTCACATTTTCTACATCAACTTACCCATTTTGTATTAAATAACTTGATGTTTCGGGATACAAAAGGAAGGGCTCCATCGCTGTCCGTCTATCAGTCTATCTGTCTATCTAGGGACTGTAAGCAACCTGTGTCAAATGCCATCCAAATCGGTCCAGCCATTTTGGCTTGAAAGCCATAAATAAGAACTTAAAGTTTTGCTTTAGCCAGTAGTAGATACTCTATCTACATGTACCTATAATAAAATATTTATTGTTGAATTAAATAGTACTCCTCTCTGTGAGTCAAGTGGCTTATTGTGACAGTTATTCCACTTCATTTTATTGTGGGAAGCAGTGTGCATCTGACATGTGTTAATGTTATGGTATAATAGTTGCAGCCTGCAGCTTTGCACATGTTGCCCGTTTATTGCAATCACTGAGTAAATTAGGGAAATCATGCGAAGTTAAGATCTTACATATAACTAGTTCAATTTATCTACCTAAATTAGGAGATCCAATTATTTGCCCAATAGCTTTATTAAAGAAAATTATTATACACCCCTCAGACATGAGGATTATAAATCAAGGAGAGAGGGGGGGAGGTTTATTAAATCGCGTTTCTCAAATTTTTAGATTTTTAAAAATTTATTACCAAACCTGCCTTTTGTGTCTCAAGGATTTTTTATAATCCTACATTAAAGATAAAAAACCGACCATAATTCGGTTAAAAACATTGTAAATTATAACCTAGTACCTACCCACAAGGGTGAAGAAGCAAATAATGCTACGTAGGTACTTACTTACAGAAGCAAGATGCAGCAATGTGATGAACACATGTGAAACTGGGCCATGCAGAATGCGTCAGACAAATTAGATAAGTACATGATTAGATGTATAGCCCAATGAAGTCTTATAATACGAGAAATATCACAAACACTACTCCGAAGATCAATTATTGGATAATGTGGAGCAAGAACCTTTAAATGCAGTACTGTATAATAAAATGAAGGTCCCAATTTTATTGAAACTAGAAGCATCCCATGGTTTCCCTTTTCCCACGGGAATTCATAATTTTCCGGGATAAAAAGTATCCCATTGTTGTTTTCGGTAGTATTAGCCAACTGTGTGCATAGAAGAGGGTTATAAGGGGGTGTTAAATATAATCAAAATGATAATAGTGGAATAAGATACAGGGTTACACATAAAGTTAAACCGTAATAATTTTGGATTTTTCTAAAACTCCGATTTTATTTTAACTTGTTTTTTTTTGCTAATCAGAGCATTAAACCCATAGGTTACAGAAAAAACAATTGTTACTTTGTGATAAAACCACAAGAAAACTGTTGGTACAGATAATATAAAACATTCAGTTTTTTAAATCCAGTATTGCAAGCAATAAATATTTTAGTTTAAAGCCAAATATAAAAAAATCTGAGGAGTGAATAAATTTTTTTATAAGAGTATTATTAATCCTGCATAATTAATCTTTCATTTGACATCAATTGTATACTGATTAGAATAAACACCCAAGTTCCATACAAAAAAAGTTCTGTGCTTTCATCCAAATCGGTTGGGCTGCCGACAAGTCAAAACAAAGAGAAGTACAAATAAATCATGTTGCACTTTGATAGTATTAGAAGAGAAGTAAGGGTAGAAAAAAAGGAAAATTAATTTAGTCTGTGGATCACTGGTATCAAAAAGCCAAAGAGCACTCAACGCAAAAACGAAACGACTTTTGTTAACGCAAAAAGCGCAAGGATGAGCAGACCTCATTGACGTTAGTTCTGACTCCACGGTTGACCACTTGTCCACAAGTTAAGAAGAAGAGTGACCTGCTCTGAATTGGAAATCACAAGAGACCATCATCCCCATCCATAGACCGGCACAAAATACTGATTGTCGCTCACCATTGGATCCAAACCAACCTACCAACGCTACTGGAAGAAACCTTCTTTCGTAAACTCTCGTGAAAAATGGTTTGCAATTTCAGCAACGATTACGTTACTATAGCCCATCATTCAAGAAAGAGAGCTCGATGATTAAAACTTTGATATGTTACCTTCTACAATACTATATTCACGCCATTTCTAACCATCGTGACGATGTCGTCATACCATAATTACTCAAGAACAAATGCAATCGTGGTTCCGCTACCCACACTGAAAAATTTAAATTCTAAACCAAGGTCCTTTAGGTCTAAAATGGTATTGTTTTAGAAAGTATCAAGTCGGATGCGTTGGACAGTACCTCAGAGAACAGTGGGTCAACGTCTCGAGATGATGTAATCAATTCTGCGAATAGAACGCCTATTGCCTGCAATTGATAATAATAAGCACCGTTTGACTTAGTTCCATAAAATAAACAGTCAGTATCGCTGTTGACTATGGAAAAGTTATCACTGAATCTATGGGCGGTGAAAACAACTGATCCCAAAAACTAGGTACATCGAGGCTTTATCGACACATATTTACTAGTATAGGTTCCGCGTGGTACTTACGTAAGAATAGGATGGTCCCATCTCTTCCTGTGGGTGCCGTAAGAGATGGCTACGGGAATATAAAGGGAATGGGCACTTGGGTAGCAGCTTTCTTTTTGGTACATCAACCTTTTGCGATCACTGAGACGCTTGACAAGCATGGTGGGCGGTTATGGCAAACCCGTAATAAAAAGCGTCCAAAGTGGAGTTTTATGAAGGCTTATATTCAGGACGACGGATTTCTTACGGCGTAAGTTCTATTTACTGACGCTCGCTATTTAACCCCGTATTCCGAGACACGCTAAAATCGCTCATAGCGCTCCCAGCGCTCACGTTGATTTTTCAGCGTTCCGATTCAGATATTGCGCTCAATGACTTTGACCGCTGTCAATGACTCGGGACAACCAATCACGGACGGCGATATTGCAAGATGGCGTCGGTCATGACGTTTACAAGAGATTTCGTTGTCGCGCTCACGGCAATTCGGTACGCGTTTTTAGCGCGATAATGTCGATATTATCGATTTTAGCGTAAATCGGAATAGGGCCTAAAAGTGAAACCGATAATAGACAAAATCTAAAAAAAATACTAAATGCAACTTGAAAAAAACTCAACGAAACAGTTCGTACTACTTTTACCGCAACAGTAAACTGCAATTAAATTTTGAGACCGAACAACGCAAAGTTGAAGTTGAAATTTTATGGAAACGCAGGACGCTTACGATCAGGTTGGATACTGTTTCTCACTCCATCCATAGTCCATACTCACTCAGCTAAAACATTAATATGAGAACAAATCAACCATATCATCGTCATGTTCAAAGACAACATTCCTTTCTTATCTAACTGCGTAGGCGTATTGATTCAATACTGCCACTAGGTAGTCTATTGGCGCCTGATCTATTTCTGTTATGACTGCAGCGTCAGCAACAGCGAAGCTGCGATAACAGTATAAGCTACTACAATATTGAAAACAGTACCAAAAAAATATTTTAATACCAGGGGGTCTAGCAAATATCCCAAATCGCTAACTCCAAAAAATTTTTATTTCGGAAAAGTAAATCATTTCCGAAATATCATTCCTGTACATTTTGGAGTTAGCTTTTGGCGTTAGCGTTAGCGCTTGGGATCTTTGCTAGACTTCCAGGACATTTTGACATATTAAACCAATCAATGTCCTAATCATATTTGTTTTTGGGCAAGCATCTAGGGGTCCTATTATTCAGATTTAAGTAAATGGGAAAGTTACCTATAAATTATATCACGGAATTGATTATTAAAGTGTGAGCTATACGTTTTGTACATCTTTTTACATTAGTTGGACTACATTGTAGATTTATAATTTCTGTTGTACTTTTGCTATCGCTAATCATAAAAAGTGTTAATCGCCGCTTAGTCTCGTAAATGTGAAAGATAACAGCATGCTTCCATTGCATTGCAATTTATTTCATTCTGAAACTTGATTAAGTTCACTTGATGTTGCTTGTTTTTTTATTACATGCTCTTAATTTTAACCTTTTATGAACCACTGTTTACATTTGTCGCAGCCAGGTCTAGACTATGTTTGCTTTATTAATATTATTATTTTTAGTCGATCTTGAACCACCTACGTTGTTTGCGTTACGTACCTATTCGAGTAAAATTATCTTTTTAATGTCACTTTTGCAATGCAATTTTTAATTCGTCCCAATCGTGACTTTATTTGAATTTTGAGTCACGCAGATTTTCGAATCTCAGTTTTGGATGAATCGACCATTTTAGATTCGCAATGACAAATTTCTCAGTATTCAAAATTAAAGCTGGGAATTTGATTTCTATTGTATTAGGAATACGGTTTAGTATCTACTGGACAAAAAAGTCGTCGCGTACAAAATGGTGATGGATGCGTCCATCATGCGCTCATTGTGCACTATTCGACAAAATAAATCGGTCCACAAAAATTTTAGCGTGGAATCGTAATTTTTTCCGTTTGTTGGAAAAAGCGCGGGAAATTCGTTTCGGCCAGAGACAATTCTAAGAAACTAAGAAGGTCGTGATTGATGAATAGATTTAACAAAAACATTGGTAACAGAAAGGGAATTCTTTCGTTTTGCAAGTTTTCATTACCATTTACCATAAAACTGTTCTTGATACAGTCTTACGGGCACTTCAAATTTTCGGGGAACATTATTATGTAATTAATTGATTGTTTTTGTTTCTGCAGAGACTTTGCTCAGTTCCAGAATATCTTCAATCGATTGATCATTGACCGCTTCAATTTGCAATCAAAGCGTCTAACAAGTGGTCATAAAAAGATCATACTTGCAAATCAGAGTGGCATCAATGACATCATTCTAACTGTCAACGCCTTGGTAATTCTAAAGCACAAGGCTCACAGGTTTTGTATCAATCAATGGCCTTACAATATCCATAACGGAAGCCTTCGGGTCTGGATAACCCTTCGACAATTCGAGAATTAATATTCATTCCTCAGCTATTAGTTTATGATACTCTCTCTTCCTCCCATGGATATAATATGTGATAGAGTAAGACAGACTCACGGATTTATTTTCTGCTAATATCAAGAAGTACTAGAACCATTTCGGTTTTATGACGTAGCCAAAAAGCCGGTAAAAACTGGTTTTCAGTATAATTTCCATATTCAATCGAATCTAATAAAATATTGGTTTATTGGATTTGTAGACGTAATCTTATCATAAATCTAAATAATGTCTTGTTAATTCATTGAATCTCTATCTTTATGTTATATAGGTATTATTTAGTAAGTCTTATACACGTGGTAGAGTGCAATCCAAACTCAATGGCGTATCGCGCCAACTTCACAGCTGCCATTGAGTGCTTAAAAATTTGATGTGCACGCGAAGAGGTAAACTTGCGTAGCGTGAGGGGGATGCATGCAGCGCAGGGGAGGGAGGGCTAATCAAACGTGTAATAATATTTTAACTAATGGACCGAATATCAAAATCTGGCCAATTCGTCACAGAGTTCAGCGCCTACCAAATATCGGATGGAAGTTTCACATGTGTGAATAATAGCGTAGCTTTTTAGCTTTCTATCAGTGAAAGAATATCTAGTTCCAAAGATTACCTAAATATGAACTTTTAAACAACATCTTTAAACGCTGAAAACAAATGTCGATCGACAACTTTTCGTATAATAAGCAAGATCAAATCAACATGGCACATGACCTAGTTATTTAAACCTGTCCCCGAGCATTTACCGATGTGTTCCGGCAGCTGCACTTACAGCTAGCCTGTTTCCAATTAAGATTTAGCATGATACCATCCTCGGCAAAACTTGAGCCAAGGCCCCGATTAAATTGCCCAGTACATTCGACTCTTTTGTCCTTTTCGTTCAAGTTAGTTTTGGTATGGGAACGAAAGAGGCAGAAGTGGAATGCAGGAAAATCGGTACCCATGTTGTCATTTATCTGAGCTACGGCCCCGATGAAATTACCCAGTACATTCGAGTCTTTTGTCCTTTTCGTTCTAATTCGTGTTGGTATGAGAACGAAAGAGGCAGAAGTGGAATGCAGGAGAATCGGTAGTCATGTTGTCATTCAGCAAAGGATGATCAATCATCAAACACCGAATGGAGTTACGAAGGAAACCTTTGGAGTTTTCAAGATGTTGCCATAAAAGAACCTTTTAGCAGTCTTACTCGACAACTTTTTCTACGACAGTCATTCTTAGGGTTCCCTACCCAACGGGGTAAAACGGACCCAATTACCAAGGCCTACAATTACCGTCTGTCTGTCCGTCTCTCACTAGGCAACATCTCATGAACCGTGATAGGACAGTTGAAATTTTCAGATTATGTAATTTTGTTGCCGCTATAACAACAAAATACTTAAAAAAACTTTTCATAGATAATGGTACGGAAACTTTCGTGCGCGAGTCCGACTCGCACTTTGCCCGTTATTTAGAATTAAAAATATACTAAGAAATCATAAACATTCTATTATTACTTATCTAGAAATATTTACTCTGTACACCACATGACCTAATGGTTCCTAGAATATTCAAATGGAATGTAAAAATAAAGCTCCAGCATCATTGTAAGACGATATCGATTCAGAGAATCGAATCGAGAACACATGCCAAAATCGAGACTCGGTTTTGTGTTGTTATGCAACTACTGTAGTACCCGGTAACAAGGCGTGTTTGTTAAATTAACGGAAATGTCAAAACTAATTTTGGAACCTGAGAATCGTAATCAGCTTTTATAAGTTTCGTTTTACCAGTTTTTTGAAGCAAGGAATCGGCAACTTCTAGTTTTAGATCAGTATTTATAAATCTATCTAAGATTGCGAGGGATCTTCAGGAGTGTCACGATTTGTTGGTCTGAGCCGAGGTAAAAAATTGACTTGCAAAAAAGCTGCTTGCTTCAGATAATTTCAGATTGTATCAAGAACAAAAAGAAATGAAACTTTTAATTACTTATTTGCTAGAAATTCTTTGAAATGCATAGGTTAAGTTTTTAGCAAGCGTCATGCACTTTTGCTCTAACGAGCACAGAACTGGACTAGGACAACTGGATGCAAGACCAAACAAGTCCACTGTGAGGCACTGACCTGATGAATCACACCTCAACTGTTCACTATAGTAGAACACTGCTTGGTTCTTATCCTCATGAAAATAAAGTTGAAAATAGAGCGAATGGTTGTAGTTATTGAGATTATGTAAATTGAGTGAAGAGATTTTTTTTATTAACAATAGCACGGATTACAATGAAGAACAGTATTCGGTTTATCCGATGCCATGACAATCGTGTTTGCTCGAGTGCATCGATGATAGTTATTTGAACATTTTGAACCACAGATAATTAAAAATGACCGGCCAAGTGCGAACAGTACCCGCGCACGAAGGGCATAAAAAAACACGTTTGTTGGTCTTAAATATTTATGTTATTCTGCTTCTTAGTATTTTTGTTGCTATAGCGGCAAGAGCCACAGAAATACATCATCTGTGAAAATTTCTAAGCTAACTATCACGCTTCATGAGATAGACGGACAGACAGACGGACAGCGAAGCCGTAGTACTAGGATCCGTCTTACCCTTTAGGTACGGAACCTTAAAAATGTTGCGACCCCACATAATATTTTTTTGTGCTTGATTTGCCAATATGCATTTCGTGCGTCCATCAGGAAAATATTAATATCGCGGTGTTTTTCTTACTATTTCAGTTCAGAAGCGTTGATTTCAAATTGAAATATTCTTAGGCCGACTTGCGCGTTCACTCTAACCTCGTGTTACCTGAATAAATGCCTAACTCGGATTATTTCTGTATTTTATCTTGCACGTTAGAAAATTGACCACTTATCCCGTTATATATTTAACCCGGGGGTAATTTGACATGTTGATCCTTAAGCGGCTTTCACATACTTGGCAAACAGCGAACATCAAATAGCAAACACGAACTTGAGGATGGGTGTGTGTATTTTTATTTTGGTGTTTGCCTGTTTGCAAACACACATGTATCACTGGCAAACACCATTGATCGGTATCAGTGTCGGAATTGTGCATAGTTCTAAGGATTTGACAAATACGTTTGTCGAACGACAAAGCTGTTTGTGATGTATTCAAACGTTTGACAGTAGTACGCGCGTAGGGTTGCTAACCATACGATAATATAACTGCACTATATTTCAAGGCTGTGTGCTAAACGCTGTGCGCAACTAGTAGGTTCTATATATCTCTTCGAATACTGCCCGCGAATAATTGAGATTATTCGCTGCGGCTTAAATAAAAGAGGTAATCAGTATCCTATGTGTTCCAGTATCCAGCATAAAATATAAGCTATAGCTAGCATGCTACTCCTTCGATCGCATCGTGACTTTCAAGTTGCCTGTTGCCAAGTTTCAACATGCGGTCAGTAGCTATGCCAATATAACCTACTTCATTTAGGGCCTCACTTATAAACGCCGCTTAAAGTTAGCCATTGCTTAAAACCTTCTGTCAACTTTTGACTGATTTGAAATGTCACACGGGAAAACACTGACTAACTTTAAGCGGATTTATAAGTAAGACCCTTAAAGTAATGTCGTTCCTGCTTTCTATTCCCGCCATATTCACACGAAGGAAATTCCGATATGAATTTAAAATCGCGGAGAACAAAGAAACAGATAGTAATAAATATCCCTTTTGATTTTACTTAATGCATATTTTATGATACTTTTAATTTAAAAAAAGACATTAGATAGTGTTTATAAAAATCAATATTTGATAAATAATATATTTGTTTATCTTTTGTTTTTTATTATATTAAAAAGATGCTATATATTTCTCCGAAAAAAAATGTTGGCAGCCCTAACACGCTCGTCGCCTGCCATTTTTGCCCATCCATAACTAGCACTTTTGACTATCCTGTGGATGCAGTGTATGTGTTGAGTAATTTGTGGTCGGTGTTTGGGGTACTAGGTGTTTGTGGCAAACATCAAGCATGTAGAGGCGGCTTTAGGTATGTACGTTTTATAAGTTTTAAATTGACACTGGCTGAAAATGTTCTATTGATACCTCTCCAAGAAGTTCTATAATAGTACTTATATTCCATACTAACTGGAACAAGCACTTCGAACAGAAATGATAAGTTTTTCAAGAAGTTTTTTTTGTGTCTCGAGTTGTGAATGAGTTTAAAATAAAGTAGTAGGCCCGCAGTTTCATCTCTTCAATCACATAAGAACCGTGTGTAGCATAGGATGCTTAAACAGCATGTGCTATGAATACAAATAACAAAGGATGTACCTTTGTTGGTTATATTGTTACATACATAGACTGCTAAAGGCATGCCTAGCTCTTCCTCCGGTAGGTGGTATATTCCCAGTTGCCCCCACATGGATCGCCCCCAGTTTAGTACATGCATGCTACAGCTTCTAATTTTACTAAATCTGATAAAATTTAGTTGATTAATTTACGAAGTAACGGTATTATGCTATCCCATAGAAAGTATGATTTCTGTGCGATTGACTACTCTATTGTTTTTTAGTAAAAGTAAGTAGGTAAGTCAATTTTACCTAATTTCATTATTTTACATTCATCGAGAATTTACGAAGTTGAGTTTATTATGCATGTAGAATCTGGTTGGTGCTCGTGAAAATGAAACGATGGGGGGCTTGAGGCAGCAAAGTCTTCTATATTTTCCGACAAAACTATTTTTAATTATTAACACCGCAGAAAAAAACTCTCACGTCTTCCATTCACATCTTGCATGTCTCTCTTTCTTCCTTCGTTCATAAACTCTCACACCTTTTTTACATTTAGAATGTCCGTTCATAAACTTTATCAGATTTTTAATCCTACATGTATTCCCATGAAAACAGGTTAACTACCTCCGATAATAAGGCATAAGAAAAAGACAGACTACTCCACGGGTACACAACGTACTAACTTCCTCAGACCACGTTTCTCTCCAAACACGATAGTCTAATGTAAATTTTACGGCATTAAAATTAAAGTTTAGTTTTGTATAATTTACGATGCTATGAGCTTATTCCAGTTAGTATAGAATATGTATAGCTTGTACCTTTCAACTTCAAATACATAAGTCAGGTGTAATATTGTTTTACTCTGTGCATTGAGCCGGAGGTTTACCAACTTAAAGCCCGTCACACACGTAGCTATAATATATATTAATATATTTATAGCTAGACATATTACCTTATGTTTTCTGTGCACGACGGGATCGGGGACGAAATCTACTTCTTTTTACCCTGTGATTGTAAAGCGGCTATATTATGTAATTAACCAAATAAATCGGTAGCAAGGAGGTATCTGTGCGAGCCTACATTATAGGTAATCTGTGGAAATGTCGTTGCCATGGTAGTCTTTTCTGTTTATCTTGGATCGTTACTTTGGAATTTTATTATTGCTGAAGAAATATGTTTTAGTTTTTTAGTTAATCGTTAAACCGAAGAATGTTTATTTAGAAAACGTATAACTCGCACAGCCACCATCCACGCTCCACATTGAGAAACAATTTTTGTGTTTTATTAAAAACCAGGAATCGATTCGTCACAAAAATTGGTCCTTCGAGCCGGATTAAGCACGAAAATTGGACAATCGCCTGAATAAAGCAATATCACGTCGACCCTTATCTCGTCGTAATTTTCATCGTAGTCGCCGTGATAATTGTGGAATCGAAATTATGGAAATCAAAGACTTCGTGTGGACTTGGAATCGTAGTGGAAAGTGGTGGCGTGAAAACGGTGTGAACGTTAAAGTTTATAATAAAAATCGCGTCGTGTGTAAACTTTAAATAAAAAATCGAAATCGAACTGCATACTCGTGTTTATTCTATGAACTTATTTGTTCCTGTGCGTTTGTGAATAAATGAAAAATGCCGCCAGTGACAACGAGATCGGTTACATCCAAACGTATAGCAGAAAATATTCCCACGTCGTCAACTGCCCAGGGGTGGAGCCAGGCAGTAGAACCACCGCCGCCAGTACCGGCTTCAACTATGCCAGCGCCAGCTGTGGTTCCCGTAGTGCAGAAGTCCATTGAGGATAAGAAATCGAAGTCGTCGGCTAAGTCTGCTCGATCTAAGAAAGCAAAATTGCGAGCGGAGGTAATGGAGCGCCTCGCTCAAGCAAAGCTGCAGGAAGCGCGCGCATTGACGGCCGCTGCGGAAGCTGAGGTGGCGCGTATCGAGGCGCAGTCTACCGATGAAGAAAGTGACTACTGCGCTACAAAAGATAAGTCGTTTCTTGTGAAAAGCTGGCTCAATACTCAACCGAAAGTGGGTGCTCCCGACGACCATGATGTTTACTCGCTTCAACAACGCAACTACACGGATATGCCTCCGGAGCAACCATACGCAATAGTGCCTCAAGGCCCTCAAATAATAGACATGTCATCGCTCACTGCTGCCCTCATTGAATCCGCCCGCGCTACAGTATCGTTACAGCCAAAGCATTTGCAAGACTTACCGTACTTTAATGGTACAAGCAGTGAATGGTTGGAGTTTAAGGCTAGCTACCGCGATACACATCGGCAGTACACTAAAACCGAAAACTTAATGCGACTGCGAAGAAGCTTACGTGGGGCAGCAAAGGAAGCTGCTATTAAATTATTTATTGGTGAGACTACTCCGGAAGAGGTAATGCAATCGCTCGAGGTAAGATTTGGACGTCCTGACTCAATAGTAATATCGGAAATGAAAATTAAGACTCTTCCCCGTCTTACTGATAATCCGCGCGATGTCTGCGTATTTGCTAGCCGCATTTGCAATATAGTAGCAGTAGTACAGGCCCTGAATAAACAATTTTATCTCTCTAATGCTGAAGGGGTGAGAATGATCGTAGAGAAGATGACACCGGCTATTAAATACAGATGGTACGATTATGCGGCAGAGAGGCCAGAAGATGAGCCTGATCTTATTAAAATTTCATCTTTCCTCTCCAGAGAAGCAGAACTTTGTAGCCGATATGCGCAGGCGGAGACAATTAGCAGCCACGCACCACCACAACAAAAACAGCAACGGGCATATGCAGCAGCGACACCGTTTAACACCACTCTAGAGAAGTCATCGAATACGGCAGTATGTCCGGTATGTAAAGGTGGGCATAACACGCGTGATTGCGCAGATTTTAAGGCCTTAACGGTCAGTGACAGATGGCAGAAAGCAAAAGATAACAATGTATGCTTTAGATGCTTAAGTAAGAGAAATTTCCACCATCGTTGTAGCTACAAATCTTGTGGCGTAGACTCATGCAAGGGATCCCATCACCCTTTGTTACACAGTGAGACCTCAGTAAAGCAGAATGTTGATAAGCAGAAGACGCCATCCGGAGACGTGAATTCAGCTGTTGTCACTTCAGCGCGACCACAGATGTTAGAGAGGGCTTTGTTAAAGGTAATACCTATAAGAGTACGAGGTCCTATTGCAACGATTGACACTTTCGCGCTGCTTGATGAAGGCTCTACCGTTACTCTAATTGAGGATGATGTGGCTAGAGCTGTCGGTGCCACAGGTCCAGAAGAGCCATTCGAGATAGAGGGTATCGCGGGAGCACGAGTCAGTGCCAATACATCTAGACGCGTGTCACTGAACGTCACTGGAAAACACGGTCAAAAGGATCACATATTCACTGCGCGAACAATCGATCGATTACATCTCTCACCTCAGTCAATAGACAAAAATTTGATAAACACATGCGAGCACCTACAGGAAATTGCCCAAGACTTAATATATAATCGTGGCACGCCAACCTTATTGATTGGGCAGGACAACTGGAACCTGATAGTATCGAGATCAATCAAGAGCGGCGCGCAAGGTCAACCGGCGGCTTCACTAACAGAGCTAGGGTGGGTGCTTCATGGCCCGACTGGAGACAAAACTCAAAAAGTACATATCGTTTCGAATATTACAGTCCACTATGATGAAGAAGAACGAATAGAAGAGCTAATGAAGAGCTTCTTTGACCTTGACTCTATTGGAATCGAACCCAGGTGCCCTAAGAACGATCCAAATGAACGTGCCCTGGCTATACTCAAGGAAAAAAGTCGCCGCTTGTCCGATGGCCGTTTCGAGACAGGATTGCTGTGGCGAAATGACGAGATCGTATTGCCTGATAGTCGAGAATCAGCAGTGAAACGGCTCATTAGCATTGAACGGAAGCTCGATAGAAGCGTCGAATTGAAAAAGCAATATGAAGAACAAATTTTGCACCTGATAAAAAGTGAGTATGCTGAGGTAGCTACCACATCACCACATCCTCACCGTACTTGGTACTTACCTCACTTTGCTGTGATAAATCCCACGAAGCCTAACCCGAGAATCGTGCTGGATGCTGCAGCCAGGACCAACGGAATCTGTTTAAATGATGCTTTGCTCACTGGTCCTGACTTGCTGAAATCGTTACCAGGAGTTTTGATGCGCTTTCGCCAGAGATGCGTCGCAGTGACCGGCGACATTAAAGAAATGTTCCTGAGAATAAGTATGCGTGAGGAAGATAGAGATGCCTTACGCTTCTTATGGAGAGGCGACCGGCGGGAAGGGCATCCTATCAAGTATCGAATACGCAGCGTCCCCTTCGGCGCAGCGTCATCGCCTTGCACAGCAATGTATTTAAAAAATAGAAATGCAAAAGCTTATCGAATACTCGGAAGAGTTACACGAAGGAGTCGCTCTGATAACTGTGGCTTAAGACAAAGATGCCGACACTCGCAGTGCCTCGCTGATATTTTTTGGGCTCGCTGGCCTCGCGAATATATGCCTCTCCTTCAACACCGGCGGGAGCCGCGAAGCAGTGGACGAGTGCCGCAGATTGGCGATGTAGTCCTGATGGTGGATGAGAATTTACCTCGAAATACATGGTCCCGAGGACAGATTACTGCGACCTACCCGGGTAGAGATGGCATCGTCAGAGTGGTAGAGCTGCAAACTAAATCTGGGCTTCTGAAAAGGGCAGTCAAGAAAATCGTCGTGCTCTGATAAATGGAGGTGCACAAGATGCACGGCGGGAGAATGTGCACGACGGGATCGGGGACGAAATCTACTTCTTTTTACCCTGTGATTGTAAAGCGGCTATATTATGTAATTAACCAAATAAATCGGTAGCAAGGAGGTATCTGTGCGAGCCTACATTATAGGTAATCTGTGGAAATGTCGTTGCCATGGTAGTCTTTTCTGTTTATCTTGGATCGTTACTTTGGAATTTTATTATTGCTGAAGAAATATGTTTTAGTTTTTTAGTTAATCGTTAAACCGAAGAATGTTTATTTAGAAAACGTATAACTCGCACAGCCACCATCCACGCTCCACATTGAGAAACAATTTTTGTGTTTTATTAAGAACCAGGAATCGATTCGTCACATTTTCTATACAAATTCTCGAGGGACCGCACACGCAGCTATAATATATATTTCTGTGACCAACCTATACCGTAATATATATTATGGTATATTTTTATATTATTGTATATTAATATATATTATGGTATAGCGAGACATATTTTGAATGTACAGCATGTTTCAACATATCCGACGCGCTCCTCGGACGCTTCTCCCCTCTTACCATTCCTGCCGCTTTGCCTGGGGGTCTAGCAAAGATCCCAAATGCTAACGCTATCTCCAAAAATGTATTGAAATGACATTAATCGCTTACTTTTCCACAAAAGTAAGCGATTTCCGAAATGTCATTCCAGTACATTTTGGAGTTAGCCCGAAGCTTTTGGGATCCCGAACGATCCCAAAAGCAAAATTTGGCGATAGCGTTAGCGTTTGGAATCTTAGCTAGACCCCCTGGGCCGCCTCCGCCCGACCAGTGTGGTCAATTTAGGCGATATATCGCCATTTAGTCTACTCGGGACTAGGCATCGGCGATGTAAAAGTCTGATTGGCGACTGGTCACTTTTTATACTACCTCAGGTACAAGTCATTTAAATTAGCCAAATTATAAATAAACTACTTTTCATAAAAACTATATCCACCTTATTAGGAGTGTGTGATATTAATCGGAATGGTCGTCTGAAGAACTATCAAGTAAATCCAATAACAATGCACTTCTTGTTGAATTCATAATTACCTACTGTATTTTGAAATCAACCTTTATTACAAAACATGTGTAAACGCTAGGCCGACCATCAATGAAATGAAGGAAAATATATATATTATAGCATCGTCTCCGTGTGTGGTAGCTTGCTATAATATATATTATAGTACGGTATATTAATATACATTATTGCTACGTGTGTGACGGGCTTAACCCCTGTCAATATTCCGAACGTGCAAGAGAAAATGTCTGGATATTTCTGTTTACCAACTTAACTCGAATTACTAGCTCTGGGTTAGGTATTCAGTTATAATTTTAAACCGAGAACGTGCAAGAGGGCCTTAAAGACTTCATAAGAAACATCTCACAGCTCTTCACTATCGGTGACACCAGATTTAGATCTGCTGATAAAGAGTACGCAAACAATAACAAGATAAGCATGTGTACTTTTGCCGTGCAAATATGTTTTACCTACATTCTGTGCCTATATTGAAGATCGCGTTTTAAAGGGAGCTTGGTTTGAGATACTAAGCCATACAAACTAAGTACTTACTTACATTTTTTTACGCCGCTCAAAGACCTCCGCCTAAGTTCAGCAGTGGACGTCTTCAAGCTGTTGATGATGATGATGATTAACGTGCGCATACGCATATCGTTCTTTATCCAAATATTGTGGTGTTAACAAACTCTTATGCAAGGATAGCAGCCGTATAGAATTAGACAAACTGTCCGTGCCGGATTTTGGTTCGATATACCTTGTTGCAATACTTGCAATCATGTGTAACAAAGCTTTAGGTACGGTCAGCAGAGCAGTTGGATTAGAAACCGAAAAAATTGTAAAATAACAAAACAACTTTTTGTTGCATGGTTGGTACTTTGACTTGGTATGGTAGACTAAAACTGCTCTAGGATTAAAGTAGGGCAGGGGGTCAGCAAAGATCCCAAACGCTAACTCCAAAATGTATTGAATTAAATTTCGGAAATCGTTTATTTTTCCGCAGCTAATGTCTTTTCAATACAATTTTGAAGTTAACGTTTGGCGTTAGCATTAGCGTTTGGGATCTTTGTTAGACTCCAAGGGGCCGTACTCTGAGCTCTTAGATTGGTCTATTTTCCTCTTTTACTCTATTAGAAGCAAAAAGGTAAATAATGTCTCAAAAAGTTTACTTTTTGCCTCTATTATTGTAGTGTGTTTTTTTGTTGACTGTACGTTAATAACTGACACATATCAATATTATTATGACGAGTGTGTGATGTCTGTAAATTGTCCAAATTAACCATACTGTGATTGTCAGACACTTTCTAATGTGGCCGGGTTACGTGTGGTGTAAAGCACAAGAGAACGCGTTTTGAATGGACAAGTATTTTGACGCAATCTTAATATTTTGTAAATATGCCTGAAAAGAGCTAATGGTGAGTATTTTCGCTGTTTAAACATGGCAGCGTTTAACTAACCACATAATATCAATGTAATTGATATTCAGGTGAAGGTAGCGCCACGCTGTTTGGCTCAGGAAGAGATAATTTAACATGTACGTAGTTCGAAATTTGGATTAATAAATTAACCCCTTCTTAAACCCGCAGTACCTAAATTTAACGTGGGTAAAGTAAGTATATATACAAACACAAACTGATAAAACAATAATATTGTTTTTTTTTTGTGGTTCCTGCTGTTGCCGTATAATAGAGTTGGCTAAAGAATAACTAGGGAATGGGCTGAGTTTTCCTCGGTCTGCGTCACAGTTTACTGCGATCACCAAATCTGGTAAGCGTGGGGAAATGACCCTTCAATGTGGTCTTGTAGGACACTTCCTAGTTTTGTAGTGGACGCGAAACGGTGAATGATGTTGATGTTGTGATATTATGAAAGTTACGCAGTATCCGAAGCTTTTAACTTGCGCCCTACTGTCCTACTGATGGTGACCCATCATTGAGCAAAATGACTCAGCAGTATGCAGTACCTTCCTATATTATATCTAATTTGAACATAACCATGTCTAATATCCATTATACTATTGGCTTAGTACCGCATTTCTATTTGACAGGTTAATCGATTTGAATGGGGCTATATTAAACCTAGAGGTTTATAAATCGTTATTGATAGATTTTGAAGATTTATAGCAGTATCGTCTATGTGCATGTATCACCAACTTAGCGTTACGTATTTTTCTTTGCATTAAAAATGTATCTGGTGATCTTGAAGATATTTGTAAAAAGGTGAATTTAGAGATGTCCCGATTTATTTTCCTAGGACCTGTTCTAAATTTTAACTCCATGAAAACCTAATTCGGACCATAATCATAATTAGCCTTAAGTTATTTAGAAATGATGTTTTTTAGTTAGCTGTAACTTTTCCGAAGTTAATAAAATAAAATAAAAATAAATAATAACAGAGTAACCACAGAGCTTTGAAAAATATGACGCTTTCGCATCAGCACCCCTATTCCCATCCTATCGGAAACCTTTCGATTCGAAATCTACACTCTCCATCTTCGTCAACTACATTTAGAATGAAAGAGACGGAGAGTGTAGATTTCAAATCGAAACGCTTCCGATAGTTTGGGAATAGGGGTGCTGGAGGCGAAGTTTTTTTTGCTCTGTGGAAGTAACATGCATAAATAAATAGCCAAATCCGTCCAGCTGTTCCTAGAGTAGCGGTAATTTTATTTTTATTTGATGTAGAAGATAGAAAAAACACGAAACGAGGCCGATAGTGCCGTAAAATTAAAAAACTAGATCTGTTTATTTCCCATAAAACTATTCTAGATAATCGTAACCAGGCTCACCCCAAAATACCTAATAAATCTAGTTGTATCACTAAGATTTAGACTAGGTCATTAGGTCATTTTAGTAGTATCTCATGGCGCTATGCTAATTAATACACTGATAAATAATATACCTACCTACGTCAACTTTGTTTACATCACAACGTGTCTTGTGCAAAATCCTAAATAATCTAATTTAGTTTAGTTAATAAATTATAACATACAATAGAATAAATACATGACCTATTTCTATGTTCTAATGAAATGGTAATTATGGTAAATAATAATTTTATATATTTTAGTTTAATATATAAAATTATTATTTTTATATTAATTTATTAATATATATTTTTTGAGTTTCCACCTCCAATGAAATGTTTTTTAGCTTGACGATAAATATATCGATTAAGTATACAAATTATTATTTAAAGTATAGTATGTATATAATGTACATACAATACATATTATACGTATAAAATAATATAACGTTAACGTGCAAACTTCGATTAAGCAGTTACTTTTGTTTATCTTTTTTACTTTCGCAATGTGAAACCGGCTCTCCTTTATAAGGCGTCTACGCAATATATCCAGTATGGACTAAGGACATACATAACCTAACCTGACAGTATAAGATACGAAATGATACGTTTCATACAGCACAAATCAAAATTAAACAAAAACTGATATTTCATTTAGTTATTTAATTTTATTCAAGTGTCCTCAATAGAGAACCTTGCCTCTATGCATTCCACGCCTCTACGTGATTTATAATATCACGCTCAACTTCCATACATCAACGTCAAACGCACGTCATTTTTACACTCAATAATTATTTGTACCATACTAGTACAAAACTGATGTGTAAAGTTTATCGGAGATAAAAATACTGAGACAGGTTGCTTCGTTTTTTTTTGTTATATTTTGGCTCCACACATAGTGTATTTAGCCAGTGTCAAGTATTATATTTTCATCGTGTTATAAAATATTTAACACAGTCATGTCCTAGTCGTTGTCATAGTCCAGTCTAAGTCAGGTAGTCAAAGTCCAGTCTAAGTCATGCTCCAGTAAAGTGGTGGCAACTTTTCTAGAAGCTTCTGTGGATTTTTGGAAGCAACACGAAAATCACGTTTCACCACATTATATCACTTGCCCTCACTCATGCTCGTAATTCAGCACTTAATGCGTAAAACGCCACCAATTTTAAACATTAACACTGGAAAAAGCATTTGAAAAATAATACACGTGAACTTTTCCGTGTTCCCGCCAAAACTCCTGCCTTTGTTTAATTCAAGTGTGATTCAAGTCAAACTTGGAGTTTGTGGTTAAATGGTTTTCAATTTTTCACCCTCATCAAGCTTATTACGATATTTATTTAGTGGCCAAATGGTGTAAAAATGCTAGAGTAAAATTTCGCACGTTAATCCCTACTGTTTGCATTGACGGCTAAAGGCACGATACCTGATATCAGAATATGTTTTTTAATCGTGCAGGTAGAGGTTAAGTAAGGTTCTTGTAAGTACCTACTTTATATTACGTGTAGGTACTCGGTGTACTTATATTTCGCTTGGTGCAGATTTTTAAGAGAAACACAGTGACAATTGAATCATTGACTAGGAGAACAAATAGTGAGAAGAACACGTATTCTGTGGGTTTTAAGGTATTGATTGACTATTGGTACTGGCAGGAAGGCATTATGAAAAATTGACGTTTAAAAACCTAAACGATAAAAATAGGTGCGAAAATGACGTTAATTCGACGTAGTAAGTAGGTATTTAATATTGATAGCGATGGTTACAATAGAGTTGGTAATGTAGATTGGTAATAAGTATAATTTCAATTTCTTGATATCATTCACTTTGAAAGCAACCGTGTTGTCGCCGTTTCTGCAGCTGTATCTCTTACCACAGATTATTACAACATTAAAGCAGAGTATAAAATATTCCAAGCATGGGCATAACCAGTATGTAAGGTGGTGCACCTAATTATTATTTATTGTGCGCTCGGAAAGGTTTTAATAAGTATTTATATGGAAACGAGAAACTGACGCTTCGGCCCACACACTCACAATTTTTGTAATTATTGTCGCCCACATTAAATTGAAGATTTGTGTGTATTGTATAGCTTTATTTCTAAATTGGGAACCTGATTGACTGATTGACAGACAAATCAAACCGCTGATATTTGGAGGAAATCTTTTTATGGAGCAGAAAAGCACTTAAAAGACGCCGTGGTGTCGGTGGTTTGATGAATTAATGTTATTATTCTTCTGCACTGTAATAGAATAGTAACATTAATTTCTAGAGGGACCCCTCGCAATTCTATAGCCAAAATTTGGAAAAAAAAAACCACTAAAAATATGACGGATTTACCTACTTAAGACAAATGTTACACTAAATTCACAAATCTATGCCGCCGTAGGCTGCAACCTCGTTTTGTAGGTCAATGTTAAGTAACCAGTAACCACAGATAAAACAGTTCGTAGCTGAGATCATAGAGCATGCACGATCGAAGGGCACTGTATGGGCGGGTCTTTGCTAATATGATTTTTTAGTACGCTGCGGGTTCGAAGCAAATAGAATAATACCTATCTATACCATCTTCCATCCTTCTAACGAGTCGATGAAGGCAGTAGGCAGTTAGGCTCTTGGTACACTCCCCCGGTCGTAAAGTATTACAAGAAATTGTATGCTTTGGAATTTCGTACCTTGTTCCTCTTTTGGCTTCACATATCCTAGTCTTTCTTGAAGAACTCGAAACTTATTTTGAACGTGATAGGGTCGCTTTATGCATAGCAAAAATATGGCGATTACGTTGCGTTGCACTTCGACTTTTCCATTTTTCGGTACAAATAATTAGTTATAAAAGAAATGCAACTTATTGTTATAAAAAAAACAAGCTTATAGACGGGTGCATTGAAACATAACTTATCAATATGATCTATTTCAATAGGGTGTCTGATTATAATGTAACATTTTGGGACGTTTGAATGATTTTTTAGAGGTCACTTCACGATTTTCTTCTATCGAGAAAACTTTTCGTAAACGTGTTTCGGTTTCGGCAGATGGAATGAAGATATGACCAGTATTAACGTGAATTTTTTTTCAATGCTGTATGTGGTTTTTTTTTATGTGAATGGCCGACGTGCGTCCTAGTCGTTTATGATATACGTTTTGAGATAATCAAGTTCACGTGGGAGCATTCAGCGCCTTAATGTAGAGATACAGCGCCTCGAGGAGAAAGCTTATGTACTGCCAATTTTCTGGATTTTCTTTTTCTTTTTTTGGATATGCTTTTATTTTCTTTAAGTGCTCTAACGGCACCCACGGAAAGAGGGTGGTCGTAATGACGTAAAAATGACGTAACTTTGACGTCGACGTAAAGGTTATCGAAGATCAGAATGGGTGTGTGGGATGGTTGCTATAGGGTCGCTTTGCCCTTTCTCCTCCGAAGTTGGTTATCCATTGTTGTCATGATTGGCAAACAACGAATTAAAATGTTGTAGGAGGCGTAAATAACACCTCCTGTCTGTTCTTTGCCGATCACGTAACTTTGATCAAAAAGTGACATTTTTATTTTATTTAGGTTTAAATTAAGTTACGTAAAAAACATAATCACCTAGGCTGTACCTCGAGAGAAACACTGGAGCTGTGTAAATGTGTACATAGTACCTACCTACTAAACATCTCCGTGCTGTCAACTAAACGTATTTAATATGGCTTAGGCCTTATTTTCCATTGTGTGGGTAGCTGTCAGTATAACTTATTAATAGTAAAAAGCCTCATTATTTTTTTCCACTCGTGCCTTTTTCACACGAGTCAGTTCACAAGTAAACCAATTAATTCATTAACTGCCACTTTACAATGCCTAATGATCTGCAGACGAGACTGACCTCAATTTGCATCTCATTGTGTCTACTTAACCATCTGTTCTAAACGTAACTCATAATATTATTTTGTAGACAACATACGTAGATATACATACAGTAGCAAAACTCGCAAACTTTTTAAACACAAGTGTTGTAAACTATAATACTCTAAGATTGAATGTAAAGCTTGTGCGAATCTAGCTCTGTTTAGTAGTTATCTACGAAAAACTGCATTAAGTCATTTTTGTGCTAAAATCTCTTAATAGAATTGAAATTACTTTTGTTATGTTATTATGTGACGAAGGAAATACGAGACCCCATGGAGATACATTAAGAAAATTAAGACTAGTTTAGTATTATAATAGATGAACCTCGAAGAGAACTAGCTCCCACAGACTGAGGGTATCCTGCCGCTAGTGACTTATAACGTTACTATTTGTTACACTTTTCTTTTTCTTTCTTATCAAAATAAGAGCTATTCCATTCTGGTGATGCTATAAATAAAGGTAGAGACCAACAGCATTAGTCAGGTAAATAAAAAACTATTAGTATAAACAGTGCGCCAATCACTTCGGACAACAGTCAACAGAGACTTTGTGCGATTTCCCTTACTGCTCTCAACATTTCTGTACTGCGGTATAATTTCGTTAAGGGCATCAATTCAAGTAGTTCTGACAGTTTAAGAATATTTAATGATTGTTCAATGGCAAAGATATAATGCTAGAATTAGGGTCAATAGGCAATAACAATAGACGTGAATTCAATAACGTTTGTAGCCTTAATTTGAGGAGATTATTGTTGTGATAGCAATTTATCTAGTCATTCACCTCGAAGGTTGAAAATTCAAGTTTTAAAACAGCTGTGGTATTTGTATTCAATCTCTTCTCTACAACCGTCATCCAACAAATGCTCAGTGCAATAAGGTATGTACTATTACCTAAAAACATTGGACTGTGTATATTACACACGCCCAGCCGTGCGTACCTTTATAGCCAGTCGAAATGCTTCGGCTTACTACCATTTGGTTCTATTCTAACATACTGGCAACATTATCGCAGATTACTTAATAATGTTATTTTATGAAGCAAGCACTATTATGTGAATAATTGCTGTTTATTTCTGTAAATTGGTTCTCTTCTCATGTCAAATTGTTGAACGTTTCGAGTCAACGTGTGATCAAATGCTTCACTTTGATTCACAAATATTTTGAATCATCACATTCACAATAGATGTGATATTTACAAAATGTTATTGTTATTTTATTCATTACGTTTTCGCATTTCCAACACGCAAAGTTATTGTTGTCGTTTTTTTATGATACTGAGGCTGCGTTTTTACCATTGTTTGTCACTGTCATTGCCGTAGCAATGTTGCCAGGGTTTAGGAAAGGTTACTTATTTACTTTTTATATCAGTACAAGGTGCGCCCGCGCCGTGTGCTGAATGCTATGATGTCATTACTGCTTATAATAGTACCATTTTAGTTACGTCACATGTTTAAAGTGGTTATCACCGTATTATAATTATATCGCGCTTTTTGTTGAAGTCGTGCGTGTAAAAATATTGTGTACCTCAAGAATCCTGCCATCTTTAAAACATTTTCCGTGAAATTTGTTAGGTTACGATAATTATTTGTTATTTTAAGTAATTGCTGTATTTTATAATATGACCACCATTAATTCACTCACAGAGCAAAAAAAACCGCTTCAGGCGATGCGTTATTTCTTTCATAGCTCTGTGAATTCACTAGTGACGTTTTTACAATTATTTGGTTATATATAACCCGTATTGGGAGTTTTGGCGGGAACGCGGATAAGTTCACGTCATTGCATTGTATTATTTTTCAAAACTTATGCTTTTTCCAGTGTTAATGTTTAAAATTGGTGGCGTTTTACGCATTAAGTGCTGAATTACGAGCATGAGTGAGGGCAAGTGATAATTATAATGTGGTGGAACGTGATTTTTCGTGTTGCTTCCAAAACTCCATAGAAGCTTCTAGTAAAGTTGCCACCACTTTGCTGGAACATGACTTAGAATGGACATTGACTAGCTGACTTAGACTGGACTATGACTATGACTAGGACATAACATTGCGTTAAATATTTTATAATACGATGAAAATATAATACTTGACACTGGCTAAATACACTATGTGTGGAGCCAAAATATAACAAAAAAAAAACCCGTATTGTTAATTGTTTAAATTTGACGGTAAAACCGTACGCGTAGCGTACGTAAGCACAAAATAATATAAAAACAAATTTGATTAGCATAAAGAAGCCTAATTTATTTACTTAGATAATGGAAATTTAAATTGCTTGCTGTAATTAGTATAATATGGGACAAATAATTAAATATTTACCTATTTATTATATTCTTAAAAGGTAACTAGGAAATTGTACATCAAAAGTACACGACGTACATTATGTGCAAAACACCTTTTCAGGTCCAATGTAAATGGTGTGGAAAATCTTGCTCATTCAATGGTAAATAGTACGCGAAATATCACATTCTTGTCACGTACTTGTCAGTACCTACAAAGAAGTATGTGTAAAGTGTGAGGGAACTGCGTTTAGATTAAATTGACAAGGCGGAAATTGAGACCTGAATGTGGAAATAGGTAATAGTGTTCTTTCAACCTTGGGGGGGGGGGGGGGGGGGATTCTGTGTTAGAGTGTGATTCCAATCAATGGCGGCTGTGCAGTGCGCTGTTTACCGCTAAATACACCTACACCTATAATGTTTTTAGTATTGAAATTGTCCTGAGTGTGATTCATTTTAAATATTATTTAACCGACCGAACCGAACAGTCGGTTCAATAATACCTATATTAGTGATGCTTGAAAATACATTTTTCTTTCAATTTCTACCTAGTCCAGGTACCGATAAGTTTAACTTTAGGCACTCGTGCACGCCGATGTAGCCGAAATTACTAATAAAAAAAATTCAACTCGCTAACGCCTATGACTTGCCCTGCGCCGCACCTTAAAACGGCGAAGCGAGAATCGACACGAGGACAATGGAGTGTTTACATTTTAAACAAGTAGGTGCTATTTTCTAATGAACTTATGCTGTAATGGGTAGTGATCACCATCATCATCGTCATCATCATCATCAAGATAAAGTATGGTTTTAAAAATCCTTACTAACGTGCAAGCAGTGCAGTATCACGCAAAATTTATAATTTAAGAGGTTCCGAATGCAACTGTTATCATCAGAAGAATGACTAGCTCGTTACGTTTACATAAAAAACTGGACAACTGCGAGTCGGACTTGCACACGAAGGGTTCTGTAACATTATCTAAAAAAATGAGCAAAAAATCACGTTTCATGTATGGGAGCCCCCTTAATTATTTATTTATTGCTTTTTACTACTTGTTGTGATAGTACCAACAGAAATACATCATCTGTGAAAATTTCAACTGACTAACTATCACGGTTCATGAGATACAGCCTGGTGACAGACGGACAGACAAACAGACAGACAGATAGACAGCGGAGCCTTAGTAATAGGGTTTTTACTACGTCAAACGCAACCCTATCAAGCTTAAAAAACCCCTTTGGGTACGGAACCCTAAAAGCATGCTTTGCTTATGTTCATTAATTAGTTAGTCTGGGTTTTCTCTGTTACAGAGTGATTCATTCATTATTTCATTGTGATGTCGGTTATGGGCGATAATGAAACAATATGTAGGTATAGTTTGCAAACTGCAGATCGTGTGAAACTGTTACACCAATCTGTGTTACTTTGGTTAACCCACTTACGTAAAAGAAGAGGCTGCATACGAAATTTATACCATGAGCTTTCGAACTGACGACCCATGTACAAAAATTTTCGCAACAGCGCGCGTCGCACCGGCGTTCTTCGCAACTACATAGGACTCCCCTTCTAAGCATGGAGCTAATAAAAAAAGGAGGGAATCCCGTCTGATCCGAAACTGAAGCACCCTTAGGAAGCCGGAACGCTTCGTACGTACGAGCTGAATACGCACACACTCTCATCATATGCAGCTGGTCGCCCTACTTTCATCTGACACACATATATTATGTATATAATATGTCCGCCATTTTGGGCTTCAGTTCGATGTCAATCAAAACTCAATCCTTCTTTTTTTATTTCATCCATGCATCTATACTTTGAAGTACAATTCTATGCCTCTATACCAATATTATAAAGAGGAAAGGTTTGATTGTTTGTTTGTTTGCATTGAATAGACTCCGAAACTACAGAACCGTTTTGAAAAATTCTTTCACTGTTTGGAAGCTAGAGCTACACTATCCTTTGGCGACTTAAGCTATATTATATTTTATAAAATTAGGGATCCTTACTAAAACTCCAATAATGTAACCCAAGGTGTACAAGGTGTACGTAACAGGGTTACGGCGTATAACTAATTAACCCGTGCGAAGCCGGGGTGGTACAGCTAGTGCTTCTACAGGGTTACAGGAAAAATTGTGCTAGATCCGTTAAGAGCGTGGAGTACCCATGATTTCTGACTTATTTCACTATGAAACACCCTAGGCTAAACTAATAATATTTTTTGTAGATATCCCTTAGAAAACAATACAGTTTCTAATATTTTTTTTATATCTTAACTTTCACTTGTCTACTACGGTCTATTCAATTAACTTATGTACTATTTTAATGATTGACGTCCTAAAGCATCTTATTACACATGTAAAAATGCAATAATAATAATAATAAGAAGACACAAAATATTTCAATGAAAAAATTAAAAATTGAATATCTCGAAAAGGGTAAAGTTTAGCCTAGGGTGTTTCATAGTGAAATAAGTCAGAAGTGATGGGTACTCCACGCTCTTAACGGATCTAGCACGATTTTTCCTGTAACCCTGTATAAGTCAGTGGAGAATTTTTTATGTGTAGTTAGGGGTCGGTAAGTCTCCTACAAGAGTTCCGATCCGAGTGATGCTGCAACTGTTATGGACGGCCTTGTCGCTTAACATCATGTAAACGACTAGCTCGTCACGTCATTTATCATTAAAAAACAGACAAAAAACAGTGTCCTGTTTTTAATCCTGTCACGATTCATGACGTACAGCCTGTGACAGACGGACGGACGAAAAGCGGAGCACCAGGTTTAAGTTAGATGTCTCTAAAATGAAATTAACTGTCGTATTTCTAACCAAGTTCAAAGCGGTTAACAGACCGATTCATATGTCACCCCGTTCGGCGCCGCCCACACCCCGTCGTCGCCGCCCGCACCCCGTCGTCGCCGCCCAAGACACGTCTTGAGCGACCCGGAAGATCCTATAGCAGCCGTTGTTTCGGCTGCGCTAGGATCACCGGACCAGTCTAGCCCTTGGTACCGATTTCGGTGTAGGTACCAGCGTAACACAATCGGACATCGACCCCGAGGTCGACGTACCCCCCGTAGGTTAGCTAGAATGGTCGCGACTTTCCATAGGGTCCACTCCTCCAGCGGACGTAGCCTTCTCGATCCTCTTATCCCGGCAACAGCCCAAGCCGAGGCTCGCACCCCAGGGGTGCCCTTCAGCTAGTTGCCCCCCACTTTTGTCGGCTGGGTGCCTTAAGCGCCTGCCCTCCCGCTCGGTGACGCTGCAAAGGTCGGAAGAGACCAACAGCATTATCCCGTTCAAAAAATAAAACCCGATTCATATGTGAACAGAGACAGATAATGGTCCAATCGAACTTGACCCCTGTAGCGGCAACCTTGGGCTGCCAGCGAAACGTTGGCAACACGAAATGCGCGCAAACGTATAAACAATAAAATATTTTCGGCATTCGCTCACGTAATTGATGATGAAGTCTATTTTAGAAATGGTAGATGATTGTAGATACCTCTTTGATGTGATAGATTTGATAGGTACCTAAAGTAACCACAGAACATTGAAACAAATGATGCTTCGCACCTCAAAGCCTTTTTTTTTTGGGCTGTGGTAACTACCTAACAACGATAGGCAATAGTGAAATACATACGATTAAGGCCTTGACAGGACCCAATGCGAGCACGTTTATTACAGCAGACAAACATGAAACTTATTTCGTATCTTCTACGGCCGCTTTATGCATAGCAAAAATATGGCGATTACGTTGCGTTGCACTTCGACTTTCCCATTTTTCGGTACAAATAATTAGTTATAAAGGAAATGCTTATTGTTATAAAAAAAATAAACTTATGGACGGATGCATTGAAACATAGCTTATTACTATGATTTATTTCAATGGGGTGTCTTATTATAATGTAACATTTTAGGTCGTTTGAATGATTTTTTAGAGGTCTCTTCACGATTTTTTTCGATCGAGAAAACTTTTCGTAAACGTGTTTCGGTTTCGGCAGATGGAAAGAAGATATGACCAGTATTAACGTTAAGTTTTGAGATAATCACGTTCAAAATAGTCGATTTGGGAGCATTCAACGCATTAAAGGTCGATTGTTTTAACTTTAATATCGATGGATTTAATTAGTACGCGACGCGCCAATGCTGCCTTTACGTTGGAGACGCTAAGTAGGTACCTACTGGTTGGACTAGAGCATTTGGAGTTTGGACTATCTAATATAGGTCAGCGTCGCTTTTAATGTGTTTTAGAATAAGAAGTTAGCGTATCATAATATAAAAAAAACAGTAAAAAACTAGAAAATACAAATACAGAAAGAAAAGCAGTGTAGTTAAAAAGCAAAAAATAAAAGATCTGTGCCCGCTACAAAAGAGGATTAAAACGATTTCAAAATTGTTGACGAACTCATTAATATTCCAGAAATTACACCCTAATACTTAATTGACAATTCGATTGCAATAATGATGCATTTGGATATCGCTAACGTAGAGCACTTCTATTATTTCACGACTACGACTAAATCCATAATTCCAAAAAACGCATTTTTTACCTCGACCCAAACACAACTTTTTGATTTTACTTGACACCTGCATTGCACACCTACGCATCTAAAATTACACCTCATATCGATACTAATTCTGTATTCTGTGACGATGCGCCGTGTCGAAATGTAGGAAGTTGGCAGACAGACACAATTTTATTTATTTAGCTCGCGGGGGCACCCGCTAGTTGCCGACTGAAGTTTATTAGGTCTTCGACCCTTGGGAAGTGTGATGGATTTGATGCAATGAGTATTGCTCTAGAAAGGTCGATAAAAAGGTTGATCGTATAGAGCATAGTGCAGTGCGGATCTCGAATTTCGATGAATTTCTGAGATATCATTAGTAGCAAGGTATGTATCATACCATGGGTTGATAATAAAATAAGGACCAACGATAACACACAATTATATCCTAAACCTGTATTATTAAAACCCTGGAACTATGACAACAAAAATTACCATTAATGACAGTCGTGAATTGTGATAAAGCCATGTATTCTGCTTCAGCGTGTGATAGAGATACACCGCTCAGTTTCTTTCTAAACAATATCATTTTTCCGATTAGCGTTAGTGTTCAGTTTTTACACCCATTTGGGGCAATCGATTCTAATAATCGCTAGACATAGAGGCTTTTTTCATTGGATTTCAAAAGAAGAAAGGTCTGCTAAACTGATTTATCGTTGATAATCGCATAAATTATTATTATTAATAATTATAAATCAAGTCTTGTGTCGTTCGTGGCGCGATCGTAAGGCGACTGAGCGAAAGGAAGTCCATGATGAAGAATGGGTTATGCAACGGTAAACAAGCATTTATAAGTCAGTATTAAAGCCGATTTGGGATGGATAACGGGCCCCTAACCTTGTGAGGATAAAGTTTGACCGGGCTTGTGGTTACCAACGGGATAGCTACTATTTACAATGATGTGTTTTTATATGGTCAATGACGTACGAACTTTTCGAATTTTTTAAAACGAGGTGTTGCTTTGCTTTTATAATTATATTTGTGTTTCTTTTAACTTGGCTGTGTAGGCAACTAAATTATTTCACTGTGTCCAAAATTACGCTGTTAAAATATTGTTCCCGTCATTTCTAAAAGACTTTTGGGTTTAAATGCAAAATGCAACATCATACCTCTCCTCTCCTCTCCTCTAATAACAATTGTTGTGCCCAACAGGGTCCGTAATGATACCAATGCTTGATTACACTATCTAATGTTACATTATGGAATGCAATAAACATTTGTATTTGTATACATAGTCAACC